>CM052886.1:79813086-79908862 GCA_028534135.1 Potos flavus | reverse complement strand
GTTCACCTTCTTCATATGTAAAATGAAGATAAAACACTAGCTTATAAATACTTCATGAATATTGGATGCAAATGATATTTATGTGATATATATATAATATCTATGTACATATATGCAATATGTAATGCGTATATATATATACACATTTGCATATACACATGGAGATTATCTATCTACCAATCTATCATCGTTTAAATAGCGTAATCTAGAAGGCTTGTTTTATTTAAAGAAATATCTTCTTTTTTTCAAGATCTGAAAATTACTTGCTGTGGGACCAGCTTGTCATGTCACTTTCTAAGTCTTGGTAAATTAATCTCTAAATGGTATCTACTTTCTAGTTTTTTATGAGGCTTATATGAGATAATGTATATAAAGTGCTTTACCTGTAGAAGGTGATAAAAATAAGTTCAAGCCACAGTTAACTATAATTTTTACCAATAAAAAATTACTATAAAGTAATAAAAAATTGCATGGCACAGACTTCGCATTAAATTATTTCTTCAGACAAGCTACTGAATAGCATGGTTATTTTCTGCACAAACATGCATTGGAGATTGAATACTTTACATATCCAGAATCAGATATTAAAACAAATCTTGAATGGGGCTCCCAAAATTAAAAATCCTAATTTTAGTGCCAATGAGTAAGATTCATGTCCAGGTTTGGCTTTAGAATTTTCTCTGGTTAATAAATATAGATACTATTAGGAGTGAAAAATACTTTAGGCCTAATTCTCAGAAATATTTATTTGCTCTGAATCAGACAGTCTTTTAAGAATACTGAGTATAGGAAACACCTAATTTACATAAACTGGCAGTTTGGGTGGTATTATAAATTAGCATAGTTTCTATTGCTAGGAAGTAGTGGTTTCTATACATGGATTTGTTAAAAGACTAAAAAGGGTATGCTCATTTTTCATATGACTTTCTGGCACTTTGTCTTCTATTTACCCCATGATAACTTTGATCACATTTTCACATTTCAGGTATTATAATCCATCTCTCTCTCTTTCTCTCTCTCTCTCTCTATATGCTATCCATCACCTATCTATCTGCAAATCATCTAACTTCTTTAAGCACTAGAGGAAATATAATATATTTTATAAGAATACAGACCATAGCCAGATTTAAAAGCTATATAATTATTGGCAAGTTACTTCATGTTTTCTGATTTCAGTTCCTTCATCTGTTAGGGATAATATTAGTAGACACCTCAGTGGATCATGGTGAAGTTTAAATGAACTAATGCAGCTTAGAAAAATATCCAGAACATAGTAAATGCTGTATGTGTTGGCTATTATGATTTAGAAATAAAATTTGAACTGCATTTTCTGATTATACTAAGTGTGGTACATAGATCACCAAAAAGATGGTATAACTATGTTTTATACTATTAAGTGTATGATGAATGGGTCTTGGCTTGAGTAGTGATTCTGAAAATACAGTATGCCAAATGATCACCAGAGATGTTGATTAAAATCCAGGTCTTCACACTTGTCCTTAGAAAGACTGAATGATAGTCTGGATAAAGTCAATTCTTCTGTAGTTTAAACAAGACTAGCAGATAATTCTGATGCACAATGCATGGGACAAACATAGAGAATTATTGACAACAATACCACGATGGACTCCTACAAAAGCACAATCTTTGAGGATCTCAAAATCTCCTCAAGGCTTTATATAGTCACTATCACACCTATAATTGAAGTTATCAGTTGTATGGGGATTTTTTTTTAAGGTTTTATTTATTAATTTGACAGAGAGAGAGAGAGACAGCGAGAAAGGGAATACAAACAGGGGGAGTGAGAGAGGGAGAAGCAGGCTTCCTGCTGAGCAGGGAGCCCAACAGGGCTGGATCACAGGACCCTGGGACCATGATGGAGCCGAAGGCAGATGCCTAATGACTGAGTCACCCAGGCACCCTAGATTTTTTTTTCTTTGCAGTTCTTTAGATTCACAGAGGAGAAAGAAATAAATTTTGGTGGATTTGGAAAAGGTTTCTAATTGGAGATGAAACTTGAAGAATAAATGAGATTTCAATTAGTCAGTAAATAAATCAGTAAAGGAGAGGAAATGGCAAGACTATAGAAAAGAAGGAAGGAAAGGGTACATTGTGAACCTGATGGCATAAATATACAGTTGACCTTTGAACAACACAGGTTTGGACTGCACGGATCCATTTCCATGAAGATTTTCTTCAATAAATACAGTACGGTACTGTAAATGTATCTTCTATTCCTTATGATTTTCAATAACATTTTCTTTTTTCTAGCTTACTTAATTGTGAGAATGCAGTATGTAAACATATAACATAAAATATGTGTGTATCTACTGTTACGCTATCGGTAAGGCAGTAAGCTACTGGTACTTAATTTTTTGGAGAGTTAAAAGTTATATATGGATTTTTGATTGAATGGGGGCAGCACCTCTAATCCCTGTGTGGTCAAGGGTCAAGCGTATATATATTCACACATACCTATATATATATATATATATACACACACACAAATATATACACACACACACGATATGTACATATCGTGTGCATACATATACGAGTGTTATGCATATACAAGTAATACAACATATGTTGTACTAATTTTTTTCTGTATATTCTGTATATTATGATGTTTAGACATCTTCAAAAAAAATCTTTTTGGCTAAGGAGACGCTGCCTCTTCTGAGCCAGCTGATTCTTAAAGAAAGCAAAACTGGGCCAGGAACATGCCTTTGACTAATTCAGAGTCATACCAGGCCTATACACCACAGGAGGTAATATTTCTCTGACTTATCATCTCAGAGTCATGTGCCAGGCAACTAGAGACCACTCTTTCAGCCCAAAGCCCACAAAAATTATTCAAATTAGCCACTCCTAGACCACTTACTCTTATCTTGCCTTTCCAGGGAAAACCCAAAAAGAAGCCTTCTGGTTTAGCTTCCCCCCTCCTTCCTGCTTCTGCTTCCTGACATATGGTATTTCTCCTGTGGCACTTCATGAAGAACCATGCCTTTCATTTCTAGGGGCACTGTGAGTATCATTAAGCTTTTCATTCAGTGGAATTGACCTCTCCATGTTGTGTTACTCAGTCACTTTTCAAGATTAAGACCCAAGCACAAAACACATGTAAATTATACATATACATAATGAAGTGAAATAATAAAATCTGAGTTTAAGATGATGGGACACATTGGATGAGTTAGAAAGTTTCAAATTATGAAACTATTTAGGAAGCTCTTAAACTTCACACAAGCAAAAGTTTAGAAATTAAAATTAAGGTAATGTTTATTGAAACTGAAGTACAAAATATGTATTTATCAACTGTTTATGTTATCAGTAAGGCTTCTAGCCAATAGTAGCTATTAGTAGTTAAGTTTTTGGGAGTCCAAAGTTATATGTAGAGTTTTGATTGCACAGGGGGTTCAGTGCCAACTTAACAAAATGTTAACACAAAGTGAAGGATAAAGGAAAGGAAGAAGTTAAATAATCTATACGCCTAGATTATCTGAAGTTCCAATCCACATTTTAAGAAATAATAATCTAGTTTGTTCTTTGGGTATAGTGACTGGAAAGAGGGTCAAAGGAGATTTTGGGGCTGCTAACCTTCTATTTCTTTATCTAAGTTCTGGTTACATGAGAGTGTTCAATTAGTAAAAATTTTGTAAGATATTACACTTAATGATATATACTTAACTACTCATATATTACATTTTCAATTAAGAGATAAGGATTTAAATAAACTGACTTATTGTGAAACAGTAGAATGCAATTTATTCATCAAAATGGTTATAACTGACCTTTACAACATAGACACCTTAAGAAGAAATCTAATTATCCTAAAATTCTGCTGTTTATTGGGTGTTATATGTAAGTGATGAATCACTAAATTATACTGTTGAAACTAATATTACACTATATGTTAACTAACCGGAATTTAAGTAAAAACTTGAAACTACAAAAAAAAAAAAAAACTGATATGATATAACAGCCCTATGGTGTCAGGGACCTACGCTCCTTTTATCTTGTTATTTTGCTATAATCAAGTAGTAGCTTCTGTCTCTGAGTCCCAGATGGGTTTTCCAACATCTGCTATCTTAAACTCAGTCAAAGGATAAGTATAAAGAGGCTGGGTAGTTATTGTTCATTTGTCTTTCTGGCTGCAAATTTTTGTGTAATAAACCAAAAACCAGTGACATAAAGCAACAATTCACTAATTAATTAATCAATTAATTAAAATTCTTCTGCTCATCAAAGTATCTTTTAATGCCTTTAAAATTACTTTCACAGTTTAGTATACTTGTTAATTTTTGTTGATATATAATTTAATTATAACAAAATGCATAGATTGTATGTTAAGTTTTATACAACCTCCGACCCAATTGAAACAGAAAATTTCCACTTCCCTTGAATTTCCCATATGTTGGCTTTTCAGTCACACTGCATGCACTACATTTTTATCATTTGTATCTCTCTAGCTTAGTTTTGGCTTTATTTAGAACTTCATAAAATGGTATCAAACATGAACCTTTTAATATATTTGTTCATTTTATATACATATTTTATATGTATTTCATATATATGTGTATGTGTAGTATGTATCCATATATAATGAAATAATGATAATAATATATAAAACAATGAAGTGTCTTCCATTGTATTAGAGCAATACAATTTGTTACACTACTAACATATTGGTAGACATCTAAGTTCTTTCGGTTTTTAGCTACTGTTTTTTTTATTATTAAGTTCAGTTAGCCACTATATAGTACATAATTAGTCCTTGATGCAGTGTTCAATGATTCATTAGTTAAATATAACACCCAGGGCTCATTGTTAATAAAACTGCTATTTACTTTCTTGTAGAGATTTTTTTGTGGATATATATTTTTATCCCTTTGGGGATTTCACAGAAATAACATTTCTAGATTATTATTTATTTATTTATTTATTTATTTATTTATTTATTTATTTTGAGAGAGAGCGAGCGAGCGCGCTCATATGCGCATGCGCAGAAGCTGATGGTGCAGGGAAGGTGCTGAGGAAGAGAGAGAGTCTTAAGCAGGCTGCATGCTCAGTGCAGAACCCTATGCAGGGCTCAATCTCATGATGCTGACATGACCTGAGCTGAAATCAAGAGTCAGATACTTAACCAACTGAGCCACCCGGGCACTCCTATTACTGACTTTTTATATACTACATAACTTACTTATGTATTGTGTTTGTTGTCTCATGTCACTGCAGGTAAATATAAGCTGTATGAAAACAGGAATATGGTTTGTTTTTTCCTCAGAACATTCCATGTGATAGAAAAGTGCCTAACACTTGGTAGTTGTATACTGAATCTTTAAGAAATGACCAAACTATTTCCCTAAGTAGTTATGTCTTATACACTCCCATGAACAATGCATGAGTTCCAGTTGATTTATCCTCACTAAAACTGGTAGTATCAGTCCTTTTAATTCTATCAATCTTTATGAGTGTGAAGTAGTTTATCATTATGGTATAAATTAGCATTTCCCTCACAACTAAGAATCTTAATCACCTTTTCATGTACTTATTAGTCATTTTTATGCGTGAATGTGTGAATGTTCAAAATCTGCCTATTTTTTTCTTTGTTTTTTTCTTTTTAATTATAATTTTATATATTTTGGGTGCAATGACACAACAGTTTGAATATTTTCTTTAATGACAAATGACATTATATCAATATATTGGATTTTTCAAAACATCCAAAAAATGAATGGGTATGCATATTATAAAAGTTGGTAATCACAATTGAAAACACTAACTTAATATAAAAGGAAAATTATAAAAAAATCTCATTCTTGTGTGAGATGTAAACCAAAATTTATTAAAAATAGAAGCTTTAAAATTTACTTTTGGTGATATTTTCAGAAGTCTCTGGTTAGAAGACACTACATTGGTTGGATGGCACAATACTCTTTCAGATCTGAGATCCTAGTCTGGTAGAAAAATCAGTTGAATTTTGTTGTATTTTTTTTTTTTCTTCTTAGGATTATTTAGATATTTTTGACAGACTATTTTTTATGGCAATTTTAGGTTCATGGCAAAATTGAGCAGAAGTACAAAGTTTTTCCATATATCCTCTGCCCCACACATGTATAGCCTCCCTACCATCAATATTTTCAACCAGACAGGTACATTTGTTACAGTTGATGAGCCTACATTGAGACTTAATTATCAGCTAAAGATTACAGCTTATAATAAGGTTCTGTCTTGGGGTTGTGCATTCTATGAGTTTTGACAAATGTAATGACCTACATCCACCATATAGTATCACAGAGAATAGTTTCATTGCCCTAAAAATCTCCTGTTTTATCTCTCCCTCCCCCCAAGCCCTGTCAGCCACCCATCATAGTTTTGACTTTTCAATATGTCACATAGTTGGAATCATAGAGTATGTAGCCTTTTTAGGTTGGCTTTTTTCACTTACTAATATGCATTTAGGGGTCCTCCATGTTTTGCTATTGTTTTGTGGCTTGATATTTCACTTCTTTTTAGCACTGGGTAATATTCTATTGTCTGGATCTACCACAGTTTATTTATCCATTCACCTACTGAAGGACATCTTGGTTCCTTCCAAGTTTTGCCAATTATGAATAATGCTGCTATAAACATCCGTGTTTATATCTGTACTTATCCATATGTAAGTTTTTGTGCGGACATGTTTTTAACTCATTTGCATAAATACCAAGGCATACAATTGCTGGATCATATGACAAGAGTATGTTTAGTTTCCTAAGAAACAGCCAAACTGTCTTCCAAAGTGGTTGTGTAATTTTGTACTCCCATTATTAATGAATGTGAGTTTCTGTTGTTCCAGATCCTTGAAAGAATTTGGTGTCATCAGTGTCCCAGATTTGGCCTTTTTAATAAGTGTGCACTTATATTTCATGTTGTTTTACTTTGCAATTCCCTAATGACATGTGCATCCTTAATGACAAACATTTTTTCATGTGTTTACTTGACATGTGTATATCTTCTTTGCTGTAGTGTCTGTTCACATCTCATATATATTCTTGATCATATTGTTCATTATCTTGTTATTGAACTTTATAATATGCAGTATTCTCTTTTTACTTCATACTTATCAATAAGATGGAATGCTTCAATGGCTTCCAAGCTAAAAAGCAGGGGGTGTTAATATGATCAATATGTCTAATAGATCAGTGGTGACTCCTCAATCTGGCTGATCAGAACTCCAATCCTTTGGACTTCTTTAAGTGATAAAACACTTCTTTTTTCACTAGAGATTCTGTTTCATAATTTCTATATTTGGTTGAAAATTAAAAAACAAAAGAAGAAACTCTAGTCATTTTATGGCTGTCTAATCGGGACAATCACTAGAATAAGCTAACCCCAGGGTGTTAGCTATTCAAATGAGAAA
Source organism: Potos flavus (assembly GCA_028534135.1). NCBI lineage: Eukaryota > Metazoa > Chordata > Mammalia > Carnivora > Procyonidae > Potos > Potos flavus. The sequence goes on along the minus strand of CM052886.1, from coordinate 79,901,457 downwards.
CCAAAACTTATTGGGTTCCTATCAAGTACAATTCATTGTGTTAACTACTGGGAACACATATAAGTTTCCATTCGATGATGTCATACAGTAAAACTAGAAAGTAAACAAGCAAGCAAATGAGTAAAAGAAAGATATAGCATTTTATTTAATTACCATAAATGTTGAAACTAAGAAAAACTGAAGAATCAGACATTCAGATTAGAAAAATGAGCAACAACTTAGAGAACATTATCACTAAGTTGTGTCTTTAAGGACAAATGAGAACCCACTAAGCAAAGAAAGGAGGATAAGTATATTCAGATATTCTTGCAAAGACAAAATAAGATAAGAAAGTGATTTATGTTAGGAACAGCAAAATTTCCTATGACCTCAGGATTGGGTTTAAATGGGGGATGGTAACAAAGCAGGGTCCTCTATAAATAATACCCATATAAAAGTAGGTATAGACACCCTGCTCCACACCTATATTGTTCTCTAGTACTTGTTAAACGATGAGTATTTATTTGTGAAATAAATGAAAGAACAGATATCCCTATGTATAAATTTGGTAATATTATAGGAAGAATTTTGGGTCAGAATTATAATAGTTATAGAGTTGGTCAGACCACTATTAGATGAGTTTTTTAAATTTTATCAGTCAATTTTCTCATAGGAAATTAGAAAAAGGAATGCTGCCCATGCAGCATCATAAAAAGATTAACTATCATGATACATGTGAAAGAGCTCTATAAACTCCATATTATACAAAATAAGGATTTTTATTTATTTGATTTGAATGGCAATGGATTTGAATGGCAGCATGGTGTTGTGGAAAGAACACCAGGTTCATGGTGAAGAAAAAGAATGAAATATTATTGATATCATTTACTCTTTCATTTTTCATATTCTCTGCAAAATTGAATAAAACAAATGTACTCGAATATATAAATTGGTTTCAGACTGCATTACTCAACACTCCTTCTGCTGCCATGATGGGTTATTACACAGAACATGAATGATAGTTTATGTAAAACTATGGGTTAAGCTATTTTGAACTATAAATATTTTGTTGCTATTGTTGTCTCTTTGTTTTTACTTCCATCATTCATTGGAAGTGCTTCTCCTGAGAGTACATCAGACCCTGGGTCCCTTTTCTACTTCTACAACTTAGTGTTCAATGTCATTGTAAGAACACTTCGTGTGTGTGTCCGTCATTTTGGAAATTGTCACATTATGTACATATCATATCATGACTGATTCAGGTCTGATCATTTGCAGCAGCAAGAAAGAGGGCCCATAGGTCCAGTTCCTTTGCAGAAAATGCTATCGTATTACTTTCTATGTGTTCAGTGAAAGGAGATCACCTAATCTTAAGGCAATAAGGCAGAAAGTGTAAACGATCAGGGAAACATGACTGTTCCTCATGATCCCTTTTGCCTGCATTTTGATGAAAAAGCTGGAATGGATTCTACAGGTTAGAAACAGTATGATATTAATTTCAGAGAAAATCTTTTTAAAACAGCTATGGTAAAACAACAACAACAATAACAACAAGTCACCAAGCAGTAAAGTGTATATTTACTGGGCAATAATCATTTTGAGGGCTGTTTCAGAACTATTTCCAAAGGAATGAATTGCCTACCTGGAGTGCAATTATCTTATGCAAGAGACGGCTCTGCTTGCTTATGTGTAGTTAGCAACAGCTTGTATTTAGCGAAGATATGTATGTCTATTTATGCCAATAATACTGTTGTGAAATAGTTTTAGTGATATGGTACTTACCCGGATGCTTTTAAAATGCCTTTCCACAAATGAAACCATGAGGACAGGCTGTAATAAATGGATACGAGCAGGAAAATAAGGGAAAGGAGAAGATTGTGATAATAACTCAATGCTGTCATGAAAAACGGGCTGTGTCTGAGCAAAGAAGACATTTTCTCGTAGAGAAATCAGAGCACCCTGGGTGGTATGAAAAGTTAAACCTCAAACTCTGCTCTGCAGATGAAAATACATCCATTATGTAAGGTATTATGATTATGATCTCAGATAAAGTGGCTATGGAACACATTGACTAGCTATTAATTTCTAACTGGAATTTCAGAAAAATTTCAAATACAAAGAACTTAGAATAAGAATATATCAAAATAAAGTAGTTAAATCAGATCTAAATATATATACCATATATATTCTATAGGATGAACTAAGATGAACTTATATTAATATATCCAGTTAATTGTTAACAATTCAAAAATACACGAAAACTCAAAGTGTTGAAAATATTTTGTTTTGTTTTCACTTTGTCTCCCTTTTTCCTGGAACAATAGTTTTTTCTCTTAGTTTTCTAGTGTACTACATTATGTCCCTTTGGCTTAAATACATTAATACGATTTTCTTTTTGGGAGCAGAGAATTCTCCACAGAATTTAGGACTTATTTTATAATTGTACATTCTTTCAAATATATACTTAATATTGAACTTTCCAGGTTTCACTCCTGCTGTATTTGTACCACATTTGACAGCCTAAGTTATACAGGGATGATGGTGCATTAGGGGGTCTATTATAATGCAGTTTCCTTTCAGATTAAAACTTTCCAAAAGAAAGTTAACATGATTCTTTCTTTATAGTACAGATAAAGAAGATAAGGTTTCTTAGCTTCTTGCCATATTTCTGTTTCATCTAAATCTTAGTCGTATAATCGTTTTCCTTTCTTTAGAAATGATTTGTAATTATAAAAACTCTCCCAACTCTTTAGATTTTTCTGGGACTGTGGCAAATTATATTCATTGTTCCATCAGTCCAGCATTTTGAAAGGAAAGGGTGAAATGGTGTTAGCAGATTTTGGCAAATGTATTATTCAGGAAAGGTTAGTGAACTGCTTCTAGCTGAGCCAGAATACCCAGTCTTGTTTTATCTTGTAAAAACAAAAGCATACATGAAGATTTCCCCATTGTGCTCAATAAGCTTTCTGAACCCACATAGAATGTAGCACTTGCTCAAAACCATTCCTAATGATTTCCTCTACAGCCAGACCGGAAACCTAAAGCTCTTTAATATTCTAGCCTCATTATTCTCATTTTCTATAATTTAACAACTCCTCATATTATTCTTAATGGAAAAGTCATGCAATATTGAGCAGTAACTGCTGTTAATTTCCTGCTGTATATCATTTGCATTTTTTGTTGCTGGTGGAGAGTAATTAACATGCTCTAATTATCATACTGATTGTCTTTTTTAGATTATGAGAATATAGTCATCTCAACCCTCGTTGATCTTACAATAGTATATTTTATTGTTTCCAATAATAGTATCCTGGGATATACAAGACTGAAATTTTTACAGAAAAATTGTGTGATTCTGCAGTAGCAGGTTTTCTAAATGGTTCAATTTAAAACAGAGAAATGTAAGTTTTTATAGTTCCTATCAAAAAACATGGAGTCTTATTTCTGTGGCAGGACAATGCTATCCTTTTTTGTGAAGTGAATTACAGTTATATTACACTATTATCACATGAGAAGATGTTTTCTCATATTCCATTCAGATTGTATCTTTTATTTCTTCATATATCAAAGGTTTATGTTAAAAACTTGCTATGTATATATTTGTGAGTAATAATAAGAGTTAACTTGCAAGAATTTTTAGTACATTATATTCTTTCTACTAAAAATAGTATTTTTCTCAATTTAATGTATTTACTTTGTAATTTTTAAAATAATCAACCAAAATTTTATAGAACAATATGGAGACAAAAAAGATAAAAATAAATCATGCTATACTTTCGAAGTAGTACAAAAAACCCTTATTGATAGTACAACAAATTGTTGACAATGTTCAATTCATATTTTGTGTCTAAACATACCTGAGTACAGCTAGCTACATTATCATAGGAGAGATTGTATGTTCATTTGGTGAAGGGCAGATTTCAGGACAATCGTTATTTATGACAGACGTATTATATCCAAGGAATGCTATCCCACGAAAGTTACAACGAGGAATAGAACTCATTTCCATATTAACTTCCACTTTGTTCCAATAATCGATGTATTTTATACCATAGAAAAGAAAACAAATAAAAGGCACAAAGATGACCTGAATATAAAACGCTAGATAAAGGTGCACTTTTGGTTTTTAAATTCGTTTACTTTTAGAAAAAAACATAAATTAAAATAGAGTATCACCAAAATGGTAAATAGATTAGAAGGGAAGGCAGTGATAATTCCTTCCTGTATTTATAAAGACAATTGTGATCAAATGGGCTGAAATACAAATCACATTTGCTCAAAAAAATCAGTAGAGGGTAATGTTGGACTCTACATTTTGAGTGAACAGATTCTGATCATGACTCCACCATTTGTCTGAATTCTGACATATTACAAGTTATATAAAAACTTACAAGTTATTTTCTTTCTCTCCTAAATAGAGGTAATATTAACATCTATTTCACAGGGTTGTTTTGAACATTACAAAATTACACATCAGGTAAAACACTTCCCATGCTGAGTGGATCAAAGAAAAAATCAAGTAAAAATTGGCTATCCATATATTATTTTTAAAAGGAGCTTCATCTAGGTGGACATAATTGGCTTTCGGAATTTTTCAATTCTGGACTCCGGTCTCATAATCAGAACTAGGTTTGTTTCTATCCCTTGGTTCAGCTCTGCTCTTCATGTGCTGGTTTTATTCTCATTTTGCACATGATCACAGGATGACAGTAGCAACTCCTATTTCACACACTCTCAAGTTCAGATCCAGTGTGCCCGTAAAGTTTCTCAGAAATATCCAAACATGACTTTATTTTTTTATTAATCTTTATTAAAGATTGTGTTTATTTATTTGACAGAGAGAGAGAGAGATCACAAGTAGGCAGAGAGGCAGGCAGAGAGAGAGGGGGAAGCAGGCTCCCCGCTGAGCAGAGAGCCCGATGCGGGGCTCGATCCCAGGACCCTGAGATCAGAATCGGAGCTGAAAGCAGAGGCTTTAACCCACCGAGCCACCCAGGAGTCCTCCAAACATGACTTTAAATAAGCCCGGTTGATACGACATGAACCATATGCCAAACCTTGAGTTACTGTGATCAAAAAGTTAAATCTACCAGTTGGTTTAAAACTAGATTACATGCTTGCTTATTTGCGGTGTTAAAGTGCCACCCAAACCACATGCCCTAAGGATGATTGAGCTTTTGATCCCCAAATTAAAACTGTGGGTCTTTACCACAAATATGGCACGTAGATGGTAGGGGCCCAAACAACAAAGCTAGTGAGCAAGAAAAAAAGTAAAGGATGTTTATGTATAAGAACTATATGATATAAAAGGTATGGAAATAGTTTAGTTTGATTTAACTTAAAAAAATGAGTATCTGAGCTTAAGCAAAACTTCTAAACTCTCAGAATCTCGAGTTGTTCATCACCGAGAAAAGCAAAGATTTCCTTTCAAAGTTTTTGTGCCATAACAAAGTCTTTATAAAATAATTAATTTTGTGCTTGACAGGAAAATATTGTATGGTAACTAAAAGTCATATTAAAATAATGTAATAATTACAAAAGATAATAAAATAAATATTCAAAGACATGTAAAAGGTTAGTAATAGGAATTGGTTAAATAGTGTTTTATATGTATAGCATAAAAATGAGGAGTAATTAGAATGGTTGGAGGATGATTAAAGTTACAGACAAAGTTGCCATATCGTTAAAAGAAAATATAAAAGTTATAAAGAAGTATGGTTAGCATATTTTTTTTTTTGAGAGAGAGAGAAAGAGGGAGAGAGAGCAGGTGGGAGGAATGGGGGAGAGGGAGAGAGAGAACCCTAAACAGGTTCCACACTCAGCGTAGAGCCTGATGCCCCTGAGATCATGACCTAGCCAAAATCAAGAATCCGACGCTTAGTTGACTGAGTCACCCAGGTATCCCTGGTTAGTGTATTCTTTATGAACACTTAAATTTTTGTATATTTATAGAAGATAAATATAGAAAAGGGATTTTTCAAATCTGTATGAACAAGCTTAAGCAAACAGGAAGACCTTTTGAAGCAAACAGAAGGAAGCAAACCCCCTCTTTCTCTTCCAGCTGTGTCATTTCCACTCACTCCCTATTGACCCAGATTAATGTGGCAAAGCAGAAATGTGGTTTACAGAATCCAGTATCAAACATCTCAAAGCAAGTGTGGAAGGGTGATTTTGGAGCTGAAATACAATAACTGACATGGCTAATTAGGTAATATCAACTTGCTTATCAATAGAATCATGTAAGAAACAATGGAAGCCAGATAACAAAGGGATGATATAGTTAAAATGATTAAAGAAAATGACCATTGAACCAGAATTTTTACTCATTACAAATATCCATTGAGATGTAAATGGAAGTTTTGAACAAATGGAAAGTGTGAAAATATGTTACCAAGAGACAAATACTAAACAAAGCATAGAGGTGTGTTTTTTAGGCAAACAGAAAAGATTTGTTTCAATTGCTTTAACAGAGACTAAGTAAAAACAAGATAGGTGGTTTTATTTCTTTTGTAATATAAAGGCCTAAAGTGAGAAGCAGTCTGGAGAAACAGGGTGGGTTTCCTGTACAAGGTCCTTCAGGAACCCAGATTCATTTGTTTCATTGCTCTGTCCTTCCCTAAGACTTGTCCTCATCCAAGTACCTACAGATTCACCCCCACCCACAACTGTGTCCCAGAATGCAGGAAAGGTCCTAGAGCAGAGAAAATGGAAATTAGCTTCCCTTTAAAGTTATCACCTGAAAGTTGAACATAATTCTACTCATATCCCTTTACCCAGAACTTAATCACTGGGACACTCTTCACTGAAAGAGAGGCTGGAAAATGTGGTATAAGAAAAATTAAATTCTTTTTTTTAAAAAAAAAGAACAATTAAGGTTTAAGGTAATATCCAATAATTTATTCTGAGTTGATCTCTGAGGTACCCTTGCAAATTGATTGCATTTTTTAAAAAAAATTTTAATTATTTATTTGAGAGAGAGAGAGAGATCACAAGTAGGCAGAGAGGCAGGCAGAGAGAGAGAGGGAAGCAGGCTCCCTGCTGAGCAGAGAGCCTGATGCAGGGCTCCATGCGGGGCTTGATCCCAGGACCCAGAGATCATGACCTGAGCCGAAGGCAGAGGCTTTAACCCACTGAGCCACCTAGGCACCCCAAATTGATTGCATTTTATGTAGGAAGAAATGGCTGACATTTTGAATGGAACAACTGAAGCCAAAAAATCTATTGGCTAATCTGAATTAAGATTTTTTTTCCTGAAGGAATCCAAATACTCTGGGCAATTTCAGCATTATAGATTCAATTTAGGTATCCTGTGAAGCTACACCTGAAATATGAAAGCCTCAATTTATAATATTTTCCTCTTGACAAAAGTTTTCCATGGCCATTTTGAGATTATGATGAGGTGAAATTGAATCTGTGTGCTACTCATGCCAAAACCCTTCCGGCACATAAAGAAACATATTTATTAGGGATTTAGAATCATAAACAATATTTAAATGTTGCTCAAAATCCTTGCCAAAAATGCTGAAGATTCTTTCTAACCCACACGTTTTTCTGGCTATAAGGACAAGGTAGAATAATACTCATTCTTACCATTTTCCCAGGCCACTAGCTCAGTGAATTGAATTCATATATAAAGCAATTTTATCAGTCTTTTTGGAAGTTGTGGTCTAATGCAACCTCAATTCAATTCTAGTTGTTCATTCTTTTCTAATTCACCAGAATTGAAATGCAGATAAAAAAGAGAAGTAGCTCTTCCTATTCTTAAAATAAAGAGTTAATTTAGAACACCTTGCTGGATACTGTGATTTGATATTTCCTATCCTTTTCGAAGTCCTGAAATTTCTTCTCTGATGAACATATTTTAAGTGGTAGTTCTAATGAGAAATCATGCAACTTCTTCATGTATCAGATTCTTCATTGTGATAAGCCAATGGACATGTGCGGTGGCAAAAATCCTACTAAAATATTCACCTTGTTATTTTGGGGAAACCATTCAACCACGGAAAAAAGAAGATGCACATGTCAGAATCTCTCCAAGGATATTTTTGTGTATGTACAGTTCAGTATAATTCCTAAAACTGCTCAAATATACTGTTGATAAAAAGTTGTTTTTCAATCAATTTATTTGTTGATAATTTAACAGTTCCATTAGAAGCAAAAGATGATTTATTCCTAGAATTTATAAATATACATCTCACCATCTTCCAATCATATCCCAACAAAAATTACCAGGAATTTTTTTTAAGAGGTTGGGGAGAAGCTGAAGAAAGAGAGAGAATCTTAAGCAGAGAGCCCAACACTGGGCTTGATCTCCCAACCCTGAGCTCATGAGCTGAAATCAAGATCAGTCACTTAACCACCCCAGGAACATTTCTTAAAGGCAGAAAAAATAATAACAGAAAATAATGAAATGGGATAGATTACACAGTCCAGAAGTTTTTGGGTTTGGCTAGCAAACCCTGAGACGGCGAATGAAAAGATTACTCAGACACCTAAGTAGGAGAAAGGAGAGGGCCTGGGGACAAGACATTCTAGTGGTGAAAGGTCCCGAGCCAGACTCTGCCTCCAGCTTTATTGTGAATGTTAGCAATAGCACAAGGGAGTAAGAAAAACAAAAAGGAATGTGAAGCTGTAATAGGACAGTGGTTTAGGGAGTATTGTGTGAATAGAAAAAGCTGTGCTCCTGAGGGGCCTGCAGATGGGAAGTGCGTGACCTCCAAAGATACGTGTTTCTCCTAAGTCAAGCATTTACTCCCTGGATGAGTGCATTGAGCCCCACGGAGGATCCAGCTGTTTTCAGCCCAGAAACCTTAAAAGGGGCCCAGTTTTCTGGACACTGCTTCTTTGCTTTCCAACTAGTCTCGTCCAGGGAGGCATGTGTTTATTAAATCTTATCCAGCGAGGCTCTATGAATTCACACAAGAAGTATCTGAGAATTTTAAATGCCTTAGAAATATGAAAAAGATAACACTTAAAATCAAATGGAAAATGAAGAAACGTGTGATAAAATGTGAATAATTAATGTAAAAATAAGAATTTCATTTTAAAAATAGGACAAAATTAGCTTTGGATGTTTGGGGGATTTAAATTAAGATAAAAGTAAAGAATAAGATAATACAATACAGTAAGAAGAAAAAATGCATATATTTTTATATACGATTCAAAGGAAAAATGATTCTTATATGTGAAAGTAGTAGAAGAAAACATAAAATGAAAATGCAAGAAATTATAAAAGTTTAAAACTTTAGTACATCAACAATATCATATAAACATTAAAAGTCATGCAATAATCCTGAAAAAATTGAAATAGATGACAGATAACATATTTAATACACAAAGTATTCATAAATCAATAAGAAATAAAGTTATACATTCTCACATAAGTTAATGCTGGAAAAAGGCATGGACAGGAAATTCAGACATTGATCTAAGAAACGTGTAAGTGTTTAAAGATAACTAGAAATAAAATAAATGAAAAATTCCAAATGCGTGACTCTTCATAACTATTTAAAATCATGACAAAGGTACTATACAGTATTCAATATGGTGAACTTTGTGCGCTCTTAACTTAGGTTTAAATTATAAAAATACTAATTCAAAGGGGTACGTGCACTCCTATGTTTATGGCAGCATTATCTACAAGAGCCAAATTATGGATGCAGCCCAAGTGTCCATCGACTGATAAATGGATAAAGATGCGAGATATATATATATATATATATATATATATATATATATATATAAATGGAATAATACTCAACTATAAAAAAAGAATGAAATCTAGTCATTTGCAATGAGTATTATGCTAAGTACATAATACTAAGTATATATTATGCTAAGTATATATAATACTAAGTAAGTATTATGCTAAGCAAAATAGAGAGAGAAAAATACCATATGATTTCACTCATATGTGGAATTTAAGAAACAAAACAAAGGAGCAAAGGGAAAACAAGAGAGAGGGAGGCAAACCAAGAAAGAGACTCTTAACTGTACAGATCAAACTATGGTTACCAGAGGAGAGGTGGGTGGAAGGATGGATTAAACTGGTGATGGAGATTAAGGAGTGGACTCGTTGTGATGAGCACCAGGTGTTGTATGGACATGTTGAATCACTGTATTGTACACTTGAAACTAATATTACATTTTATTTATTTATTTATTTATTTATTTATTTTTTATTTTTTAAAAGATTTTATTTATTTATTTTTCAGAGAGAGAGAGAGCACAAGCAGGCAGAGTGGCAGGCAGAGGCAGAGGGAGAAGCAGGCTCCCTGCCGAGCAAGGAGCCCGATGAGGGACTCGATCCCAGGACCCTGAGACCATGGAGTGGTGGTTTGGAGCCTCAATAATATTTGGGTTTCAGGGTTTATGAAAAAATGTGGACACTCTCAGTAAGATCATCTATTTCACAAAGCATCTGTAGAATATATCAATTCCATCATTGCTTAAATGACTATTAAAATGTATGGGAGTGTCTTTACCAATAAAAATAGAATCTCTGCAATACAGTTTCTTCAGAGAGTATGATATAAAAATCTATGCATTTTGATAATTATCAAATCTTCAAAAGAGATAAATTGTTATGGAAATTGGCTGAACGAATTGTTCATAGCGTCCTCTACATATTACAGTATGTAATTAGATTGAGCCAAATCATCAGGGATCTTTTATATGGCCACATCATTTTGACTCTTTACAGAGCTGTTTTTCCTGTATGTCCCTTGAGATTTTATCCATATGCTCCTTTGTCCCACATAATTTCCTAGATTATTTACTTAAATATATTACTTGTTTACTTAAAATATATTATTGAGCCTATAGTGTCATATATCCTATGAACTTATGGGAAGCTAGCAGTCCAATATATAATGGCATAGCTGGTATGTTAAAATAAAACCAGTCCACATGAAGAGCAAATATAAGGCTATGTGGGGATTTGATAGTAGAAATTGGTTTATTACTTCTTACTATCATAAGTAAGACATACATAGAAAGAGTTTTGTTTTGTTTTGTTTTTGTTTTTCCTTTTGCTTTACTTTTTACCCGTCGTAATATGGATGGATTTTATGTTTGATTTGAACATCATGTGGAGTCAGGTTGGGATATGAATACAGTCTGTATGAAAACCAGCATGGTGATCATCGGTTGTTTTCTCAGTCAGAGCATCTCGACTATTTTAGAAAGAAGCCATGTGGTTAGAATGGGGACAACATCATTAAAATCAGGGTCCCCTGATCACTGTTAGTTTGTCATGGATATGTACACAACACACACATTCAGAGGCGCCTGGGTGGCTCAGTTGGTTAAGTGTCTGCCTTCGGCTCAGGTTATGATCTCAGGGTCCTGGGATCAGGCCCACATCAGGCTCCCTGCTCAGGAGGGAGTCTGCTTCTCCCTCTGTTCTTCCTTGTGCTCTTTCTCTCTCTGTTTCAAATAAATAAATAAAATCTTTAAAAAAAACAAAAAAACAACCAACAAACAAAAAAACAACACACACATTCAGCTGACAGAAATCCTGATTGGGGTATTATTTTATTTGGGATCAAAGAGAGAGTCATAGTGCCTTGCCAGTGAGGGACCTGTGAGACTGTGCACTATCTGTGGCCATGTTCCTTCCACAAGGAAGATGGTCTGTAACAGAAGAGGATGTTACCAGCACCTGCAAAAGAAGTAGAGCTCAAGGTGAAGAGAGATAGCTGACAGCATTTAAAGATCTGGAGCCCCAGCTGCTCCTCTACTTGTCTCATGATCCAGTTACACGAACCAATACATTCTTGTTCCAAAGGCTTGTTTTAGTTGAGATTCTATTATTTGCACTGAAGAAAAAAAAAGTCCTAAAACCATGAGAAACTCGTGTTTTGAAAATAGTATGCATTCAATGTTTATGTAATGGATAGATGAAAATGTACACAGAGGAAGATGGTAAAGAGGAAAGTAGCAGTCATGGAGGGAAACAAGAAAGAGGAAGCCTACAAAGCCTACAAGACAGATCAACCTTACTTCCATAACCGATAACTATGGGTGCCAGTTGGCAAAGGCCCAACAATACCTAATTTGCATAACATCACAATAGAAAAATACAGTGTTAAAGAGTTCTGTCTTAGAAAGACCTGACTAGATATATACACTTGGGAATGTTAATTTTTAAAATTTTTATTTTCCTTATTTGTGAAGTGGGGATAATAAAAGTCACTGTCATAGCTGTCATAGTTGCATAGGAGAATTATTTGCTAATGAATCTAAAGCACTTAATGAAGTACCTAATTTTTAGTAAGGGCTCAAAGTTTATTATTATTACAATAAATGCAAATATATCAATTTTATTTTATGTGTTGCAAACACTTTGGTAAATAAAAAGTGGCTTGTCTAACAGAACTCCAATATATATATTTTAAAACTAATTACAATTAAAGGCAATTTTTTAATGACTAACCTTATACCAGATTTATTTAAGTGCTATAGATGTATAAAATTCATAATTGAAATCCAAGTTTGGGGAATTAATTCATTTATTTGCCCATTCAATAAACCAATAAACATATTGTAGAGGCTCTATTGGATATTTAATTAACTAAGGTATAAATTCCAGTGATGAATAAAAGACACACAAATATATAAAATATAGCCATATGTATTTTTGCCTAAGGTTACCTTTCTTAATGAGAAAATAAAAATAACACTGTAATAGTGTTCTCAAAAAAAAAAGAATCAATTAATACAATATGTATACGTTCATTTAGAGAGATTTATTTTAAGACATTGGCTTTGTTAGTGTGGGTCTAGAGACTCCAAAATCCACAGGCTAAATTGGCAGACTGGAAAATTTGAGTAAGAGTTGATATTGCAATGCTGAGTCTGAAATCCTCAGATAGGCCTAAAACTCAGGCGGGTGTTCTTCTGCTTTTTTGTTTGTTGTTCATTTTTAAATATTTAAAAAATTATTCTTTCATTATTTTTATATTGCAGTCTCAAAGCTGAATTTCTTCTTCTTTGAAAACCTTGGCCTTAGTTCTTTAAAGCTTTTAACTTTTTAACTGATTGGATGAGGCCCACCCACACTGTGGAGGGTAATCTGCTTTACTCAAAGACTACTAATTTAAATCTTAATCACAAATAATACAGAGCAACATCTAGACTGGTGTTTGACCAAGCACTTGGACATCATAACTTAGCCAAGCTGACACATAAAATTAGCTATCACAAGTGCTCAACTGGCAAATCTCTCGAGTGACTAAATTGCTTGGCAATAATTATTCAATTTTCAATTTGCATTTCTAAGGTCTGAAATGGAATTTCAATTTCATAGTTTTTACTGGCATTATAAAAATGTTACCTTAACTTCCTAGAACTCAGTTTTCTCTCTCAACAATGATGACAAAAGTAACCCTTTCCAATGTATTAAGACTGGCACTTAGGAACAAAAAAATAATGCAGAAACAAGTAGCATTAATGTATAAGTCATATAAAATAAAATATCATGTGTTCAACTATTATATTCTACTTGGGCTCCTTAGATAGATTTCCTCATTTAGACCCACTATGTATACATTTAGTTTAACCATTCTAATTAAACAGATTACATACTGACCAATAATTATCAATGTATTAATTGAATCATATTGAATTAGACAATGGTGAAAGAAAGGGTCTTACCAGTGACATCCTAAGCAGCTAGGCCCAAAGAGGCTTCATTAGGTGACATAAATTTGATTATTGCAACATGGTCTACTAAGCTCCTCAAAATTTTAAATGAATAACTGCAATCTAACACACTCTAACTGGTAAAATCACCAAGATTATACAACTCAAAAGTAGTCAAAGTAAGTTTTGAATCTTATCTGTCAGACTCTAAGTCTGTCTTCTTAGTAACTACTGCCTTGGTTTTACTCATATCAACTCAACAACTACTTTTTGAATTGTTACTCTGTGCCTGCAACTCGTAAGTGCTTAAGAGACACCCCAATGGAGATGTGCCAACTCTCGGTTAATGCAGATGTCCCATGGTATCCTCTATTTTCAAAGTCAATGTTCCTTTAACTTTTATTTTTTTATTTTATTTTTTAAAGGACTTTTTTTTTTTTAAGATTTTATTTATTTGACAGAGAGAGAGAGAGATCACAAGTAGGCAGAGAGGCAGGCAGAGAGAGAGGGGGAAGCAGGCTCCCTGCTGAGCAGAAAGCCCAATGCGGGGCTCGATCCCAGGACCCTGAGATCATGACCTGAGCCGAAGGCAGAGGCTTTAAGGCACTGAGCCACCCAGGTGCCTCAATGTTCCTTTAACTTTTAAAGATGACTTATTCCTGGGGCACCTGGGTGGCTCAGTTTGTTATGCAGCTGCCTTCGGCTCAGGTCATGATTCCAGGGCTGTGGGATTGAGCCCCGCATCAGGCTCCCTGCTCAGCAGAGAGCCTGATTTTCTCTCTCCCTCTGCCTGCCACTCTGCTTACTTGGGCTCTCTCTCTATCTCTCTGTCAAATAAATAAATAAAATCTATAAAAAAAAAAAAAAAAAGATGACTTATTCCTTGAGGAGGAATAGTGACAAAAATGGAGACATTAGATTAAGTAAGAAAGAAACAGTTGACCAATTTAATCTTCTTTAAATAAATGCAGTTGTACTAAGTGTTTTACTAGTACTTAGTCATATAAATGAAATGGAATATCTGATTCGATTGTTAGGGCTTTATAATTTTACAAGCCTCCCCAGCCCTATTTAAGGAGGAAAGCAGAAAATGCATGTGATTTGTCAGTAACTTAGATGGCTTCTCACTACAGTAATAATACTCATCCAATTCCATGGAATCCAATTTGAGTAGTCATGCATAAGAATACAGATAGACAGCATTGACTACAAGAAATCACTGCATTATTTATACTTACTCTGAATGGGTCTAGTATTTAGAAGTTTTGATTTATGTCTTTCAAAAATAACTTTTCACATATGTAGATTAACAATAACCAGAAATGCTTTATTAGTGCTCTTGCCATTCTTCCTACTGAGGAGAAATATTTACGTCCTCTCCCTTTGAAACTGAACTGGCACTTTGACTGTTTCAACTACTACAAGGTGGTGAAGGTCCTGGGACTTAGCCTGGAGGAGGCCTGGCTATCCCTACTTTTGCATTTTTGGGTATTCTTAAGTTGTAATGTAAGAAGACAGACTACCCCAAATAGAGCACATGGGAAGGCCATGTGGTGTCTAAATGGAGGACGTGTCTAAATGCTCCATGAAGAACTGACCACCCCAGAATACCTGCTCAGCCCATCCTTCCAACCATCCCTTCCAGACAACAAACAAGAAGGAGCGACCTTGCAAGTTCCAGCTCACTGGAGCCCTCACCATACACAGAGCTGCCCATGCAACAAAGCCCTGTCATGACCACCTCAAAGTATTGTGAGTAGTTGAAACATTGTTGCCACTCCACACCACTTAGGTCAGGGACTTATTTTGTAAAATGGTAGATATTTTCAGCACTCTAGCAACAAGACTTCCAATTGTCTCAAACAAAAAGTCATTGATACAGCCGATAGTGCCTCAGAGGAAAAGAAATGTAACAGGGTCAAGAGGAATAAAATTAGCAAGATAAATTTTCTCATTTTATTCCTGGTACAGTGTTTTCTTCAGTTCCATAGTCCTCAACCAAAAAAGACTCTTACTTGCCTTATTTTTAATAACATAGCCTCATTAAACAAAGGACCATTAGCAATACAAACATTACTGAATTTTATCAGTTTTCAACCACAGGTTAAGCTTAAAAGTGTAAAAAAAAGATTCTTATTGTGATCATTTCACAATGTACACAAATTTTGAATCATTATGTTATACATCTGAAATTGATACAATATTATATGTCTATTATGTTTTAATAAACAAAAGAGAACTATCCAATATGAACATGATTCAAAAAAAAAAAAAAAAAAAAAGTTGGCCAGGCTGTGAAGTTGGAAGCTCAGGGTTCTCTTCTAAGCTCATTCAGCTTGTGGGCAGAATATATTTCCATGAGCAGTAGGGTTGTGGTCTTGATTTTCTGTTAGTGATGAGCTGGGGAACACTCAGCTTCTGGAGACTGTGGCGATGACTCGCCAAGTAACCTCACAGATAGGGCACAAAATGGTTGTCTGCTTTCTTTCAGGCCAGCAGCGAATGACTCTGCCTTTCACCTTCTTTTCAAAGCTCTTCGATGAGGTCAGGCCTACCCATGCTAATCTTTTTGTACTTTAGAGTCAACTCAATGAGACCCTAATCAGTAGAATGCGGTTCTATACTTTCACAGGTTTGGTTCACACTTCAGGGGAAGAAACTATGCAGGATGGATACAACTGAGTGGGAATCTTGGGGACCGTCTAACAACTGCCTAACATGGAATGCTATTGACACTGGTCATTTTACTTCCATTTTCACATGTGTAATTCTTATCTATCTACAGTTTTGTAAATCATAGATTGTAAAAGGATATGGATCATTACCACAGTGTCCACTTAGAAGAATACTTTGTATATATGAGATATTTCTATTATATGTTGATTAAAGACATATATGTATAAATACATGTACACTTACACATATCAAAACTATGTTCCCTGGCATTCCCTTAATCTAATCCTAATCCACTTAATGTTAGTTAAAACTTCAATTATTGGCTTATATCCATTTGTCTTTCAAGGAGTTAGGGTTTTTTGTGCCATCATTGACCCCATCTAATGCTACACAGTAGCTCCATTATATTTAGATCTAATACTATACATAAAACATTGAAATACCTACTAGGCTATAAAATTTCTGCTCCCAGAAATATTTTTATCTGGATAAAAAGCAGATATCAATCATTCTGTTTTTCGACTATCATTTGTTTGTTGTATCTAAGAGATAAAGGCAGTACAGTTGACCCTTAAACAACATGGGGTTTGGGATGACAACCCTTGATGCAGTTGAAAATCTGCATATAATTTTGACTCCCCCAAAAGTTAGCTACTAATAGCCTACTGTTGACTGGTAGCCTTACTGATAACATAAACAGTCAATTAACATTTATTTTATGTGTTATATGTTTACATGCTGTATTCTTACAACAAGGTAAGCTAGAGAAAAGAAAATGTTACTAAAAATAGTAAGGAAGAGAAAATATATTTTCAGTACTGTATTATATTTATTGAAAAAACTCTGCATACAAGTGTACCCATGCAGTTCAAACTGGTGTTATTCAAAGGTCAACTGTATATTATAAATGTCAAATAATTAAAATGAATAATTAGTGATATAAAAATTTAGAGAAATGATATGTATACTTTGTTTCTTGGTTATCCTTTATCATTTAATCAATTAAATAACTGAGGAGATTGAAAATGTGTACTCTAATGGGCCTTTCTATTTACTTTGTGCTAAATTCAATTTTCTTCCTATATATTTCCTTTTTTATTGAAATATATCACAATATAACTCAATGAGTTTAGTATAACAGTAGATATTCTGTGGCTCCTTTTCCAGTATCATTACATCTTTCTTTTTGTACCTATATTGAAGGCTTCAAAAATGAAATTCTTCATCTTAACATACTCAATAGATGATATGCAATTGTTATTTTTTATTGTTTTTCATCAGCTGTGGAACACTAGGTGGGTTCTCTGAATGCCATTACAAAGAGAGCCTTATTTATGATATACTCTTGACAGCAGAGTCAGAAATACATTTAGAAAAAAAAAAAAGAAATACATTTAGAATGTGTTAAGATATTTTGCTTACTGATGTATAATGTTATAAAGATATTTCAATAAGCATCACTCTAATTATCTTCTCATGCAACGTTTTAGTGCTGATGAACTTGGAGATTATCCAAAAAACGGTCAAGAATAGATGCTCCAAAGCCTGTGCAAGTCCATATTTTACCTCCTCCCTGTATACTGACATAAACTATAATTTTAATATATAGGCAGATCAGTCCATGAATAAGAAATGCACAATTCTGAAAATAATAATCATTAAAATAGTTTCTATCACTTATCTCATAAACACACAAAGAATTGTAGTAAAAGAGGCAGAACTAGTCAAGATATAGGAGTAAAATTATTAAGCTTGGATACTAATCCTAACCTTGCTAAAAAGATAAAAGTAATGACTTACGTTAACTTTTTCTAAAGGCATCACCTAAGGCTTTCAAATTCCTTTTGATTTTGCAAGCAGATTTATCACAATGGCCACCTGTATGCTTTCCCCATAGGAATTAATTGACTTTATCTTATAGAAGACAGTATTTCTAGATCACGTTTTATTTCAACTTGAGTCTGATTTGTAGAATTGTTTCATGTGAAGCTGTGCCAATTATTAGAATTACTTTGTATTTTCGAAATGTATTATTTTAATTCAAATGATAAAATGCATAAGAACGAAAGCCGTATAAATATTGCTCAGCCATCACTTTTTTTTTTTTTTTTTTTTTTTGCTGCCAACTGCTGAGAGCTAAAAGCTCTCTATTATCAAAGATGAATATGTTTTCAATGGGAAACATAATTTCAGGCAGAGCCTTTCACCTGTAAGCTAACTGGTAGATTCAGTTTGCAAATGCAACACCTAATGGAGTTCTCTTATTAGATCCACAAACAAAGTGATTTTGACCATGGTCTCCAGTCAATCTCTACTAATGATTAACAGGGACAAATATCACCGGAAGTAGGGCTACTGAATTTAAAAAACCTCTTTGGTGAACTAATTTTAAAAAATGATGCTTATGTTCTCCCCATCCAGAGAAGTTATGAATACCAGTCACAGATGAAGACATTTTTAATGTTTTTTTAATTTTTTAAAATGTCGTTATGTAATATTACTTAATATTATTATAATGCAGTGCTGATTTTAATTTTATAATACTTTATTTTCATGTTTGTACTATCATAGGCAAGAATGGTAAAAAAAATTTTAGAGTTTTTCATCTTTTTATAGATTTTTAAAACAATCAATTTCTCTCATTTTCTGTGTTCTGGTATCATTTAAATAATATAGAATAGTCTGTTACTGGAAATCGCATGAATAACTGGAATTTAAATTATTTTTAAAGTTTTATTTTTCATTTTTTTCTTATTTTAAATTTCTTTCTCTTCAGAATGTCTACCAAATAATCTTGGAATTTCACTTTTTAAAAAAGAAAAAATAAATTCCATTGTGTTTTCAAGTTGGATATAAAACAGCTTTGGTATTAATATTTTGCAGTCTCCATATCTCTATTTTATTGTGTCATGCTTATAATATTATAATATTTTTTTGTTAGATTTTAAAGAGCTTTTAAAAACTATATCCATTAAAATAGACGAAAAGACCACTTATTTATTAATGATTCTTACCATTTTCCATGACTCGGAACATGCATTTATTTTTATTAAATGTTTACCTCAGTATTCTTTAGGTATATTTCGTGTCTTTTTTTTTTTTTGTATCTTCATAAGTTGAAGGTTTAATTATTTTTTTCTTTCTTGGTGACAATAGTATTTTTTTGTGATACATTTACTTACAGTAGAGCTTTCACTTCAATAATTTTTTACAAGTAAAAAATAAATAAATAAATAAATAAATAAAAATAATAATAATTTTTTACAAGTAAAAAATAAATAAATAAATAAATAAATAAATAAAAATAATAATAATTTTTTACAAGTAAGTTACTAAATGTTACCATATTCCTTTCCTAAACACCTTAAATTGCAGTTTGATTCCCTCTTTTATTTTGATTTATTTAGATTTGGTATATTCATCAAATCTTTTTTTGATAATCCAGGATATATTCAACCATTCTACAAGTTGTTATTAATGCAATTATTTTTCAGTTTAAATTTAATTTTAAATTTTCTTTAAATCATTTCAAAACACCATTATCTATCCTATTATTTTGCTTTGGGCTGTACTGATATTTGAGTATGTGTGCCCCAGAATATGACTGTGATGAGGAATATTCGTGGATATGTACATGAGTGTGTGCGTGAGTGTGCATGCATGTGTGCAGAGAGAGAGGAAAAGGAAGAGAGGGTGAGTGAGTAGGTACACACAAGCATATTCAGGAGAAGATTCAGAGGAAAGAAAAACACTACAGTTCAATTGAATATTCAATAAAATATCAAATTAAAATTTTAATAATTTTTTTAAAATTACACATTAACTATTTTAACTTTGACTATATTCCATAAACTTTTAATCTTTGCAACATCTCGGTGATATAAGAGCTATTAATAGCTCTCTTACAGAGAGTAAACTGAGGCATTGAGAGATCAAGTGTCTGCTCCTCTTGGATCAAGTCTTGGTTCTCTGGGCCTTAAGTCAGATTAAAGTGCAAAGATGGCCCTATTATTCAGGGAGAGAGGGACCTTTGGGACTTCTGTCACCAATAAAATATGATGAAATGATGCAGCAGTAATTCTTGATGTTTAGGGGGATTGGAAAACCTTGCTGCCTTTCTCTCAGAGCCCTGCACTGCCATTTCAGTAGTGTGAGTATCTTCAGGTACCCATGCTGTGTGGAAGTCTAAGGTAGACAGGTGGAGAAGCTTGCAAAAGAAAGAGAGACCAGAGAGAAAGATGGATATATGATCAGACCCCAGATGTTCCAACACCCAGCGATTTAAATCCTCCCAGCTATGGCCCCAGACATCATGGAACAGAGGTGAGCCATACCCACTGAATTCTTTAAACCCATAAAATGTGAGACATAATAATAAATTGCTGATTTATATGTTGTGTTATACAGGAATAACTAAACAGAAGATGGTTATTTATTTCCCTCTCTCACTCTCTTTAATATATATATATATATATATATATATATATATATATATATCTCCAGTCCTTATTTATAATGTTAATTTTGTTTCTAAAATATATCTAACATAATGTATATAGTTATCTGCATATATTAACTGCTATTTTCTGTTAAAAATATAAACGTAAAATGAGCACCAAATGTCAGTATAATATTTACCCTTTTATATGTATTTACTTCAATAATTCTTTTCTTTTTTTTAAAGTTTTTTTTGTTTTTTTTAAGATTTTATTTATTTATTTGACAGAGAGAGAGAGATCACAAGTAGGCAGAGAGGCAGGCAGAGAGAGAGGGGGAAGCAGGCTCCCCACTGAGCAGAGAGCCCGATGGGGGGCTCGATCCCAGGACCCTGAGATCATGACCTGAGCCGAAGGCAGAGGCTTAACCCACTGAGCCACCCAGGTGCCCCCATAATTATTTTCTAAATTTTCTAACTTTTAAATATATAATGACCTTAATAGTTTTCTGTTTAATAATCAATATTTAAATTTTATTTTATCTTTTCATCACATCCATTAAAACAGCCTTTAATTCCATTAAAATAGAATTTTCATTTTGTCATTAAAAATAAAAAATAGCCAGGGTGCCTGGGTGGCTCAGTCAGTTAAACCTCTGCCTTCAGCTCAGGTCATGATCCAAGAGTCCTGGGATGAGTCCACTTTGGGCTCCCTGCTGAGCTCCCTCTGCCTGCTGCTCTGCCTGCTTGTGCTCTCTCTCTCTCTGTCAAATAAATAAATAAAATCTTAAAAAAAATAAATAAAAATTTTAAAAAGCCTTCATATACTTAATTTTTTTTCATCTGATTTTTAGTCATGTCAGCTGTAGTATTCCTGTAGGTGCACCTTACCCCCAAATAGCATTTGGGTCTCTAGTAACTTGAAAGACCACTTGGATAGGTATATTTTCAGTTTGTAATTTTTTTTTTTTTAACAAAAGTACATTGCAGAAGCAGTCTCTATCAGCATATAGTGTGGAGGGTGGCATTTTTTAGGAATCTAATTTTTAGTCTTGAAGTGTTTTATATATTCTATGTTGGGTATTTTTAGTGTGGTGATTTTTATAGAGTGAAAAGAATAGATGATAAATAAAAATATAGATATTCTTAATATAATGAGGGTTTGGGGGGAATTTTTTACTTAGTTTTCTACAACAAATTGATCACTAACATTTACTGAATATTTACTGTTTTCCAACGGTCTTAGTTTAGGAATGTAAGTATAGAGTGGTCTCTTTAATGTGTCTACCACATTCCTTTTCATTTTCTCACCATGCTCATCTGTTCATCAACATTTTCTGAAATCCAGGGCTAGCAGAATTTCTTGCACTTATTTCCTACTTCATCACTTTAATTTTTTTCAGCATAGAAACGGTTGTTTGCTGCATATTGTGGTTTCCAATTCACCATGTGAAGCTTTCACCTCAATGCAATCTTTCTTCGGGGCTCTATCAAGAAGTCTTCAATCTCTTGAAAATATGAATTCCAATTTGTATAAAATTTACTCCTATTTCTTAGAACAACACTTTTAGTAGGTATGATGCTATTTTCTTAGCTCATACTTACAGAATGAAATCTATGCTTTGTTAGTAAGGGTTGATAGCAAATTCAAGTTGAGATTGGATTGTCAGAGATTGATGTGGGTCCTAGTCCAAATCTTTTTGGATATACAAGGTAAGAAAAGAAAATTTTAGATATAATTTAGAGAGTTTTACCACCTTACAAAAAAGATGTTATAAACTAGGGAGAGCTGGGAGCTGG
The DNA here is from genome assembly GCA_028534135.1 of Potos flavus. Lineage (NCBI taxonomy): Eukaryota > Metazoa > Chordata > Mammalia > Carnivora > Procyonidae > Potos > Potos flavus. Next base: position 79,878,923 of record CM052886.1, on the reverse strand, counting down.
GAATAGTAGAGTCAGTCATAGCAGAGAATTTTGCCTTCTGCCTATGTGTGTCTTTTTAATGCTTGGTGCAGCAGCCAGGAGTCAGCCTCAGCAGGGTCCCTGGTGTTTGCCTGGAATATCTGACTTCCTTGAGAGCCAGCTACAGCATATCTCCTGATTTTGCCTGTCAGAACCTTCTGTTCCAAGAGGGCTCCAAGTCTAAGCCAAGAATAAACCCTGACAGACGCACTCTCCTTTTTTCTGGCTTAAAACAACAAGAATGTTTCCCCAGTGGCATTGCCAGGGTTGAAAATTCACTTCCAGTTGTCCCATTGGTTCATCTTATGAATACAAATGACACTCAGCCAGCAGTTGACCTGGCATGCTTTTCAGATAAAAAGTCATAAATTTGTTATTACTTAAATATGTTTTCTTACATTCTACATAGCAAACAATTATTTAACGCTTCTAACATGGTGAGGAAACACTCCCTAATTTCTTATTTATTTAGGCTTCTCTCCATTTTTGAATTTCATTTGTCATTTCAGTTAAAGGCAGGGTGGGAATGGCTAGAGAGTGGCTAGATGGGGGCCTGCGTTCAGGTTGCCATCTCGACAAGCATATCCTCTTCTCTATTTTAAACGTAAATATTTTTACCAAAATATTAGTTCTTAGGACTTGAAGTTAACTTCTGTTTATAAATTAAACAGTACAAAAAGAGAAATTTCCTTCAACTTTAAAAGTCCCTTTTGATAAAAGTTACTTTTAATGTAAATTAGCAACACAACAACATTGATACTGAGACAAGTATTGAAAAAGTCATGTTGAATGTTAGGAAACTGATGTAAGTCTTATTATCTCTTTTCTTTATTATTTCCAAGACCCTGTTAAAGAAACAACCTGTCTATGCCCAATATATTACTTATAAAATGAGCAAAGAACTCACTTTTTTCCTATTCGACAGAGTATAGGAATCAGTATCTATTTGGTGTCAAATGATAGAAATTGATGAAAATATAATTACAAGTTTATAAAAGAGAGAAGGAGAGAGAGAAAGGAAATAATGCAGCACATGAAAGTGAATGCCCAAGGAGTTCTCAGCTTAAGGGAGAATTGAATCCAAAGGATCAAATGTGAGCTATGTTTATTTCTGTATCGGCTGCTTTTGTTTTCATAAGTGGTATAGCCTAGGGCTTGAAACAACTGATATATGTTATCCGTCCTTATTGTGAACATGATCACTAGTATCAAGATTAGCACTAGCACATGATTCTGTTATATATGAAAGTGGTTTTGTTGTTGTTATTTTTTTCATAGTACATACAAAACAGTTTCTCATTCACTTATAACATATTGATCACCTATAATGTCAGAACATTAAGTTGGTGACCAAAGCACACAAGGATTAATAAGAAACTTTGTCCCTCAATTTGTTTCTATATCAGAAGATGAAATATGGCATTAATAACTAGTTAGTAAAGATGACTTATTCTAGAAAATCAAATTAATATTGAAGAGTACCCCTATTTGTCCACATAAAAACACATTTTACTCGAAAGCTATATCATAAAGAAATTAGCACACCATTCCTCCTTCATCAAGACTGTCTAAAAAAATCATTCTAAGGTCAGTGGTTATGGAAGGTTATAGAGTTATGAAGCTAAAGAAATGTTAATGTACCATTTTTATGGTTTTAATAGTCCTCTTCTGATAGAGCAGTAAATAATAACTTCCTCTAATGAAAGTTTACACTGTGTCAACCTGCTGGCTTTTATTGTATTGAAACTTCCTCCAGATAACCCATGTCCATCCTGGGCCTGTGCTCTTATACCCGCATATTGTCAAGAGCTGAGCTGGGGAGATCTGGTTGATTAAAATGACAAGCCAAAATTAAAGTAACAACTCTGAGTGTATTTAGTAACTACACTAGTATAAGCAAGAAACTAGAAATAAGGTATCCATATCACCAATGCTCCATTTATTCTCCCACAGAACTACACCAAGTGAAGGTTAGGTTAGGTGGAGGAATCAGCTCATTGCTAGGGTAGTCCTGAAGAAAAGTCTCCTGCCCCACTCTAAAAACCTGGATCTGTGTGGGGGAGGGAGGAAAATGGTAGGAATCAAAGGTACCAAGTTTTAAGTCAGAGCAGAGAAAGGTGTCTTCAAAGTACTTCATCTCCCCCTAATGAAGTATTAGCAGAGGCAACGGGAAGACGTCTCCACCGAAGGCCCCTACAAGGTAGCCTCCAAAGGAGGCATCTGGGCTAGACATGCAACTATGCTCAGGAACATGCTCAACCATGGGACACCTAAATCCTTGACTACAACTTCCTTAAGACATACTGCAAGGTACTATCTGTAAACTGAGTCTGTGTGGAGAGGACAGTCTTGCCCTATGAGACCTGGCAGGTAAGGCCTTTGTAATTGCCTATGGTCAGGATTAAAAAAAAAAAAAAAAAAAAAAAAATTACACTTGGGATTTTGGCCTGGAGCTGGGCTTTTCATTTTATTTTAAGAGAGCACACCTTAAAATTTTCCTTTTCCTTGGGTTTCTTATGCATTTGACATTTCAAACCTGCCTTTGAAATTCTTACCATTGAATTACACTATATTAGTTAATTCGTCACTCATTTGCAAACCCAGTAAATTATCCGGGTTCCTATGATTATGTCTTTGAGCATCTTTTCCACTCTTTCTCTTTCCAAAAGAGATTTTGAAAATCTCTTTCAATTTCACAATGCCTAACACTGATTACTTACAAATGTCTGTTTTTTGCCCAGACTACTTTTCAGAATTCAATACAAAATTTCGGCTTTTGCTTAGGCATATTCTTTAGTATGTCACAGAAACATCATTGGTTAATATCTGTCACCTATCAAATGCATTAGTCACTAAGTGTTGATGAATATATTTATTAAATAATTCTTGATTCTCTATAGCACCTCTCCCATTTTGCTGGTTGTAGGTCTTTTTTATTTGTCTTGGTAAAATTTTGTATTTTCCAGCTGATTTGTTGTTCTCTTTCTTTCTCCTTTTAATTCTTTCTTTCTACTGATAACAGGTCTTTTCAAAATATGTCTTAGTCAAGGCCACCTTAGATCTCAAAATCTTAATATCTCTGTGTTTCTCTGATGGCCACAGGATACAATAGTTCTAGACACTAATTGTCTATTCTTATCAAATTCTGTGTAACTAAAACATAGCAAGTCGAACTTTTGATTTTTTTAATTTATAGATTAACTCCCTTTGCTATTCATACCTTCAAACAAATTCTTTTTCTTGACTGAGAAACTTCTTATCATTTTCTCCCCTGTTCAACTCCTATGTAGCTATTAAATAGATTTAATTTAAATATCACCTTTTATCTCTCCTCAGGGATTACTCTGTATATATCTCACGGAGCTAACAATCATCATAGCATTCTCTGATTATGTGTTTACAGGTTGATTTTCTTGCTAGATTGTGAGCTACTCCAAGACTGGAGTGTTTTATTCATTTGTGTGTTCCTAGATACTAGATATGTGTCTGACACGTAAAAAAAGCTAATGCATGATTTTTCATAAAGGAATATTAATTTAAAAATAATTTTGATTGCTAGAGTACTCATACATTCTGAGAACTAGAGATATTTTAGTAAAAATTCTCTTGTAAACATATTTCATATTTTTCGTAGCTAACATTGCCTTCTATTGTCATATTCAAAAGCATTTATTAAGTATATATATTTGTCTGTATAAAGTACCACATTCTGTATATAATGCTTTCAATATGTTTCCTGTACTCTAGAAAATTAAAATTTAAGACATACGCTATATTAAGATAATTTGCCAAGAAAATTCACAAGTATTTATCTTAGAAAAATGTGTGGGAAAAAATTAATTTATTACATGAAATATTTTCAATATACCAAATTTATTCTCCACAACGTACAATTTCTAGATTCAGAGAAGCATGAACAACAATGTCTGCTTTTGTAAATATAACTTACATTGTTTTTCTTCACATTAAAATGTAAACTATTATTAAAAAATCTAAACTGAAGTATTGCAAATATAGTTTAATTTTAAATATCAAAGCTGTAAAGTAACAGAGTACCATTGCATGTCAATTAATTTTTTAAAAGGTTTCACTTAAAAGAGTGATAACAAAAGTTATTACAAAGTTAAAATTTTAAACTCATGGCAGAATTAATCAGATTGTTCTTCATTGCTTGAAATTATGCAACAACTAATTTTAGTATGCAAATTAGTGTTAAGTGAAAATTTTCAGGAATACATTCAGTCCTTAAAATGTAGTAAAATCACTCATTAAAAAAAATACACTTTTATGTAAATTGCCATTTCTACTCATCTAACCAAACCCTCACAATTCAGAATATGTGTGGTATATATTTAAAATCTGTTAAAAATTACTAACTTTAATTACTGCTAAATTAAATGTTAATTCTAGTTGACTTGATTGTCAACCATTTTGGAATATTGGAAAGTATACATTATTTGGAATATGAATATATGGGTTCAAGGACAAGTCATGCTTACTTACTAATGATTTCACCTATGAGGAGGGACTTAACTTCCATGACATTACTCATGTAAGTTACACACACACACACACACACACATTGTGCTAATTTTGTTCAAATATTAACTATGTGCAGAACGAAAGTATGTGAAAATTATCATTTTTTAGATGATAATGATGAAGGTAATGGTATACAAAGGCAGAGACAATGTATAATAAACATTTTTTGTGGACAACATATAATCAAAACTACAAAATTAGAGAGGAAATTGGTTTGCATGGAGTTCTTGCCACACTTCATCTACCAAAACCATGCTAACTAAATAAAAGGATAAATAAATACATTGATTGGAAATTAAAGCAATGGTGCTAATAGTACACTGTTTTCTTAGAGTTGGTAGTTTGTCAGGCACCTCTTTCAAGCCTGAGTCTAATTGTAAACATTGGCCAAGTTTTTAAATCTTTGTGCACCTTAATTTCTGATTTAAAAAAAAATGATACAATAGTATAGGGGTTTTCTTAGGAACTAATTAGGTGACGTACATTTTTTTAAAAGATTTTATTTATTTATTTATTTGAGAGAGAGCACAAGCAAGGGTGGGGGGTGACAGAGGACAAGGGAGAGGGAGAAGCAGACTCCTGGCTGAGTGGGGAGTCCAAAGCAGGGCTCAATCCCAGGACCCCAACATCATGACCTGAGCTGAAGACAAATGCTTAACTGACTGAGCCACACAGACGCCCCTAGGCGACAAACATTTTTGGAAGTATTTAAAACAATGTCTGGCATATAGTAATACTTCATAAATGTTAGAGATGACATCATCATCATCATCACTATTATTATTGCATCGTCTTCTTCATTGTCATCATTAGCATAGGATAGTAAAAGAAATGGAAACTTTTAATTTATAATTCTTTGGAAAAGGATGCTGCTATATCACTTGAATATATCATGTCACTTTTATTCCAACAATACCTCCAGTGAAAAAGTTTAACAATGGTTTTGCCATTTTATTACTGAGCAAAATGAATGAATTTGAGAAACTAAATATTCTTATCTGAGATACCAGATCAGTAACAGGAAGTACCTTCATTCAGATCCTTGATATATATGTTTTATTAATTATGCTTTGACTTACCTCATATAAGTGCATAGAGTTAAAAACAAATTGCTCTACTATTATGTATATAATTTAGTAGAATATGCATTGTTTTTCATTAAATGATGTATAATCTTAAATCATTTTTATTGTAAATAATATTTTAAAATACTTGTAATGGACTTAGGTTGGGCTTAGGTTATCATTTTACACTCAATTTTGCAAAATGTGTTTTTTTCCACTGGAAAATAGAAAGAGCTTTCTTACACTCATTTTCCTGATTTGGCATGTTTTGATTTGCAACTAGTTGATAAAAAGGAATTATTTTGCAAAGGTATTTTCATGAATGGAGTGCAGACAAAATCTGTCTGAATTGTGCTGTACCTGTGGAACAGAAACTTTAGTGAAGTTCTGACATGACCCATCTTTTCACAGCTACGAAGACCTATTCAGAAGCACTGGAACTGTATAAAGACCATCAGGGCTGATCCATATTACTTTCCTCCTTTGTAAACCCACCCCAGGGCTTTACAGTAATACACTCTTAAGTTCCTGCTTTGAAGAAAAATCTTTTGAAGGATAAAAATAGGAACAACTAATTTCCAAGAGAAAAGAATGTGATTTAAATTTGAGATCAAAATAGCTTGAAATAATTTTAGGCAAACTGCCATTAAATATTCTTTTAGAAACATAAAGGCAAAAAAGCTTATTTTTTTCAATAGTCATCTCTCTATACAGGGAAAATCCCACATACTATTATTTCAACAATGAAATTTATGGTTTATAAATCTTAGTATATATTTTTAATATCTTTAGACATATTCTCTTTGCATTTCATAGTGGTGTATTAAGCAATAGTCAAATAAAATATGGGAAATTACTTCTAACAGATCTCTTTTTTTAGCCAACATTAAACCAACTTTAATTTTCAGCCTATATTTTGTGAAAATTCATCTCATTATTTTCTTCACCCTCATCAGGTCCACTGAGCCATCAGTCCACCTCACAAACCAAATGTGTGCATATTCTATATTGTCAAAGAAAATAGGACAATACCATGACACTTTTTAATCCATTTCTATATGGAAACTGACAAATGACTATTTTTTATTCATGAACAAAATTGAGAAGGCAAATAAAACCATTCATTTTCTCCAGACTTCTTGGGAATTCTATAAATCTGTATTAATTTAAAAAACAAAATTCTTTCTCTAGTTTATATTTACACATATGCAAAATTGCCCATATAATTCAGATCTCAGAACAAAGTGATTTTGCCTTTTTCTTTTACCAGTTTGGACAAAAACATGTTCCACCAATTTCAGACAAAAAATAGCAATTTCCCATGTCAATCTGGACTTGAGAACAATGGGAAATAGAAGAGAATATAAATCATATTTTTATCTTGTACATTATTATAAAATTAGATGTTACAAAGTTAATTAGCGCAAATTTAAAAAATACATAACCCTATAAAACTATTACCATTCTTTAGGAGAAAGAACCAACATGAATCGATCACCTATTACATATTTTGAACTTCATTTATTAATTTGTTATCTCATTTGATTGATATTAATTAATTAATATCCTTACCAATTGATTTCTTATTGTGGAGAATGAAAATGTATCCTTCTTGTGTTTCTGCCCCTCTCAGTTTCCAAGGTCCCTATGTGGTTTCTGAAATTCACGCATTTGAAGGAATGGCCACTTTTACAAAATCAAGCGCATTTCTTTGAAACAAGTAAATATATCATAATTTGTTTTATTTAAAAGCTGAGGAATGCCATAAATATTATAAAATTTAAAAAATTTGTTTAATTGCTTAAAAACATTTATAATTTTTTTCTACATGATTTTGGCTTTATTCTATTAATTTCTCTCTCATAGAAAAACAAATAGAAAATAATATTTTCCATAGGGAGTTAGTAAGGCAGTTCAGTCATTTGCCTATAATTTTTTTAATGTTATTAAAATTTGTTTATTTTTAAATTATTGTAATTTAGAAATATTTATTTTAGCACCATAATATGTTATTAACAATGTTATGTAAACTTTTAGTATTATTACCAAATAAGGATTTAGAAGACTTTTAACCATGTGGTTTAAAATAATTTAAACTGGTTAAGTGTCTGCCTTCCACTCAGGTCATGATTCAGGGCTCCTGGGATTGAGCCCTACATCGGGCTCCCTGCTCAGTGAAGAGTCGGTTTCTACCTCTCTCTGCCCTTCTCCCTGTCATGCTCTCTCTCGCTCTCTCTCTCAAATAAATAAATAAAATCTTAAAAAAATAAAAATAAACCTTCTTATAAAAAAGAAAAAGTACACCATTAAACACATTCTTCCAGTGGTGCATTCCATATGATACCTATCACATCACTCTGATTATATCCATGGAGCATTATAGCTGAAATGGAAGGCAGGAATATTACTGGAAGCCATCCCTGTACCTAAATAGGTATCCATAACTTTATATACACAGAAATTATGAGAATCATAGAACTATGTCCTATTATCTCCAAACTAAATATGTTGCCAACCCAACCTCTTCTTAATCAGGTCCTGAGAATGTCCATGGTCATTCTAGCACTACCAAACTGGAGGGAAAATAAAATCAATGGAAATTGAAAAGAAAAGAAACAATATTCTTCATACATTGCAATTAAAAGATTTCACTCTTATGAACTTTGTTAAAAAATATATGCACATGTGAACATATTAGTAAGATTCCACACAAGTTAGGGGTCCTAACATTTAAATGTTATTAACCTTATGGTAAATCTATTGCCATAAGCACATCTTCTTGTTTTTTCATTGACCAGAAGTAGTTAGAGTATACTTTTGAATAGAGAAATTATTTTGTATTATTTTGTATTATGTTAGATTTAAGTCAAACATCATGTTTTCCTATGAATCTCCACTTGTCTCAGCATTATTTATTGAAAAGGGTATCTTTCCCCCATTGAATTGCTTTTCCACCTTTGTCAATATTAGCTGTATATATTTATATGAGTCTACTTCTCAGTTCTCTATCTGTTCCATAGTGTCGCTCAACAAATACCATAGGGGCTTAATTGCTCAGCTATATAAGCTATAATATCAGGTGGACTTATCTTTTCCACTTTATTCTTCTTTTCCCAATTGTTTTAACTATTCAAGTTCTTTTCCCTATATTTTAGAATAATCATATATATATATAATATACTATATATATATATACACACACAAAATATCTTGCTGGGATTTTCATAAGAATTGCATTAAATCTTTACATCAATTTGGGGAGAATTAGCATCTTTATTAATTTAAGTCTTCTAATCCACGAACACGTTTCTAAAACAAACAAACAAAAAATATGTTCACTTTGGACTTATTTTATTCTTTATTAGGTTCTTGAAGTGGAAGCTTAGATTATTGATATGACATTTTTCCTCTTTTCTAATATATGTGTTTTTTATTGTAATTTTCCCTCTTCCCATTCTATTCTTTTTTTTTAAAGATTTTATTTTATTTATTTATTTATTTGACAGAGAGAGAGAGAGATCACAAGTAGGCAGAGAGGCAGGCAGAGAGAGAGGGGGAAGCAGGCTCCCTGTTGAGCAGAGAGCCAGATGAGGGGCTCGATCCAGGACCCGGAGATCATGACCTGAGCCAAAAGCAGAGGCTTTAATCCACTGAGCCACCCAGGCGCCCCTTCACATTCTATTCTATTCTATTCTATTCTATTTCTATTCTATTCTATTCTATTCTATTCTATTCTATTCTATTCTATTCTATTCTATTCTATTCTATTCTATTATTCTTTCCATTCAGTTCAAGGGATTGCTTTACTTTCCTTGAAACTCCTCCTTGACCCATGTATTATTGAGACCTGTGTTGTTTAGTTTCTAAGTGTTTGAAGATGTCATGCTTATTGATTTCTAGTTTGCATATTGTGAATAGAGAAAATATTCTGTATTGCTTCAATTATTTTGAGTTTCTTAAGGATTTTATAGTCAAGAACGTGGTCTATCTAATATATGTTCCATGGGAACTTGAAGAGAATGTATATTCTATCATTGTTGGGTGGAGTATTCTATAAATGTTGGTTAGATCATGTTGGTTTAAGATGTATTCTAAATCCTTGGCGATTTTATGTCAAGTTTTGTCAGTTGAATTATTTATTTAAATGTTTTTCATGGGCACCTGGGTGACTCAGTTGGTTAAGCATCTGCCTTCTGCTCAGGTCATGATCTCAGGGTCCTAGGATTGAGCCCCACATCTGGTTCCCTGCTCAAGGGGAAGTCTGTTTCTCCCTCTCCCTCTGTCCCTCCCTCACCTCACCCCCACTTGTGTGTGCTGTCTCTATCTCTCTCTTTGTCTCAAATAAATAAAAATAAGATCGTAATAAAAAATTAAGAAAAATGTTTTCCAGCCCCACCCTCTCTCCCTTCTTCCAGAACTAAATGGCATGAATTTGCAATCTTTTGGTATAGTCCCACATGTCACTCAAGCTCTCCTTTGTGAGGGGCTAGGGGTGAATTATTTTCTGTTTTTCTCTCTTCCAGCTCACTAATTATTTCCTTTCTCCTCTCTATTCTGTTGTTGAACCCCTCCACTGAATTTTTTTTAAATGTAGCTATTTTACTTTTTCATTCTAAAAATTTCCATTTGGTTCTTTATTTTTTAGCTTCTTTGCCAAAACTTTCTATTTCTTTGCTGAGCTTTTCTACTTTTTCATTTGTCTCAAGAGTTTGTAATTGTCATTTGAAGCAATTTCATGGTAAGTGTTTAAAAATATTGATTGGATATTTCTGTCCTCTTGTTATTAGCACTCATCGACTATAATTTTTTTTTAATTAACCTTAGGATCTTTCTAGTTCTTGGTATGATGTATGACTTTTATTGAAACTCGGATATTTTATGTATTATTTTATGAGATTCTGGGTCTTACTTAAACCTTTTGCTTTAACTAGTTGTTTCTAAGACGACATCTGTAGAGAAAGGGAGGGCGTCACCTTGTTACATGAGGTAGGGTTACCAGTCTAAGTTCTCCACTTGACCTCTCTGGACAGGTGGGAGGGTGGACTTATGGGAGGTGGGAATTTCAGCTCCCTCCTAGCTTTCCACTGATAACTCCCTCTCTGAGATGAATAGGAGTGCCTCCTTTCTACTTCTTGCAGAGATGGGGTTATAATACTGGTCTCCGCTCTGTGCTTTCTTTGAGACTGTCCTCTGATAACTGCAATATGGGGAGAGAAGTATGTTCTCCACATGATTTCCACTGGCCCCATCTTTAGGAGTGGGGTCGCTCATCATTGCCCTATAGAGATGGAAGTTCTGGATCCCTTCTTGATCTTCCCTGATTGAGAGGTTAAAGCACATTTTACAGTTTGTTAAAGGTGAAACTAGGTTCCTTACCTGGCCTTTGCTAACACGAATGGGAGTGGGGCCATAGGTGTTCTGTGGCATTTGACTGAAGCAGAGCAGTAATTGTCTACAAGTTGACTGTCTCATTAGGCTCCTTTTTCTTGGTCTTTTGGCTAGAAAGAACAGGATTATGTTGGAGCTTATTTCTCTGCACCCATTAGAATATCCACGTTTATGGTTTCTTCAACATTTACCTTGGTGTACAGGAGACAAAAAGAAAATCCAGATAACTCAGCACCATGTCATTTTTCAGATCCCAAGGTCCTTAGCTGGTCTGCCTTATCTCCTCCTTTCACAGGTGTTTTTCTGTTTTGTTTGGTTTTTAATATATATAATGTCCCAAGCTTTAGTTGTATTCACTTGGAGAAGTGTATGTAGACTCCATCTTCATGGAAACAGAAATAGTTTCTTTTTGTTTTTACTCCACATTGGAAGATTTTAATTCCTGCTATTAGATTTTTAAGGCCGAGGAACTCTTCTTATTACTGTGAATATTCCAAATTTATAACACCCTGTTTCTGTTATGTAAATGCAATATATCTTTTTTATATCAAAGGACAATTTTGTTTTAGATATTATCTTTGTGCTTTATTTCCTATAGATTTTTTTGATGATTGTTTGGTTTTAATCTTTTAAATTAAAGGCATTTATTGGATATCTGGTGATTCCAAAGCTTCTCTTCATAATTAAGACTAAGACAATAAAAGTTGAATGGGAGCTCTTTGCCCATAGATAGAATTTACCAGTTGAAGAGATCCATTTTCCTGAAGCCTAAATATTGTCCTTTTTCTCTTGAAATATTTAGATTCCATAGAGGTAAAAGCCCAATATCCTGTTTATAGTATACTGTATATATAGTATATTTAGTATATATAGTACCTTGACTGCCCTTATTTGGTGAACCAAGTAATACAGAGACTCCCTAATCCTTTAATATATTATGAAATATGTATATGTTTGTGTCTATGTGTCTATGAATTTTTAAAAAATTAATCTCTTGCAGAATACTCATATCCAATTGTACCTGGAATTGTAACTGAACATAAACTCTTTGATTTTCTTTTTTTGAGAGTAAGATTCCATTCTGTTCTACGAGCAATTTACTCTATCATGATATGACAAGGATAGAAAATTACTGCTCTCTTCCAGTGGTCGATGAACACACCAATTTCTGGCCATTTTGGATTATCTGTATAGAAAATTGGCATGCTATTTTTACTTTTCACCTAGCAATTCAGCTAGAAATTCACCTCGAAATTCAGCTTTCTAGAGCATGCTAGGCTAGCTAGCACACATCTTTGTACTTTTCAGTGTCTAGAAGAATATCTTTATTATTATTATAATTTTTTTTAAAGATTTTATTTACTTATTAGACAAAGAGAAAGAAATCACAAGTAAGCAGAGAGGCAGGCAGAGAGAGAGAGGGGGAAGCAGGCTGAGAGCAGAGAGCCTGATGCAGGGCTCGATCCCAGGACCCTGTAGGCTTTAACCTACTGAGCCACCCAGGTGCCCCGAAGAATATCATTTTAATTTCCTCTCATATCTTGTGTTTATTATTTTATGCTGCCATTAGTCCTTCTCCTACATATTTATTGTGTTTCAGTAGCCAGCAAAGCTAAGTGGCTACATTGGCAGAGCTAAATCCAGAGCGTTTAGGTAAACAACCTATATTTCGGATAAATCTTTAAAATACTTTCTCCATGGGGTGCCTGGGTGGCTCATATGGTTAAGCATCTGCCTTCAGCTCAGGTCATGATCTCAGGCTCCTGGGATCAAGACCTGCATCAGGCTTCTTGCTCAGCGGGGAGCCTGCTTCCCCCTCTCTCTGCCTGCCTCTGCCTACTTGTGATCTCTCTCTCTCTGTGTCAAATAAATAAGTAAAATCTTTAAAAAAATAAAAAAAATAAAATACTTTCTCCATGTTAACATAGAATGATCCACTAGTTATCTTTTGTTTGTTTCTTTCTTTCTTCATTACAGTGATTTTTCTTCTGCATTGAACAAAGTTTGCCAATTGATAGAACATGATTCTAGAGTAGAGGCATTTATTTCAGTGTTATAAACCTTTACCATGGGCTTATTCAGTGCAAGGTTATGTATAAACTTACAGTGAGACTGGCATTCCAAACGTAGATTTCGTAGTTGAAGCTAAGATAGGTTGCACCTTCATTTCACTTCCTCTTTTCAATTAACCAGCTCCTGCCCCTGCATTTTTCTTGACTTTCTAACAGTAGAGTATTTTGAAGAGCTGTTTTTCTGTTTTCTCTATCTTTCTCTCCCCCCCCCCTTTGGAAATGGCATTCTCTATTTGATATTACAAAATAACAACAATATTAAGAGTAGAAGCATAGTTTTGTCTCATTCAGCTTTGAATTGGCTTCTACTATTTCTTTGAGACTTTGAAATGTCAGAGTTCTTATGTTGCTTCTTGCTTGAATTTCTTATTTTTGCATTTGTAGTTGGAATTTTTATCTCAGCTCTCAGCAGATCATTTTATTCCAACTGTGCCTTCTTACAGACATATACAGAGCAATTCCCAGTGGTGCTTTTGGCTTGCTTAGAATTCATAATCAGAGCCTTTCGAGCTCCAGATACCTAGGAGAGTCTCCACTCAACATGTACATGGAAGTTTGGCAATTCCTTCCTGGCAGAGAACAGAAGATTAAAAGAACTCAACTACCTTTCACATGATTTCTCATGTTTTTAGTTCATTGAAAACCCTAAGTCTCTGCTTTAAAATGTTGGAAATATTTAAGTAAGCAATATTGACCTCAATGTTATGGTTGCATCCTTTACACAAACTTTGTTTCAACACACAGGAAAGAATACTATTTGTTACATAAACCCTTGGAGTATTTGTGAAAACTGCTATCTGAAAAGAACAGTTGTATAAACATCATGACTTGTGTGTATCTGATATAAATAATTTCCTTTGCTGCAGTGACCTCTCCCCAGGGGAGCACACATGCAATCATTTCCCTTTATGCAGAACAACAATGGTATTGATATTCCATAAATGTTAGTAGTTATCTCTGTAGTCATTAATACTTGAATTCTGGTGTGATTTTTTTAATAGTTATATTTCAATACATATTTTTTAATCTTTTAGGAACCAAAATACTTCAACAACCTAATATGCATTGTGGAAAATCTATAAAGCTCTTTAGTTTTACCATGCTATATGTTCTCACCTCTATTCTTCAATTTCTAATCCTTATTTGTGCTGTAATGAAATTGAAGACTTTCCTTCTCAGCAAAATACCAATTTATTTATGTCCTAAATTCTTACACTTTTATTTTGCTTCCCTTTCTGATTTAATACAGCAAGCAATGTCATTCCATTTATTGCACTTTTTATTCAGTTTTTTCTTTTTTTTAATTTTGAGTGTACATCTTGCACTTTGTAAACTTAATCTTTAGAATTTATTTATTTCGATATCCTCATAAATTGAGTTGTTTTCTCTATTTTGTTTTCAGCATGTTCATCAGTGATATACAATTTTTTTGTTTTAATCTTGACATCGTATCCTTAAAACTTGCTGATCATGACCTGAGCCAAAGATAGAAGCTTAATGGACTGAGCCACTGAAGTGCCCCTTTTTTTCTGTTTTACATAGTCATTTATATCTATAAATTTTTCTTTATTATTTTAGCTACAATCCATAAGTTATTTTATTTTATTTATTTTTTTTTAAGATTTTATTTATTTATTTGACAGAGAGAGATCACAAATAGGCAGAGAGGCAGGCAGAGAGAGAGGGGGAAGCAGGCTCTCCGCCGAGCAGAGAGCCCGATGCGGGGCTCGATCCCAGGACCCTGAGATCATGACCTGAGCTGAAGGCAGAGGCTTTAACCCACTGAGCCACCCAGGTGCCCCTTTATTCTGTTTTTTTTAATGAGAGTAGATAATAAATAAGTGGAGGGAACAATGAGCTAAGAATATCAAGATTCTTATAAAGATAAAGTAACTAAGACTGTGTAGTATTGATTTCAAGAGAGATAAATAGACTATAAAGCAAAATAGAGACCAGAAGTAGGATTATATATTTGGTAAATTTTTTGGTGGTGTCCATAAGGAAAATACAAATAAGTCTTATTACATACTTCACACTCTACAGAAAACTCAATTTAATGTGTAGTCTAGATCCAAACGGAAAACACAAAGCAATAGCTGTCTAGAATATAATATAGAAATATATCCTCTTGTTCTTGGGTTGAGGTAGATGATTTGAGGAAGAAGACATCAAAAGATTTTACTATAAAGAAAAGGATAAATTGAATGACATTTATTCAAGAATTTAGAATTATCAAAGGACAAATCAAAAGCCAAAAGCAAAAAAAAGCAATACAGTATAAAATGTATCTGATGTGTGTGTGTGTGTATCTTACCATAATTATGTGGCAGAACTATTAGCATAAAAAGTAAGGATTTTGAACCAATAAAAATATTCAAATGGCTAATATGCTCATGAAAAGCTGGCCTACCTCATTAGCAGCCTGAAAAACCAAATTAAAGTGCATTACCAGAACCTACATTTTGCAATGGCTAAAATCGGACAGTCTGACAATATCAAGTATTGATGATGATGTGGGCAGGGTAACTCTCATAGATTTGAATTAAAAGTATAAATTGGTGTAATCTACTTCAGTCTGCTGTTTGATAGAAGCTACTAAAGTTGAGTAAGTACACTTACATTTACTTAGACTTACTAAAGGTGAATATACACATACCATATAGCATAGAAGATAAATATACATGTTATATACGTATGTATATATGTGTGTGTATCCATACATATAAATATATATCAGAAATGTGTCATATTCACTGAAAGACATCTATAAGTATGTTCAGAACACCATTGTTCATTATTCTCTGTATCTATTCTAATCTAATCTAGAGTCAAACAGATAAATCATTATGTACTCATACATAGTATAATATATGATAATGAAATTCATAATTTTGCCTAGTTTTATACTTAAATATTTTTTTCTGTCAAAATTATTGCAATATCTTACTTCCACCACTTTTTAATCATTGATATCATTTTAAAAAATAATCTACTAATTCGGAAGTTAGGATTGCCAGATAACATATAGACCATTCCACTGAATTTGAAATTTAGATGAATAATGAATACTTTTTAAATATTAGTATTATCAGTACACTGCAGGTGAGATATTTATACTAAAAAATATTTATCTACCTAAATTTCAAATTTGTGTGTGCTTTTTTGTTTTTTTGTTTTTGTTTTTTTTGGCTAAATTTGGCAACCCTAACTGAAGTAGTTCTACTCAATGCAAAATGAAGATCAGATAAAAAATGATTCCATGGGACAAAATGCACAATATTTAATAGATCATAGAGATAATAAGTATTTATCATTTCTTAGTGGTGTGCTAAGGGATTAAAATAAATATACTTTTGGTGTATATGAGAAAATAAGTATGAGCACTATCTCATTAAGTATCTTCCATAGTCTTATGAAAGCTAAATTTAATGGTGCAATATCTTTACCATTATCAAGCAAATACAAAAGAATTGCTTAATAATTCCAAGGTGAGTTAGCAAATAATGACTCGGCAACATATATTATATCAGACACTTCCATGCTTTAAAAATAAATAACTCATTGCTTTCACAGCTGAGTTATAGTGTTTTAAAGTTGTTTTCTACAACTACCGTTCATTTATATTGGAGCTAATGATTTAGAGTAAGCTGTGCTTATTGGCATTGATCACTGGATAACTAAAGAGGAAACATCACAGCAAAAGCAACTGCTTGTCTGAACTTAAATAATTGAACCGTTGATTTTATAAATGGTGAAGAAGTATAAAAACTTCAAGTTGTTTAGGTGTCTGTTTTTAGTAAGATCATTAAAATCCCAATATTTATAAAGATCCCTAAATAAATGTATCTGGATAGAGAGGTAAAATTAACAACAAAAATAAATGTGAACAGTGAAGTAGGCCAGTCCATGAGGGGCTGAGGTCTGGAATCTATCCCAGGTAATTGCAATGTGAGATGAGAAAAAGAACAAGGATCGAATGAGGGCTACAGACTAGAGCATTGTATTCTGGGAATTTCGTTGTAGGGAGTTTCTCAGTCATGAGAGTAGGTGTCTAAAGTGGAATTTAAATCCCCAAGTTTGTAGTAGAAACAAAGCAAGGAGACAGAAGTTCTCGTAGGAAAACAGACTTCAGAAAATAGCGAGCCTACCATTGACAAAGCTGGTGCTATTGGAACAGAAGAGTAATAAAAAGTATCCTTTCAGCAGGGAGATTTTGTCTATAAGAAGGGCACAGCTTAGTAAGATATTAATAATAAGTAAGACCCTACAAACTATGATTAGACGATATAGGATATTTAGTAGTTCAAGAGTCGACTTAACTCATATATGACCAGTTCAATTTTTACAAGCAATGTATATATGAAAAATGTTTTCCTCTTTGTTTAATTTAATGTGCTTTTTCTCAGAGTGGAGAAATATTTCTAATATTATTCCACAATTATAATCCATAATAAAGTGATTATAATGTAATATGCAAAACCACACAGAGTCTAGGGGGTACCCTATATCAAACACATTAATATTCTGAAGTAAAATGCATGAAAATTCACAATAAATGGAATAAATAACTATATATCACTTGAGGTCATATTTACTGCCAAATGAGTTTTGGCCCCAGAATTAAGGAGGAAATATTCAATTCTCAGTGCTTTTTTGTGTAAGTAATTATGGACCTATTTATTCTTTACTAAATAATAGTCACTGGGTTCTGTTTTCTCTCTTGGGTGTAATTCTTCCTATATTAAATAAGATATTATCTTTTTAGAGAAATATATTGTTCAGATTTGAAAAGGAAGCCAAACTCCCATAGCAGGTAAGAAATAGAGACACGAGTCTTTGCAAAGATTCAGATTATCACTGGATTCCTGATAGCTTCCCCCTCAAACTCCAAGGTGTTCTCAATGCCCTGGTCTAGCCAGTTCTTTCCACTTTCTATACTACAGGGAAAGTTACATGTTCTGAAGGTAATATTATGTATCTGCTCCCCTCTTCACTATATCCACTTATTCAGTTTCAAATGATTCTGCTTTCAGTTAGCTCTTATAAAGAAACAATTTACTTATAATTAAGAATTTATTACCTATATGTACTTCTCTGTCAATATCTATCAAGAGCAATTGATTTTTTAAAAAGCTGTCTTAAAGAATGTGATAAAATTTATTAGTATACATTTTGGCAGAGATTTGGTTAATTATCTGAAATACAACACAATTAGGGAAAGATAATTAAAACATAAATAATTTTAAAGATTAAATAATTTGGCTTTCAAAATTCCATTTTAAATACCAAAGATCGTGTTGAGATCATCTTATTATTTTTGTGTTCTTTATACACTCACGATCTATAGAATTATATGCATTTCATATCACATAATTTTCTAGACCTATTTGATTCTATAATTTTTTGAGTCTATAATGTTCATATCTCTTTTTTCTCTGAATACCCATTACTAAAGTTCCCAGTAATATGAAACTTTTGTGTTTCACCTTGTACTAACACAGTAAAGGATATTACCTGAATAACTTAGAAAGGACCATTTGCGAAGACACTCTCCTGATGTTTATTGTTTAAAAATCTCAAATATGTGGCTATTTTATCTTTACAGAATAAATTTAAAGTTTTGAGTGGTTCTTAATGATTTGAGTGAAGTGAATGTATTTGTATATTTGAGAAAGAAACCAACTAATAAATTAAAAAGATTTTACTTTTGAATCTTTTTACTGGAAAAACCACTCTAAAATCTTTAGACCTACAATCATTAGCTGAAGGAAATAGCCTCTTGAAACCAGGTATCAAATTTAGGGACCCTAGGCATTCTTTGAGCTGAAGTGTCCATATTTCATTTCAATTGATAGTGTGCCCCATTCCAAGACACAGCTAAATTCAAAAGAAATAGCCTCATAATCCAAGACCAAAGAATCCCAGGGGCACCTGGCCATTATGTGGCAGTATAGCACAAAATTATATCCAATGAGGAATGGGTAGGACATCAGTTGATCATATCTTTTCTTCAGGTATATTGTCTGGAATATTTTAAGACTTCCAGGACCTATTTCCCTATACTAATAGCCCTTAGTATACTGATAAACAATCAAAAGCATAGATACACATGGGAGAATCTTAGTTTATATCATTGATGCATGGTTACCCCACGTTGCAAGTGCATCAATGTTCAGACTTAAGCCATTCTTTGAAAGGAAAGATTTCTAGAACTTTCATAAGACCAACTTACTCATGATCCACAGATATTACTGCCCTGCCTGTATATAAACTAAGTCATCTACAGGAGGTGAGGGTGGAAGAAAACATGTTGGAAGAGAAATGCTAAAGTGTATTGTTGCTGATACTTTTGACCTGTTGTCTTAAAAGTTTGTGTTCACATCTTATCAGTTGGCTTTTCTCCTTCCTTGATATTCCAAAGTGATCTTGACAAATGTCTGTGATGACCCAAGCCAAATCTCAGACACATGTATTTTATCCTTTCCACTTGCCTTTTATCAGACATCTACATACGTATTCTAACTCTGTAAATGTCTGGCAGTAAAAGCAGAAGATATGCATAGCTCTATCTATCTAGTTCTCTATCTGGATTTCTTCAGGTGCACTGGCTGGATATATGTTGAGGAAGATTGACAATAGTGATGAGGAAATAGTTCCTGTATGAAATTGGTTTGTTTTGCACCCATCTTTCACATATTCAACTAATGCATATTTTGTACATTGCCCAGGCACTGTTCTAAGACCTAGAGATTTTTCTGTGAAAAATAAAAATATTTTAAACAATTCCTAACTTTGTGAAGCTTACATTTTTGTGGTCATAAAGACGTAGAATAATAGAATTACTGAATTGCTTAACATACTCATCTTCTCCACCTGTTATTTCCATTATTTGAGTACCCTCAAGTAATAATTGTTGATCTAATTAAATATTCACTAATTAATAAGAGACAAAAATTGGTACTTTTCTGGAGAAGCCCCCTTGGAATATAAATAAATTGAGAAAAGAAGGAGATGAAGAAGAACAACGACAACAACAATTGGGAGGAGGGGAAGGGGAAAGAGGAAAAGGGAAAGGAGAGAGGGGAGGGGGAGAAGGAGGAGAAGAAAGGAACAACAACCACAACAATGCTCTCAATTTGGCAAGGAATAATTTTATCCTTTAAAGCAATAGATACACCTGGCAACATTCTTAAAATTCAGACTCATTCGGTTGGCCTGTAGAGGTGCCTGAGATTTGGCATTTCTAACCACCTCCCGAGAAATAAAATTGCCCATGGAATTATGGCCCGGAAAAGATTCATCCAGAATGGTTTTGCAGCTGAAGCAACTGGTTTCGTCTTTGCTGTGTTTTTTTTTTTTAACATTTTTAAATTAAGGTGAAATTGACATAATGTAAAATTAATAATTTTAAAGTGAGCAACCTAGTCATAGCATAATCACAGTGTTGTACAACCACCATCTCTATCTATCTAACCCAAAATATTTTCACCACCCAGAAAGTAAACCCAATACACCTTAAACAGCTGTCTCTTATTTCTTTCTATCCCTGGTCTCTGGCATATACCAATCTGAATTATTTGTCTATGGCTTTACCACTTTTGAATACTGCATGTAAATAGAGTCAGACAACATGTGACTTTTTTTGTCTAGCTTCTTTCATTCCGTATAATGTCTTCAGAGTTCATCCGTGTCATAAAATGTGTCAGTGCTTCACTCCTTTTTAAGACTAAATAATATTCCATTTTATGTATACGCACAATCTGTTTCCCCATTCATTTACTGATGGACATTAGGGGCATAACCTTTTGATTCTTGTGATTGGTGCTGCTAAGAATGTATATGCATATATGTTGGTTTAAAAATCTGTTTTCAACTAGGTAAGTTATATATATATATATATATATATATATATATATATATATGACTAGAATTACTGTGTCAGAAGGTTATTCTATGTTTAACTTTTTGAAGAATCACCAATACTTTCCTGAGTAGCTGAAACATTTTTTCCTCCCACCTGCAATGTAGGAAGGGGTAGATTTTCCCATGTCCTTGCTAGTTCTTATTATTTGCTATTTCTTTTTTATTGTAGCCATGCTAGTGAGTATGAAGTAGTATCTCACTGCAGGTTTTGATTTACATATCCCTAAGGACCAATGGTGTTGAGAATAATTTCTGTGCTTATCTTCTTTGGCAAAACATGCGTCTTCTTTGGAAAAATGTCTTTTGTCCATATAAAAATTAGATTGCCATTTGTTATTGAATTTAAATGTTCTTTATATATCCTGGGTACCAGATGTTTATTAAATACATGAATTGTAAACATTTTCTCACATTCTGTTACTTTTCTTTTCATTATTCATGTATCATACAGTTGTCTTTCTTTTTTTATCCAGTCTTAATTTTTTCTTCACTATTTATCTATTTATTTATTTATTTTACTACTATACAGATTATTTTCTTTTCCTCCATCCGTTTTCTTAATAAACTGGGAATCATACAATTAGACATACACATAAAATTTAACATTCATCAAAAATGAAGTCAAATGTTAACCAATAGAAGTGCCTGGGTGGCTCATTTGGTTAAGTGGCCAACTTAGATTTCAGCTCATGTCATGATCTTAGGGTCCTTGGATCCAGCCCTGTGTCAGGCTCCTCCTTCAGTGGGGAATCTGCTCGAGGATTCTCCCTCTCCCTCTGTCCCTCCCTCCACTTGCTCTCTCTCTCTCTCCCTCTTTAAAATAAATAAATAAATATTAAAAAATTTTAAATAAAGTTAACTAACACTTTTATATTCATCCTAAAAAGTAAGCTGGTAGACATAATGGCTCACAAATTATTTTTCCTCTTTTATTTTATTTTAGTCTAAGATTTTAGTCTTTTTTATCACAAAAACAGATTATTGTGATAGTTTTATATAATCATTTGATTTATCTATATGTCTACCTATTTATTAGTCAGCATATTTAAAATATAACTATATTTTCTAAACCAATAAATTTTTGAAAAGAGCAGCTTTATTTTACATGTTTGGATATCTCTGTAATGTCTGTCTTAATAGAAGATGGCTAGAATCTTATCTGCTTCTGCATTCAACTGGTAGTGATATAGACTCTAGAAAATTCACTATATATTCATGAAGGAATGAAAGTGAAACAGGCAGATGATGTTGTATTAGTATTATTATAAAAACAGTTTTCAGCTTGCAGAGTCCGTGAAAGTTCAGGGAAGCCCAGGAAAGGTTGGACCACATTTTGAATGCAAGCATGGAGCCATATATTGAAAAAAAATTTCTTATTTCAGATGTGTTGGGAGAGGGTTTGAAACCAGCATTTCTTTATTAAAAATTTTGTAAAAACAGTCTAGAAATTTTGCCTAAAGAATATCAAAGGTCTCCTACAAATTAAGTGAATATGAATGTGTCATCTCTCTCACTAGACTGTGAGTATCGCAGTGGTAATAGTTTTAATTTTGTGTCTACAGCATAAAGTTCATTTCCAGTAAATATTAAACAATCTTATTTTTCACCCTGTTGCAAAAATGAACTCAAGATACTCAAAGCTCTATTTAGATATGTTGCTTTTATGGCATTTAAATGGTCAGCAGATGGAAACTGTAAAGTGTTACAGTACTTTTGAGAGACTAGTACTCATAACAACAAAAAATATATCTCTGCCAGATTCTTACATCTCCTTCCCCCTCTGGCAAAAAAAAAAAAAAAAAAAAAAAAAAAAGAAAGAAAGAAAGAAAAAGAAAAAAAATTTGCACTTGGACAATTTAGGTCCAGTTTAACTGAAATGAATCTTGGGTGTTTTAGATCTAGCTTATAGCATTCCCTTTACTTCCACTTTCATCTTATGTAGTCCCTCACTAACACCAAATTGTTGTATTTGTTTAGTTTGTTATATTAATGGACTAATGTTGTATGTCCACATTTCAGAAGAAAAATTAACATATTTTTTATTGTCAAGGTATATAATGGTATTGAGTAGATAAATTATGAAAGCAACCTAAAATTATTTATGAAATAAAATGTGGTGCCTAAATGAGGTATGTCTTGATCAGTTTGGGGCCCCCAAATGTGGGGCAACAATCAGGTGGAAGCCAATGGCACGGAAGGTGAAAGAATTCACCTCAGGCAGAATAAAGGAGATAGAAGGTTATTTAATACACCTTAAGGGCACAGAGGGCAGGATGGGCTGTGTGCAAGGACAGAGGGTGGAGGCTGGGGGCTGTTTTTAAAGAGAGAGGGTGAGGAGGTATGGTGACATATGGAATTCTTGCATTTTTGGTAACTATGCCTAGTTGTAAGTCCCACTGGTCAGTTAGGGCCTATGGATATTTTGAAGGTGTGTCACCTGATGGGCCTGTCTTTATTCAGCTGGGGGTTGGGATCACTTTGGGCCCTTGTGCGTTCCATTGCTCAAGCCTGTTTGCCTAAAAACAGCCTCTATATAAGAGATCTATGTTCAGAGCACACAAAAAAGTGCAATTAGTACTCACCAATCCTAGCATGCTTCTAAGTCACTACAAAGAAAGTTGCTTCAAGAAACCTGTGATCAAATAAGTAAATATTCAAAAATTCTTTAAGATAGGTATCCTTTTCTGTTTTCACTTTCTGGACAAAAAGCTAATTTTTGTGCAAAACTGAAGCAACTGTCATTATTATTTCAATTCTATTTAAATTAGTCCCAAATGTTCATATTATCATACTACAGTTAAGAAAAACGGGAACTGATTAGACAAGACTGGGTTACAGTACAGTCTTCTTCATCTACTATTACACTTGCCATATTGTATTCTGGTGTTCCAGAATAAGTCAAGTGCCTTTACACTTTAGATAAGTATTTCCAGAAGAAAAAAAACATCTCTTTGGCCTCTTGCCTTTGGAGATCTCAGACTCATTTTTAAACAAGTGCTCAGCGGAACTGTGGTGAGCCAGGCTCTTTGGTTAAGTGGGTTTGCTTTCTGAGATAAGTAGATTGCCTAACGTTTGAGTCAATTACATGCATATTTTGCATATTCTTGGAATGATGAATGGGTTTTCATCTAGATGAAATCTAGGCTAAATCTAAGCATTTAGTCTAATCGTTTAGGCTAATCCTTTAGCCTAGATTTAAAACCTATTCTAGGTTTTAAATCTAGGCTAAATGACAGTGGCTACTTGAATGCTGGCTGTTTAGGATTGTAAGGCTGCAGGGTAAGGAAATACTGGACCAATGTTTTGTGTATTCAGACACTGGTTTACAACTTAGGAACACTCAGATATTATCAGACTGAGATGAAAATATCAGAGAAAACATCAGTAATATGGTAGAAGGTGAAAAAATGGAATAATGTGGTTGTGAAGAGAGTACATTTTATTTTTATGGAGACTAAGTTATGGGAAATTTTAGAAATCGGTAAATCTTAAATGTCTTGAATGTCATTTGATTTTCTTAGTAGTTTCATGAATTGCATGACAACTGTATTTGATTAGATTATTGGCTGTATTTGTAATGGTCAGTATACCTTTTGTTGTTGGTGGTTATTTAAATTAATCATTTTTTCCAAAGTCAGCTAAATTGTAGCTTCTCTTTAAAAAGGGCTTTTTAAATATCCTCACCTCCTCCTCCAATAAGCAGAGGACACAGTTTCTCACCCCTGAAAACTTCTAAGATACTTCACACTCCTTTTAGGTTATTTTGGACATACTCTCTGTCATTGTGATTGTTTATGTGCATATCACATACCCACTGGTGGGAAATAGGATTCTTGAATTTGATTCATCTCTGTATAGTGCCTTGTAAAGTAAGTTGCTTAAAAAAAATGTTCAATAACTATTGATTTGTTGAAGAAATCACTTTGTGAGAAAATACAAGTTACCAAAGACAGGGCCTTGACACAAAAGTAGTAGAAATATTATAAAGGACTCATCGAAGCTGTACCTGAAAACCACCAAGAAAGAGCCCTAAAGTAAACTATAAACTTGAAGGGATTATGATGTGTCAGTGTTGGCTTATCCCTGATAACGAATGTACCATTTTGGTGAGTGATGATAATGAGGGACACTGTGTACTTTTGGGGCTGGGTATATACGGGCAATCTCTGTACCGCCTTCTCAATTTTGTTATAAACCTAAAACTGCATTAAAAAAATTAAATCTAGGAAAAAAACCTGAATGTTTGGAATGATGAACCAAATTTTCACTTCTACTGGATGTTTAAGCATAGTGATTTGTGATTAACTCTGACCAACTTGCAGATTCATCATCATTTTTGGGGAGGAAGAGAAAGAGATGAAAGACAAAAGAAAAGAAAAAAAAACTTGTAAAAAAACCAAATAAGCAGGGGCAGGCAAGGTTTTGTTTTTAACCTGATTTGCATGACTATGCTTTCTGACTCATAAAATGTTCTACAAAAACACACTAAACTACCTGCTGAGAACCCATAGCTGCATTTTATTTTAATGCTGAAGAAAACTTTACTTCTGTTTATAAAAGATTTCACTTTTAACTCCAATTAAGAAAAAGAATCTTATTTGAGGCAAATTATACAAACAGATACACCGAAGAACTGCTGTCTCATTGCAGTCTTGGTCTCTTTTAAATTAGTTTGCATTTCCTTCAGTAAAAAATTCATTGTTTAATTCTGTTTCTTATTTCCTTCCCTTAGGCATAGCATAGTATCTCATTTAGGGCCATGGAAAGATTTTAGAATTCAGTTTTCCTTTCATAAATGTGAAAAAACTTATAACAATGACTTTGGTGAGCTTTTTGCCTCTATTTCATGTAAGCGGAGTCTTAAGCTGGCTCCTGATAGAATAAGATGACCACAATTTACATGCATAACTAGTATACCACATTTAACTCTACATAGGATGCAGATGTACTTTGTTCCCTTCTTTCGGGCTTCTCGATGATATAATCAATGCAATGGCAAAACCAAGACAGGTTCTGAAAGAAGCTGTGCCATGATCATATAGCATGTGATGTAGTTAAAATATCTTAAAATTACAAAATATTGAAAGCTCAAAAGCAGCAAAATACAACGATATGGTTTCAGTGGTTCAAATTTTATATAATTACCAGCATTATCAAGTCCTGATTTTTCTATCGTCTAAAAGGAACAAGAAGATGCTGAAAAATTATTAAAATCTAGTTTAAATTCAACATTCTAATAATCATAAAATTTATTTTAAATAAATTGACTTTCTGGTTATTGTTATCCTTCTTAGTTATTGAAATACAACAAACAGAATTGCATTCTATGGCTGTGCATAGTATCTCCTACACACTGCTTCCTCTGGAATCACTTCTCATGACCATGACTCCCATCTTCTCACTCACTTTTTCTTCCTGGGGGAGCATGGCTACTCCAAAGGTATAACCTCATTAGATTGTAGCCAAACAGGACTCTCCTTTTCAGGTTACTCTCTTAAACATTGGATCTATTCATTCACTTATCTTCTCCTTGGATATCTCACAAGAAATCAAAATACAAATCCAAAACCGAGGTTGCAGTTTCTCCTACCAAATGTTCTCTTCTTCATAGGCCCCCTATATTGATGAATGACTTTACCATATACCTCATTTCTCAAGCTAGTCTGTGTCTTTCCTTCCTTATCACTGGAAAGAATCTATGATTCTTTTTGTTTGGTTTGACCTACTTAATCACTCTTGAATTTTCTCCTCCTCTGTGACCAATTTAAGTTAGGCTCTCGTGATTGATTGCCTTGAGTAGGGCAACAATTGTCCAACTATGCATTAAGATTTTAGCCCTTTTCCATATCCATAATCCATTTTTCAGACTATAGTCTATTGTCTGGACAAATGTTTATATCTCATATTTGCTTCAGGAATTCAAAATAGATGTCGTATTAGAGTTCCTAGAAGCCCTCCCATGCGAGAGTTTAACTTTTCATAAATGTGAATTTTCAAAATGTATTTTTAAAAATAATGTCCTTTTTTATTAAATAATAGTCACTGATATTTAAGGAAATATACTTGTATAAAAGTATCCAATGTGGTCCAACATAAGACAGTGGCCTTGCATATGAGAGGAGGAAAGATATATGACAAATATTTATGTGATAATATCAAAAAGATTAGAAAGCTTATAGGATATAAAGGATTTGGTATCAAAAATAACTCTTGAGATTTTTTTCAGTTCCTCTGAAACTTCCTACATAAGTTTCCTCATCTAGACAATAATAGTAGGACAATGTCAAGAATTAAAGAGTTCATAAGTGTAAAGAACTTACCTTCGTTTGCAAGAATCAGATGAGTCCCGTAGGGACATTCATTTTTCCACTTAATAAATACTGTGTCCAAGGCACTGTGTTATATACTGGACATACCAACTAAGTAAGGACAATCCTTGTCTCACCGAAGAGACATGACTGTCCTGCCCAGGACAGGCCCCCTCAGCCAGAGGGATTTGGAAGGGAGGTGGGAGTGTGGAATTCAGCAGTAAAAATGTAAGAAACCCAGAGTCATGTGAAGAGCCACTGGTGCCTCTGTGCTCTGCAGCAGTCTGGTGTGAAGACGAGGTCCATGGAGGTTTTTTCCCAGTTTGGAAATATTGATTTAATTATTGATTTCCTCTCAGAAAATCACAGGAACCTCAAATAAATCTTTTTCATTTTTTAATTGGCAGCAGCATATTGTTGAACTTGGATAGTTAGGGTATGACACCCAGAATAGTAGGGATAAATATGGTAAATTAGTTCTTTATTGCATCAAAACAATTGCTTCGTAAAACAGATAAAACAAAATTTCCACTAACTGTAAACATCTGATAACTGTAGGCTACCATTTAGAAATCCCTTAATCACTGCAAAAACTATGATTAGGACCAATAAAATACTAGATCATAGCAAAGGCCAAATCATGACCATGTATTTCAATCCATGCATAAATTTTATGCAACAGTCTATGAATATTTAATACAATTGAATTGCATTTATTTGGTGTAACAGTGCATGAAACAGAATGCTTTGAATATGAATAGCTTGCAAATACTTAAAAAAAGATGGAATTATATACTCAAAATGATATATGATAGCACACTGAGATACGTAGACACTTTAGAGAAAGGCAAGTATGTGTTTTCATGCTTCTTCTATAATTAATTAGAAATGACAAAAATAAGACCTTATGTGAAGTCTCGGAGGGAAATGAGTGTGAACACGTTGCATCATATGTATACCAGATTACTTTGTAGTTTGTAGCATGAGATGGGTAAAACATACGTGTCAAATTTGATATTAATAAATGCACTTTTCTAGGCTCAATTGTCATATAAAGTATAGGATTTCAACAACATAATTAAGAGTTTTTTTTTAATTCTTTTGTTATTTCCAAACACATCCATTAATTCACCATTTCCCGAGGGCCCACCAAATGCAAGAAACTATATTAAATGCGCGGATAAAAGATGAGGATCACCCTTGCCCCTTAGTATCTAAAATTTGGCTGTGGGAAGCTGAGACGAAGAAAATGTCCTTCCATGTTGGCAGAAGTGGTAAGAAAAGCACTTACAGCCTCATGAGATAGCAGCAGAAAGAGCCAAAAATCATTTAAGAAACTCATGATACATGCAGTGATTGTGAACATGAATTGTGCTATGTCTGGCTTTCATTAATAGAAACGTCTTCTTGTATCCTTTTGTACTGGTAAATCAGTACCTACGCTACCGACCACTATTAACATGGCATTGTTGGAAGACCTGAGAACAAAATGAAAATAAGCCAAACCAATTCTTTTACATGGACTACATCACTGAGACCTGAGATTCAGGAGGTCCTTGGAAGCTTTTACACTAATTACAACTAAATGAAGGAAAAGGAAAGAAATGGGGGAAAAAAGGAAAAGAAAAAGAAAAAGAGTAAGAAAGAATCCTAACATGGTACACTAATGGAAGATTATCTTCAAATAGATTTTTCACCAAGCTCTTTCTTTTTAAAATGACAAGCAATTGATGTTATATAACAACTGTCAGCATCTATTTAATCAACATTTACTTACCACCTCCCAATATAAGATTTTTTTTTAAATAGTATTTGTGCTGAAATTCAATATGTTGTGCTGGTAGAAAAGTTAAACCCTGTCCAAGTGGTCTGCCATAAAAATAATAAAAAAGAGTAAAAGCATTATGAAGGAAACTGTTTTTAATATGTAACATTTATGATGTGCACAATTTTGACAAAATCTTAGTTACTGATGGATAGAACATAAGAAAGTAATAAACAGAAATTTCCCTTACTCTGCCTCACCTTGGCAACAGAGTCAAAATACAACCATGTATCAATATCAATGCTCTTTGTCAGAGTCCTCCCTTATTTCAGTAATAATGTTAATAATGACATTTGTGAACACCCATTTACAGGTACTCATTACCTGAAATGTATCTTTATTTCATTCATTTAAATAGTAAATGGAGATAGCTTCAGTCCAATTTAGAGGCTTCATTATAGCAGAGTCAATCCAGGTAAGAAACTGATTTGAGGCCTTCCTATTTCTCTGCAAAGAATAGAAGAACATAATTTTTAACTGAATTGGAATATATGCTTCTTTTTAAATTACTTATTATAAGATAGAAAAAGTGCTGCTTTTTATTTTATATTAGCTTCTACAATAGTTTACTTTTATGGTACTACCTACATTTGTGTTAATCTGATTAGTCAAGTGTCTCATATCCATACCTTATCTCTATAAGCACTGTTTTAACTAAATGATATTATCCACATGTTTCTAGAATAGAGTGAAAGTTGTCTTGTATTCTTCAAATAGACTAATCCACCATTAATTTTTTTTTTTTTTTAGTGGAGACTTTATATCATCTTTACAAACTTCAATCATCATAATGCTTTCAGGAAATATTGAAGATATTTTCAATAAAGCAGATCTTTTTGCCTGGCACTAAAGACCTCCAGGAGGATTTATAAATTATGTTCCATATGTCTCTGTTGCTACTTCCTTTAATGTCTACCTGTTCAGTCAATTTCTTTCATTATCTGTTTCTTTCTTCGTAACTTTTCAAATGAAAGGATTGAAAGTTGTGTGGGCAAATCTGATAACAGAACATGTGAATTCAACAGGCATAATATAATAATTCTGAGTAATACACCCTAACCTGCAGGTAAATGGGTAATAGTTTTTACAATTTTCCTACATGGGGCTTGTGATGGTCATTTTTCCGATGGTCATTTTTCCTTCCTGCTTAGATATAGTTTCTCTAATAATTCTTGGTTTCTGGTTTTGTTCCAGATACTATATATTGCCAGAAATCTGATGAGTAATAAGTAAGACAATGCCACATAAAAATTAGTGAAGTACACTAGTACAAAGGCTAGTGAATTCTATATTTTTAAGATATTACACAGAAGACAACTGAGGAATAACAGACTTAAATTTAAGCTTAAGAAAATCAAGATATAGGTGTCTGTGTTATTTCTTTGTTAAAATCCTTATTTGAAGGTGACTCAAGGTAAATCACATTTCGAAAACTAAACACCATAAAACAAGCATTGGCCAATAGGATTAAATAATCATTATTTTAAGCATATATAGTTATATACATATTTGTTAACGTATCTATACCTATATGTAAACCTTACTGATGGAGTGGAAGGATGTGAGAAAGAATTCTGGCTCATTTAAAACTAGGCATAAAGAAAACTCTGCTTGCAATGATCAGTAGCCTTCTCATTGATCACTGCATGTCATGTTTGGTTTCAGTAGTGATCCTCATAGTTCAGCATCTAGTATTGATAATACATTAAGTCTTTCAGCTCAGAGTCACCTCTACAAGTTGTGGTTTGAACGTGAGCTTACAGATGAATCATTCCCTCACTGCCTTTTCTTCTCTCTGTCACCCTGCAATAAATTACACAATAACTCTTTACAACTCACAAACTTTAATAGCCAAATATAAATGGGCTACATTTGCAATGTTTTCTTTGTCACATTACAAACATTTTTAAAAAATGACACTTTCATGCCAATTATAAGAAATTACGATTAATTCATTTGTTAAGAAGAAACTGGCAGTAAATAAAATAATAGCATGTGATATGACATATCTTTAATAACGCAATTTCTTTATTTTTTTTGCGATTTCTTTATTTTTAAGTAAAATCGAGTAGATATAAAACGTATATCTAAATATACCTAAAATGAAACAAAATTAATGTTTATACTCAATAATTTTTTACAGTATCATAATTGCAAACTTTCTAGATGCAGAGAAGCAAACTGGGTCTTTTACTTGTGATCATGTTAAAACTTACATGTTTCAAACATATCTAGAATAAACTGATTCAATTTTTTAAAAAATAGTCACTTTGCTATTGATAAAATTTGCAGGTTTTTTTCCCCTCTTGTCTAAGATGTGATATTTGCATATGTCTGAACAGATTCTATTTGCTTGTTTTCTTTACCTTTGTATTCCATTCCATGTATATCCATGGCCTGTGCTTGGTAGGATAGCTTAGTCAATGGAAATATTAGAATTTAAGTTCCACACAGAAGTAACAATGACATTAATGGAAGCATACCAAGTTGGTTTATTACAGAATGTAACAGTCATAGGAATGGGAAGGAAAAAGAAATTACATAGGAGTGTTACTTCTTGCCCATCTATTGCAATTTCCCTAAATTTTAGTCTTTATCAACTTAATTTTCTCTTATAATTCAGTCTATATTCATACAGATGAATTACATGTTTATTTGCTGAGTCTCCTATTGGAATGAAAGGTTTTTTTTTTTTTCATTGTATGGCTTGCATGTATTTCTATTATGTGTCTCACCTGTATTTATCTATTATATTCAATAAATATTAAATATACAACAATCGCTTACCAAAAACATTAAACAATCAATGCTATGGTGTTGCTTTATCTATACTTCTCTTCCCCCCAAGCTTTATTGAGATGTAATTGACACGTGATGTAGTATAAATGTAACATGTAGGACACGTCGATTTGATACGTTTATATATTACAAAATGATTGTCACTATAGCATTAGCTAATACCTCTGTCCCATCACATAATTACCATTCCTTTTTGAGATGAGAACATTTAAGATCTACTGTCTTAGCAAATTTCGAATATACAAAATAGTATTATTAACTATAATCATCAGGCTGTACATTATATCCCTAGAACTTGTTAATCTTGTAGCTGGAAGTTTGTAGCCTCTGACCAACATTCCAATTTCTTTGTTTCTTGTTTGTGTGTGTGTGTGTGTGTGTGTGTGTGTGTGTGTGTGTGTAATCTTTTGAAGTTAGAAATCTAACCTCAATGCTGATTTTACAGTTAGCAGTTAAGATATCTGCATCAATAAAAACATATATCTAGATTACCTTTATAGATACATTTGACTTTCACTTTTACAGTCCATAATTATGGGGTTATACATTTAAAGGCATCAAGAATTCCAGGTAGTAGCTTGGAATTGCAATTAATACATTCCTAGAAATTAATTGAAATTAATACATTCTTTGCAATACTTTAAAGCCACTGTTTTGGCTTAAAATACTGTAGGAGTAATATGTTTACCTGCTTACGGTTATAATACGGTGTTAGACAATAGTGGAAAAAACACCTTTATTCCTTTGACCTCCATCATGCTTGTTTCTGCTTCTTCCAATATTTCTGTTTCTGCAATAGTTAAAGACAAACTAGAAAGCGTATGCATCAGGAGAAAAGGCTTGGATGGGGTAGAATCTGAGAACAACATTCTTTAAAGCCAGCCTTAAGAAATTACTTTCGCCCACCTAAAAGTAGAAGGCACTGTAAGAACTAACCTGCGAAGTGTCTCGCAGCCCCTTGGCAAGTCCCATTGGCATTAACTATCAGAAAATGTGAGGGAAAGTCAACAGTAATTCATGATTGTGGAATGAGGACTGTGACTTTGAAAGAATTTTCTGTGTTAAGGTTCTACCTTCCATGTGTTTACACAGATTCTCTGGGGTGTGCTATAAATCTGCGTGTATATTTTAAATGGCAGTTTCACTAGTGGCACCATATAGACAACGTACCCTCTTCACCCTGCTTCAAAAGGGCAATAAAATGTTGCCCTTCGGAAAATGACTATAGTGCATTGTGTATGCTTTAGTCGAGTATGATCTTTTTTGATATTAGAAAGATCTTAAGGAAAAGTGGGAATCGAGCAAAGGTCTAAAAATTATTCAGGTGGAATATCCAAGGTCATGCTTACTGTAAGGCAGTGTTACCACAGGCAAAAAATGGGAATGTTTTACTTTTAGAAGTGAGTTGTAATTACCCCCATTTTTTTATATTTAGCCACACAGGCCAATTGAATAAATTTGAAATCAAATTAATATTTGAATTAATACGCTTGTGATTTTGGTCACCAGAGAATAGAGTGGATTGCCACTGATACCCTAAAGTCTGTGTGCAGATAGATACATAGATAGATAGATACACTTTTAAACCACTGTACATGTATGTACTTTATATATATATAATCACAGAAAGATATAAACATAATAAGTAAGAGAAATGGGCAAGGAAAAGAAAATCTTTGAACTATCTCTTACTATTTGTTATCATCTCTGACCAGGTTCCTGAATTGGTTACTCTTCATAGAGAAAATAATTCTTTCTGTTTTTAAGAGTGATTGACTAGGGCACCTGGGTGGCTCAGTCAGTTAAGCGTCTGCTTTTAGCTCAGGTCATGATCCCAGGGTCTTGGGATTGAGTCCCGCATCAGGCTCCTGGCTTGGCGGGGAGTCTGCTTCTCTCTCTCCATCTGCTGTTCCTCTTTTCTTGTGCTCTCTGACTCTTTCTTTCTCTGTCAAATAAATAAATAAAATCTTAAAAAAAAAAGAATGAAAGAATGATTGACTAATGAAACGCCATGCCCCCCATCAATATCAATTTATTCACATCATAAAGTAATATTTGAAATTATTAACTCCATTGCTATTTGTTTTGAAATGAGAAATTGACTGAAATGGATTCGATAATCCTTACTTGCTAAAACAGATGCTGAGAAAAGATTTTGCAACTACCTGAGTATTATATCGCTTCAAATTTAATATTAATGACTTTCTTTGACAGCCTTCTAGAGATAAGAAGGAAATCCTCACTTTTTAATATAGGTAGCTCTTTGCTCAGTATGTGTGTGTACTTCCCTATGCCTGAATATAATAAACTTCATAAGAGTAATAAGAGCAAAGACACCACTTACTGCTTATATTTATGTGCTGAAGTAACTTTGATGTATATAAACGTTAAATTCTCTTCTGACTATGTAATTCACTTAAGGTCATGTACAAATATTTGAAATATAGTATATGTAGTATTCATAGTGAATATGGTTTATAAGGTTGTTAACAGTCCTATAAATATTACTGATTAACTCTAGGGCTACTACTTTTATAATGAAAGTATAATTTAAACTGAGACGTGCAAGACTAGTTAGCAGTTCACGAGGTAGGGTGTTTGAGAGGATGGTTCAGAGAGAAAACATCTCATGGAAGGGTGTAGAGACATGGAAAATATGTGATATGTTTGAGAATGGGTATGAGAGTGACTGCAGCTCAGGGCTCATAACAGAAGGAAAAAAAAAGACATTGAGGTGTGGTAGAATTGAAAGAAAAAGACATGAGTCTATATTTAGTCCCAGCGTTAAACCACTTGTATACAATTTCAAGAAGTTTATGCTTCATGCATCCAATAAACGATTACCTTTGGAACTGCTTAAAGGGGGTAGAACTGGGTGCTGTTAGGATTACTTCAATGACTTCAAGGGGGAGGTAGTATTGTGGCATGTTCACATGGTATTGCAGGCTACCTCTGAAAGCAGTACTGGACCTGTAGAGAAGATCCGAAACCTTTCTATCACACTGAGACAGAGAGCCATGAAGCTAGCATACCTCTGATGGGATGAAAAATGGATCCTGACCAGCTAAAAGGAAATAAACTATCGATTTTTCTTTTTAATTGCCAACTAAATTTACACTGGATTTTACTATTTTACGATGTGTTCTTTCACATTATATAAGGGAACAATGTAGACTATCTTTGTACCTTAGTTAAACTATAATGTGTTTTGAGGAGTTACAAAGTAAAAATAATGCCTCAGAAAAATGTTTCCTAATATTCAGTGAAAATTGTTGTTTTAAGAAATCAATAGTAACAGCAGTTTCTATAGAAACCTTTCAAAGAGAAATAGTGAAATCACAATAAAAAAGAAACACCCATACAAACACACACAGAATGCATCTGATGAATAAGTCATCTTGTCAATTCCAAAGAGCTAATAAAATGAAAAATCAATTTTCTATAAAGCAAAGTCTATTTTTGAGCAGACTTGCTCATTAGGAATGGTAAACTAGGATAATTATAGAGTTTAAATACTTTTCAAATATATCTTAATTGCTTATAAATACTATTCATGTATTTTATTTTTATTCTCTCATGTATTGTATGTACACATGTCTTTATTTTGTGGTGTTTCCCTTAATTGTGGGTTCATTTATCCTTTCTAAGTTGTTGAATACGATGAAGAGAAAAATATACCATAATCCACATTATAGTTTTACACTGTTAGATAAAGCAGGCAAGAAAATTGCTAAAGAGCAGGAAGATGGTAATTTCCAGTTGATGAGAAAATGTAGTAATTTGTATCTAGATCTATACCAATTGTCAGTCTTCTTTTGGAAGACTCTTAGTATATCAGAACTTACATGTGGATATTTTATAAATTCTAAAGGTGACAAACAAACACTATATATATGATATATATGAGATATGTATGTATATATGTGTATATATATGTGTGTGTGTGTGTGTGTGTGTGTGTGAAACATTTTATTTTACATTCTATAAAGGTTAGAAAAAAGGCTGTTCTTTGCATTTGGAGACTTAATATTTCTGGAAGGTCAAAATGGCATCATTATTTTTAACAACATGTAAGTGGACAAAAAATAGGAAGGTGATTTAGGGTCAAAATATTGTTTTTATATTATTTCTACTATAAATGATAACATTCAAAATTCAAAACCAATCTTTAGATTTTCCTCGCAGCTAAATTTCTGATGCATCACATTGATGAACTTTTGACCTTGGTTGTGCTTTAGATATATAAAGATTAATAAAGCTAGTATAATTTGATTCTTTCAGAAAAGATGGACTCTGTTCTATTTCTCCAATATATTTCGTTTCTCAACTCCATCTAGATGCTAGGAGGCTGGATGACCCTTGAATTAGATTCCATCAACTTTGGCTTGCGTATACATTGAGATAATTCAAATGATTGTGATTTCCAGTTCTTAGCTGCAAAATTCCCATAAAGTTTATAATATATGCTGCCAAGTTGCTTTTAAATTGTGCAAATGTGTCTCTAATGAAACAACACCACAAATAGGCAAGAAAAGAGTACTAACTTCAGAAAAGCAGATTTGATCAGGAATTTTGGCATTTTCATTTGCCAGCTATGCAGCAATGGGTTGTTACCTATACCAAAGTGTTTTTCAAAATGTATGAAATATATTGGGTCCTAAGAAAAGAAAAGAGCTAACACAT
This sequence comes from Potos flavus, assembly GCA_028534135.1. Taxonomy (NCBI): domain Eukaryota; kingdom Metazoa; phylum Chordata; class Mammalia; order Carnivora; family Procyonidae; genus Potos; species Potos flavus. Next base: position 79,842,301 of record CM052886.1, on the reverse strand, counting down.
GTAAATTGAACACATTTAATTCAATTCAGCATTCATTCATCAAGTATTCAATTTAAGGAGGAAACTGTATTAAATGGAAAGGATTCAATGATGAAAATCCCATGAGCAAAGAACTTAAAATCTAGTAGGGAAAATAAGACAAGTACATAGGTATCTCAATTATAATAGAATAAATTACCTAAGAGAAACTAAGTCATCATTATGTGGTGATAATGGAGTTAGTCATCGTTTTGCTATTTTTTTTTTTTGTTGCTCTTTTAAGGCACATAAAATCTTGATTTTGACCTCTAGACATAGAGATATATTGCTAAGTTGTCAATCAATAAGTAGGGTTTTTAAGGACCCTCCAAAGTGAATGATAATGTGCATGGCTTGGAAGAACAAATGGGAATTCAAAATTTGAATGACTAGTATGGAGGTAAGTGATAGCTCAGAGATTGGTAGTCATCTACAGTTAATTACATTAAAATTACGCTATAAAACTTACATTACAGAACATTTACACTAAAAATCACATGTTTTACCTCAGGCTAAGCTAGCCTAGTTTTTTGATTACTTGACGCTTTGATTTTGCCACTTTTCTTCTCTTCACCTTGATAGAAGACTTATAGAACCTTCTATTTTCCTGATGTTATCTCATGTCCTAACCTTTGAAAGGCATCTAGCTAATTCATTTTAATATTTTTCTTTTTATTTTTGCATTTTAATATTTTTCTTATTTCTTATTTTAATATTTTTCTTATTTTCTCATTTTTATGATTTATTTATTTATTCCTGTGGTGGGTGGGCAGAGGGAGAGGTAGAGAGAATCTTTTTTTTTTTTTTATGTTCAGTTAACCAGTATATAGTACATCATTAGTTTTTGATATAGTGCTCAACGATTCATTAGTTGCTTATAACACCCAGTGCTCATCACAACACATGCCCTCCTTAATACCCATCACCTGGTTACCCCATCTGTTCATAGTAGCAATGTCCACAATAGCCAAACTGTGGAAGGAGCCGAGATGCTCTTCAACAGATGACTGTATAGAGAAGATATGGTTCATATATACAATGGAATATTACTCAGCCATCACAAAGGATGAGTATCCACCATTTGCACTGGCATGGATGGAACTGGAGGGAGTTATGCTGGATAGAATCTGAGCAGACTCCCCACTGAGTGTAGAACTCTACTTGGGTCTCCACCTCACAACACTGAGATCATGACCTGAGCGGAAAACAAGAGTCCAATACTTAACTGACTGGGACACCCAGGTGCCCTTACATGCTGGGTTTTTGACAGAGTAGGTCCCCTAAAGATTTTATAAGGATGAATTATTTTATTTTGATACTCAATTATAAAATAATTCTGCAAGAGCAGAAACTAGACAGAATAATCATATTTTTCTTCATAATCTTTATTGCAAATGCAATTATATCCTTTGACAGTGCATTTCTTTGAAACCTATAAAAATTATTTCACTTGTCATAATGTCCATTTATAGTTCCTCTTCATAAATTCCTTCAGTTGTGATTAGAACTCTAAAGTTCTATGGTAGGGGCACCTGGGTGGCTCAGCCAATTCAGGGTCTGACTTTTGATTTTGTCTTGGTTCATGATCTCATGATTGTGGGATCCAGCCCAGCATCCCGTGCCATGCTCAGCGGGTAGTCTGCTTGAGATTGTCTCTCTGCCCCTCCCCCACTTATGCGCATGCTCTCCCTCTCTCTAAAATAAATAAATAAATCTTTAAAAGAATCCTCATGGTACTGAGAAAAAACTACAGATATTTTCTCTAGACTCATTTTTTTTCCCCCTTTAAATTATACAGGATGGACTCTCAGTGGTATTTTCCCACATTCTCCATTTCTAATATTCTTTCCATGTCTTTGGTTATGTGAAGTCTCCTTGTAGATTCTTCATCTTCATCCCCTTCCTTATAACCTCTGATACATATTTTAGTATCTTAGATTGCCAGAGGAATAAAAATCACACTGATTAAAAAGGACGTTGTGATCAGTATGAACACCATGGAGTTCATATGGTATGATCTCAAGAGGAATAGAGAAGGAAAATTTACCAGAGACTGCTTCCTACTGGTGACTCACGGATGGCTGAGACTTCTTACTGAAGCATTCACATAGCTTAAGGGTTTATTTCTAAATTTTAAAAATAATGTATGATTTAGGTAATAAATTTGCACTATAATTATGTAATGTGATAAATACTTCTACACTGGCAATTTTATTACAACATATAAATGTATAAAAGTAACATGCTGTACACTTTATACTTACATGTAAAATTTATTTGATAAAAAATATGTGATTTATCTAACATCTAATTAAACCAACTTATTTTCGTGAACAATACCTTGTTTTAGTCAAGTCACAGTAAAATTATTACTAAAAATACATGAAATATATTTACATTGTATTTTGTTAGTGCATTAACATATTAATAGTATGTTAGCCATAGTAACAGTATGTATAGTATGTACTATATATACTATATATACTTTACATACTATACTATACTATATGATACATACTATACTATACATACAATAGTATGTATAGCCATAGTAACAATGACCATATAATTAATAATCAAACTTATACTCTTTTGAGAAAGAGTGTGCTTCAAAATTTAAATTATATAATTTTGAAATATGTATTTATTGACTCACAAAGTGATTCAGTCATGTTGGTTGCCTTATGAAACAAATTTATTCAAAATATTATACAAAATAAACATCTTCATGAAAATCAAAATAACATGCATCTGGAAGAATGGCATATCAGAGATGCCAGGGTGGCTCAGTTGGTTAAACAACTGCCTTTGGCTCAGGTCATGATCCCAGTGTCCTAGGATTGAGTCCCACATCAGGTTCCTAGATCAGCAGGGAGCCTGCTTCTCCCTCTGCTTGCTTTGCCTGCTGCTCCCCTGCTTGTGCTCTCTCTCTCTCTAACAAATAAATAAATAAAATCTTTAAAATAAATAAATAAATAAAATACTTTAAAAAACCTCGAATATTCACAATCCATGTATCATAAAAGGATTTGTATCTAGACAATAAACTAATATTAATAAGTAAAATAACTCAAACACTTGAACAGGTTTTACAAATGATGATATATGACTGAATAATTAATTATGAAAATTTCATTAATATCATTACTCATTAGAGAAATACAAATTAATACTGCAATGTGATAACGGTATGCAGCAACAACAACTGCAACAGCAACAACAAAATCCTTGAAAATTCCAAATGTTGGCAAGGACATGTAGCAACTGAAACTCTTATAATACTCTGAAGGGAACATGACTGAAGTATAAAATGGTACAACCACTTTGGGTAAATTTTTACATATTAACAAATTTTAAATTAGGTTCATGATCTTACAACTACCTATAATTTAGCAATTATATTTCTAGGAATATATCCAAGATAAATAGATACATACATTAAGAAAGAAATATTTATGGCAGCGTCTCTCATAATGGTCCCAAACTGGAAGCAGCCAAATGTCTATCAACAAGAACATGGATTTAAAAATTATAGTATGTCCATACTATAGTAGTATTCATGGACTACTAATAAGTTATCTATCTATCCATCCATTACCTATCATCTATCTACCTGTGTCTAACATCTATTTATCTATCATCTATCTATCTATCTATCTATCTATCTATCTATCCATCCATCTATCTATCTATCATCTATCATCTGTCTCAACATGAATGAATGGATCCCAAATTCTCAAATCTACCATATTGGGGGAAAGATGCTAGACACCACAACAAAAGACAGTATACGATTCCCTTAAATGAAAATCAAGAATAGGCCAAACAATATACAGTGATAGAAAGCAGAAAATTGATCGCCTTGAGATGAGAAGGATTTTGAATGAGAAGAGGTATAACAGAACTGTCTAACATGGTAGAAATATTATCTATATAAACCTCAGTGGTAATTATGTGATGCATATATTTGTCAAATTAATCAAGCAATATGCTAAGATTCTTCATATGTATAAAAATTATATGTACATGTATGTATATATGTATGTATAACATGCACATATATAGCATACATCACTGCAGTATTAATAATTATATACATAATTTACATTAAAGATTTTATATTACTTATATGAACATTCAAAAATAAGTTGAATAAAATATTCATGTATCTTAATCAGTTTCTTGTTTGCATCTATCTCTGAAATTTTGCTATTGACATTTTACTAAAATATATTTTTATACATGGTCTTTTTAGTTTTTATTTTTTCTTCAAAGTTTTCTGTGATTCATTTAAAGTTGTATCTTTATGTATATATTTGAAATTGTCAACATTATTCATTGATATTTCCTTATATACCATGATTATTTTTTTTTTCATTTTTATTTATTCGACAGAGAGAGAGAGAGAGAGAGATCACAAGTAGGCAGAGAGGCAGGCAGAGAGAGAGGGGGAAACAGGCTCCCCGCCGAGCAGAGAGCCTGATGCGGGGCTCGATCCCAGGACCCTGAGATCATGACCTGAGCCGAAGGCAGAGGCCTTAACCCACTGAGCCACCCAGGCGCCCCTACCATGATTATTTTTATTGGGAAAATAGTCTCAGGAGGTGCTAAAGAACCAGTACATTAAAAAAGAAAAAAATCTTTTAAATGGAGAGAGTTTTCAATTCTAATGTTTTGTATCAAATAGTGCAAATATTTTAGCAAATGATGTAATAACTTCCACACTTATAGTATTTTTGAGTTTTTGCAGATTATCTTTCTTTGAGGAGTTGACTCAGGTCCTCTGAGAAGCAGACACCAAAACGGGATTAGGCACGTAAAAGATGTGCTAAAGGAAACACTGGCGAAGATGAAAGAGAGGCAGCTGGAAATGAGCTGAGCCACTGGATTATGCTGCAGATAAAGGGGAGAGAGAAAGAAGAAAAGTTGGATAGGTAGTTTCAGACCACAGTGCAGTTCTAAGAAGATTCCAGTCGGACAGTTGGCATGTTTTTCAACCAAGGTTTTCCTTAAGAGAAATTCAAGCCTTGTCCATACTCAGTATCCCTGCTGTGCTCAGTATGGTTATTCCTCTTTCTCTAAAAGTACACTCATACAAGTAAATCGCCTTCAGTCCTTTTTGGAAAGGACTAAAAATCATCTCAGTATACTCTTTCCATCTTTCCTTCTGTGAACCCAGTTAGGTCTTCAGTTAATGGATTCTACATCTGAAAATTGCCTCACATCTGGTACATGAGTGAGAACTGGCGACTTTTCATTCTGACTCCTCCTCCTTTGCAACCTCCCACCCTTGCCTCCAGCCTTCAGCCTTCTGCTTCCCTATTCTTGCCTTTTTTGGGTTATAAATGCTAAGCAGCATCTTTGTTGCCTATCCATCTATTTTTCCTCTAGAGACAACATCCTCTGATGTCCTTGTTGGTATAGTAAATCCATGTTCTAAAAAAGTGCCTCCAAGTCAGTCCAGTCTTATTTTCTGGCCCTCTTCATTGAGGATGCTCAAAATACAAAATGCCAGTAACATGTTAATTAGTCATTATAGTTTCTTTTCTTCTTCACCAGGCCCACCACATCCCCAGCCAAGTTATGTTTTTAATTAACCACAATTACTGTCCTGAAATCCAAGATCTTGAGGTGGCACTCTTTGTTTCGCAAAGGCAAGGACCCTGCAGCATCCTCCCACAGAGCGAAAGGGCTAACCTGTACTAGGGCAAGATAGACTGCCCTGAATGTGAAAAGCTCAGATGGCATAACAGAACCAGCACACTCAGGGTCATCCATCCAGAATTCCTCATCATATGTGTTAAAAGTTCTAAATTTTTCTTAATGGGATCCTCCAGCATAAGAGACCCATAACAATGCTTTGAGAGACCTATGAGAAGTCATTGTAATTCTGTGATTCTACAACATTTTCAGTTTGCTGCTTAACTATTATCTACTCTTCTACTTTAGGAGATAATGACCTTTTCATAAGCTACCAAGGAGGCCCTCTTGGCTCACAGTTAGCTGCTTATTACTATCTCTCAATATTCCTATACATGGAGTCAACACAATTTAATAGAACCAGCCAACTCCCCTGTTTTTGCAGGCACTCTTCCTCAGCATTTTTCAATGTCCTGACTCATCATTCCTGAATCTTATAAATCATTTATAAGGGAAAAAAAACTTATCAAGGAAATTGTCTCTGTTTATTATTATTTTAAATGATTTACCTTATTTATTTATTTATTTATTTATTTATTTATTGGAGAGAGAGCGAGAGTAAGAGAGAAATAGAGAGTAAGAAAGCACAAGGAGGGGGAGCAGCACAAAGAGAAGTAGAAGCAGACTTCTAGCTGATGAGGGATCCTGACTCTGGGCTTGATCCCAGGACCCTGGGATCATGACCTGAGCCAAAGGCAGGCGCTTAACTGACTGAGCCATCCAGGTGCCCCAAACAATTTGCCATTTTAGATACTACACTAAATATATGCTTATTTCACTCTAGTGCAAATTATAAAATTATCCAATTCAAAATAAAAGCTGTATCAAAATTTTCTTCTAACAATTTGAGAAATCCCAAGGCAAAATTATAAAATTTAAAAATTAAATTTCATGTTCTCATAAATTAGTTTTCTCTATTCTGGCCTTAATTTTTAAGGAAAAATTTCAATATCTTCTTGTTTGCAAACTTTTATTTCATTGATGTAATTCATTAAAAGCTTGCAAAGAAAAATATTTAGGGGGTGCAGTATTTGAATATTCTGATGAAAGAGTTCCAATAATTCTTGAACCCAAATTTTGAAGATTATTTAACTTAAAATTTTGTTACCATGGTATATCACTTAGTTAATTTTACAAAGCAGTTTTCGAAGGTTCCAACTTTTCTGAAATTTGGTAAGTTCTGGAAGCCTAAACAGAAAGTACATTCTAATATGCTAATACATCTTTTGTATTTGACATCAGCTTTGCCACAAAATTTTGTAATTTAGTGACTCAATACATGTGAGCTTGCAAATTTGACAATTATAGCATATATTTTTTTAATTAAGTAGGTTCTACCCCCAAGGTGGGGCTTGAAATCATAACCTGAAGTTCAAGAGTCACATGCTCCACCAACTGAGCCAGCCAGACACCCGTAAAGTATCTATTTTCTTATCAAACTTGTTTTGGATACAATTTTCATAACATGGCCCAAATACATTCCTGGTCCATCAGTTTCTTATGAAGAAACTTGTATTACCCAAAATGCTGTGTTCTCCCAAAATTTATATTCGTTGTATTCATACCATCTGCAATAACAACAAAATAATGTTATTTTATATATCGGACATTTTAAGTGAATTTACAATTGCATTTACATCAGTATCAGATGTTTATTAATGAACTTTCAAAGTTTTGTTTTGATTCTTCAAATCTGAGGTAACATTCAAACAAATCTTTGCCTAGGTGTCTTCCTTTTCTAGAACTGATGTACACATATATTAGACTGTTTTCTGTTCTTAATTTCTTAAATTTTGTTTTCACTCTTTTTTCCTTTTAGTTATTTTAACTCATACCTATACTTGATTAATATACTGGAATTTATTGATATTCTTTACTGAACTCTTATTTTTACATTCTTTTGTAGAAAACTGGCCAATTTACACATTAAAATAACTACAAATCTTCATGTTTCTAATATCCAAACAACAGTGTGTATATTTTTTCCCTTTCTTTTTTTTTTAAAGATTTATTTATTTATTTGACACACAGAGAGAGATGACAAGTAGGCAGAGAGGCAGGCAGAGAGAGAGGGGGAAGCAGGCTCCCTGCTGAGCAGAAAGCCTGATCTTTTTTCACTTTCATACCCACATCTTTTTTGCCTAAGGATATAATAAAATATTTTCTCATCAATCAATACACAGTAAACAGAATTCGTGTTGTACTGAGTAAACAATTCTAAGTGTACTATGATAACTTGTCAAAGGAAGAAATGATAGTGAATAAATGTCATAGAAATCTACTGCAGAGACTCAACACTCTGTAAAGAAACCCATAACCATTACTTTTAGCTTGATTTCATCTGGACCTATGGCTCAGTGCCTTTTTAACCACAGTGAACTGAAGCCTTCCTCTTTGATAACCACATTCTGGAAGATAAACCAGTGTGGGCTGGTCTAGGAAGAGTGAGTTCACTGTTTTCACTATTACAACACCCAGAGGTGGGGTTTCTGGACTTAGAACCTTCAAAAGACAGTAAGCAGAGAATTAAGGAAAGCATCAAGTTAAAGTGCATATAGCATCAAAATTTATCTGATGATAAATTACAATACACTGTAATTGTAACAATTACAAAATTGTTCATTTTTGTAAGTAAATTAATATTTACATGAATATTGTTCTGATTATCACAATTATAAGCATTTTTAACTATGATTATTTTTGTCAAGACAACTCCTATTTGGAAAGAGGTCAGTCAAGACCAAGAAGACAGTACCTGTTTCTTCCACTGTCAAGATATATATGGAATTTGCATAAACCTCCCCTTACTCCAGCTAAAAAAAAAACACCAGCAGGAGGAATTCAGGTCCTGCATTAAGACACCTTGAGGTTGGGACACCTGGGTGGCTCAGTCGGTTAAGCAGCTGCTTTTGGCTCAGGTCATGATCCCATGGTCCTGGGATCGAGTCCAGCATCAGGCTTCTTGCTCAGCGAGGAACCTGCCTCTGCCTCTGCCTGCCACTCTGCCTGCTTGTGCTCTCTCTCTCTCTGAAAAATAAAGTGTTTAAAAAAAAACACCTCAAGGGCTGAGGAATCATGGGATGTGTTTTACTCTACAATGAAGTGACTGTGTTGTCTTTACACATCAAAAAGAAAGAAGGCTTACAGTCAAAAATGAATATTAAAAATAAAGCTGTTTCTTTGTACAATTTTTGTAACCGAGAAAAGATGTTCTCATTATAAGAGATCAACTCCTCGTAAATCTAAGATATTGTAGACTGCAAAATTATACGTCAATCTAATCACTACTACATTAAGTGTAACATGGCCCATAATAGGCATCTCAATGTGAAAAGGAGAGGCTTAGAAGTGAGGAAACATGGCATTGCTCTGAAGATCTAAAATATACCATAAGTCCTAGAAGAGGAAATGTATCTTTTTTTTTTATATTAGATTTCATTTATTTGTCAGAGAGAGAGAGAGCACAAGCAGGGAGAGCAGTAGGTAGAGGGAGAAGCAGGCTCCCCACCAAGCAGGAAGCCTGATGTGGGGCTCCATCCCAGGACCCTGGGATCATGACCTGATTCGCAGGCAGACACTTAAGTGACTGAGTCTCCCAGGCACCTGGAAGAGGAAATTTATCTTTAAAAAACTAAAACTATTATTATCATTAATTCTGAGTGAGGAGTAGTCATAGCAATATCCTCATTAAGCCTAAATATTATAGTAAATGTATTTAGCAAGTTTCCTATGTGTCAATTGCTTTATCTCAGAAGCAGTCTGACACTAGTTAATATTAAAACCACATTAAGAGCAGTAGAAGTTTTCTCCTTTATTTCCCCCATTACTCTAACCACTGCTGAATTGGATTCGGTAACCCATCACTTCACTGATTCATTTTTTCACTAACTGAACATGATCATGTGCTTAATGATTTATATATGCTGTTGTTTCATTAATTCTTTCATTTATCTTAGTTCATAGATGAGGGAATGAGACTTAGCAGATTTAAGGATTTTATCCAAGGATCAGCAGATAGTGAATAACCTTTAACTATTATATTCGAAATCTATACTGATTGATTGTATTATACTACCATCTTTTGCTTTCATGTCTCTCTTTTTTTTTTAAGATTCTATTTATTTATTTGACAGAGAGAGAGAGATCACAAGTAGGCAGAGAGGCAGGCAGAGAGAGAGGGGGAAGCAGGCTCCCCGCTGAGCAGAGAGCCCGATGCGGGGCTCGATCTCAGGACCCTGAGATCATGACCTGAGCTGAAGGCAGAGGCTTTAACCCACTGAGCCACCCAGGCACCCCCATGTCTCTTTCTTAAGGGCAAAATTCAGATTATCGACAGGCAGCAAATATGTATGCTGAAGTAGCCACGCTCATTTAATTTACAGCACCAACTATTTTTGTTATATACAGAAGTTTGTAATGTATCTGTGTATTCGAGACCATGCATTATGATATGAATACCGAATGAAAATAAAATTCTGTGCCAGAGATTTGAAATGACATATAAATGTTTAGCTTCTAAAAATTCACTGATTAAAGTAATTATACTAAGCTACACTTTTTAATTTCACACAAATTGGAAGAAAACATGAAATATTCAAAGTATTTGAATTAAATCCCAAATGAATTGACATTTCTAATTTAGTTTAAATGTAATTGATCTATTTGGTATCTCTCTATACTAACACTGGAATATTTGGAAGTCATAGAAATCAACATTACCACTTGTCTTTCTTGGGGAAATTTGTAATATACTTACACATGACTTCCTCCTTCCTGGCCGCCCTCCCCAATTGCAAAATTCCTTACAGTGCACTTAGTTAAAGGTAACAGGCCTGGCATGCCACTGTATGCACTTACTCACTTATGCAGTTAGTTACATGATTACCTACGCCTTCCCAATGAAACTTTGAATCATTCTATTTCAATAGATTTACCTCACTTGCTTACTATTGTTTCACTGAAAACTTCCACCTGCAATTTCCTTGACCATTTTGTTTTATACACCCCTTTGTTTAAATTACATCTATTAACCCCAAATAGATTTCCTTTTTAAAAAAATGCTCAAACTCCCAGAATTGCTTTTTAATTGTTGCATGCCTTGCTCTTGCTACTAATTACTCCACATATTTCAATCCTCTAATTGTCTTTAAATCCAGGTGTTCTTAAACTAAGGTCAATTTTTTGGTTTAAAGGGATTGTAAAATCCATGAATTCTCTTACATAGTAATTTTTTAATGTATGTGTGGCATACATTTTACCAGTCCTGATTATGCCACAGAATGCCAGGGATCATCACCACATCATGCACCACCATTCATGAAGCTTTCATTGCTATCAAAATGAGGTGTAATCCAGTTCCCAAATCCTGTACTAAATGTCTGCTTTCCAGTGCCTCTCATTTTCTTAGCCTGGTTCTGGCAACTAGCAGAGTCAAAGCAGAGATCTAAGCTGCTGTTATTGCATTAAGACCAAAGGCAGAAAGCAAGGTTGAGAGACAAGGAGAGTGTAACCGCCATCATTTTTTGTGAGTTCCATGTCAACATAACCGTCTATTCTTACACATCAGCTGCTTCATTTCCTGACCTTTCTGCATCAGTAGCCTTCTCTCTACTGTGGGGCAGTGATCTCTTTCCATGTCTTTACCCTAGATCCCAGGAGTTTAAGTGGAATCTAGAACTTATGTCAGACTTCCAAAGCTACTTTATTTTTTTTTTTTTTAAGATTTTATTTATTTGACAGAGAGGAGAGAGATCACAAGTAGGCAGAGAGGTAGGCAGAGAGAGAGGGGGAAGCAAGCTCCCCGCTAAGCAGAAAGTCCAATGTGGGGCTTGATCCCAGGACCCTGAGATCATGACCTGAGCTGAAGGCAGAGGCTTTAACCCACTGAGCCACCCAGGCACCCCCCCAAAGCTACTTTAAAACAAAAATTATAAGAACCCCTTAGATCTTTGCTGTTCTGGGGCACCTGGGTGGCTCAGTCGTTGGTCACCTGCCTTTGGCTGAGGTCATGATCCCAGGGTCCTGGTATCAAGCCGGCGTCAGGGTCCCTGCTCCGCGGGAAGCCTGCTTCTCCCCCTGCTTGTGTTCCCTCTCTCACTGTATCTCTCTCTGTCAAATAAATAAATAAAATCTTTAAAAAAAATTATAAGAACCCCTTAGATCTTTGCTGTTCAATATAATAGCTACTAACCACATACAGCTCTTCGAATTTTAATTTAAATTAAATAAAATTTAAAGTCAGTCCCTCTTCCTCAGTCACTGTAGGTACATTTTAAGTTCCTAATAGCTACATATGGTTATTTTCATTATTGTGAAACATTCTATTTGGTAGCATTACTCTCTCTAGATTGTGCAGCTATTTTAAGTCCTAAAATTATGTTTTCTGACCACATTCATTTATCCTCTCTGATTTTCAGTTGTCTTAATACCATATTATATCTTATATTTTATCATGAATTCAGATTTTTAACTCTTGCTAATACTTTAAATCTTCTACACTTCACCTGATTTCACATACTTCCCAAACTAGACTTGAGTTTGTGATCAGTAACTGTACCTCTAGTTGGTGTCATTTATTTATTGTCATGTATCTTACCAACTTTCAATACTGAATTAATTTTTTAATTAATTTAACTCTTTCACCAATATTTATCAACAGCCTACTCTGGATTTAACAATAAACTCGTCAAGAATCCAGTGGAAACAAGACAGATGAGATCCTCATTCTCATAAAGTTTACTAATAAGTGGAAATTGTAAATATAGAAATAAATGACTAAGTGAACTATGTCAGATGATAAGACCACATTAGGGTACCTGCAATAAAAAGACGCAGTTGAATTTACTGCTTTTGAAGAAAGCTATACTAATCAGTCACAGTCTCCTTCAGCTTAACAGACTGATGATCTTAGTGCAGTGTTAAGAAGAAACGTAAAGTTCAGTGGTTAGAAGACTTTTATACTTGATGAGTCAATATCATCTGTAGAAGTGTGGTTCCTCAGATGAGATGGTTGTTGATTGGTTGCCACTCAGAGGTGAGATTATAAGATATAATCCATTCTTGACTGGCTTCCTTTCTGAAGCAAGGGACTGTCACTGATTGGTTAGCTTACCCAAGAGTGATTACTGAGAGGAGTTGTCACTGAATGATTAAACAGATTCTGATGGCCACTTGTCATAATGAATGCAATCAGTCTTTCCCTAAAGTTGTAGGAACTTTTACATTCTCAGACAAAGGAAAGAACAGAGTGATGATGATTGTTGGGAGACAATTCTCTGTTGGTTTCTTATATTTCAGCCAATCTGAGCACAGACATTGAAAGCTTTTTTTTCAGACCATTTTTTCAAAACTGCATAGCAGGCAGACATGGGAAACAGAAAGAATGTCTTTCTCCAGGGCAGATGCAGATTTGTTTGCTGTTCAGAATAAAGATAATACCTCCCTCTAGGCCAAGTTTGGGCAGACTTGGATGTGACTCCTTCAAAATATTGGGGTTTCTTATGATTGGATTTCTTCAGCTATTTCGCAAACTTACTGCTGATGTGAAATCCACCTGGGTCACGTCACATTACTCCCATGAAAAAGGAGGGTCAGGGGAAATAAATGTAAACATGAAGTTTATGCTGCTTGAGTGCAATAATAAAGTCCTTTGTTTCTCACCCAGGAGTTTCTTGTCTTCTGTTAACAGCCAGGAAACTGTGGTAGGCTTATTTATTAGCTTACTAGTGTGGCAAAACCTCTGATCATTCCTAATTTTTGATATTAAGACTAAGTGGTCCAGGAGAGGAGAATATACCCTATGTGTAGCTTATAGATGAATGTGATATTTAAACTGTTACTTGAGGGACACCTGGGTAGCTCAGTTGGTTAAGTGTCTGGCTTTGGCTCAGGTCATGATCACAAGGTCCTGGGATCAAGCCCCATGTCAGTCTCCCTGCTCAGATGGAGCCTGTTTCTCCCTCTCACCCCTGCTGGTGTTCTCTCTCCCTATCTCTGTCTCTCTTGCTCTCAAATAAATAAATAAAATCTTTAATAAATAAATAAACAAATAAATAAATAAACAAACAGTTGTTGAATCTATCTTCCCCCTTCTTCCTCACTCATGAATAAAAGTTACAATTAAAAAAAAAAAAACAACAACATCTATTCATCAGCAAACCATGAATTTAAATCTAGGTATTACTTCCTTCTAGTCAGTTCCCTCTCTTTTCCTGTTTGGTTTCCTAATTCAAACATGTAGCTTTCCAAGAGCCCTTTAACAAACTTAATCCGGGATAAAAGAGAACGCAATTTTTGGCGGAAGGGCTTTGAAATTTGTACTATTTGAGGATTTTCTTTGAGAAAAATATTACAAAATTAGACAAAATGCCTTGTAAGAAACCCATGGAAATGGGGCACCTGAAGCTTAAACGTCATTAGCTTTGCTGTGAATCTGTGTATACCTCTATTGTAAGCTGGTGTTTAACTTTCTATCTCAGTGAAAAATAAAAATAGCTGTGTGGCACTACTGATGTTTGAAAAAAAAGAGGATGCTTGTGGTTGTGTAAGTATTAATTATTTAACATGACTGTAGAGAAAGGCACATTAAATAAATATATTTGAAAACAATTGCTGTATTTTCCATGAGTAACTATAAAGTAAAATATAGCAAATATATCTAGAAGTACTTCATTGTAAAGAAAATAAAATCTTGAAAGCAATAAACAACAAGTGTAGAATCAACTATAAGTTCAAGACAAAGAGGGTGGAAAAATTGGACACAAATACTCACTTAAGTATACTCAATACTTTAAGTATACTAAATACTCACTTAGTAAGTCACTTAAGCTATATCATCTTACTCAAAAGCTCTCTCATCCTCAATTTTTCCATATCTAAAATTAAGTTGATCATAGTATTTATTTAATATATTAATGAGTTAAAGTATCCTGCACTGGGGCGCCTGGGTGGCTCAGTTGGCTAAGCGTCTGCTCAGGTCACGATCCCAGGGTCCTGGGATCTGGTCCTGCATCAGGCTCCCTGCTTGGAGTGCCTGCTTCTCCCTCTGCCTCTGCCTTTTCCCCCTGCTCATGCTCTCTCTCTCTCTCAAATAAATAAATAAAATCCTTAAAAAATAAAAAAACTAAAATATCTCATACTAATAAAATATCTGGCAATAAACATTCAAAATGATAGCTCTTAACTAATATTATTGAAAAATAAAAACTAATCATCAGATGTCTGATAATAAGATGGTGTAAGCTTGATACTTCATGGGAAATATGTGTTTGTTTTAAGTTTGAGGAAGCCTGACAATGCCCAAATCGATGCCCAAATCATTTTTGAGGAAATGAAATATCACATTTTTTGTGGTATGAGTAGGGAGTGTGCAAGTGTGAGACAAAGACATAGCAGAATAGAGGGAGAGGAAACAGAGAGAGAGAAGAAGAGAGAGGGAAAGGGAGAGAAGAAGGAGGAGGAAGAAGAGAAACCAAAGTTAGCACTTACAGAATTTAGGTTCACTATTAGAATCAGAAAGACTGCCTTAGTGCAGTGTCTGACATCTGAACATGAAATCTTTGAGAAGACACCAAATCTTTTTAACTTTCCATTTTCTCTTCTAGAGCTATCCAGTTGTATGGTTGCCTGGTGAGCCTCAGATGAAATAGTTATGAGAAAGTTCTTTTTTTTTTAAAGATTTTATTTATTTATTTGACAGAGAGGAGAGAGATCACAAGTAGGCAGAGAGAGAGGGGGAAGTAGGCTCCCTGCTGAGCAGAGAGCCTGATGTGGGGCTCGATCCCAGGATCCCGAGATCATGACCTGAGCCGAAGGCAGAGGCTTTAACCCACTGAGCCACCCAGGCGTCCGGAGAAAATTATTTATAAGGAATAACATATTGTACATTTTAAACATATTAAAATCATTCCATTAGAAGGCATAGAATAAAAGGGTTTTTTGGTGTGTGAAGGTGCATGTGTGTGTGTGTGTGTGAGAGAGAGAGAGAGAGAGAAAGAGATTGACAGATAGACAGAGATAGAGAGAGAGAACAAATATCTAAGAGGCTGCCTAGGAGAAGGTTCTAACCTTCAGTAGAGTTTTATTAAGATTATTCTTAAAAAGATACAATTTGTTTAGAATCCTACCTTGGGATATACATTTACAGATACCTAGCTTTTTTTCCCTGATATATTCTGAGAGCATGAAAAATATTAGAGAATGTGCATAAGTAAGTATACTGTGGGCATCTCATTGTATAGTCTTCTTAAGTGAGAAAAGAGAATATATTTCCAGTGCAAGAAGTTTTTATGATTCCAACTTCTTAATAGATGCTTATATTGTCATGAATATTTTACAATGTCAGCGTCTCAATGTCATCTATATTACTATTTCTTTGACATAGCATATGCCATACCCCTGCTACTTGGAGCTTCTTTTTAAAATGTCTAATGAAATATTCATTCAGTTTCACATTTTAGAAAAGATCACAGTAGGTAACCTTAACATAAAATACATTGAGTTTTATAAAGTTTCTGTTGTACTTTGAGAATCTCCAATTAATTATGAGATGGGTCTAAGTTGGGCCAGAGATCTGGGCAGCAAATGTAATATCCTTCAGTCATTCCACACTCACTCAAACACATTAAAAAACCTCTAATAAAATAAGACTATTTATTGGCACATTGCTGCATCTTGAAGTCAGGGTGGTGCAGTAAAAAAATATAAATTCAACATTAGATCATATTAGACCTGTTACCAAATTTTGTCTCAACTTTTGTTAACAGAATGGGCTTGAGAATTTAGTTCAACTGCTCAGAAACATCAAGTTTTTCACTGGGAAATGGAATATGAACACCCTCTTTTCAAAGTTTTTGTGCATATTTATTCATTCTTTTAAATAGCAAATATTGATTCAGTATCTTCTATTTTCCATGCACAAACAGCACGAAGGCCCTGTCTTCACCATGCTTATATTCCAGTGGGGGAAATAGAAAATAAATCTCTACATGTATTACATGCTAGCAGCTATTGATAAGAGCTGTGGATAAAAATTATCAGGCTAACAGGATACAGAGTGATAGGAGATGCTAATTCAGATTGAGTAGTGAGTAAATAACTCTCAGTGAAACAAGGTGAATAAACTATCCAGTAGCTATCGGCTTTATCATCATTGTAAGGGATAACATTTTAGCATGTACAATTAGAAAAAAATTCAGAGAAGCCAAATATTTTTAAATTTGAGACTAGCTGAAAGTGATTGACTTAAATTACCTTTCTTCTCACCTAATTTATTCCTGTTTAATGTTTCTTAACTTACTGTTAACTTATTGTTAAGAAATATTACACATTAAGTAAGAAATATTAAACAATAATAATGGTTATCAAAGGCAAGATTTTGTTCCATACTTGTTACATCATTGCCAAACACCATAACTTTTAATAGCTGATCTATAATATTTTTGTTTTGACAATTATACTTAATTTAGAGAACTGAGAAGTCTGTAATAAAATAATAATAAATTGAAATAAAAATAATGAATTTATTAAAATAAAATAATTAAAATTAATTACTAAATTACTAAATTAATTACTAAATTACTTACTTACTTAATTATTATTTAAATAAGGAACCACATTAAATAAGCACCCAAAAAATAACCAAAATGTTGCTGTATAAAAATTACACAGACACTGTCTAGAAGATTTTCCAATTTACAAGAAAGATGCAAAACACAAATAGCTAGGAAAATTGCTAAACATCACAGAATTGTTTGAGGAAACACTTGAATTAAGAAGTGTGGAATAAATAGCATTTCTATACTAAAATTATACTAAATTTTGGCGGGTGGTAATGCTCAAGTCTCAGCTTATCTTGCCCAGCTACCACCATTAAAGCAGAGTTTGTGACAAGAATTTAGATGCATACGGATTCTTTTGGAAGTAGGCCCAGGGAACATGAACAAAGATGAGAACCTGATAAAAAGAGTGCATAATCCAGCCACTTCTAAGGGAAACTCGAGATTTTAAAAGAGCATATGGGATGCTTTTCAAACTATCCATCTAACAGGAAAAAGTATTTGTTAGTCAGTTTTCATTTCCCATTGGTTTAAATCAGTCCTTTGTGCAAGACATCTCTTACCTCTCAAAGTTCTGCATCTCTGCCTAAAGAGAGCGTTCTTAAAGACATCTACCGCATGGGTGCAACACTGAAGCACGAAGTGACAGATGAGTCTCAAGGGCCTCGGACAGACATGGCTAAAATCAGAGATGAGATTGAGAAAATGGGACACAACACATAATAAGCAAACCAGATTCTTCTATGATGATAAAAATGTTTAATAGCAGAATAAAAATAGTTGTGGCCTTTGGAACCATCCACATATATACTTACAAAGCAGGTTATCTTACCCCCACAGCCACACACATACCATTATTTTTAAGTAGAACTTTTATTTTTACTTATTCTCAACATAATCATTTCTGTTTCTTTTCTTTTCATTGTCTTGTATCTATTTCCTCTTGCTTAAAAATTTGTCCCTAGGAAAGGCTTTAATAATATTCATTTATATTTTAAAGTGATTCGGGGTATTAGCTCACATTTTAACTTAAGCTTTTTTTTACTGTCTTTTAAAGAAACTTCAAAAATAATAAAATCATAAATATATTTGGCATATAGTACAGCTAAAGGCCCACTGAATCATACTTTAACTCTTCTCCGATGTGCTTCTATTGTGTGACCACCTATTAACGTTAAATAAAACTCTATTTGTTCCTTGGTTCTTCTTTCCTTTCTTAGGGTTTTAGTTCCAAAATAAACTTACATTCAAATAAATCCTTAATAAGTCTCTATTTTGATTGTGGCAGTGGGGGAACCCACACAAAAACTATATACCACTACATAGCCAATTTAGTGTCAAAATCACTATTATTCCAAAAGAAACAGTGTGTACATACCTATCCCTCACTTCTATGTAATTTTCTACCATCAGGTTAATATAATATAAACTTTAAACTTGTTGCTCATTTCAGAACTTGGTAATTGCAGCCTAAACAAATATAAGTGCACTATAATACAAATTAATAAAAGTGTCAGAAAATTTTATCTCTCAATTAGTGTTACTATTTCCTATCTTAGTTTATCACATACAAAGTGACAAGATTTTGATTCTAGAATCCTGATTGCAGGGGAAAAGCAACCAACAAGATGCAAATTACTAGCCAATAAATGCATATTTTAAAAATAACAGGTACACTACCTTAAAATAATTTTATATTTCTATAGCTTAAGTATTGCTTGAGCTATAAGAAAATTAGCATGTTCTAAAACTGACATTTCAGTCTAGTACTTAGTATGATAGTTTAATTTGATAGTATAATTCTCCAAATTCTTTGCAGTGATGAAAAGAAATCACACTTCTTCCAATTCTTACTTCATGGGTTGTTTTGTTTTTGTTTTTGTTTTTCCTAGAGAACATATTATAGAAACATCATTGTATAAGATTTATAAGTTTATTTCTATTTTTTAACGTTTCCTAATCTAGGGACACCTGGCTGGCTCAGTCAGTAGAGTGTGTGACTCTTGATTTGGGGTTGTGAGTTCAAGCCCAACATTAGGTGTAGAGATTGCCTAAAAAAAAAAAAAAAATTCTCCTAATATAGATTTTTCCAAGCCCTATCATGTTAATTAAGATATTCGAATCAGAATTTTCCTAGTCTCTTCTGTTTCCAATTTAGCTTTTATAAGTAACCATAATATGCTAATATAATTTGAATATATGATTTTTTTTTGTAAATACAAGTACTTTATTTTTTCATGCTTGTAGCTGGTAAAATTCCACACTTTCACTTTTCTTATTTTCTCATTTTTAATAACACATTTTTTACACTTAAAATTTTAGTGCACTTTTCAGAAAAATATTGTTACAACCAAAGCTTGACAGGAAATTCACTCCCATTCAAACCAGCAATGTATTATGTTGTTGAAAGTGTGCTATTCAGCATCCCATAAATGTGGTTCTTAGGGATTCTACATCTCAGGAAAAACTGGAGCTTTCACTTGCTCTTTTGGAATTCCCTGAAAGGCAGTAATACTTTTTTTTAATATGAAATACTCATCCATCATGGCTATTTACCTTCAGCATAGTTTTCAAATCTCATTTATAATGAACATCATATTTTTACTAGTAAAATAACTATTACCAAGAGATTATTATGATCAAAAAGAGTTATCACTTTTGGTCATTTTAGAAAGTAGGTGGAGTAATAGTGCTTATTTCACTCTATCTTATAATATATTTAATGACTTTCCCTGCCTCAGGAAGGAATAAATCTCTCGGGAGATTATGAGTTATTTTATGGCAAGTTCTGTGCTTTATTTCTCTTATCCCCTCACACAGACACCCAGAGCCATATATAGAACTTCGCATATAATGAGGAATTGCTCTCTATGTTTTTAGTTTTTTTAAACTAATCCATGAATATGTGGGTACATGATTTTTGTCATGAGTAATAAATTAGGCAATTCCACTAATAAATATTATAATAAAAATTCTAATATATACTTTTACATTCCTTGCAGATGTTGAAAAGATATTTACACTTCATAATTTGTAGTTAGTATTTGACCTACATAAAATATATCAAACTATGTTTGTTTGGGAAATATAATTAAAAGCAAAACCTTCCCCCAAGACAGAAAAAGCTGTCCACAAAGGTAGTAGAGAAAGAAAACACTTTTATTATTGGGTAAACAGTAAATCAGAATGTGTTGTAGATTACAGGCAATCTGCTAAGAGAGTAAAAAAATGGAAAAAATTCTCACCGCTCTGTGTCACCAAGCAGATATAGCCATTACATACACGTTTTCAAAATGAACAATGATTAGTTCTTAAGTAGAACGACTTAATATCACCACTTGTCACACGTAATTCATCCTAGATCATCTGGCAATTGGGGTGACTATTTGCTTTTGCTAACTTAGATTTATCCACAGAGAAACAAACTTCTCATATCTTTAGGACAAGAGGTAGTTTTGCAACTTGGAGAAAGGTGTCCACCAAAATTTCTAGACCCCTCCCATAAAAACTAGAGGACAGGAATGCTATGTCACTTGAGTTTACATTTCAGAGATGGCAACTTAGCCATTGGAAAAGACATTCCTGAGTCATAAAGTTGCCAAAGAGCCTATCTAGTTTACAAAAGGATTTATATTACATTTTTTTTATGAAGCAAAAGGAAAAGGAGAGATGTCAAGTTTCTTATTTTCAACTGAGGGAATTAAATGTCTTATTTTTAAATTTTTATTTGTTGTCACACTGTCAACACATAATGAATCACACATGAGAATACAACTGGTATCATAATATGATGAAGTATAAAAGGAATAACTTATGTTTGAAAATTTTATAAGTTTTTGAAATTTTTACTAAGAATTTTTGTAAGTCACAGATTCCTTATAATAAGTAGTTTTGAGCACAAATTTAGGGCAATTATCTTCAGCTGCCATCATCTGACAGTAAAGAACCACATTCACACATTATTATTATTATTAATAGTATTATTTTTACCAAACAGTCAACTGGCAAAGTCTAAAATTTTAATTTAAAATTGCCAACATTTTCTTGCTTAAAAGAATCATATTGTAGTCCTCTTTACTTATAGATGCAAAGAAAATTTTTATTCGGGATTCATATAATAGATTTTAGCCAACAAGATATAAAATAAGTTCTTTGGTGGAAAGAATGATAACGAATATCGAATCTATCTAAATATAGATATTGAGTTAAAAATGTCAATAGTCTAGAAATGGGGTATATGATAAATATTGAGATTGTAAAATATTAGTATAGTGTATGTGTGTCTGTATCTGTGGTGCACAGATGTGAAAAATTAAAGATGTGGTAATTTTCTCATCTTTATTCATAGAGTCAATATATTATATCTAAGTTGGATAAAACAAGACATGGTGGTATATACATTTTACTCAAATTAGAAAGCTACCCTGGAAACAGTATAAAACTTAAATTGCTACCAACCCCTATTGAAAAATTCAGAAAGATATGATGGGACATGAAATTGGATATAGAAGGAAGTAGGCTTGTTTTTTGTTGTGTATGTATTGAGATAAGACATGACATTTTTGGAGTTTTTAAATCAAGAAGTCAAGGATGAACACAACTCATATATTTAAAAACTAAAACACTTATAAAATATTATCTATCATTAACTGCTTTTAAATGCTTTTCAAGTGTAGGCCATCTCATTTATAAAAATCAAGGCAAACATTTTAAATAAAATACTAATAAATGTAATTCAGTGCTACCCTATCAGACTATTTCTCTACAATCATTTGTTCATTTCTAATAAGCTAAAAGTAAATTAAAAAAGGAAATATTATATAATCTTAAGAGTTGCCAAATAAACATTTAACAAAATTCAAGATCGATATATTGGGGCACCTGGATGGCTCAGTGGGTTGAGCCTCTGCCTTCGGCTCAAGTCATGATGTCGGGGTCCTGGGATGGAGCCTTGCATCAGGGGTCTCTGCTCAGCGGGGAGCCTGCTTCCCCCTCTCTATCTGCCTGCCTCTCTGCCTGCTTGTGATCTCTCTCTCTGTCAAAAAAATTAATTAATTGAAAAAAAATCGATATACATATGTGGCATGCCCTTAACATGATTGGTTAATATACAAAGGTAAAAGAAGTATACACTTCAAAGTTCTGAACAAATTATGAATGTCCACAATTATTTAATATATATGAATAAATAAGCCAATAAAAGAGAAAATATAAATATCAAAAATAAGGAACAAAATTATTTTCAGATAATATATTTATTTATACATCTGAACTGAAGATAATTGCTTAAAGATGTATTAGAAACAATAAGAAAACTCATTTTTACCTAAGGTCCAAAAATATTTCTTATATCAATTTTTATCTTTGAAAACTTGCAAGCAACCAGTGTCCTTCAATAGGTAACAAATAAAATAAACGATGGTACATTTAGATTAGGGAAAATTAATCTCAGTACTTATTATGCTACTGTTTATATTTGGAGAAGGATTTGGATTTTTTAGTATTATATGATTTGAGGAAAAATATTTTTATCATCAGAATTTTTAATCTCACTTTTCCAATATAAACTGGAAAAAATGTCTATTCCCCTCTCATATTTTTTCTTACCATACTTTGTCACTTTAAAAAATATGGTTACTGGGGTGCCTGGGTGGCTCAGTTTGTTAAGCGTCAGTCAGGTCAGGTCATGATCTTGGGGACCTGGGATTGAGTCCTGCCTGTATTGGGCTCCTTGCTCAGTGGGAAGCCTACTTCTCCCTCTGCCTGCCGCTCACCCTGCTTGTTCACGCTCTCTCTCTCTGTCTCACTGACAAATAAATAAAATATTAAAAGTTAATAAAAAATATGATTACTTAAGAAAGCAATAACAATATATTTAAGTTATTTTCAGATCTGATCTATTTTTATAGCACTTTAAATGTACAACTAATGTATAAATCAGACGATTCCCAGAATATCCAATTATTTAAGATGAAATGGAAGTCTGGATTTTAAGTGATATGTTTGATTTTTAAAGACTGTAAACTTTGTAAATTTTAAAACGGTGTGCTTGTCAGTACACTGTTGTCTTCAGCAATGCAACTTGTTCTCACTTGTCAAGGGACTAATATGGGAGTTCAGCCCAGAGATATGACTATGTATGACCATGTTATGGTAAATTAGAAGTAATGAAGAGAATTTTCAGTTTTAAGATGTGCAAAGCATAGGAAACTAGTGGATGCATTTAAGAGTGTTAAAAGATAAAGTGAGACATATTAAGACTTGTTAGAGTTTATTGAGCAAAAATCAGATTGGTAGCATCCAGTCTAGTAGATAAAAAGGAGCTCCATGGAGCTGTACAAAACTAAAGACTTACAGGCAGAAGGGAGTAAGAACAAGGAAATTAGATTGTCAAAAATTCACGTTGGTTATTGTAAGCTTACTTTTCTTTAGGCGACAGCAGGGGTCTATCAGGCAGATTACTAAACTAGTGCTCATCAGGCAATTCCTGATTGACTGGTTTAAGGTTCTATTTCTGGAAGAGCCTAAACTGTATTAAGTCAAGTCTCAGATTGGTCACGTAAGACTCAGAATAAGCAACTCCGTTTGGGGGCTTTTGTCTCGTTTTTTAACAAATGTAAGACAAAGAGGGAACTTAAGAATATCGCTCAAGTTTCTGCCCTAGGTAACTGAGTATGTGACAACACTACTAAATGAAATTTTAAATATTCCCTCAGACAATTATATTAACTTAGCTTCAAGGAGAAACAGAAACATGAATTAGAGGAAACAACTTGGATACCAATGGGATGTGAGTAGTCCATGGAACAGTGAGGGAAGATGAGTTCTTCAAGGGAGATTGGGTAGCATAGTCACGGCAAGTTAGTGACTTGGTGACTGGGAAAAGAGATGTCCAAGAGGACAGTAGAAGTGAAACTGCCACCGAGGTAACAATGAGCACCAGGAGAGTGGTCCTTTGTGAAACAGAAGGTGTAGAACTTTAAAAATGAAACTAAGAGATTTGGTAAAATAAACCATTTGTAACCTTGTAAACTAGACTGTAGCTGTTGAGAAGTGAATCGGAAAGGGACAGCAGATTTGGAATTAAGTAAATGTCTTGGTTGTTTGTGTTTGATTTTGATTTAATTCGTTTTGCCTGATTCACTTTTGTATGCAGGGCTAGGTGATGAAGCTGATATAGGAAAGATGTTATCCATTTGAATGAAAAGATTGCTGACAATGAAGACATTTTCAAAAGAAGAAAAAAAATGAATCAAGTCAAAGTAAAGGTTGTTTGTAACAGAATATGCCAACTTAAAATATGCCTCTTTGCAGTAAAAATTATTTTGAGCTGATTATTCTGAGAAACTGCAGACACAGGACAAGCTCTAAAAAGAGAAGTGGGGCACCTGGCTGGCTCAGTCAGTGGAGCATGTGACTCTTGATCCCAGAGTCCTGAGTTTGAGCCCCACTGGGTGTTGAACCGACTAAAAAAAAAGAGTAGCAGTTACTCTTTTGCAGGAGAAATTTACATTTGTAAAGGAGATTTACATTTGAAAGGAGTCCTAAGTTTTTTAATAGATAACTTTTTTTGCCTGAGAGATCTATCTGTAAGGTAGGGTAATTATTAGTTTACCAAACATTTCCTCCTATAACCTTTCAATAAAATATTACCAGCCCCCCTCCCCCACCCTCACCCCAGTACACACATCTTTAGTCTTTGAGATTAAGCTAGTATTTAAGGTAGTGGCTTGGGTCATCTCTTGGAGAATTTATCCAATCTTTTCTGAGTATCTTTCACGTATACATAAGGAATACTTGTATAATTAATTTGTTTGATTTTTCTTGTTAATCTGACTCTTATTATAGGGAGTCTCAGCCAGGAATTCACAAAGGTAGGGAGAAAATGATTTTTCCTCCTCTACAAGGTCAAGTTAAGGAATACCACATTCTGGGTTAAAAATCTATCTGTCGAGATTTACACTGTAGCTCTTAAAGTGAGTTATCTATTAAATTTAAATTTAAACTCTTGCCAGCCAAAACAGATTTTACGAGTTAGTTAGGACTATATCCTTCAATCTCTGGGCATTTTTATTAGATTAAAAGAAAATAAGTAGGTGTCTCTTTTACTGTCTACACAACATAAAATAAAAAGGAGTTGTTTAGGAACTTCTAGATATTTAGTCTATGAGAGCATATATTTTTGGCTACAAAAAATCTGAAGTATATTTTGTAGGGGCCAAGGGCAAATCATCCCAAAATCTTAACATGTTTAGTCTGAGCTGAAAGCATTTGAGACACTAAGAACTCAAGAGAAACTTCTGTCCCTCTCTTACTACATATAATAAGCTAAATTGGGCAGTCTTTCCCAGAAAAGGTTATTAGCAGAAGTAAATTTTATCCGAATAGCCCATCTTTAATGGCAGGGCAAACATCTAATTACCAAATATCTGCTCTTCTTATTATCCTGTGAAGTGTATTCTTTTCCTCTGATGTCCCAGACCCCTACCCCCTTCTCTTAGTTCAGAATGACATATACACCTTATTTTGGCTGACTGTCTTTCCATGTCATTGTGGATTCCCCATATATATACTATTAAGTTTTATTGTCTCCTGTCAAGTTGTCTCTTGTCAGTTTAATTCTTAGTTGAGCTAGAAGTGATATAGAAAAATGTTGGGGTTCAGAGCCTATGGTCAAGAAAGAACTCTTGAAACATCTTCAGTGCAAAAAACGGTTTTATTAAAGCACGGAAACAGGACCCATGGGCAGAAAGAGCTGCACTGGAGTTGTGACAGGTGATTTATTATATACTTTCAAGTTGGGAGGTAGTTAGGGATAGCATAAATCTCTAAGGAATTTGGAAGCAAGGTTTCCAAGATTCTGAGAGGGCTTGTTATTGTTATGAAAAGGTCATTTATTACTGTCTAATAAAACCTTAGTCATGAGACCCTTCAGATGCATATCAGTGGGTCATATAATTGGGGATGATTGCCAACCTATATCTTAGGGGGTAAAGATAAAGGAAGTTTCCGAAGGAATTATTATATATTCAAGTAGACTACAGGCGGCAGCAGGGAGGGGGTATGAGAGGAGCGGCACACAGTGCTAAGATAGCCTCTTGCCCTTAGCAAAGTACAAGAGGCAGCTGAGTTCCTAGAGGAAGATCACTTTGCCTGTTTGAAGGACTTGTCAATGGGCTGTAAGTAATAAGGAAATTTAATTTTTGTTTTGTCTTTGTTTCCCACATCATTAGGACCTCTTGAAGGGGACAGTAATTCTTGCTCCCCAACTGTCTCAACTATCTTAGGCTATATTTCATTAATTAGAAAAATTTCAATATCCTTACTTTTATTCAGGCTTATTTTATTGTCATTCTGAATGGAGTAATTATAAATTTTTACACAAATAAGAAAAGCTTCTATTTTCTCTCCACTCTCCTTTCCTTTTCTATTTCAATACTACTTGACTCTCGCGAGGAATTTAACATTCCACGCTGATTCTTCTTATTTCTTCAATGAGAATGACTACTATTTATGCCAAACCTGAAACTTACAGTTCTCTACATTGAAATATGTCCTTGAATCTTTATTCTGAATTTGTTTTCTTTCATTTATATTATTATCCTGTCAGTTTTATTCAGCTCAAAATAGTGACTGAAGTTGAAAACACGTGGTTTGTGATCGTATTTTTGATATTTCATGTACATTTAAATTTCTCAGATTTTGACGATAACAAGATTCTTTTTTTTTTTGATAACAAGATTCTTATTAAAACTCATTGAATGTATCTTAGAAAATATTCTTGCTTTTTATAAGAAATTACAAGTAATACACATGCCTGTCAAACAAATTTCTCTTTATGACAACATGATAGGCTTTGTCAATAGCAAGAAAGAGCAAATATGATTCATCTTGTCTCCAGGAAAGCAATACTTTCTCTTTCAAATGACACATTTTTTTTTTCCTTGACAGCACTGAATGGTTTAGATAATATTATTGTGTAGGTATTTGCTGGTCAGGCACATAAACACAACGATTAACAATTCGTAATTCAGTATTGATTCAGAGGAGTTTACCAGTTCTGCCAATCTTCACCTGATATAATCTATAATATTTTTAGCAATAGCTTAGAAAATAGAATGTCAAACCTAAATGTACCTTAGTTGGTGAAAAATTGAGAAATTAGAAGATGGTATTGCAGTAAAAAATAATTTTGTGTTCTTTTAATAATCAATGCAGTCATCATCTTCCCTGAGAATCCATTCTGAACTATAATTCTAGATGAGGGGCCTTTCCTACTGTGTTCATTCAAAACCATGTGTTATCCTCTATCTCAATATTTTATACACTTATTAGCTGATTTGTCTGTGTTAAAAAACAAAATACAACTGAGTAAATTTGAAGATCTAATTGTCTTTATTAAATGATTCATGAATTGAGCAGCATCCCATCTAGCAAGTAGAGAGAAACTCCAAAAAGTTGGACAAAATGAAATGTTTTATCATGTAGGTCACCTCATCTTCCTTTGGGGAATGGAAGGTATGTGACAGATTACCTCATGGGTGCTTAACAGAAAATTCCTGACTAACTGGTTAAAACTACATTTCTGGGGGAGGTTGAAACTGTAATCCAGTTATGTATTAAGTTCTTGGCCAAAGTGATGCCACCTGGGGCCTATGCTTTTTTTTTTTTAACATCTGTCTCCTTCACTTGACTAATAGCTCCTAGACAGTGGATAATGCTTTAGATGTATTTTAATCACCAATAACTTATGTTTGAACTTAATAAATTTATATTGAATTAATAAGATATGCTGACTTTTTTCATATAGTGTTCACCCAGAGGTAATTATTAGTTTTAATGGAAGAAGTAATTTAATGAAGTTTAGAGCTCAGAACATCCATGATTCTTTTCAGGTATTAAGAAATAAGGTTTCATAGAAATGTAGAACAACAGGTATGTGTATTTGCATTTTCAGAGTTAGAAACCTGTAAAAAGTTAGGCTGCATGATCCATTCATGTAGTTGACAAATATCTACTAGACACATTTCTCTGCCAGGCTCTATTCTAAACGTCAGGGGACAATGTTGTCCTAGCCTTACACTGCGTACACTTAAGTTGTCAAGAAAGACAATAACAATTTTAAAAAGTAAATGAATATCATACAAGAAAGCGTTAGGAACTCCAGAAGAAACTGGTGCTATTTTAGATTGAGTGAGGACATCCTCTGCATTAGTGACACCTAAGAGGAGATATAAATCAAAGAGCAAGTTGTGCAAATATCTCAAGGAGAAAACATTTCAAAAAGGGGAAACAGCAAATACAGAGGACCTGAGGTGGGAGTATGCTTCACATACTTAAAGAAAGGTAAGAAGGCTGACAGCAAGCACATGTGACCTCAGAAAAAGTGGGAAGATACTATTTTAAACATATCAGGCAGTGATATTCTATAGTTGTAGGAGGGGAAAATGTTTTCCTCACCTCTCTTAGAGTCCCTGGTTGGGTCCAAAAACTGAACTCATGAAGACAGATTAGCAAGAGAAAAACACACAAATTTCATTGAATTTTTACATGTTTATGGGAGCCTTCTCAGGAGAATAAAAACCCAGGAAGTGATTTTACGCAAATAGACAATAAATTTGTGAGGAGTTAAAACAAGGGGCTTGGGCTAGGGATAGCAAATGGAGAATTATCTGGAAAGGTAAGGGTTAGTTTAGCAAGGTTTGTTTATACAGATTTCTCATCCCCAAATTCCCTCAGTTTCTGGTGATAAAAATATCTCCTTCCTCCTGGATAAAGTGACGGCTCCTCTCACATGAGAATTTTACGTCTTGGTTCAGGGAAGAAGAGTGAGAGAAGAGAAGTCAAGAGTGAGCTCCCTGTTTCTGCCATTTTCTCAAATTTCTTCAGCTTAATATATTCAATACGCCAAGGTGTTATATTTTGGGGTAGTATGTCCTGAA
>CM052886.1:79755796-79812586 GCA_028534135.1 Potos flavus | reverse complement strand
AGAGAGAGAGAGATCACAAGTAGGGAGAGAGGCAGGCAGAGAGAAAGGGGGAAGCAGTCTCCCTGCTGAGCAGAAAGCCCAATGCAGGGCTAGATCCCAGGACCCTGAGATCATGACCTGAGCCGAAGGCAGAGGCTTTAACCCACTGAGCCACCTAGGTGCCCCTGTCACAATTTTAAATATTTGATAATTTTATTAAAATTTCCATTGTTTTTATCCAACATGTACTATTTTGAAAGATGAAAATTTAATTCTATAGAATTGAGGACTATTATCAGTTTGCCAAAAATATCTATAAATCAAATTTATAAAAAATTAATGTATCTAAACAGAATAGTCAAGTTAATTTAGAAGAACAAAGCTGGATATTACTAGATATTAAGACTGATGATACAGTGACATGAATTAAGACAAGGTAGTATTGGCACAAGGAAATATACAGGGACCAAAAGAAAGAAGATGAAAAAAAAGAGGAAGAGCCTAGGTGATAAAGTAGGCAGTTAGTTAGCTGAGCAGGGAGCAAGTGTTTTCAGAGTGATAAAAGGGCAGAAACCATGGTCCAAGCAGATGGGAAGACACCCATGCATTCTTCCCTATAACCACTGTCTTAAGGTAAACTAAAGCTTCATTATAATACATTTACATTGTGGTTTTAGCCCCTCACCCTGGGAGGGAAGACTGCCATGACAATTCTGACAAGGACTATTTAGAGTCAAAAAGTCCCCCTTCTGAGAGGTAGGAGGAATCCCTAGATGACTGGCTGCAATCTTATTCAGGAACCATCCTAATAATAACCCATAACCTACTCAAACATAAAAAGAAAAGACAACCCCACACCCTCCTGAAGCTACCACCCCTAGGCCTGCCCTCTCTGCCATCTTGGGAGTGCACTTTCCCTCAAACTACTATTAAATTCTTGCTTAAGAATTTTGCTCTGAAGTCCTTCTTGGCTGAATGCAAGAACCAAGGCTGGGGAGTGGGACTCACCACTGACATAGGGACAGACCCAATATTTACATCATCTAATTTATGTATGATTTATGTGATTCACTGGGAGAAAGACAATCTGCTCATAAATAGTATTGCGGCAATTGGATATCTATAAGGAAAAGAGTGAATCTTTAGTTCTACTTTACGATACTCAAAAATTAGTTTAGAAATATGAAAATGTGAAGGAAAAAAAAATAAATTTTCCTCTACATTTCTAGTTCTTGGCTAAGAACCAACCCCCCATAATAAAAGACAGATTAATAGGAGAAAAATAAAAACAGAACTTTAATAACAGACTTACCTCCTGTATACATAGAAGAGACCTGGGAAAACTGAGTAAGTCCTTTTCTTTTCTATTTTCAATTTTTTTAATATAAAAGAGTGTGTCAAAAATGTACTAAATGCAAAAATAATAAAGAAAAACAAAAATCACTTTAATCTCACTACCCAGACACAATCACTGATAACAGAAAACTGGATAACTCTTGAAGATAAAGTCCATCTTGTCAGTTCAGATGAAAGATGAACACTAGAGGTCATATCATCCCCAGGTATGGCTGGACAGGCCAAGGAACATGCAGGCCTAGGTTCTAGAGATGGGAGTGCTTGCCTAACATTCAAAGGCACATGTAATGGAACACTGGGTGTGGAACATAAACAATGAATCTTGGAACACTGAAAAAATAAAAACAAACAAACAACAACAACAACAAAAACAAAGGCACATGTAGGAATGCAACCCCACTAACATAAAATTAATCACCCTAAGCAAAATCTCTAACATAAAGAATAAAGATATTTTTCAGATTTCAAGTCTCTTGAAAGGGTAAAGACTTCCAAGGGACCAGATGAAGTAGCATCAGAGCACCTGCTAGCATGACCTCCAATCAATGGTCTCCAGCTTCTCAGGAGACTCCTACTCCAAAATATCCCCCTTAAAAACTCTCACTTGCAAGCCATTGAATTTTGGAACTTTTGAACATTAGGTCCCCATTCTCTAGGTGATGTCACACTGATAAACTGCCTATCTAGCAAAAGCTGTATGTCAGTTTTTATTGGCTTCTAGCTTTACTGGTAGATGGACTCCCTATGGTTTGGGTATACTCTCCAAAACAGCCCAAACCACCACCTTAAATACTATCTCTAGCTAAAGACCAGAGAAGATGTTGGGGAAAAGGAGAAGTTACCAGGCAAAGTGCAGTAATCAAAGATATGGTTGTTTCATAGATTTAAGTCCTTACCTTCTCCATTGATAAGAATTTCCAGAGATTTAGACATCCTCTTCTTCCTGGTACAGAGAAGGAGATACCCTTGTAAATGGAGATTTCCTTTATAAATATGAATATATCTATACAAAAGGATAATTTCTACTCAGTTTTCAGAGCTTTTCCTATGTCCCCTGTTTCTTAAAAATAACCAACCTGAAATAATTCTTATGCTAAACAGACACATTTTGGGGTGGTATATTTTGCTCCCCTTCAAACCTAAAATCACACAGCTTTTAGAAGAAAACATAAGAGAATGTCTTTCTGACCTTGGGGTGGGCAAAGACTTTTTAAAATCAGAAGTACAAAACATTAATCACAAAGGAAATAATTGATAATATGGACATCATTAAAATTAAAATTATGAACATCTGATCATCAAAAGATACTATTAAGGTGAGGCACAGAAAGGGAAAATGTTAAAATCAAACACATTTTACAAATATGTTCAAAATTCCTACAAATCAATAAGAAAAATAAAAACCAATCCAATACAAAAATGGACTAAAACTTTGAGCACTTGACATTGAAGGATAGTCAATGGCTTATAAATTATTAAATCTTGCCTATTTTATTGGATATCAGAAAAATATAAGTTAAATTCCTATGTTACATTAATGTACAAACCCACCAGAATAGCTAAAAAGGAAAAGAAAATACGTATTATTGGTAAGGATGTGGAGTGATCAGAACTCTCAGATACCATTAGTAGGAGTATATTGTGGTACAATCATTTGGGAAAATTGTCAGTATCCTATGATTAGCAATTCTATGCCTAGTAATAAACCCCAAAGATAGGAGTGCTTATGAAACCACAAATATGTACAAGAATTTCATAAACTGGTAATAACCTAAATATAAATAAATATACCATGACATATTATACTGTAATGAGAGTAAATAAAATATGCTACATGCAATAAAATGAATGAATGTCCAAAACAAAATACTGAACAAAAAAAAGCCCAAAGTGGACAATATGAACCCACAGTTAGAAACTGGAAGCATGGTCACTTTCGTGAGGAGGTAGTTTCTTCTGGTGATCATTCTGGAGGCTGGCAGTGCTCTATTTTTTTGTTTTGGGTTCTGGTCATGCTGGGGAATGTGTTCATTTTGTGAGTATGCATCAAGCTGTATAATCGTAAGTTATTTATTATTTATCAGTTGTATAATTACCATGTGCAGCATGGTGACCATAGTCTGTGCCACCATGTTCCTTACCTGTACTTCCATAAAACTACCAGTTCCTTGTTTCCCTTTCTATTCAGATCCCCTATAATACAGGCTCCACATAGCCAGAGAGATCATTTCAAACAACAAATTCTTCCAGTGGTTACTAATCTAAGTATGAATCCAATCCCTTACCATGGTTCCTAATCACCTCTCCAGTCTCAGTTACCGATGGTCTCCTTTGCAGTCCTTGTCCTTTAGACACTTTTGCCTTTTCACTGTTCTTTGAATGCACCATACACAGTCATCCTCAGGGACCTTGCACATGCTGCTTCTTCTGATTGAAACATGCCTGCCTTTTCTCATTTCAATAAAATCTCTTCTTCACTCTCACCTTCCCAAAGAGGCCATTCCTGACCTCCTCATCTAAAATAGCACCAACACAATCTTATCATTTACTTTGCTTTATTTTTCTTCATAGTATTTATGAGCACCATGTATATTTGTAATTATTTACTATCTCTCTCATTTCTACTGGAATAAAAAAGAAACATTACACCAGAGTCTATTTTGTTTTGTTTGCTGTTGTGTTCAGCTTGCCATGAAGAGTACCTCATATATGTCTATCTTACATGTTTAAGAAATATATGGACAGGATTAATGAGTATAAAATACTGCATAGAGGGACGCCTGGGTGGCTCAGTTGGTTAAACGGCTGCCTTTGGCTCAGGTCATGATCCCAGGGTCCTGGGATGAAGTCCCACATTGGGCTTCTTGCTCGGCAGGGAGCCTGCTTCTCCCTCTGCCTCTGCCTGCCACTCTGCCTGCTTGTGCTCTCTCTCTGTCAAATAAATAAATAAAATCTTTAAAAAAAATACTACATAGAGAATTAACAATATATTATTTAGAGAGTTTGATTTGTCCCGAAAAACTGATAGTCATTTACTATATACATGTGCGTGGTATGTGTGTGTATGCATGTATTCATGAGTACATGTGCATGCACATGTATACATTTATTATCTATCTATCTATCTATCTGTCTATCTACCTATCATCTATTTGTTGTTCATTATGCATAAGGGACATATTTATAAACTTTTCTAGAAATGAATGCTTTCTACTTAGTAACCACAGTCAATATCTACTTGAGCAAAGAAGGAGTGAGAAAGAGACAGAGGTAGGAAAGGAATACAGAAAGACAGACAAGAAGGAAAATCTTCCAGAAAACATTTTTTCTTTCATACGTATATATCATCCAGATATAAAGAAACTGGCTTACTGGTGTAATAAATTTGAACTTCAATTGATATTGTAAATTGAGCATACATATACACACATATACACACAGGTACATGCACTCACACACACATACACTAATTCATATACATCCTAAGTAGTCACATTGCTTAAAGGAAATATTAAGGCTATGTAATTAGTCCTAGGATTTTCAACTCTAGTCAAAAGAGCCACCATCTGGGTTCCTATTCCTGAATGAAAACAAGGGGAAAGTACAAATGAGTTTATAGCTCTTTATTTTTGGAGAGAATCTTATTTTTAACACCTAATGTTCTTTCCTGCCATTCAAGTCAAGATATGAAAGGACTGCAAAATAGTTGGATATCTGAAAGAAGTAATCAGTTTTAATTAAAATTTTTGATATTAAATTATTCTAACTTGCTCCATAATTTTGGAATTACTATTTTAAATCTAAGTAATAATACTGTATGTCTCTAACTCCATGGAGTTTTTGTTACTTTCCCAAGTTAATAAGAGTCTGCCTACCACTTCATCCCGTAGCATTTTATTCTTATTGCTATCATTGGTCTTATTCATTTTTAATCTTCTATGTATGTCTGCTGGACTGAATGTGTCCCTCCAAAGTTCATATGTTGAAGTCTAATCTCCAATGTTTGGAGGTAGGGCCTTTGGAAATTAATTAGGTAATCAGGGTGGAGTCCTCATGAATGAGATTGTGGCCTTATAAGAAGAAACAGGAAAGAGCTTGCCTCTTCTTTCTCTCTCTTTCCCATACAGCAAGAAGGAAGTCATCTGTGACCAGGAAGCTGGTTCTCACGAGACAACAAATCCTCCAGAACCTTGATCTTAGACTTCCCAGCCTTCAGAACTGTGAGAAATAAGTGTCTGTTGTTTAAGTCTCCCAGTTTATGGGGATTTTTTATAAAATGGGTCATCTGGTGGCATAGTTGGTGACTCTGTTTCAGTGCAGGTCAGGTCATGATCTCAGGATGGTGATCTCGGGATTGAGAGATGGAGCCCTGCGATAGGCTCCATACTCAGTGGGAGTCTGCTTAAGTTTCTCCCTCTACCCTCCCACCTCCACCCTCTCTTTCTCAAATAAATAAATAAATGTTTTCTAAATGAAAGAAATAAAAGCCAAGAGTGACTAAGACCACGTCTTTTAGCACATATTATTACATTACATTAGGAGATTCTTTAAGTTGTAGTAATGCAATATAATATATTCTAATGCAACATAATTCCATCTTGACTTTCCTTATTGTCTAGCAGTGTACAGGGAAGATGTTTAGGGGATATTTATAGAAGTACTGGATAATATATTTGAAAACATTAATTTGTATTGTACCATGGTCAAATTTCTTGTGAGGTCAGTTACTTGTATTTTAAATACTTTAATTTGTATTAATTTCATCTGTTTAACTGACTGTGGCTTATATATCCTTATACTATATTTCATCTTTTCTACTTTTTACTCATTTATTTTAATTAAACCATTATAGTGTCATTAATCATGGTAGTTTCATTAAATCTGATGACCCATACATCATAGTAATATTAAGGGCTGTTAATACATGGAAATTTTACTTCGTAGTTGAAGAGGAAAATAGATTTAAAGTCATAAGTCAATAACTACACATCACCATATTAATGATAGGGTAAAACAAAATATTGGAGTGCTTGTTACACTGGTTAAAGTGACTTCTCAAAGTAGAAGAAATAAACATCCTTGTTTTTTATCACTGCAAAAAGAATGTTTTTAATAGGTAGAGTAAGAGTAAAGGAAGAAATTACCTTTCCTGATATTGTAAGAATTATTGACTAAATCTTCAAGGAGTTCTGTTATTATCAGTCATTTTTATATAAGTGTTCTTCATAAACTTAATTTTTAAAAAATCAAAATGAACTTTACTAACTTGTGATGATCAATTAAATTGTTAAATCAATATAATTCTTAGTATGTAAAGTGAAGGTTAAATGTAGTACTTAATTTTTAGCAAAGTATCAGAGGGAAAACCAACTTTTTCTTTCTAAAACTCAAAAGTGAAAGTGAAGTTTGTACTATAGATACCAAACAATTTTTGGGAATGAAACATGTTTTATTTTTTAAATATTTTATATATTTATTTTAGAGAAAGAGAGTGTGTGTACACGTGAGGGACGAGGGGGCAGAGAGAGAGGGAGAGAGAGAATCTCAATCAGACTCCCACTATGCAGGGAGCCCGATGAGGAACTTGATCTCATGACCCTAAGACCAGGACCTGGCCTGAAATCTAGAATCAGGCGCTCAACCCACTGAGCCACCCAGGCACCCCAGAAATAAAATATATTTTTAAAGAAGCTCAGATATTTGGAAAATGAGGTTGTAGAATAATTAACATGTTTTTTTAATGTTGCTTTCATATTTTAAGTTTTTGTTTAAGGCATGTTTCAAAAGGTTTCCAAAGTATTACTGAAATACGTAAAAATCATGTATCAACAAATTCTGAGTTGATTTTAAATAAATCATGGCTATTGATATTGCTACCAATATCTCGCTCCTTTATAATGAAAGTGGATATGTGGTTAACTAAATAAGAAAGACATTTTCCTGCTCAAATTCTGATATTTTATTCAGAAAACAATGAAACTTAACCCAGTAATTAAGATATGATATTGGTTTCCCAGAGTCCAGTTCTATTTTTTTCTAAATTATCAGTTACTAATTACTTAAAAAAATAAACTATTTTCTTTAAATAACCTGCCAAAATTCATTCAAAATGGTTAATATAGTAGCTTCTTGAAGGTACAACTTACATTATATTGCATTGTTCTGAATTTAAGGCTGATTTTTATACTCATTTGTATTTTTCACAAAATTTCTAAACTTCTTTGCTCACAGCTAATTTTAAGTTTTTATGACAAAATTTAAGTTTTATGACAAAATTAGACTAATTCCTATCAATTTCGTGTATATGTGCGTGTGTGTGTGTGGACTCTCTTCTAACTTACTTATCTATTCTTCTTCTCTATAATCATGTACTATTTTGGGTAGCCAAATTTACCTAGAATCCCCCTCCTCCCCAGATTTAGTAAACTTTAATCAAGGAGATTTTAAAGCAAAAATAATTATCTATGGTATTTTACGACATCTGTAGAACTTCTGTATTTAAAGTATATTGATTTTAGTTGTAGAAGATATACACACGTACTTATGCACATATGTATTTACACACACACACACACACACACACGCACACACGTACCCACACACACGCATTCACACACACACACAGACACAAATTCAGTCAGGCCAGAAAGTCAAAGTACATAAAGTTTTTACTATTTAACTGGAAAATTATCTAATTTGTACTTTAACCATTATAATTTAAGTATGTATATATTATATACATTATACATATGTGTATATAAAACAGAAAATAAGTGCAGCTTTTATAAAGCATTTTTTAAATCAAAGTAATCACTCACTTTGAGTTCTCTCTGTAACACCAGACAGTCACATTTGTCAGAAGTTGGGGTACTTGTTTAATAAAGAAAAGATTCTGCAGAATGTTTCAAAGATTTTACTATGCATGAGAAAGACACTTTCCTGAGGAGGTATTGTATCTAAGTTATATATATTGCCACCTTTATTAGGTTGGTCTTCCCTTAGGTAGGATTAGGGAATCATTTCTGCGCAAATAGCAAGGATTTCCCTCTAGGTGTATGCTTTCATCAGTGTATAGGCAGGGTTCATTCCCTAAATTAATATACTGCTAATGTATACCTGAAACCCTAGAGAAGGGAAAGTGTCTATTACAGGACAGAAGTGGTGTTCAAAACAGAACCTTACTTGACTGATAACAAGCCTAGATTTCTGCCTTGCCTGCCAGAAAGTTCAGAATTCAATTAAATGCTGAAATGTAATAACGAATTCAAGCAGATGTGTTGTACATCTAGTTTTTCTCTTTGTTCATGAACTTTGGATCTCTATATTTTTCTTTTTTTTAGTTTTCCTATATTAAAGAATTCCTCAAATTGAAAATCGGTAGAATATAAATTATATTTAAATAATCTAGAGAGCTAGCTTTTTAATTATAAAAGTATTATTTTACTTACAAATACAAAGGTCTTTCAGGTTCTGCTAGTCTTGTCTTATTAAATATCAAATGAACAATATTTTGGCCTGTCGATTCCTCTACACTGATTAGATTGGAGGCTAATACTTGTGCCTTGTTTAATTGTAAAGAAAAACATTAGTATTCCAAAAGCCTAATGAAGTCTCAGGTTTCCACTTCATGATATACACTACTATAAGTAGTAGCATCTCGCCACCGTTAAAACAGAAAAGAGCTTGACTAATGTCAAATTCATACATTTTTTTTTCCAAATGTACTGGAACACGTTGGTCATAGAAGAAGTAATGACCCTAAAATCAAAGGAGAGAAAGTGCTTCCAGGGAGAGTGGAATCAAGTCATGTGTTTTCCTGGGAATATGAAACCGGATATCTAGAAGAACCATTTGGCTAGAATAGCTCCCAATCTGGTGAAGGCTGAGTGTGGACTAGAGGGACTGTGAAAATTGGAGGCGTCTGTACCATCTTGGCAGGCTCTTTCTCCAGAATCTGACCACTCACAGAAATGATCTCAAAAAACCCTAAGAAGTGTCACTTATGTGTGATACAGACCTGAGGAAGGGAACAGGACCCATGCAGGAGAGTCAAGAAACACTGTCTATATATTTCTCTGCTATCTCGACTACGGAATAAAAGCTTGCTTCTATCATGAGACATGCAATAGCACTAGTGACCTTAAACACTGGTAAACATCTACTGCAATAAGTGGAAGAAAACAGGAAGGGTCTAAAAATCTACTCTTGTGGCACCTGGGTGGCTCAGTCAGGTGCCTTTGGCTCAGGTCATGATCTCAGGGTCTGCGATCCAGCCCTGCACCAGGCTCCCTGCTTAGTGGGAAGTCTGTTTCTCCCTCTCTCTCTTCCTCTTCTCCCCACCTTTATGCTCTTTATCTATCTCTATCTCTCTCTTTTTCAAATAAACAAATAAAATCTTTTAAAAAATTAAAAAAATAAGAATCTATTCTTGAGAGAGAAGAAGTAGTGTACACTGAGCCCATAACTCTAACTATGGGAGGGGCTAAAGAACTGAGGAGGCCACACTTTCAAGTCCCAGAGACACGGCACAGATCTGAGACCGAACCAGAATAACAGATTGTACATATTCACTACCTACTTCTCCTCCACCCTCCATTGCCAAACCAAATCTCTAATCACAAGTAACAGCAGAATACTAATGAGAGAGGGCTAGGAGAGAACAAGCCTGTATAGAGACTGATTCTGGGGCACAGAAAAAAGGAATGACCTAAAACTCAGAATTCAACAGAAAGTGATCTGGTAAACCTCACTCCACCTTAGACAAAAAATATCTCTATAGGAAATTGAAAACTTTGATTCGCTCTGTGTAACCATGGCAACAACAATCTTAAACTTAGTCCATCTCTTATCCATATTAACACTAACCCCCACACTGAAGATCCAGCCAAATGAAAAGTGGGCTCATTTCCAGACTTGACACCTATTTACCTCAGTATCTACTGTTTTATACAATATGTCCAGATTTGAAGAAAATATTAAGGGACTTATGAAAAGGAAAGAAATATCACCACAATCTCAAGAGAAAAAGCAATCATCAGTACAGATTCAGATATGCCACAGAAGTTGGAGTTACCTGACAGGGAATTTAAAACAAAGAGGGTGAGGTATGATGTCAGCAAGATGGTAGAATAGGAGTTTCCAGCATCCATCTTCTTGCAGAAACATCAATTTTAACAACTATCTAATGTGAAAATACCTTCAGAAGAGCTAAAGAATCTAGGTAAGAGATTACAGAGCAAAAATAAGATGAATTGAAGAGAGGAGGAAAAAGAGTTCCATGTTACCAAAATACACAAGCCTGGGCAGTGTAGTACCAAGAGAAAAACACTCTACATGGGGAGAAGGAGATTGAAATGAGTACCCAGCCTTGTTATGGATGCCAGCACCAGGCCTACTCCAGGGAACTCCAGGGCTAGACTGGACCTCGTGACTCCTGACTCACAGGCTAGCCCTCAGGGACTCAAGCTCCAGGCCCACCCCAGCACCAGGCCCATCCCACAGCCCCAGATTTTAGGCCCACCCCTGCAGATGCAGGTTACAGACCAGCACTCACAGACTCAGCCTCTAGGCTGGCCCTCCTGGTCCCAGGCTTTGGTCCAGCATCCATTGAGTCAGCTTCTTGGCTGGTCTCTGCAAACACAGGCTTCAGGCCTGCCCCATTGCCAAGCCTACCCACAAGGACTCAAAACCCCAGGCCAGCCTATTAAGAACACTTGCAGCAATCCACCAGTTGATTTACCCAAAATTTCTGGATGGGTTAACTAGTGAAGAACTTTCTCTGCCAAACCAGTCAGTAAAGACTAGAAGAGGTACCTACTTCTTCAAGTTTGTAGACATCAACACAAGCCCATGTGGATCACCAATATTCCTAGAAATATGGCACCACCAAACAAAAATATCAAAACTAACCTCCCAAAATAGGGATCTATAAACTGCTTGACAAAAACAATCTCCCAGCAATCTCTAAATTCCAATGCAGGGTGGCTGTAGCATGGGATTATGGTGTTGAAGAGAAAGTACTGGAGTCAGGTACAAGGGATGTGTGGTTGGTGAAGAGAAACCCATGGTCTACCTAGAGAAAGCAGGGGATCAGCGGAAGTCATGATTGAATATTCCCATGTGAGCACTCAGGAGTGGAAGTTCAGGAAAATAGACAAAGGCAAGCAATTTAAACTGGGCTGTTTCTAGGCAGGAGAGCTGTCTGACTCTGCACATTCTGGCACAGTGGGGAAATATGATGTAATGCTGCCTTGTAGTTGCAGAGGATATACTCACAGTTTGAAGGTGTCTTGGTATAGGGTAGAGTCAGCAGAAAAACAAAGGCAAATTCAGGAAAATACTATTCCAATAGATGTCCTGGGTTCACCAAAGCAGTACATTTATTCTGCTATTCATGGAAAATCTCAATCCAAATTGTGATGTCTTGCTGAGTTCTTGGTGAACTGGGAAATGAAGCCACCCTGGTGATCAATATCCTTGGTCATATATCCCTGGTCATATATCCCTGGGGTGTTATCTCTGGTGTAAGGGTATAGTCAT
This sequence comes from Potos flavus, assembly GCA_028534135.1. Classification (NCBI taxonomy): domain Eukaryota; kingdom Metazoa; phylum Chordata; class Mammalia; order Carnivora; family Procyonidae; genus Potos; species Potos flavus. Next base: position 79,800,712 of record CM052886.1, on the reverse strand, counting down.
ATCCAATGACAGATTCTTGGACTGGGGCAATGTTGTCTGGGTCAATGCCGTTTCCAGTGATAAATTCATCTCACTCAGGGGTGACGTCCTCTGGAGTGGTGGCCAGCCACTGGCCATCCAGGAAGCTAGTGACCCTCCCATGTGGCTATCCAGTTGGAGTGTTAATCATAGCTCGGGGTGGACTAGCCTTATATAACTTAAAGGCTTCTTGGAAGGCTGAGCTCCCTATATGGTGCCTGCTGCTAGTGGAACAATTTTTTACACCTCCTTCTGGTGGTGAGGGACACTTAGCAAAGGAATAGGCAGTTGCCCTTTCACTCTCCATGTATATTCCAGATTAAGGGAGATCTTTTTAATGCTATTTATGCATTTCTGAGACTGACCCATGAGGGTGATGGACAAATCATGGAAGGATGGGTTTCATGTATGGGCAATCATAGGGCCAGTTAGTTTGTAGGATATTTGATGTAAAGAAATTAGGGGTGGGGCTAGTGTCATTTAGACATTGCCTTTCAGATGGACCACCGCTTAAAGGAATTCAGTCCCTCCGCCTCCCAGACTCAGTGGCATGCTAGACTCAGCCCTTCCAACAGGGTTCTCCATCATTCCCCACCTTTCTACCCTGTGATACAATTTCACTCTGTCTAAAGTACTAGCCAAATGGGGCTATTGAAAGGAGACATTGTAGGCTTAATGGCTCTTCTCTCAAGCATATGTTTCATGACAAAGTATAGGACTTCAGTGCTCTGTTTAAGTCAGTATTGGTATTAAGGGATGTCAGAGAGGGAAAACTCACGGGTGGTTGGATATCTGGCAGAAAGGCAAGAATTTGGGCTTGTTCTGTGTTGCATGTATATGCATCCATACCTATATAATAGAGGAAGCATCAAGTGGGCCATCACCAGAGGAAGTCATTTGAAGTGAATTGTCCCAATAGTAACATCAGAGTGGATTTGTACACTTTTTTGTTTGTTTGTTTCACTGGCAACTCCTTGTAGATTGAAGGACTTCTTTGAAAGAATTCAGGGGGGTTTCCTGGAATGGCAATGACTTGGGTTCTGGTACCTAACAGGATCAAATTTTCAGTTTGAATTAAGCAATCCGGCCTCATCCCAGAAACAACAAAGTCCTTCACCAGTGAACCCCTATAAAAGCACATGCTCCCAGTCCATTCTCTCTGTCTATACTCCGCCTTTACTTCCCTGGGGTCATGTACTTTTTCTATAATTTATGAATAATAAACCTCTATTTCAATTTCTCCCATGGTCTTCTTTTGAAACTTTGCTAACCATTTGGCACCCCCTATTTCATTTAACAAATGTTAATTTAGCAAAGTCATAAGAGTGGCATATACCTTGATTAGATCAGCCACATTCTTTATCCTTTGTTCTGTGCTATATACCTGGAAAAGTGCCTGTGTTTGCCTGCTTCTATGTTCTGTAAGGCATGTAATAAGAGACCTAGATCAACTTTGTCATAAGCCATAGGGAAAAACTGCTAGTTTACTAATACAACAAGAATCATAACAAAAAATAGATTTTTTAAAAAACACCTACTCTTTTGCATCTTCTAAAATTTTTTTTTTTTTTATGTTCAATTTCTTCCATCTCTACAACATTGGCAACGTACAAACGAGAATGCTGGAGATCAGAGAAGTTATGTAACTTACATGAGGAAACACAAATTGTATATTAGAGGCTGCTTCCTCCAACTCTACTTCTCTCCATCATATTTTTTTTCCTTGGACTCACAGTTCATAGACAATGTAATAATGATATTTTTAAAAATGATGTTTGGGGGGACACCTGGGTGGCACATTTGGTTAAACGTCTGCCTTCAGCTCAGGTCATGATCCCAGGGTCCTGGAATCGAGTCCCTCACTGGACTTCCTGCTCAGCAGGAAACCTTCATCTCCCTCTGCCTGATGCTCCCCCTGCTTGTGCTCTCTTTCTCTCTCTCTGTCAGATAAATAAAATTTTCAAAAAAAAATGATGTTTGGTTGGGACTAGGGAAAAATAAATCAAGAAGCCTGCTTTTGTTTTAGGCTTTCAACAAGTACATTTATTCAGGCAAATTTGTCTTCGGTGATCCACTGGTTCACTCTAAGATGTTCAGTTTTGAAGAAAAACCCTAAAACAGTTAAATGATCTTGCCTGGGTCATTCCTTATGCTTAGTTTATTGTTTTCTGCTTTTTTTTTTTTTTTTGCCCTTTTTTGGAATGTGGCATGGTTTTGGAATGATGATGGAGACTTGGAAGTTTTCACATTATTTAATGACTTTCCATGAGGGACAAGATTAATACAGCACAAATATGGTATTTTCTTTAAAAATTATTATTATCGATATTATTATTTATATAATTTTCTGAGAAAACACAATTTTTGAAAGCTAAACTAAGCTCCAGACAGAGTCTTTGTAGTGGGGGAAAAAATCAGGAAATTTGCATTCAGACAGAATTTTGAATTTCAGCTCTGCCACTTACTACTTTTTTGACCTTAGGATTATTAAATATCTTCTATTGAAGAATGGCATCTGTGGTATAATTTTAATAATTTACAACCTATTTCAATTCTTCTTACCCCTCCAAAGTAGTTTAACAAAGAAAGAAGTTTTAAACATCGGGCACTTAAAAAGGAAAAGATGACTATTAATCAGGGTAATAGACTAAAAAAAAAAAGAATAGAAATGACCAGATTCTCTAGAGCTTTTTCATTATGCCACTACTGTAGTCCCAGGTTTGATGTGTCCTATGGAATAGAAGTATAGACCTAATCTTTTTGAAATGGGTAGCTCTTAAAACAGGTGTTTGTTAATGATTCCTCCTAGATTGAATTTATCTGCTTAGATTTGGATCATTTGATTCATGACAAATATTGCTATCAAAAATCATGTACAATTATGTACAAAATTACTCATGTGTAACTGAAAATGTCTTTCACTGTTTCCTAAATGTCCTTCTCAACATCTAAGATAGGCATTCACAAACATAACTTTAGGAAATGTTCTACCTCACCTTTCATGAGTCTCAATTCCCTCATTTGTAAGAAAGGAGGCCATCATATCTTCCAGCTTGTGTGAGAAGAGATATTATGAGAGAAGTGAGGCTTTTATAGTCTTCTGCATATTTTGAATCATTATCCCTAGTGTGGTCTGGGGAATTCCATGTCTTAGCTTCTAGGGTATTTTGCTAATTTGTTAATATATATCTACATTTGGAAAGAGTTACTATACAGCAAACACGCGTGCTTCTATACATGAAGCTTCACTTTCCTAGATGATTTTATAATGAAAATAAATGTGTGTGTAACTCCTCTTTGGCCCTTCTTTAAATTCACTTCTAAATTCTTTTGTTTCTCTTTGTGAACCTACCATATACAAGATTAAAGAATACTACAATTCATAGGTATATGCTCTCTTCCATTTCAAACCACAAGTTGCATAAGAAAAATAATGTAATTTTTAACATTTTGTAGCAACTTTTATATTGTGTGCAATGGCATGTCTAGTTAATGGCACACTGTAATAATGCAATGGATTTGCTAAAGACATTGCTAGAAACCTTAAATAAGTGTCTCCTGCTTACTTAAATTTTCTATTGATATGTCAGTGCATCCCTTAGGGCAAGTTGAGAAATTAGTGTCGTTTAGTTTATAACTGTTGGTAAACCTGGGATAGAAAATACATAGCAGCTTATATTATAGTAAACATAATATGACATAAGACACTGAGAGTCTGATTTTAATGAATTTTTGCAACGTGTCTCATGTAATCATAAACACTATTTATATTTACTAATATCAGTTTGTAGTCATCACAAGTTCAGTTATATTTTAATACATTTACATGAATTTTGGTGGCTATGGAATGTATAACTAAAATAATGTACTGTTAAAAAAACAAGCACTATTCTCTGTATGTATGTGTGTGTTTGTACACACACACATGGATCCTTTTGTACCTGCACAGGAATTCTCTGATATATTTTTGATAAATGCCCATATATACATGGGATAATTGACTGTAATGTATGTTAAAAGTTGAGTATGAACTATAACTTTTTTTTTAAAGATTTTATTTATTTATTTGACAGAGAGAGAGAGATCACAAGTAGGCAGAGAAGCAGGCAGAGAGAGAGGGGGAAGCAGGCTCACCGCCAAGCAGAGAGCCCGATTTGGGGCTCGATCCCAGGACCCTGAGATCATGACCTGAGCTGAAGGCAGAGGCTTTAACCCACTGAGCCACCCAGGCGCCCCTGAACTATAACTTTTTAACAAAGGCGAATATAATGACTTATAAAAGCAGCCCCAGAGAGAACTGTTCAGATGTGAGGTTGCTATTTGGGAGGTGATCCTAGAAAACATGGTAAGGAAATGGAGGATCGAGAAAAGAACACAAAACTCTCCAATAACTCCATGTTAAGAAGCTGATTATTGCTGTAGGCAACCAGGGCTCCACGTCATTGGAGACTGTGTATAAGGCTGTGTAGAATGTACTCAAAATTGTTCCACTGAGGGTTAAAGAAGATGGGACAATGATCCACCCACTCTAGAACCTAACTGGTTGAATGTTGTTTCTGGAGTATTAAATCCCTGCACTTTGATGGCATATTCACTGGGTGAACTGGAAATGCTCCTGCAGCTAGGGAATATTCCCAGGCTGATAGACCCTGAAGTGGGCCAAGGGAAGATGCAAGACATTGATGGTATCTGCTCAAGAAATCACCTCTTCCACCACTTACATCCACTCACACCCCATATTAAATCAATAATATCCTTTCATTGATTCTACAAGTTGGTGCCTAATCATTATTTATAATTAAAATGATTATAACAAAATTAGTGGGGAAAATGACATTTTCTACTCAGATAGTGTCCAGCTCAGATTTGGCAATTATCATTTCTCTTTGCTACTACTCATTTCAGATCATCATTACCATGTCTGCTTATTTTAGTTACCTATTTGCTGGGATTAATAATATCTTTTAGCTATAGAGTTTCTGAGACTTCTGGAAACCATGACCTTGCCATGCTATGGCTGTTGCACCAGGCATGTAAACACCAAGAAGTATTCTAGTGAAACCTTTGAGTCACAGACATACTTTTTATTGTCTAACATTGTATAACAGTGGTACTGACTCTTTTTTTTTTTTTTTAAAGAATTCTTTTTTTTTTCTTTTTTAAGATTTTATTTATTTATTTGACAGAGAGAGAGAGAGAGAGATCACAAGTAGGCAGAGAGGCAGCAGAGAGAGGGAAGCAGGCTCCCTGCCGAGCAGAGAGCCTGATGCGGGGCTCGATCCCAGGACCCTGAGATCATGACCTGAGCTGAAGGCAGAGGCTTAACCCACTGAGCCACCCAGGCGCCCCAGTGGTACTGACTCTTAATGATAACCAGGATTGATTACTCCTAACAGGAGCATAATTCCTTTCTTTTCCTACTGACTTCAGCATGAGGAGCCAAAATGTTCAGTTATCAGTCCTAGATCTAGATCCAGGTCCTGTGGAAACCTCCTTGTGTCCCCTGGAGGAAGCATTGCATCACTAGTTATCTAGACTCCTAAAACTATAGAGACTAATTTTCAAAAGAAGCATATATTTCCAAATAAGTCAGTAGGGTTTTGGTGAGTATAGCCAATTTTATTTTCACTGCCTGGTTCCTGAACCCAGACAGGAAACCAATTAAGCACCAGATAAGACTATTAGTTTAATATAGACATTGCATTTTGGGCAACATTACTTTAATATTTCTTGATTCATCCTCAAATTGGAATTTTAATAGAGTCTTTAAAAGGCCATTCCAATGATTTATCATGAATGTAGCTTCTGAATGATATAAAATAGGAAAAATGAATCCTATGTTCCAGTGTGCATTTTTCTATGGTCCTTCATGACAGTGTCAACTGCTTGGTTTGAGGTGTTGTTCTACAGGAACCCATTTTAGTTAATAAAACATCCTGTAATCTTTCTAAAAGAGGTGCTAGTAGAGCAAATGTCAAAGAAAAAGAAATCCATAACTAAATATATACTAATTCCAGTCGAGACAAATCATTAACATCTCAAGTTGGAAGTGGTCCTATAGAATCACTTTTCATCATGTGCCTGTTTGATCTCTTCAAGGGATGCTATGATAGTGAGGGTTCAGCATTGGTCCATGCTGCCGGTGAGTCAGACACTGAGCACGAATAGTAGCTAGATCATCTCTGATAAGAGAGAGACAGAGTCATGAAGCCCATGCATAGTCTCCATCTCTGCCATTATGACTGCTTCATTTGTGGACCCATCATGCAAGCACTGAAGTGACTAAAGACTGACTTTCACTGGAAAAGTCATTTTGTGCACCTGATGATTATGGGCCTCCCATGTGGTGGTTGCTAGAGGGTATTCAGAGGAGACTCAAAAATCCTCATATTTTGTCCCCCACCCCCTTGGTCTATCTATAAGTCATTTCCTCTATCCATTTGTTTCTGATCTTTACTTTTTTTTTTTTTTTTTGTATTTAAGACTTTGATGATTGAGTCAAACTAATAACCTCTTCCCCCTCCAAAAATAGATTATGTTCAAATGTATGCTCACTGAAAATATGTCATCCTTCATCACTACCTCTCAGAACCATTACTGGTTGGAGCTATATAGTGTACTGATTCTTTTTCATCCTACACCAAAATGTTGATACAACCCTTCTAGGATTCTTTTCCCTCCCTAACAGGAGGTCATAAAGGATGGTCTGTGAGGTCATAAGTATATTTGAAAGAGATGCATTGGTGCAACACATGCAGTCCCTTTTATTGTCCTGGGTCCTTAAAATTCATAGTTTTCTAATTCACCTGATAAATCAACTAGACAATAATCCTAAGGGGCTACATGTTTCCAAAATGCTTAAAGTTATACTAAGGACATAGCTACTTTCTTGGTAGTAGATTGTTCTTTATTTTTAGAGAATAGGTTCCTGAATATCCCAGGCAATCAAACCAATGGCAGAATGCTGAACCTAGTGCTGGACAAGGCAGTAAATCTTTACTGCTGAAAATTCCAGTTGAATGTTAATAGCTTTTGCTTTTATTTACTGATGGGAAATGAACATTGCATTCTCACTATGGATAGGTACATGCCAAGATTCAGAGGCTGTGTTGATCTCTTCTGATAAAGACAGAACATCTGAGATAGAGGTGGCAATTGAGATTAACAGTTGATTAGTTTTATAGTGGTCCACCACCATCTTCCATGGCCTATAAAGGAAACCATAAGGTTTTTGGAAGATCCGTTTCTGTGAATAAAATGGGTTGTTAATAGAGACATTCTTTATGCATCCTTTAAGTGTTCGAGGTTGGTAAACAGCATTGCTTCTGATCTAGTATTATGCACTGAGGAAAGAGACCAATGGTTTTGTCTGAACATCATCATTATTACTCCAGAGACAGTGAACAAATGTGAGGATTTTCTACAGCTCGCAAGAACACAATCTGACATAATTATATACACTATACAGTTTTCTTATTGGAATACCATTTATTTTGCCACTAGAAGCACCTTGCTTTATCAACCACTACCCATATCCAGCCACCACACAGCTCGAGAAATAAAATGATTAGAGACCTACATTCACCTCTTCCCCCATTATATTCCTCTTTATTATGTCGTAAAATATAGCAGAAATGACTTCTAGTATCTATTGACTCTGCTTTGTTCTAAGTCTCCATTTTTCTTAAGTAGAGTTTTACAATATTTTTTGACATCTAATAGCAAATATCCTCTAACCATTTTCTTTTTCATGCATGCAGTTTATTCTCAGATATCTGTTATTCTGTATAAAATGGACAGTGACTATTTCAAGTTCTAACAAAAATTATTACAATATTAATTGGGATGCATGAAATATGTAGGAAAAATTAGACGGAATTATGTAGACAATATTCAGTTTCCCAGTGTGTGAGTATGTGTGTTTGCATGTACTTATGTGTGTGTGTACACCATGTACAGTCTTTAAATTTATTAATTTATTAATTAACTAATAAAAAACATCAATTGTTTCACATTTTTTGTTTTATAATGTAATTTATAATAAAAACAAATTATAAAACATTATATTATTGAAATATTAATATGACTTACTATAGTTAATATAATTAATTGCATGAAATAATAAACTTATATATGATATTACTATAACATTTTAAATAAATTTGTACGATCTATTTAAAAATCATGTGATAGTTTCATTTGTGTGCGGTTCGTTTTATAAGTATAAATGCTAATTTTAAAAATTATATAGTCTGAATATTTTTTTCTGGTGAATAAACATACAATAGACTTGCATAATATTTAGTATCCATTGAAATTACTAAATTTCTTTAATTTCTAGTTATTTATTTATTTAATATTTGTGGGGTTTTTTACACATTTTTTAACATATAATGATTTAATATAGAATTAATTTATTCACTTGAGGAAAAGTCGTCTCGTTGAATACCCTAGGCTTATTCCTGATTTTAAAGAAAACATTTTTAATATTTCTTATGTTAATTCAATTTTTCATTACTGGGATAAACCCAGTCTTCCATTGAAAATATAACATCTTAAAATATATATCTATATAAACAACATCTTAAATGAATTTTTTCCCCACCACCATATTTGTAAACAGAATGTGACACTGTGAATGATAATATATGAGGATAATTTTTTAAACGTTAATTTTATCCATGGGATTGGCAGTGTTTACTGTTCTATGTCTTTCTCTGATAACTAGAAAAATATTGGGATACATATAAAGGAAGTTTTTTTCCTTCTGTAGGTTCTTCTAGTGGTTCTCTTCATGTAATTATCCTTCAGCTTATGTTTATTTACTAATTAAACAAAATGTATTATGGTAATAAAAGCAGATGAGCTAGAATGCGAGGTTTTTTAATTTGGCTAGTAGGTTTTTTTTTATGGAAATTAAAAGCATTCTTCCCACGGTGCTTCAGTTACTTTAAAGTATTTCACTATTTTCCCCAGCTTTACTGAAGTATCATTAACAATTAAAAAATTATATATATTTAAGGTGTAGAACTGCATGATTTGATATACATATGCTTTGTGAAATAAACACAACATATGCATTATCTCACATAGTTACCATTTTTCTTCCTTACTTTCTTTCTTCCTCTCCTTCCTTCTTCCTTTACTTCCTTCCTTCCTTCTTTTCTTTCTTTTTCTCTCTTTGTGCGGTGAGAACACTTAATATCTACCCTCTACCACACTTAAGTATATAATACAGTATTACTACCTATAGTCACAATTTTGTATATTTGATGTCTACATTTTAGCTGTCTTTTATTTTTTTTATTTTTTAATTTTTTTAAAAGATTTTGTTTATTTATTTGACAGAGAGAGATCACAAGCAGGCAGAGAAGCAGAGAGAGAGGGGGGAAGCAGACTCCCTGCTGAGCAGAGAGCCCGATGCAGGGTTCGATCCCAGGACCCTGAGATCATGACCTGAGCCGAAGGCAAAGGCTTTAACCCACTGAGCCACCCAGGTGCCCTTAGCTGTTTTTTATAATTGAAAATTTGTACTCCTTGATGAAAATCTTCCCACACCCCCTCTCCTCAGCTCCTGGTGACTACCATTGGACTCTCTGCTTCTGAGTTTGACTGTTTTAGATTCCACATATAGATGAGATTATGTAGTATTTGGTTTGCAACGTCATGCCTTTTTGTGTGTATCCTTAGTCAACAAGGTGCTTAAATTCTTTAAAGATAGTATTTATTAAGATTTAAAATATTTGTAAAAATCTATATAATAATTAATGTGTGTCTATCCATCTATGTATTCATTTTATACATGGTCAAAATAAATGCATAGCTTTCTAAATATAAGCACACATTTATATAAAAGCATATTATATTCATGTCTGTTTATATAATTAGTCATATGCATGAATGCACTTACATCACTTTAAAAAGTGTTCTCCCATTAACGGAAGAGAACATTCAGCACAGTATCAATTAGGTATCATATTTTCTTTTAAAATTGAGGTTAATCATTTGTGACAAGACATATGATGCTCAACAAATGTTTATAGAATGAAGCAATATTCTACATGCATTAAAGTGTTTTTTGCCACTTGGTAAAATATAATTGTTAGAAACTTAAAAATGAACTGTAAATATGATACTATTATAAGTTTAGATATTTTCAATTTTATGATTTAGATTTTATGTTACTAGGTATTTTTTCATGATGACAATACTTTGCAGAGGTATAATTTTCATGTGATAACATTTTAACAATCATTGGCATAATAATCAAGCTAATTTCAACATGTACAATTTGCATTGTAAAAGAAATATGAAATTTCATATATGTACACAAATGATGGAATAGGTTATGTAGAAAAACCTATGGAGTCTACAAAAATACTAGAATTTATGCATAAATTTAAAAAAGCCAGAAACTAGTCAACTAAACAAAACTATGTTTTTATATTCTAGCTATGAATATAGCTGAGAAAATAAAATTAGAGAACAATTCCATTCAAAATAGCATAAAACTATTTGGACACTTACACAGAAAGGAGGCAGTTGTGGTCTATTGTGGAATATTAGAGTCTGATCAATATAAGGAAGATTTCCCACTGTGGAGAGAAAGAGCCCAAGGAGGATAAGAAGAATGTCTATATGGTATGGAACAGATTGTAGAGAAATAGGGCCAAATATATACCATCAAAATCACTGGTCACCCCATGGAAAAACATAAAATTTAATCCCTCTCTTAATTGAAACACCCACAAAATTGAAGCGGATCATATATATAAAATAAAAACAGTAAACCGCAAGTTTTCTAAAGGAAATATGAATGCCTTTGCAAATTTGAGGAGGGCAAAATTTTCATGGATGTAACAACAAACAATAAATCATAAAGGAAAGATATTATATATAGGACTTCATTAAAATTAAATATTTTTATTAAAATATACAATATAGGTAATGGATAAGAAAGCCACAGATTATGGAGAAATATATTTTCACTACATATATCAGACAAACGAATTTATATGAAATTCTACAATCAAAAAACAATTGAAAAGCAGGGAAAGCAACAAATGAGCAACACACATCACACAACAGCATACAGATGAATGGCCAAAACACACATGAAAATATGCTCTACATAATTAAGCTTAAGGGACATGCAAATTAAAACCATATTTCACAACTACTAGGATGGTTAAAAGCAAAATGGCTGAGAATATCAAGGGTTAAAAGCATTGAAATATTCACATATTGCTAGTGAGAGTATAAAATAGAGAGATCATTTGATGAACTGTTGGGAAGCTTTTTGCAAAACTTGATGTTTGTCTACTTTATGACCTATTATACTTATCCAAGAGGCATGGGAACAAATATTCACACATAAAAACACTTGTTCAACAATGTTTATAGCTATCTTATTTATAATTACCTAACACTTAAAAAATGAACCAAATATCCAAAAGATAAGAATGGATAAACAACAACAACAACAACAACAACAAAAAAGAATGGATAAACAACAATGTGGTATAATTGTACAATGCTGTACTACTCAGTGATGACATTGAAGGAACTTCTGATAGAATAATATATGGACTAATCTTGAACATTATATTGAGTGAAAAAAAGCCAAAAAACCAAAGAATAGACACCACATAGTTTTATTTATTAAAATTTCAGGAGCATAAAAAAATGATCTCTGGAAAAAAGAAATCAGAATAGTGTTTAGGGCTTTAGTGCTTACTAAACAGAAATGGTCCTGAGTGAAATAACAAGGTACAGAAGGAGGTCATTGGGAAGGTGACTGTCAGTTGACCTGTGAGCTGGATTCAGCAACTGGAGGTTCCCTATCCTCTTCCCTGTCCTTGGAATGTGGGGTGTGCTTGCCTTTCCCACTCCCAGAGTTTGCTCCAAGGACATAGCCTTGAGACAGGGATGTGGTACTGAGACCATCAGGATGGCATACATGACTGCAGCCCCTTAAAGCTTCCATATGAACTTTTGAGACTTGGCTGGAGTTTGCAGAGATTTATTCATCTTGTGGCCACCCAAGACAAGCCCCATATGTAAGTTCCCTTTGCTTACTAAACCTGCTACCTATGAACGTGGAGTGGCCTGCCTCTTTCTTTGGTCTCTCCCTGTTCTCTGCATAGGAGGCCAGTTTTAGATTTCACCTGCGAAGCTCTCAAGCTGGCTGCAAACCAACCATTGGTAAGCCAGCCAGGAGACAGAAAAAATGGGCCTTGGGATAGAGGTATCTGTGGGGGAAATCCCATGTTGACTATTGACCACTACGCGGGGAGAGTGGTCCGTATGTCAGATGCTTTTGGACTGCCAAATGAGTAGGGCGGACACCCCAAAACACTGGTTTCTTTAAGGGGTTGGTTTGAGGACATGTGCATAGCGCACTGCAGCAAAGAAAGCAAATGCATGGCTGTGCAGAGGGCTGGCCTCTGCTGTGAGCTGTTCGACTGGACACTGATGCCCCGCTAGAGGCCGAAGCTCAAACTGAAAGCTGGAAGAGCTGAAATTAGTGAAGGACACGTAATTGTCCACTCCTCTGTTAGTTCCAGGGCTGGCAGACAAGGTGGGAGAGCACAAGTTGGAGAATTTAGAGTGCTGTTTTAAAAAGCTCTTGAAAGGAGGGCACAAAATGCCTGAGATTAAGACCCAGGCACTTGTGACAAAACCTAATTAGGATGCTAAGAGGTGGAATTGCTGAGGAAGTGATAAAAATGAAGAAGAGAATATTGTGATAATTGATGAGAAAACCTACGAAATGCCCCATGCCTCCTGACACCTAGCACTAAGGAAAAATTTAGATAACAATTATCCCTACGTAGGAGTTAACTCCTACAGAAAACCTGGATTCTTTCCCCACCCCTTGAGGTAGTAAATCTTATCACCTCTTTCAAATGTAAACAACCCAGGAGATAACCAAAACATTGCCCTCAGATGTGGGAGCTAAAAAAGAAGGGGAAAAGAAGCTTTTTGAAATACAGACTGATGTAAATTTCTTTGCCAAAATTGATTTGTAAAATAATGAAGTTTTCTCCAACCATGTAAATTTTCGCACATGTTAAATTCCATGGGAACCATTGTTAAGAAAGAAGTGATGCTATATCTTTAGGGTGTCCTTGAATAAAATTCCTTAAATATGATATAGTCCTGGTATAATGTTATCAGTCATAATTTTAAAATCTATGCCACAGAAATAACTGAATTCCTTTATCATTTGCATTAGAATGAACTCTCATCAGATCTTCAACCATAGCCATTTTTAAGTCTTTTGTCATTTACAGTTACTGTTTTAGTCTGATGCTTTGGCCAAAAAAAAAAATAAAAAAGATTGTTCCTGCAAATGTGCTTCTTCTTCAAGGAGATTCTTTGGAAAGGCTTTGACAGGTTTCTGATAACTAAGATCAACTTGCTTTCATGTGGAAGGGATAATAATGAACCTTTAAGTGCTTCTCCAGGGCTACCTGGAAAGCTTCCCAGTATGTCATAGGTGGTAGCCTGAGATCTGTCCCTGTTCTCCACATCAGTAAAATGGCTTATTACATTGAGGATATAATGTTAACATGTGAAAACTTGTCTCTGCCTCAGGACATCTGCAAAGGAGAGGATTGCCAGTGAACCCATGGAAAACTTAAAGCCCCGGCACCACCATAAGATTTTAGAAGTCGTCTGATTGCGTATGGTGCATATCGTTCTACAGGTTGTGATTGATAAGGTGCCAGCTTATCCAACCACTGAGAATGTGAAAGAGGTGCAAACCTTTGTAAGGATTTGGATGTTGGGAGGGCTTTTGTTTTTCACCTGGTACAACACCCACATCCCTTATACCACCAGATAAAAGGCACGTGTTGGACCAGGGATCAGAACAGCAAGCCACCTTTGAGAGGAAAAAAATACTGGTAAAGCAGATTAAAGCTTTGAGCATCTCCTAAGCAGGGCTACCGTTTGAGTGAGCTGTGTTTGGGACCCTGGAAGGTGTGGGTCAGACTCGGTGGTGGAGAAAACAGAAGGGGAGAATACTGCTAGGATTTGCGGCCCAGTTCTGGAAGGGGGCAGAAACCTGAGCTACCCCCACAGAACAACAGCATCTAGCGGTGTGCACAGTGCTCCTCCGAGCTGAGCCTCTTACGCAGCAGTTAGTGCCGCAGCCAGAGGGCTGAGCTCAGAGTGGTTTAGCCGGTGATCACTCAGGAGTCCTGGCACTTAACTCTTTGCACTGACAGTTTGGCCATTCTAATGGGGATTATTAACCCTACTGTTAACCTTAAAATTAAAACTGCCATTATTTTATGAGCAAAAAAAAATGTGTTTATTTGGGAACCACAGAGGACTACAATCCAGGACAAGCAACCTATGGCAAAATCATAGGCAAACCCTCAGAAGAAAGGAAAGGAATACCTTTATAGAGGAAGGCGGTAGGTGGAAAGGGTGTTACAAAGAAAAAGTCAAGTTGAGTAAACTTCAAAGTATAGTGCCTTCTCATTGGCTGAATTGTGACAGTCTCTTATTGGCTAGGTCGCTAGGTGAGAGAGGAAAGCCTTTCTTCCTCCTGCTGGGGTAGTAAAGTTGCAGACCAAGTAGTATTCAGCCTGCAAGGCATACTTCAACCTGTTGGGTCTGCAACTGACAAGGAATGGGAGGGCATGAGAGCACCCCTTGCGGGCATCCAGATGCCATTTTAAATGAAGTTTCCTTTTATTAATTTTCACAACCATATGGCTTAGACAATGGGAAGCTGAAGGGTGGATGATCATGAATAAGGCCTTGTGGGCTCAGGATAAGTGGAAGGACATTGGATTCACCTACAAGAGCCTGAGGCAGGCCTCACTGTCTTCCATGTCCCAGCTCACAAGGCAATGATACTTGGCAATTAGAAGCTGATGCCCTAGCTAGCGTATAAGCCCTAGCAACTGACTCTTTAGTGGATAAAGCAGATTGGTTACATAGATTGAAAGGCTACCGCAGTGCCCGAGTGAGATGGCATATTGCCAAGGATGCCAGATTGCCCTTGAAGTGCAGTGACTTGGTTAATGCAGTAACAGCATGTTCTGTATGTTTTAAACAATGTCCAAGGCAACTGCCAAAGGAATCTGTGGCCATCCACTGGAGTTCCCAACTGGTAAAGGGTTGGTGAATTGATTTTATTGGCTTCTTCCCTCCTAGTGAGGTATTAAATATGCCTTGGTTTGTTGGGGAACTACATCTGTCCTAATCCAAGCTTTTCTTGTCACTCTGCAAACCAGGCTGCCAGCATAAGGAGATTAAAGAAGCTAAGTACCACGTTTAGATACCCTCATGGACTAGACGGTGATCAAGAGTCACATTTCAAAGGTCATGAAATGCAAGACAGGGCAAGAGAACGTGACATTAAATGGAGGTTCCATCTCCCCTACACCCACAAACAACAGGATTGGTAAAAAAGAAAAATGGAATATTAACGCAGCAGTTTAAATTATTAACAGGTAAAACCACTTTCACCTCGTGGACTAACATACTCTCCCAAGATTTAAGGCATTTGAATGATTAATCAGTAGGGCCTGTGGTCCCATATGCCAGACTGGGAGGCCTTGCCAAGGAACCCAATATTATAGAGCTATATATATATATATATAGTTGTGGGGAAATAACATTGTGTTGACTCTTACCATTGATTGTTGAGAGCACCAAACCCCAAGACACCTGGAAGAGGAATTATCTACTGGAATTTGCAATGGGGCATCCTTCCAGGATGGATGAGTTGCTTCATACCCCTGGGTGAGGGGAAACTTCCTCAATCTCCACTGGGATCCCATTGCCCTGCTACCAGCTGGACCTGCCGAAATGCGCTATGACTGAAATGGAACACACACCATTGAAGGAGGTGAGAGGGTGGGGGTTCTGTTCTGGCATATCCTTCCCCCAGTTCATCTCCTCACTCTTACCAGTGCTGCTGTCCCTGGCCAACATGTATGGTATGCACAACCAGATCAAGTTACTAAAGCTGCCAACCTCGCTCTTTTTAAGGCCAGATGGGCATGTTCTGTTTTCCACTGGTACAGTTATTTGTCTGCTGTCTTTGTTCCCTCCACTGGCCCGGAGGATGTTATAGAACACATAGAAGTCCTTACTAAATTCACCCAGCAAGACTTGCATGATTGCAACACAGCCTATACTTATTTACCCCAAAATGTCTCTAATGAAAAAAAGTGCTCTTCAAAACAGAATGGCCTTGGACATTATTATTGCCAATTGACTCACAAGGGGGCACCTGTGCCATTATCCAAACAGAATAATCTATGTTCATACATGATGAGTCTGCCAATATTATCATCTTTATTAAATCACATGAAGATACAAGTTAACATGCCGAGTGGTCCAAATCCCCAGTGTAGGGGACTTAATAAATCAAGGATTCAGAACATGGTACTCTTGGTGGAAATGTTATCACTGGCTTTGGGAAATCACTGTTTAATCTGTGTTTTCTCTTACTTGTGCCTGTACTGTTGCTGTGACATCTGCTTCCAGTGCAGATAGCTGCCGAAGAAGCCTTTATGCTAGTGAAGCCCCTTGCTGACAGCTCCAGACCCATTGCAGAAGAGGAGGGTGTGTGCGACTATAAGAGTGGTCACTGGGGGAAGGGAATGGAGTATTGGGAGACATGAGAAGACATGACTGTCAGTTCACCCATGAGCTGGACCCCAGCAATCAGAGGCTTATCATCCTCTCTCCGGTCCTTGGAATATGGCTTTCATTGACCTTCCCCACTCCTAGAGACTGCCCAGAGGATATAACCTTGAGATAGTGGTGCACTGACATGACCGAACCCCTAAGGTTTCTTTTTTATTTATTTATTTGACAGAGAGAGAGAGAGAGAGATCACAAGTAGGCAGAGAGGCAGGCAGAGGGAGGGGGGAAGCAGGCTCCCTGCTGAGCAGAGAGCCTGATGCGGGGCTTGATCCCAACACCTGAGATCATGACCTGAGCCGAAGGCAGAGGCTTAACCCACTGAGCCACCCAGGCGCCCCACCCCTAGGGTTTCTATATAACCTTTTAAGTTTTGATGGGCAGGTGTGGAGATCTACCTGTCCTGCAGCTGCCCAGGACAAGCCTTATAAGTAAGTTTTCTTGCTTATGAAATCTTTCACCCATGAATGTGGCATGGCCTGACTCGGTCTCTCCCTTCCCTCCACATGAGGGCTAGTTTCAGATTACACCCCAAAAGCTCTTGAGAAGGTTAGGAACTCACACATGAGTGGTGGAAATTCTTTTATCCATATTTTTTCTTTTAAAGTTAATGCTACTGTGTCCTATCTGACATATCATTGCCTTACTTGAGGCTTCAAAGATTTTCTCTTTTTCTTCTAGATGTCCTACAGTTTTAGCTTTCATATTTTTAAATTAATTTTTGAGTGTTTATGAGGTTGAGTCATTATTTTACTTATTTATTTTTTACAAAAAAATATCCAGCTGCTCCAGCAGAGATTAATGGAAATGGCTCCTTTGTATATGGAATTGATTTACTGTCTTTTTTGGAAATCGAGTGACTGTATAGGTATGAGTCTGTTTCTATATTCTCCATTCTATTCCAACACTACTATTTCAATGCTTCTATCTCAATTTTAAAAATTTATACTAAGTCTTAGTATGTGGCAGTATAAATCCTCTTTTATCAAGATTATCTTAGCTACTCTATCTAAATCTTTTGTGTTTCCAAATACATTTCAGGGCTATTTTGTCATTTAATATAAATGGCTTTTGAGATTTTGATTGGGATGACATTAAACATATTAACCTGGTAAGAATTTAAATCTTAAAAATATTGTGTTTTTCAGTTCACGTACATGAGGTATCCATTTATTTAGGGCTTCTTTATTTTTTTCCAGTGTCCATAATTCTTCTGTACTATGATTCCTCTTATCTAATCTCTGCCTCATGCTTTCTATTGCTTCATAGATTTGATTTACTTACTGTTTTTAGGTTTCTTTGTGTTTACTATTTAGTTTCCTACTGATGTTGTACATGAACTGCAATCATAGTGGTTTAAAAACAGCACAGATGTATTATCTTACAGTTCTGGATGTCAGAAGTTCAAAATTAACCTCTCTTTCTCTTCCTATCACCTTTGTTTCTGTTGTTATTATATGTCCTTCCCCTACTCTGAACCTCCTTATGATTTTATTGCGTCTACCTGGACAATCCAGGATAATCTCCCTATCTCAAAGCCCTTCATTTAATCACATCTACAAAGTCCCTTTTCCATCTGAAGTAGCAGAGCCACAGCTTTTGGGGAATCAAGATGTAAAAATCTTTGGTGAGCCATTTTTCTATCTCACTGTTTTCTGGCTGTAGCAGGAAATGGAGTTGAAATAATAAAAATGACCCATAAAGTACAAGGAGCCTTATAAATACTACCAGGAAGTTTGAACTACCCTCAAAAAATGATGAGTCACAGCTTAAAAGTTTTAATAAAGGGAATGACATATCCATACATAAATTTTAGAAAGATCACTTTGTTCCAGCCTGGCAAGTGGACTGCTGAGAGGAAGATTACAGGCAAAGGAACCATTAGGAGAGTATTGTAGTGATAAAACAAGAGACATTGTTTTTATTTTACAATAGTTACAATGTTATCAGAAAGAAGTGGACAGAATTAAGAGGTCTTCAGGAGGTTGAATGAGAGGTCTTCATTAAGTCTAATACTGTTCTGTTAAACATTCATTTAAATTGAGAACAACTCTTTATTCTTACTGCTTGATTTTCTGATAATATGAATCAAAGAGGTAAAAACAAACAAAACACTTATAATTGTCCATATGTATGAATTTTGCAGTGCCACTCTTTTCTTCTCACTCCTATTCCACAATAGCATGGAATCAACTATTCCTGAACTCTGGCATCTACCTTTACACAAAGAATTCCTAATAAATGGGTGTGTGGTTTCAGCTAAGCCAGATGAATAAGCTCTGGAGATCTACTGTACGTATAGTCAACAATAATATATTGTACACTTAAAAGTTGTTAATAAGATCTCATGATAAGTGTTCTTACCACAATAAAATAAGGTGAAATGTAACTTTATTTAAAAATGGGAAAAGAGTTTTCTATGCGTGCCAAATATTAAATGGAATAGACAATGAAATTACAAGATAGTAAGTAGACATTGAAACAAAAATTAAAGGCTTCCTGTTTATATTTTTCTTCTTTAAGATAGAAGACTTAATTGGTTTTTTTAGTAACTAAGCACTTTCAGTTTCTATCAGCTTTGTAGATACTGGGAAGTCAACCACTAATTTTAGCAATAAGTTCACTTTCAGTTCTCATTTTTTGTTTTTCAGTGGTTTTTTTTTTTTTTTTTGCTTCTTTGTTTTCCTCCCTACCTGTGTGTATCTGTGCATGCATGCATGTTCCCATAGATATTTTATTTTATTTTATTTATTTACTTTTTTAAAGATTTTATTTATTTATTTGATAGAGAGAGAGAGAGAGATCACAAGTAGGCAGAGAGGCAGGCAGAGAGAGAGGGGGAAGCAGAGAGCCCAATGCGGGGCTCCATCCTAGGACCCTGAGATCATGACCTGAGCTGAAGGCAGAGGCTTAACCCACTGAGCCACCCAGGCGCCCATCCCATAGATATTTTAGTGTGAATTTGAGAAGAGATGCATCAGGGCTAGATGTTTTTTAAAATAGAAATGCCTGTTCTTTTTATGGCAAGTAAGACTTTATACAGTCTTTTCAAAATATGTATTCATTTATATCAAAGATTCATTAAAGACACAATTCTTTTTTTTATTATGTTAGTCACCATACAGTACATCATTAGTTTTTGATGTAGTGTTCCATGATTCATTGTTTGCATATAACACCCCATGTAGAGACACAATTCTTTATAACACTTTATTGTGTCACAGTTCTTATTGGAAGGCCAACATTTTTCCTATCAGGGTCTTCAGAAAAAAGATCTGTCATTTTTTTCTTGACTAGGGTTGGATGTTTATGCTCCCCAGGCTTACAAATGAAGGCTTAATAACTCACTTTTGGCAGGAGTTAAATGAGAGATTCTAAGGTGCTTACCAGAAATCTCAAATTGTTCATCATGTAGCCAAATCCATAATAAGGCAAAATGCCACCTTTTTGCGAATTAGTCCTAGCAATTTTCCTAAGTAGCTCATGAATCCTCATCCAGCTTTGCATATCGTAGCCACCTGGTTGTCATAGCCAAAGGAGGAGGTGAGTCAGGAGATGAGCCCAAGGTAATGACTACAACAAAGGCAAAATTCTGTGGTTTTGTTTTAAACTGTTTTTTTCTACTTATGAATTGTGTTCCTTCACACTCCTTTCATCATAAATTTATTATTAAAAAATAGAAAGGAAAGCATTCTCCATGAGCTAATTTCAGTGTACAAACATCTTTCAAATGTCAATGACTATTTAAAAGGCTATACTATGAGTTATAGAAGAACATTCTGTTTTTGCTTTCAGTTAGAATAAATTTACTTTTATTTAGTTAAAGATTAAGAAAATAGCATCATTGCACAACACTGATGAAAAAATGTCAAATATCTGGTTTACATTCTCATGGAGCATAATGCAATCTGATTTATGGAAATTATTATTATTTTTTAAAGATTTTATTTATTTGACAGAGAGAGAGAGAGAGCCAAAGAGCACAGCAGGGGAAACAGCAGAAGGAGAGGGAGAAGCAGGCACCCTGTTGGGCTCAATTCCAGGACCCTGGGACTATGACCTGAGCCAAAGGCAGATGCTTGACTGACTGAGCCACCCAGGTGCCCCTGATTTATGGAAATTCTTAGTAAATTGCTACACTGTTGTGTTAGTGCCATAGTCATCCCAATTAATAAACTTGTCGAAAGTGAATGATATCAGCAAAAGAGATCATTTTGTTAACAAAGAACTTTCTTAATACAAGATACTAAAGAGGTTTACCAGCATTTTTAGTTTCTTTATGTGAGCCTGGAGGATATTTCCATATTATTTTCTATACAAATTTATTGAATGATAGTTTTTCTTCTCAAAATATTATTACTTTAAGGTAGGTTAATTATATTGAAGCAAATTAAACTATGTGTTAGTCAAAATATTCATTTTTTTAAAAAAGATCTATTTATTTATTTGAGAAAGAGAGAGAGTGAGAGTGTGAGCATGAGGGGCAGAGGAAGAGAAAAAGAGAATCTCAAGCAGACTCCATGCCGAGTGCAGTGCCTGATGTGAGGCTCAACTTCAAGACTCTGAGATCATGACCTGAGCTGAAACAAGAGTAGGACACTAAACCGACTGCTCCACCAGGCACTCCCAAAGTATTCATTATATATTATTTTATCTTAAACAAATAATTGAAGTAGTCTGGGTGGCTCAGTTGTTAAGCATCTGCCTTTGGCTCAGGTCATGATCCCAGGGTTCTGGGATTGAGCCCCACATCAGGCTCCCTGCTCTGTGAGAAGCCTGCTTCTCCCTCCCCCACTCTCCCTGCTGGTGTTCCCTGTTCTTGTTAACTCTGTCAAATAAATAAAATATTTTGGAAAAAAAAAGAATGTCAAGATGTTTAAAAAAAGGATTGAAGTAGTCTATGTAAGATCTTCATAAAATCATAGTTTTTATTTAGAGACTCCAATTAAATAGTTCTCATCTTATACATAGTGTTCTACCCAAGTCCTACAGGTTATCCCTCACTTTTATTTATAAAATAGGAAAAAAACTTGTTTGAAAATGAGCCATGTCCATGAAACCATAAACTAATTATATGAAAACTAGGTAAATCTTTGAATAGTGAAGACAGTTTCATGAAGGTTGATTGTGTTATGAGAATAAAACTCACTGTGATGTGAGAATCATTTTCTTTTTGAAGTGTTGGGTGTTTGTTTGGTTGGTAATAGCTCTAAATTTAAATGTGAACACCACATTTTATTTAAAGAAATTCTATGTATCTTCTGCAAGCCCACTGCTACTGTAGAGTCATTTCCACTACTTAAATTATCTAATAACTTTTTATTTGTATGAACTACCATTTGTAGGAACTGTGGTTGTACTGGTATATGTTTTACTTCAGTCGAACTTTTCATGTACCTGAAAATCTGGTACTCTCACATGAATGAAAATCTCTTCTCTTAGGGAACAAATTTGAAGTGGTATAATATTCTTCCTCTTCTCCCACTTCAATATTTTGTTTTTTCTTTTTTCTATCTAAAATTCTTTCTGCCAATATTTACTAAAATGAAACCAAAAATATGCTAAGTGAAGCACAGAGGAAATTAAATGACTAAAGACTGATTATCTGTATCCCCCGCCCCCTAAAAATTCATATGTGGAAGCCTAATCTTTAATGTGTTGGTATTTAGAGGGAGGGGCCTATAGGAGGTAATTAGGTCATGACACTGGAGCCCTCATTGATAGGATTAATGCCATTATCAAAGAGATCCCAGAGAGCTCCTTTGGCCCTTCCACCATGCAAGAGCATAGAAAAAAGATGGCCTTTTATGAACCAGGAAAGGAGCTCTATCAGACTCAGAATACTGGGCTTAGATTTTCCAGCCACCAGAATTGTGAGAAACAAATGTTTTTTGTTTGTAAGCTACTAGTCTATATTTTTGTTATAGCAGCCCAGACAAAGACATCACTTATATCAAAGTGCTGTCATATGCTATTTATGATAATGTGTCTATAGATGTGTTATATACTTTTCTGTATGTATGCTACAATAGAGTATGAATTCATGTGTATTTTAAAGAGTACAGGACAGGCTCTCTTGGAACTTGAAAACTATGAAATCATTTGTTGGTTGATCGATTATTTGATTGACTGATTTCTTCATTTATTCTTATTGAAAAGTAGTTACTGTTTAAGATATTTGGTTATCGCCATGGGTCATTTGATTAATCTGGTAAGTATTTATATTACATAAAGATTTGTTATAAAGAAAAAAATACTAATGAGTATTCCTGCACTTTAGTTTTGGTCAATTATCAACATTTGACAAATTATGTAATCTTTTTTGAGAAAAGTTTGCTCATCTGTTAGATGAGACAGGTATATATAATAAATGATCTCAAAGTTATTTTTTAGTTTTATTGTGCAATTATGTTGGTTTTTGTTACTTTTTAGTTTTATCATGCAATTATGTTAGTTTTGACTTTGCAAAAGCTGTTGCCTTAATTAACTGTAATGACCACTGAGGACATTGCATATACAAACTTCAAGTCACTAAAATATAGGGATTTTCATATACCTTGGAAATTAATTCAATATCTGTTGTGATAAAAAGAGAAATACTTATCTTTTGCTGGGCACCCACTAGCTTTCCATTACTGGAAGAGATTTACATAGATTAAACAATTTAAATCTCAACACATTTAACTTTTCCTTTTTATTGTTTAAAGAAAAAAGATCTAAAAAGATTATACTATTTTCCTTTGATAAGACACAGAGTAAAAAACTGTCATTTTATGTATCCAAAAGCCTTAATTGCTATGCTACATTGTTTTCCAATGAAGAAGGGAAACAGATGTGTTTGTTCACTGTTAAAACATAAAGGTTAATAGATAAAGTTCTTTGTGAACAAATTTTTGGCCTTAGGTTTTCTAAATAATTAGAGATTTTCCTATAAAAAGTGTAATATTCTAAAATTAGTTTCCCTAAATTTTGAATTATGACTAATAAATGTGACTTGCTAAAATTTCTTATGTGTAATCCAAATGGATCTATGAGAATTTTAAGAATGAGATGACTGTTAAAAAAATATTGCTTATTGCTGAATTGTTCCATGACCCAATCTAATTAGATCTAATGGATATAGGATCTTTGGGACAGAAAAAAAAAAAAAAAATTGATGAAATAGTCGGGAAACATCATTACTGATGTCAGAGGCAAATATAAAATTTACTTAATGTTGAAGTCTTATTTCTTCTAAGAGAGAATTTTTTTAATAGAAGAAAAAATAAAGCAATTATTTTTAGGGCACATTCAATTTTTTATTTATTTTCCAGAAAGTTGTTTTAAAGTCTCTTTGTCTGAATTACTCAGAGAATAATTGTCTGTATTTGCTATTCTAGTTTGAAATGAAGTAATTTATAGTTAACTTATAATTACTTCATGATTGATAAGGATTTTTCTTTATAATTTATTATTCATCACTAGTGATTGAGAAGTATGAAAGATAAAATTTTCCGTAAAATGTTTACATGTACTGATTACTCTTTAATTGACAAGCAATATAAATTTGAGTAATTTTTAAACTGAAGTTAACAAGAACACAATGACATTTATAACTGTCTAACATAACTTCAGTATATTTGATTACTGTTAAAAGTTAAATTCTACTTTTTAAGGAATTAGTCATGAATTGTTGATTAGCATTCTAATGAGGAATTTCTGTCAATTTCCATAAGCTTTAAATGTTCCGTGAAAACTATAAAACATGATATATAAGACTCGGAAAATAACAACATTAATCATATTTAAAGATTTTATAAGCTCTAGTGTTAGTTATTATTAACAATAAAGTCATTCCAACCTCATAAATATGCAAACTACCAAATAGTATATTTGCATTTCCTAAAAATATTAAGTATAGTTAGTAAATGTAAAATTGTGTCTTTCTTATTCCATTAACATATTGTGTTTGGATTTAAAGCACAAAAATGTAATTTTGAATATCAGTGAAAATTAAATACATAGTAAAATCAGAAACTTTTGGGAATTTGGAAGAGTCCATTCTCCAACTCAAACAAGTATATGGACATTTTTTTATAAGCAATATTTCTTCCAGAACATTGTATTACTTTAAATATTTCATCTATGAATACAACATAATTTAATTACCTAAATTACCTAATTGCATCATATATAAGTAGTACCATGCTGAATATTCTTCACTTAAGTCTGTGCTTATTTTGAGTTCTTAGGATCACTCATAAAGCTTTTTGTCACATTACTGAATTGTCTTTAGATGTGCTGGTACATTCTTTCCAGAGCTACAAGTCTTATTTAATCTGGTTTTAGCCTGCTTCTCTAAATCTTGTCTCCACTGCACAATTACTGGCCTTCTTTTGGTTCACTTGACATAGTAATTTCTTGTTTCCTTTCTAGGCTATCCACACAGGCTATTCTTGATATATGGAGTGCCAGTTTCTCTAACTACTCCACCTCTAATCCCTACTTTTCATTCAGATATTTCTTTAAATGTACATTCCCAGGAAAGGCTTTGCTGTTTTCTCAACTCCTTAGGTTATCTAATAGTAGGAAACTCTGTGCTTTTCCCCACGTTTACCATAATTTCTAAATGTAAATATGTATAAACAAAAAGCCTTTCATAGAATTAGGTGTCTAGTATTAGCAAACATCTTTTGAAAGTCTATGTTGCTGACTTCTTTTCTTAGAGCTACTAATACAGCGAGCTGTATCAAGTGATTTCCTGATATTTAATAATCCTTAAATACATATATATATTCATAAGGTCACTCTAGATTTATAATTTAATATGATGTTAAAAATTCTGTTCATGAAATTTTTATTTAGGTTTAGTTGCATGGATACTTTAGGTGAGATGATAAATATCTATCCATCTACCTGGGGCTATATTTATCAGTTTTAAATTTTAATGTTATAATTGCTTCAGAAAGGAATTTGGAAGTTTCCATCCTTTTTAATCTTCTCTGGATCTATTTATAAAATATCACAATTTTCTGGCCTTTGATGATTTTATAAAATTTCCCTAACATAATCTGGGCTTGGTAGTTTTTTGTGAGTTAGTACTTGAATAACTTGATATGATATGTTTTTTCTTTGAAATTGCTCTGTAAAATCTTAAAATCTTTTTTAAACTCTATTAACTCCAGATTTATAACAATTTTTCCTAGGACTTAATCTGAATCATCTAGGTTAGCAAATGTTATATATGGAGTTCAAAGTAGAGATATTTTTAAAAATATTATTTCTTATTTCACTTTGGTTAGTTCTTATTTACTATTTATTCTTTGTCTTTTTTGATTATCTCTTTCGTTGAGTTTTTTTCAAGGAATTAGCATTTCATTTATTATTTACGATTCATGTATTCACTGGCTATTTCTACTGTTTTCTGTTTCTCCCTTTAAAAACATTTTTTTAATATATGTAGTATTTGCTTCTTTCTGCTTCCCTTATGGTTTACTTTGATGGTGATTCCAGGTTTTTGATTAAGGGATTGTGTTTATTGATTTATGTTATTTTATTTTACTGATGTGGTTGTTTAAGATAATGAATTCTTCTTGTATTGTTGTTTCAAATATATGCCACAAATTATGTTTTTCTTTTTCTATTACAAGAAATGTTGACATTTCTGCTTGTATTCTCTCTTTCACCAAGAGAGAAGATATTTTTAATTTTAGTATGGAAAGACATTTTGTTATTTATATTTTGTAGAGTCATAATATGATCTGAGTGTTTTATTTTTCTATATGGAATTATTTATACTTAGTGCACAACATAATGTATGGTCAATTTTAGTAAATGTTCTATTTACACTTAAGAACATATTCATAAGATCCATTGATATTCTTAAATTCTTCTAAATCCTGACCAAATTTTTTGTCTGCTTGACCTCTCTTAAATTGACTTCAGTGTACTCAATACTACTATTATTAGTATTTTTAGTAGATTGGAAGAAAAATAATGGATGTGATTTTCTCCCCAATCCTATGGCTCTGCCCTTTATGATGTGAACTTGCAACTTGTACCATCAAGAATTCAGTCCTTCTTCCATAGTTCTTAAATCTCGGCTGGCTTTGTGACTCAATTTGGTCAACAGAATGTGACTTAAATGACTGTATGTGTGGTCCAAGCCTAGATCCCCAGATATCTTGTATGTTTCTACTCTCTCTTAGACCTTGTCTTCACCATGAAATTAAGCCTAAGCTGGAAAGCTGGAAAGAGCTTCACCTGACAACCAGCCAACCTACAAAAGCAGTGCCTCCTAGACAATTTGCAGCACATTACAAATATAAAAAGAGAGCCATAAAAGGATAGAAAAACATCCAGCTGATCCTAGTCTAAATTGCTGACAAAAAAAAATTGTAGGCTAAAGAAATGACTGATGTCTTAAGTTATCTGTAGTTCAAAATGTTATTCATACAGGTATTGTACCTAGATATGGGGCATTGTCTTATCAAATCCTAAATATGTGAGCTTAGCTTTAGGACTAGGTGGCAAGCAAAGGTTGGAAAAATGATAGCCCATGCTATACAATTTTAAAATATTTGACTGAATTGTTGCTCACAATAATGTGGAAGCTAAAAAATATACCTTATAAACTTTGACCCTTAGCGAGGTGATCTCCAAGCAGAATATTTAGGCAGCTAGTCAAGGTCGGTTATTAGTTATATACATAAATAGATAGCATACAATATGAAACTGCAAGAGCAATCTAAAGAAAGAAGTGGATAATTAGCTAGCAGAATACAAGGAGAATATAGTGTGGCAAGGGCTTTTTGGATTGGAAAACAAAACTCTTTCTCAAGTTCAGCCTCCAATTCTACAAACATTTTAACTATAAAATATAGCCTGGAATAATAGTTCCGATTGAGATTGTGGCTATAAACCCATGTGGTAAGAACTCCAAAAGAATTAAGGTAGTACCATGTAAACACTACCACTTAGACCACAAGGTTTATAGAAGGATACTCTCCCCAAGAAGTTTACTACCAAAGTAGAAGTTAAGTAATTAGAGAGACTCTATTTATTATCTATTATCTATGTATGTATGTATCTATCTATCCATCCATACATCCATTATCTACCTATTTTTAAACAGTTGGGAAAATGAATCTAGACATAGATCTCACAGCCTTCAAAAAACTAACTCACAATGGATCACAAACCTAAATGTAAAGAACAAAACTAGAAAACTTCTGGAAAAAAAAAACAACAACAACCAGAAAATTTCTGAAAAATAACAAAGGAGAAAAATAGCTAGATGATCTTTGGTTTGCCGATGGTACAAAACCAAAGGCATGATCCATGAATAAGAACTGATGAACTGGACTTCACTGAAATTAGAATTTTCTGCTCAGCAAAAGACATTGTTCAGAGAATAAGAGGGCAAACCACAAAGTAGGAGGAAATATTTGTAAAAAAACATGTAATAAAGGACTATTATCTGAAATATACATAAAAAGCTCTCAAAACTCAGCAATAAAAAACAATATAATTTAAAAATTAGCCAAAAATCTTAACAGATACTTCACTAAAGAATATATACAGATGGAAAATAAGTACACGAAAAGATGTTCCACGTTATATATTGTCGAGGAAACGCATATTAAAACAATTAGGCAATATTACTACTCCCATATTGGAATGGTCAAAATCTGGAACATTGACAACATCAACTGGCAAGCATGTGGAACAAGGGGAACTTTCATTCATTGCTGGTGGAAATGTGAAATGGTACTGCAATTTCAGAAGACAGTTAGATGGTTTCTTACACAACTAAGCATATTCTTGCTTATGATGCAGCAACTTCAATTCTTGGTTTTTACCCAAAGAAATTGAAAACTTATGCCCACAAAAAAATCTGCACGTGGATGTTTATAGCAGCTTTATTCATAATTGTCAAAGCTTGGAAACAACCATGATGTCTTTCAATAGGTAAAGGGATAAATAAACTGTGGTAGATCTAGACATTGGAATATCATTCAGCGATTTTAAAAACATGAGCTATGAAGCGAAGAAAAGACACAAAGGAAATTTAATGCATATAGTGAATGCAAGAAACCATCCTGAAAGGACTACATATAACCCATATACTTTTAACTTTATGACATTCTGGAAAAGGTAAATGGTGGAGACAGCAAAAAGATCAGTGCTTGCCAGAGGGGATGAGGGATGAAGGGATGAATAGGCAGAGCACAGAGGATTTTTGGGGTAATGAAACTGTTCTTCATGATAGTGTAATGATGGATACATGTCATTATATATTTGTCCAAAGTCTTAAGTGTACAGGACCAAGAATGAACCCTAATATTAATGATAAACTTTAGGTGATAATGATGTGTCAATGTGGTTCATCAATTGTAACAACAGACCACTCTGATGGGGAATATTGGTAATGGTGGAGGTTATGCATATATGGGTGCTTGGGGTATATGGAAAATCTCTAAACTTTCTGCTTAATTTTCCTGTGAACCTAAAAAATGCTTGAAAAAATAAAGTTTATTGAAAATAACCCCAGTTGTTTTAATTTGTTACATGGAATACATACAATATTTTAAGGGATTAGTACTAATTCCAGCCTGGACTAAGTAGGGTTGAAATTATAAGGATCTAACATTACCGATTTTCTGCATGCAGGAGGCAGGATCATAAATATACTTAGCTGCTAACACAGATGATTTCTATGGAAGTAGACAAAAAGAATAATGGGAAAGAAAGAATATCTGAGAGGGTGGGGTCAAAAGTGTAAATCAAAGAACTCAGACCATTGGAGAGGCATTGACAGGGAAGCTACTCCCAGGGACCAACACTAGGATTAATAGAGAAACATTCCCTATCTTTAGACTGGGGATGAGCTGTCAGCATTTTCCCTGCCATCTTATAGAGTTGTGATAGATTTGCTAATTTATCTCTAATTCTTTCCCTTTTAAAATATGAGTTAAAGTTATCCTGCACCACTTCATCATGTTTTGCTAAGAGACTGAGCTGAGGTGAAAATATCTGTCATTTCATGTCATAGGTCTCCATATAAAGAAGGATTGCATCCAGAGCTGATGTAGGTTTCAAGATATTAATGCTTTTAGTGTGATACCAAATTAGATGGAGATTCTGGGAGATTCGGAGATGTGGATAGTGTGTTTGCATGTGAGTTTGATATAAATATTTGCACACATACAGAGGACTGCTGTAGGTACTACACTGTTGTAGGTTAACTGCAAAACTGACCTAACCCTTTGTATGTCTATCCATGCCCTTTGCAAGGTAACTTGTCAGCATCTCTCACTAAGAAGTGGAGTTTATTTCTGTATGCTCAGAATCTGGGCTGGTCTTCATGAACTGACAGGAAATGTAACAAGGACTTTTTACACTTAGACTCAAGAAACCTTGTCCATTTCTACCATGTTGCAGACTCCTGCCTCTGTGACAAAAACAAGCCCAAGTTAGCCTAATGGAGCATGAGAAATCACTTGAAGGAGAGTTAAGGCATGCCAGCTAATAGTCAGCCAAGCCCAAGAAGGGCCTCTGAGACATCCTGTTAGTTCACCGCAAGTGCATGAGGCAGTCAAGATCAAACCATAAGAACTCAGTTGAACTCATCTTAAATTGCCAACCTTAAAATTCACAGTGAAAAAAGTGAATAAATGATGTTTTAATCCACTAAGCTTGGGGGTGTTATAGTACAACGGTAGGTAATTGATAACAGAATATTTATGGTTATTTCCTATTCTATCTCTTGAGGTTTTGTTTTATGGGTACTATAGCTATATATATATTTTTAAAGATTTTATTTATTTATTTGACAGAGACATAGAGCCAGAGAGTACAAGCAGGGGGAATGGCAGAGGAAAAAGAAGAAGCAGGTTCCCCGCTGAGCTGGGAGCGCGATGTGGGGCTTGATCCCAGGACCCTGGGATCAAGACCCAAGCTGAAGGCAGATGCTTAACCAACTGAGCCACCCAGGTGCCCCGTAGCTATATTTTTCAATGCTTGCGCATTCATAACTATCATATATACAATAGAATTGTGGTCTTTTTTTTTTTTAAGATTTTTATTTATTTATTTGTCAGAGAGAGAGAGCACAAGCAGAGGGAGCAGCAGACAGAGAAGGCAGAAGGAGAAGCAGGATCCTTGCTGAGCAAGGAGCCCGATGCGGTACTCGATTCCAGGACCTTGGGATCATGACCTGAGCAGAAGGCAGTGGTTTAACCGACTGAGCCACCCAGGCGTCCCGAATTGTGGTCTTTAATATAAAAATTTTCTTTTTCTCAATGAACTTTTGAGGCAAAATTCTACTTTGTCTTATATCAGGATTCTAATTCCTGCTTCTTTAAATTTTTTGGAAAGTTGTTTGGGGTACTTTTACCAATCCTGTTATTTTAGCCTTTTTCCCACTACCTTTTGAAATCCTGTCTCTTGGAATAACCATAAAATTTGTTTTTGCTTTGTGAGTTAAGACTGTTTGATATATTTATATGTCTGGTATGGCTGGTCTCAAATCTTATTAATGTTATATTCATTTCGTGTTTTCCTGATTTGTGTAATTTTTTTCTTTGTCTTTTAAAATGTGTTTTGGGGTTGCCTGGGTGGCTCAGTTGGTTAGGCCTCTGACTCTTGATCTTAACTCAGGTCTTAATCTCAGGGTGTGAGTGAGTTCAAGTCCCACATTGGACTCCATGCTGGGCATGTGGAGCCTACCTAAAAAAGAAAATGTGTTTTGCTTTCAAGAATATGAATTATTTTTCCTTTTTTTATAATTATTTTTCATTAAACTCAAGAAATATAAAAAATAATATTTATCTATCTGTATTCTTTAAATATGTTTTTCAAGATTACCATGAACTTTATTAATTTTCAAATTGTAACGTCCAAGACAATGCCCAGATAAATTATTAGAATTAATAAAATTTGAGCTAGATTCCCCAATACAAAATAAATATAAATAACGAACTGAATCCCATATTAAGACAAAGAGATAAACATGAAATTAAAATCATCATCTAAAATGTCAGGTGATAGTAAAGATGAAGTGCCAGAAATAAATCTACAGAGATATATGCAAGATCTCTATGGCTAAATAATAACACTTTGTGGAGAGACTTTATTAAAAAACGAGTGAACAAAAAATAATATTCTTAGTTTGGACAGCTCAATATTGTGAAGATACCAATTTCTCTCCAAAACATTCATAGCAACACAGCTTAGGATAGCAGTACAGTGAAAACATGCAAAGGTCTACTACTAGCAGGTTGGGTATAGAAATGGTGGTGCTTTCATGCTATGGAATGCTAACCAATGGTGAAGCCCAGCCACTCATGGTTAAGGCACCTGGACAGACTCAGTGTACAGGAGTATAGTGCCTTATCCTCTCTTCAGGGTAGGGAAGGGACAGGATCCTCTATAAGTTCAGAAAAGTCCTGAGGTTGGAATTCTTGTCCACAAAGCCATTCCCTTCTTGCTACTCAGACATCATGAGGAAATGGAGGGTCCCCCAAAGGGTCTTGGGGAGACAGTTGACCTGCCATGTCAAGGAATAACACGGAGCCTGCAAAGGGTTCTGAGGTGAAGCTAGGACTGGGACAGGGGCAGCAGAAGCTCCCTGTTAGGCACTCTGCACAGGGCCTCCCCAGTGTGTGGCTGTGGTTGGAAACAGAGAGGGGGCTGGAAGACTTCCAAGGGGTTAGGCAGAGGGACTTGCAGAAACCTACCACTCCCTACTTCCCCCCACACCACCCTGGAAAAAGAGGATATGCTGGGGCAGCAGCTCTGGGGCCCTTGCCTAGCTCAGTGCTAACTTCCCAGTCTCATCCAATGTCCAGATGTGCAGTTGCTGGAGTTGTTAGAGCTGGCTGTTTGCTGCCTTGAGTATTTAGTCCCCCAGTGCTTGAACCACACCTACACTTGTTACTTGCTTTTCTCAAAGTGTTTCTTTGGTTCCCACTGCTGTTCATTGCTATAGACTGTGCTCCTGACACTGCTGCCTCCAGGGGGACCTAAAAATGGTGGAGGGCCCAGGAGACATTTAGGTTATTGGAGCCTTATTCTTGATGTGTTCCCTGTGGATGTGATTCTACCCACAAAAGCTAAAGCTCATATCCTACCCCTGATCTTGTGCCCACCCAGCAAATTCTGGGACCCTCTCTTTCTCTCTCTCACCTTATTTTTTTAAATTAGACCACTTTTGCTTAAATACATAGAGTAATGCAGTAGTGAAACCTGAATATAAGTAGAAAATTTAAATGGTATAATTAACAACTTTTACAAACACATGTTTTAAATATAAAACAGATAATCACATCAAAAACTGGGCAGAAGACATGAACAGACAGTTCTCCAAGGAAGACATACAAATGGCTAACAGACACATGAAAAAATGTTCATCATCATTAGCCATCAGGGAGTTTCAAATCAAAACCACATTGAGATACCACCTTACACCAGTTAGAATGGCCAAAATCAACAAGACAATAAACAACAAATGTTGGAGAGGATGTGGAGAAAGGGGAACACTCTTACACTATTGGTGGGAATGCAAGTTGGTGCAGCCACTTTGGAAAACAGTGTAGAGATTCCTCAAGAAATTAAATATAGAGCTACCCTATGACCCTGCAATTGCACTACTGGGTATTTATCTCAAAGATACAGATGTAGTGAGAAGAAGGGCCATATGTACCCCAATGTTCATAGCAGCAATGGTCACAATCACCAAACTGTGGAAAGGGCCAAGATGCCCTTCAACAGACGAATGGATAAAGAAGATATGGTCCATATATACAATGGAATATTATGCCTCCATCAGAAAGGATGAATACCCAACTTTTGTATCAACATGGCCAGGACTGGAGGAGATTATGCTGAGTGAAATAAGTCAAGCGGAGAGAGTCATTTATCATACGGCTTCACTTACTTGTGGAGCATAAGGAATACCATGGAGAACATTAGGAGAAGGAAAGGAAAAGTGAATTGGGGGAAATCAGAGTGGAAGATGAGCCATCAGAGACTGTGGACTCTGAGAAACAAACTGAGGGTTTTGGAAGGGAGGGTGTGGGGTGATGGTGAGCCTGGTGGTGGCTATTAAGGAGGGCACGTATTGCATGGAGCACTGGGTGTGGTGCATAAACAATGAATCTTGGAACACTGAAAAATAAAATAAAATTAAGATTAAAAAAATAAATATAATTTTATAGGTTTTTATTCCAATCTTCTATGTCTACCTTCTACTTGTGCTATGGAATAACTGCTATGAGTTTGAATTGGAAATATATCACAAGAGTGGAAGTTTTCATCAACAAGTTAATTTTTAATTTCATATTTTATCAGTTAGCTTCTCAAATGTCTAAAACTTTTCCTTGCTATCACATTGAGAACATGACTGTTTTAATACATCATTTATTTTGACATGACATAATTTGGCAGGGCTTTTGCTTCCTTGGGAAGAAAGCTTTCTAAAATTGTAACATTATTAATTCTCTTAACTTGTGCATCAATCTCACTTGGATGACATATTGACAAGAGAAATGCTCTGAGGACATGGGGATAATAGAAGTATCTATGAAAGAGACACAATGCCTAACTTTGGCACCCATAATTCTAAGACAGTCCACAAGATTTCTACTTCCCACTGGACAGACCTGTCTAATTCTCTCTCTTTGAGTAACAGTGGCATACATAAATACCATGGAATATTTCCATTATTAGGTTATGTTATATGGCAAAGGGTAAGTGATTTTGCAGATGTAATTAAATTTCCCAATTAGTTGACTTTAAGTTATCAAAAGGGAAAGGGCATCTGGATGGCTAAGTTGGTTAAGCATCTGATTCTTGATTTCGGCTCAGGTCATGATCTCAGAGTCATGAAATCGAGTCCTGTGTCAGGGGGTTCCACAAGGAATTTGCTTGAGATTCTCTATCCCTCTCCTTCTGTCCCTCCCCTAGCGCTCTGTTTCTCTCTCTCTAAAATAAATAAATAAATAAATAAATAAATAAATAAATAAATAAATAAAATCTTCTTTTTTAAAGTTATCAGAAGTGAATTATCATGGGTGAGCCTAAATTAATGATCTGAGCCCTTTACAATAAATTCTAGATCCAGAAACAGAAAAAGTCTAAAAATTTATAACTGCACAAACTCCTTCTTCGTTGGCCTTGAAGAATCAAGCTTCCATGTTTGCAGATCACATGTCATAGAATGGCAGGTGTCCTCAGTTACACAGCTGTAGGAAACCAAATTCTGACAACCAGTGAGTTTAGAAGAGGAACCTGAGTATCACATTAGATTGCAGACGCATCCAATGCCTCAAACTTAGCCTACTGAGAACCTTAGCAGAGGACCACCTAATTTCTGGAGTAAAACAATGCATATCCTGAAGAATAGAGATTTATTGAATTGCTGTATTTTTCTATTAACTTTGCTCTTGTCAGCCACAGGAGGAAAGACTGCTAAAGGAGGTCTCAGATTTTGTTTTCTTCCACAAAATACCTCCACTCAAATACTCTGGATCCATTCTTTCCAAATTTATGTCATAACTTTCAGTTAAGGAACCTGATGAGAATGTGAATTCAAATTACATTGTAGTTCTGCAGCCACAGAATTAAATTTGGTATCTACTTTTTTAACTGCGTTACCTTGGGACTAAATAAGAAGAAAATATTTTTAAGTGTGTTATAGAATCTCTGGAGGTCACTGACCTTGCCCTCAGCTGAATTTAAAACCCTAAGATGTTAATTTGCTTTTTAAAAAGAATTCTTTGAAGTTAGAAACAGCCCAAGTAGAGGTACAATACTTCATATTGATTGTGGAGTTTACCCAAAGTATTGGAATACAATTGTTCATAGTATTCCTTTAGAAATTCATAATTTTTCTTGCTGTGTATCATACTTTAGCTTACATTTCCAGAGTACTCTGTGTACTTTCCTTTATATACATCCACTGTCAAATAACTATAAATATAATGGCTATAATGTATATTTTAACCAGAATTCAGTTATTTCTTTTCAGTTACTTAATCTGTGTAAAGTTCGGATTTAGTTTATTTATTTATTTACAAAGATTTTATTTATTTATTTAAGAGAGAGAGAGAGAGAGAGAGCACAAGCAGAGGGGAGAGGGAGAAGCAGGGTCAATGAAGAACAGGGAGCCCAACATGGGGCTTGATCCCAGGACCCTGGGATCATGACCTGAGCTGAAGGCAGATGTTTAACCCACTGAGCCACCCAGGTGCCCCGGATTTAGTTTATTTTTTGTTCCTTAGACAATATTATAAAAATAGCTCTGTTGTCTATAAGAATATTCTCCCCTTTTCTTAAACACTGTCATTTTTTTGTTTTTGTTTTTGTTTTTGTTTTTGTTTTTTGTTACCAAGCTTCTCTGGTTGTGGTAACTGCCAATTTTGTGAACTATTGCTGGCACTCTGCTTTAAAGAGAAGAGAGAGATGATAAAAGTAAATGAGTTATGAGCTTGAAATGAGTTATTCTTGGTTCAGTGAATACATGTGTACTATTTAGAGCAGAAGATACAATCAGAGTCAACAGAAGGCTACTGAATAAATCATAATTTATCTTATTCTTTTGTAATAAAGTCTGGGATAGAAATGTTCACAGTGCGCATTTCTCAACTTGGTGGAAATGTAAAGTATATTGGAGATGGCTTAGAACAAAATGAAAAACACACATTTCTGCTGATGCAATAAAAATAGTTCGGAAATACTATTTAATATCTACAATTTTAATTTGTTTTTCTTTCTTAATATTTCCTTTTGACTAAATTAATTTAATGAAGTCCGATTTCAGTTTTTTTTTCTTTTAAGTTTGGTGCTTTGGAATACTGTTTAAGAAGTTTAGCCAATGCCGAGTTCACAAAGATATTCTCATATGTTTTCCATAAACTTTATTGTTTTAACCTTCACATTTATATTTATATTCCTTTTAATATTGTATGAGGTACAGAAAACAATTCATTATTATTTTTATAAATACATATATCCAATAGACCCAGGACAGTTTATTATTTATTTATTTATTTTTATTTTATTACGATTCTATTTATTTATTTGAGAGAGAGAGAGAGAGAGCATGAGAGGGGAGCAGGTCAAAGGGAGAAGCAAACTCTCCGTGGAGCTGGGAGCCCAAACACGGGACTCTATCCCAGGACTCTGGGATCATGACCTGAGCCGAAGGCAGTCGCTTAACCAACTGAGCCACCCAGGTGCCCCGACGGTTTAATGAAAAGTCTACATCTTTACACTTTAGGGCATAATGGTTTCATTAATCACGTGACTGTAAATTTGTGAATTTATTTCTGAACTTTCCATTCTGTATGATTTGTCCCTTTTCTATACTTGCATTCTTCTCCCACTCTTCTATACAGGTACCTCCTGCTTTTTGAAGGTTCACATTATATCACTTCACCTTTATGAAAGACTTAGTATCTGTATTTGCTAAATGAAAGAAATCCGAAGAGGATTTTCACTTTCATGAAGAAAGCTGAAAAGCAAAAAGTGTTTAGGGTTTGTTTTGCGGTGAGCCCTTCCAGAGGCAGCATGCACCCAGAGCAGAGTGGCCCCACCAAGCTCCTTCCCCTGGACTACACTCAGCATCTCAGCATCAGGCAACTCTAGCTTTGAACTGTGTCTGTGAGCATCTGTGCTTCATCTCCATTTATTATGTGCATCCCTTAGCAACATGTGTACTAAAGTATCAGAAAATCCTAAGAGAAGTTGTTTTGGGGGTCTGGGAATGCTCAAAAATTGCCCATCTAAATTAATAATAATTGCTTCTTTGCCATTTTGGTTTAAAAAAGGTTTCATAGGAACACTCTACTTTCAGATAGTAGGGGATACCTATATGTTTATAATTCCATCTTATATACTTTTCTACTCCCCAAAGAACTTTGCTCAGTTTTTTTTCTCTCCCTGTTGGTTGCATTTATTTTCATTTTTAGTGCAGTTTTGCTGGAAAAAAACTTACAATTTTTCTTGTAGAGAAATTTCTTTTTTATAAATCTTGTAGAGAATATCTCTATATAGACATTGCTTTCAGATTTTTCAGTGAATTTAAAATTTCAGATTGACAGTTGTTTTCACTCACTCTTTTAAAGTATTTTTCTATGATATTCTGCTTTTATTCTTTATTGTGAGTGATTCATTTTCAGTTTGCTGTTTGCTCCTTTGAAGTTAAGCTGTGGAACCACCAATGCCAACTGCTTTTAATATATTCTCACAACATTTTCACTTTCAGTATTTTTACTATCTTATGCCTACACTTGCTTTTTTGTATCTCCCTGAGAGATTGAGAGTACTCATCCTGAATTGCCCTTACCCCTGTTTGCTTGAAGGTAGAGGTTCCATATCAGGAGAGGCAAGTTGAGAAAACCAGGGGCTACTGTCTCTGCCCAGTACCTACTTATAACACATGATATCACTTGAGGGAAGTGGGCCATTATCTTATCCCCAACTTCAAAGCAGTGACATAGATGTTTTGCTCGGGGGAGATGTAGATCTTAAGAAGAGAGAGATCAGTAGCTGTCCCTAAGTGGACTGACTTTATTTCATACAGAACTCAAGGAAATTAAAAGTCACCATTGAAAGAAATGGAGATTTTGGTTATAAGCAATGAAGAGGCAGATAGATCAATGATAATAAAAAGTGAAAATATAGAAGAACTAGAATTTTAGCAGAGAGAATCAGGAAAAAAAACAGCTAAGAACAGTCCTCCTGGGCATCAGAACCGGTCTCAAAGACAGGCCTCAAGACTACCCATGCAAAAGTTAATTGGGTCAGACTAAAGAACAATTTATGTCTCGGGACTTTGTCAAAGCAGTAATCAAAAAGAGCAATCAGCTGGCAATTTGAGGGCAAAGAGCTGAGTGTAATGTCAATAGGAGCAAATCAGCTAAAAGCTTAACAGGTCAGATCAGGGAAAGAGAACGTCAAAGAGAATTCTGCAAAAACCAACAATATATTAGAATACTGATTGCGACAATATATTAGAATACACTCTAGAAAGTGCTAGAATAAGCTGAATATTTCAGCAGAAATAGACTTCACTGAAAGAGTCAACCCATCAATAAAGCAAATAACATGAAGAGCAACAAGAAGCTCCAGGGGAGGGTGGGGATTAGTATACAGAATTACTAAAAGTTATTCTCTGAAATGAAAAAAGTCACACATGCAAGAAAAAAAAAATAAAGTACGCAACAAAAGCTGCCTCTGAGAGAACTCAAATGCCAGAATAAACAGTTATTATAAAGAACTAAGAGACATGTGTCTACAGCAGTAAGGAATATATATCAACTATGTCTTATAATATAGAGACTATCAGTAAAGAAATAAAAAAAAGTAAAAAAATAAGTGGAAATTCTGGAGTTTAAAAATTTAATAGGCAAGATACATTCATTAGATTACTCCTTTCTGCCCATGGATGCCTCTGAGTAAGCATCATTAAAGTCTCCCCTCCTACCACCATTATGTCTAAGGCAGAGTCTCCCAAAGAGCTTGCACAGGTTTGAGCTTTGAAACAACCAATGAGAGTCTGAGCAGTAGAGAAGTCATTGACATTCATACTAGGAAGGAACATGAAGACTTAGTGTAGACTTTCATTTTATATAAATTCATCTTCTATAGTATCCATGGCACACACTGTGTGGTAATGAGACATCCAAACACCCAGTGCTTAAGAGGTTTTGGGTTTGTCACGTATGCCACTTGTGGAGGAGGTGGATGAAGCCATGAATTCAAGGCCACACAAGGTAGATGGAAGAGTTGTGGAACCACAGAAGGCTGTCTCAAAAGAAGATTCTCAAAGACCTGGTGCCCACTTACCTGAAAAATTTTTGTTGGTGGCATTAAAAAAGACACTGAAGAACATGTTCTAAGAGATTAGTGTATTATGGAAAAATGAAAGTGATTGAAGTCATAACTGACTGAGGCAGTGGCAAGAAGAGAGGCTTTGCTTTTGTAACATATGATGATAACTCTGTAGACAAGATTGTCATTCAAAAATACCGTACTGTGAATGACCACAACTGTGAAGTAAGGAAAGCCCTATTTAAGAAAGAGATGGATAGTCCTTCATCCAGCCAAAGAGGTTGATGTGGTTCTGGAATCTTTGATGGTTGTGGAGATTGTTTTGATGGGGATGATGGGAATGACAAATTTGGTCATGGAGGAAACTTCAGTGGGTGAGGTGATTTTGGTGGCAGTTGAAGTGGTGGTAGATATAGTGGCAGTGGAGATGACTATAATGGATTTGGTAATGATGGAAGTCATTTTGGAGGTGGTGGAAGCTATAATGATTTCGGCAATCAAACAATCAATCTTCAAATTTTGGGCCCATGAAAGAAGAAATTTTGGAGGGAGAAGCTCTGGCCTTTATGGTGGTGGAGGCCAATACTTTGCCAAACCATGAAATCAAGGTGGCTATGGTGGTTCCAGCAGCAGCAGTTGCTATGGCAGCTGCAGGAGATTTTAATTACTGCCAGGAAACAAAGCTTAGGAGGAGAGAAGAGCCAGAGAAGTGACAGGGAAGCTACAGGTCACAGCAGATTTGTGAACTCAGTCAAGCACAGTGGTGGCAAGGGCCTAGCTGCTACAAAGAAGACACGTTTTAGACAATACTCATGTGTATGGGCAAAAAAGTCAAGGACTATATTTGTGACTAATTGTATAACACTTTAATTTCTGTTCTGTGGAAAGTGAAAATCATTCCAATAAGGAGGTTTAATGTAGTATTGTTTTGCTGTTTTGTTTTTGTTTTGCACCCATGCTGTTGATTGCTAAATGTAATGATCTGATCATGACACTGAATAAATGTGTCTTAAAAAAAAAAAAGTTTGGGGCGCCTGGGTGGCTCAGTGGGTTAAAGCCTCTGCCTTTGGCTCGGGTCCTGATCTCAGGGTCCTGGGATCGAGCCCCACATCGGGCTCTCTGCTCAGCAGGGAGCCTGCTTCCCCCTCTCTCTCTGCTTGCCTCTCTGCCTACTTGTGATCTCTCTCTCTCTGTCAAATAAATAAATAAAATCTTTAAAAAAAAAAGTTTAATAGTCAAGAAGAAAAATTCACTGAATAAGCTCAATAGTAGATTTAAACTGAAAGAGAAAAATATTGGCATCATTAGAGATTATTCAATCTCTAAGAATTCTCTCTAAGAAAGAGAAAGGAATGAAGTAAATAAAAAAGAAA
Organism: Potos flavus; assembly: GCA_028534135.1. Lineage (NCBI taxonomy): Eukaryota > Metazoa > Chordata > Mammalia > Carnivora > Procyonidae > Potos > Potos flavus. The sequence goes on along the minus strand of CM052886.1, from coordinate 79,759,832 downwards.
TTTATAGAGGTATGGTACATCACTAAGTGTACCAGCATATCCTAATGGGAGTATCAGAAAGAGAGGAGAGAGAGAAAGGATCAGAATATTTGAAGTTATGATGGCTTAAAATTAATTTGATGAAAAATAATGTCTATATACAAAAGGGTCAATAAACTCTAAGTAAAAATAAATTTGATGAAAGAAGTAGAGTTGTAAACTAAAAACCATAAATAATTGTTGAAAGAGATTAAAAAAGACAACTAATTTGAATGATAATCCATGTTATGGATTAGGAGATTGCTATAATACTAATAAAATGATGATATTCTCCAATCTGATCTAGAGATTCAATTTAATCCCTATCAAAATCCCAGGTATTTTTTGTTTTTGTTTTTGCTTTTTTTCCCCCAGAAATTATCAAACTACTAAAATTAGTATGGAAATTCAAGGGGCCCTGTATAGTCAAAATAATCTTGAAAAAAAGGAGAATACACTTGGAGGACTCACATTTCCTGATTTCAAAACTTAGTACAAAACTATGGTAATCAAACCAGTGGGGTAATGAAATTGGGCTAGATTTATGGGTCTGTGAAATAAAATCGAGAGTGCAGGAATAAATCCTAAAGCTTATGATCAAATGATTATCAACAAGAGTGTTCAACTGTCAGGACACATCTGGATTATTGTTTTCGATTTAGGCATAACAATATACATGGAGATCAATGTCTAGATTGCTCCTGGGGAAGGGAATATGCATCCAGAGAAAGATCACGAAGCATCTGGAAACCTAATTATATAAAGTGGATATAGAAAGAAGGTGAAGTTGTGAAGTTTGGTCTAAAGAAGAAAATATGAAAAAAAAAAAAAGAAAATATGTAAAAGTTTTGGGAGAGCTTTCTTTAAATATAAGAAAGTTCACTGGATTTTATCTTTAATTGCATGTAAAAGTAGAAGTAGAGCAGACAAGCATCCATTTGAAAAGATACATTTCAAGCTTAAAAATGGTTACAAGATGAAATAGACTGTTTATCAGGAGAATGTTCAGGAAGAGTCTGATTGACAAGTTACCATGGGTACTATAGAAGACATATTTATATAAAATGAAAGTCTACACTAAGTCTTCATTGTTCCTTCCTAGTATGAATGTCAATGACTTTATCATTCAAATGTCTTTTCATACCTATATCTTTATTGGTAAATAAGAACTTTGAACTAAAGTGTTAGCTAGACTATTATGAGGAAGAATTTGTTTATTTGTCCTTTCAATTTAGTAGGAAATTATTTGATAGATTATGATGAAGTATGTAATAAAAAAGTTGGAATTGACCACATCATTCATATACTTTGGAATATATATATGTATTTTTCAACCACACATATGCATTATTCCATTTCCAGTCAAATGATTAGCATCATATTAATAAAATCTTAATCTTTAGCTACTTCTCCAACATTGCTCTGAGACAATTTTGATCTTTGTATGGTTTGAAAAGAGGTGATATTTACCTGATACATTGGACTTCCTTTAATAAATAACAGTATTTTGCATAATAAATAATTTCATGGAAAAAATTTGCAAATAGCATTCTCAACAGACAATAGAAAGTTCAGCCAATTCATTTTCCAGATAGGAATTGCCATTAAAAATAATCAATGGTAAGCTCAAAGTCATTAATTTAAAGAAAATTCAAAGACTAGAAGCATTTGTTTATCTTGCTTTCTTTTATGATTTTTTTCCCTAGATAATTTCCCTTTTAATTTTCTTCGCAGATTAGGCTTCTCTGAATGATATCTGAATTATAACTGTGACAATAAATTTTGGCTTCATGCCAAAACCCAATAGCTATGCAATTAGAGCAAAATATTATTTAGAAAGGAACCTATGTGTTCCATTTTTCACTTTGTTTTGTTGTACTGATTTTAGAGAAAAAAAAAAAGCAGACAGGTATGAGAGAAAAATGGAAGATAACAAAAGCCTACTTATCTCCCATATCCTTAGATAGATACATCCTACTGATCCTAATTATGGCATAAAACAATTATTTGTGATGAGAGAAAGTTTTCGTTTTGATAGCCTAAGCAGTTTGAAATGAAGTAGGAATATATCTTGTCATATCAAGACTTGTTGCTTAATTGCAAATGCTTATTTGAATACATGCTCCTCCAATAACTCCCCTACCACTACCAGCATGGTAGTTAGCAAGAATAAAGAAGAAAAAAATTATTTTAGCTCAATTCCCCATAAGCTACTTACATAGAACAATCCAATTAAATGCTATTAATTCAAGGTCTGTAAAGAAAAATATGAACAATATATTAGATGTGTCAGACAAAAGAGGGTATAGAGATACCAATCACTCTTCGCTTTAATCCTCAACTATTTGACCCAAGACAGTGTATGGTCATGGTTGTGACAGTCTTCTTCAGGAAGAATGTGGGCAGTGACAGATATTATGTTTAAGATTCTATGAATATGGCTTAAGGGCACCTGAATCCCTTTAAGTTATTTGTTTACAAGGAGAAAGTCAAAGTGGCACACTGAGATTTAGTGAGCTAGAGAAAGAAACAGGACAATGAGGTACATTAAAGGGTTACAAAATCTGAAGAAAAGTCCCTTCCTCTGGGCTAAGGATATTTTACATTTTACTGAGGCAACATAGAAGAAATTTTATTTTCTAGGAGATATAGATCCAGTCAAAGTGTTATTCTGCAATTTTTTATTTATGGATTCAAAACATAACATAACACGTAACGTAACACATCACCACACTAATTATATTTTATCAACACATTGCTTATGAGACATTTCTTCTTTTATGTATATTGTTTAGTTTTTGTATGAAAACCTAAATATTGGAGCTGGCTTTTAAGAAGGATGATGTGAATTTAACATTTCTTGTAAACTTTCACAGAGGAAAATTACTTGATGGCTATTAAGTCCAATCCCAATAGTTCTATCTTATTTGAGGCAGATTTAATGGAAAGGTCCACTATATTCTTTTATAGTATTAAGTAGCAAATGGGAGAAATTTTAGAGAAACTTGATTAGTAGAAACTTTGTCAGTATTACAGGATCCATTAGTTGAAATAATGTAAAATGCACATTTCGTTGAGACTTACCTGAGAACCATCACTAGCAATGCAACCGTTAACTTTATTCCGATGGGGAGAGAATAAATTAAAGGTATAGCTTAAGCCCCAAATTCTCGAGGCAAATATAGCTTGCTCCCAATTCCTAGAGGGTTCATTTTGATGATAGGACCTATTACTATTATTTTTTTGCCCAAGTCGGTTACATTGAGAGCAAAATCTTAGTACCCTTTGATTCACTGCTTTATCTCACTGATGAGAATAAAGATTAAAATTACAAACTAAATTTTGTGTTTATATTACTAATGATAAATTTGCTTTTGTTACAGCTTGTTTTCCTATCACTGAACTTGAATACCAGAATGAACTAGTCTTTCTTTACATCTGATGTGATTTAAGAACTATCCTCTAGTGTAGAGTTCCTGGCATTGTCCATGAATTATATCAGATAACTATGGGAGACAGAGGTTTTCGTGGGTATTTAGTAAAAATAAAATTAAAACAGAATAAAGAAATAAACCACTAAAGGAGATTACACGACTTCAGTGTATCTTAAATAAATAGCTTGTATTCAAATATAAAATCTTAACTAAATATTTAAACCAAAAGAAATGATTACATCAAAATGAAACCCATTTTCTACATGGGTTTGTAATGGTTGTTCCTGTTCTGGCCGGCCTTTCTCTCCAGACCTTTTCCTCCATCTAAGCCTTAACACATTTAGTCACTTTACCAAATGCATACATGCTGGCAGTCACATGGTGAAGAAGATAAATATAGTCAATGAACTTAAGAAATAAGGCATAAATAATGTATCAGTTCATTAAACATGTAGTGAGAATTAGGTTAGAACAGACTCATGAGGGGCTTTGTCCATGAAGAGATAGGGAGAATTCTTTCAGGAGCCATTAAAGGGATACAAGAGTCCCATAGAAAAAAACTTTTTAGAAAGCAGAGCACTATA
>CM052886.1:79695824-79755296 GCA_028534135.1 Potos flavus | reverse complement strand
CACCCTGCCTCTCGAATTCTTCCTATCAGAGAGATCATATGATAATTGTCTTTCTCTGATTGACTTACTTCCCTTAGCATAATACCCTCCAGTTCCATCCACGTCGTTGCAAATGGCAAGATTTCATTTCTCTTGATGGCTGCATTGAAAATAGATGGAGAGATAAAAAGCTTCCAGGACAAACAAAAACTAAAAGAATTTAATGGTAATTTTTAATATAATAATCAAGTAGAAAGTTTTATTATAATCAGAGAATGCTTATAAAAGGGGAAATATAAAATAAAACATGTTATGGGAAGGAATAAAAGCCCTACAAGACTTGGAAGTACTGGTAAAAAAAAAAAAAAGTTAAGAGGATTAGATTTAGGTGAAATTATAATTTAAAACTGTGGACATAGGGTCACCAGGAAAGACACTGTTAAAAACCTGAGCGTGTTTCCAAGAGCATATGAGAAAAGTGGCTATGCATGGCACTCTTTCTCTGGCAAGTCTACTGTGGTGTGAGGAGAATAGAGCATCACTGGTAGAGGACTATGTCTAGGTAGATGGCCTGAAATTGGGCTATAGGCTGGCATAGAGCATGTGGCAGATATAGAGATCTCTACATGCCTGCTTTTGAAATACAGAAATGCCAAGAAGGTAAGTGCTTCCAAATGGACTTGGTCTTGTGTAGAATGTCCAACTGACCAAAAGCAATGATTCTGCTTTCAGCTTTGACCCTGTATGTTTATATATAATTCCACAGGATTAATATATTGATACATAATTACAAGTGGGAATAAATAAGTGATATGGGCATCTCAGTGGAAGTCAGAGAAAACTTCAAAGACAAGTGGACCAGATGATGCTTGTAAAAAGTCATTTCCTGATTATAGAAATCCAGAAGGACTCCAATTACAGTTTTGCTTAAGACAATGACATTCACAATCTTCCTTCAAAACTTCCTAAGTTTTATGAATTTCTTAGTAACATTTTAATGTATTATTATTATTATTTTGTTATTATAATGTGTTTCTATCACTTATTAATAAAACAAAGACTCTAATTAAGAAGTCGGTCATAGAAGGTAGGCAGCAGAAAATAGAAAAATGTAAGATACTTGGAATCGGTTATTGTGTTAAGACGTAATAAAAAAACAATGGCATAGCCACCCACAGTCTGGAGTTAAAAAAACTAAAAACACATAATTTTCAGAGAGAAAAAAATAAGACTATGCAATATCCTTTAATTATCCGAGACCTTGTACTTACTGAGAAAAATGTTCTATGGTCAATATATATGCTAACACAGACCAATTATTAAGGTATGTGGTGATTCAACTTTAAGAAACTGGAATTCTGAGTTACATCTGTCCTAAGGTACACCCCCTTGGACTCTCCAAAAGAACTCCCTTTCCTTATGCCATTAAGAAAAATTGTTAGAGAAATGTCAGATCTTTTAAAAATAATATTTGTAGGGTTTTTTTTTCCCAAGTTGAGAATATAGGAGATAAAGCTTGTTGTCGTAAAGAGTCTCTGATATCAGCAGAAACAGAAAGAAACTGAGACACTTGAGTTCATTCACTGTATTTAACTGATAAATTTCAATGTGTATAAGGTTAATATAACAAACAGCGGAGTAAGCTTGCTAAATGGAATTCAGCAAGTAGTTTACATGCTGTGTACTTTGGATATGGTTAATTAATCATGGAGCTCTTAGGAAAGAAATCAACAGGCAACCCATTCACAGAGCTACCACAAAATTTGTATAAACTGAGAAAAGTACAAGGTATCCATGCATTTGGAAAATAAATTTAATCTAACTACGACCATAGGTAGTTGTGGGCGCTCACCCAGGTCTGTGTCACAGACACAGAGCTGTGAATGAAGTCTGAGTACACTTGAAGGAAGATTGCTCTAACACTAGACTCAATAATTGTTGAGTGTTCTTTACAGTCATTTCCAATACAATCTGTGGTTAGTTTCCAAGGCAACTGTAGACTAAGAAAAGCAAAATATCCAAATATCTCAAGGATTATTAAATTCTGGAGCTAACAATAATTTCAGGGAATATAAAAACATCCTGGCCAAATGTTTGTATTGAGTTGGTACTCAGGAATGCCACGGGATAAATGAAGTTATAATCAAATTTTGATTCACATTAGGACTCTTGAAATTCTAAACATAATGGTTGTTTTTTATCTTGGGACTCATGTAGAATTGCTATTGTTTCTCTCTCAAATAGCTGGTAGAATTTACCAATAAAGCCATAGGGCATGAAATTTTCTTTTTTGGAAAGTTTTTAATACAAATTCAATTCCTTTGTTAGACTAGTTGTGCTATCTATTTCTTTTTGAGTGATTTTGAGAGTTTGGTCTTTCAGGAATAGACCAAGTTTATCTAAGTTATGATATTTATTTGCACAGAACTTTCCATAATTGTCACATATTATCCTTTTAATGTCTATGGGATGTGTATAATATGCCCTCCTTTGTTCCTGATGTTGGTAAGCTGTATCTTCATTCTTTTTTTTTCTTAGTTAGCATAGAGTTTTATTAATTGTTTCCTACCTTCAGAAAAAAACCATTCAGTCTTTTATTATCAAGTATAATATTAGCTGTAAGTTTTTTATGGATTATCTTTAGCAGATAGAGAAATTTCCCTTTTATTCCTTTTTTGTTGAGAGATTTGGTCAAGTATTTTTCATGCATCTATTGAGATGATAATGTGTTTTTTGTCCTTTTCCCATCAATTTGGTGTATTATGTTAATTGATTCTCAAATGTTTAACCGATCTTGCATTGGTAGGATAAATCCCACTATTTAAGTCTTTTGAAAAATATTTCAAAAATTGGTATTGCTTACTTTTTAGTTGTTTGATAGGATTTGCCAGTTAAAGCACCTTTTGTTTTTTAGAAGATTTTTTTTTTAAGATTTTATTTATTTATTTGATAGAGAGGAGAGAGATCACAAGTAGGCAGAGAGGCAGGCAGAGAGAGAGGGGGAAGCAGGCTCCCTGCTGAGCAAAGAGTCCGATGCGGGGCTCGATCCCAGGACCCTGAGATCATGACCTGAGCTGAAGGCAGAGGCTTAACCCACTGAGCCACCCAGGTGCCCCTAGACGATTTTTAATTATTCTTTTGCCACCCTAGCCTCTCCCTCTTGCTCTTGCTATCTGTATCAAAGATCACTAAATTAAATTTCCATTCATATAATACCTTAAGAATAAATTCTATTACTGAGATTTTTAGGAACTCATTTGAAGTTGTAATACCCACTTTGAAGTTTCTGATTTATTTTTCATGTTATTGTTTTTGTTTACTTCAAGCAAGACATCACCATCTATAATCAGAAGTACTTGAGAATTGCTTTTTGTTTTAATACTTTTTTATTTTAGAATTCTTTCAGCATTACAGAAAAATTGTAAAAATAGTGCAGGCAGTTCTCATGTAAACCATTATCACTACCTTACTAGTATAGTACATTTGTAACAATTAATGAAACAATATTTGACACCTTATTGTTAACTGAAGCATATACTTTATTCATATTTCTTTAGTTTACCTAATGTCTTTTTTGTCCTTAATACTTGATGATCGTGTTCCAAGATCCCAGTTAGGATGTTACATTACATTTAGTTTTCATATGTCCTTACACACTTCTTGGCTGTGACAGTTTCTCAGACTTTTCTATTGTGTTTTTGTTTTTGTTTTTGTTTTTTATCATCATGAGAGTTTTGAGAAGTGCTGGTCAAGTCCTTTATAAAATATTTTTCATTTGGGATTTTTCTCATTTTTCCTCATGATTAGATTGAGGTTATAAATTTTGGGGAAGACCACAGAGCTAAAGGGTCATTCTCATTGTATCAAGGGTTCATACCACCATCATGACTTACCACTGTTGATGCTCATGCTTACTACGTGAGCTGTGTATTGCCTTTCAGGTTTCTCCACTGTGAAGTTACCATCTCCCCTCCCCCTTATACAGTATCCTCTTTGGAAGGAAGTCACTATGTATAGCCACAATGAGGCAGTAGGAAGTTATGCCCCATTATTTTGAGTATGGTATATCTTCATAAATAATTGAGAATTTTTCTGCATGGAGACTTGTCTATTTCTCCCATTCATTTATTCAATCATTCAGTTATAGTGCTATGGACTCATGTATGTTTATTTTGTACTTTATTTTATTTCTTGAATTATTCCAGTTTTGGCCATTGAAAGCTCTTTCATTTGTCTTTTTTAAATTTAATAAATTAAAAAAGGATAAATTTGGACGTAAATCAAAAGAAGGGCCGTATTCTATACATTAAACTGCCATGTAGGACAGTGAGTGAACTCAGGACAGCTGTCACTGCAATTTAAAGGTGATCCCCCTGGAATATAGACCTCTCGAGTTGGAACTGAACATCTATAGGGCAACAAATAGTGATGCAACTCAGTTATCTTAATTTCAAGGGAAGAGTAGGTTCTGCTTGACCTTCAAGTTCTATTTTTTTTTCCCTGAGGGAAATTACTAATTATTCAAAATAATTTTAAGGTATCCATTTTTTTCCTTCACATACTGAACCAAAAGACTTTGAATAGTGCATATAAAACCAATTAAACTTGACAGTGTTTCTTCTCTAGCATTTATACAGTCCTCTATTAAACAAAATTAAAAGATGAAAGATATTAAAAATTCAGTCTTCATCCTGCTTCTGATATCCTCTCAAAGCTTTTTGTCCTTGTTCACATGATGTAATTGGTGACAGGCAGAATTTCCGGTCATTATGTAAGAAACAAATAGACAAAGAAGTTTATTAAATTTAACTGAACATATTGTGTGTTTCCATAGGAAAAAATGTATTTCGTCATCAGAAGTAATTTTGAATTTTGAGTCAGCCTCTTTACCCTTAAAATGGATACTTTAAAATTATTGTGAATAATTATTAAGTTCCTTCACAAAATGTGCTCCCTTCCCAGATTTAATTAAATGTATGTCCAAATTTCTTGTCTCTCACATGAGGTAAAATATAACTCAAAGTGTTTGAAACGTACTACCTCTATCTTTATCAAGCGTGAATTTACCCTTGGGCTATTTGGCACCATTTTTGTCTTTTCAGAAGTAACATCTCTTCATGACATCTCTAAATGCTTTTTCAGATGTTTCCAAAAGGTGACAAATGATTGCAATGATAACATAAATTCTCACTTGTCTTCTTGTTTCTACTATGCTGGATCAATGATAGTTGAAATAGAGAAAAGTTAAAAGGTCTCTCTGGGACTTTTTGTTTTCTGTGTGGGAGAGTGAAGAGAGTTCTTGGGTCATTTGGAGTTAGTTTTCAGGAACAAAATAAAATAAACAGAGAAGGGTAAGCCTCTTTAAACAAACAAACAAACAAACAAAAATATAGTGAGAAGGCAAAAGTTGATAGAAGTTGTAAGAAAATAAAATATTTGTAGGGAAAATTTTGAGAAATGTGACTAGCGCTGCTCTTAAGCCATCTGATTCTAGGACAAGAGATGGGGTTTGCCAATTTGACAGCTTCCCTGTCTTACTGCAGGACATATGCTCTTTGCAGGTAGGATAGCATAAAGATGAAGAGCCCAGGCTCAGGGTCCAGACTACTCAATTTGATTCTCTGTTCTAGCAATAAATGGCTTGTGATCTTTAACAAGTTACTAATTGTTTTTCCTGCCTCAGTTTCCTATTCCATAAAAATGAGACTATAAGAGTATCTACCACATAGGTGTTGTTTTGAACATGTAATGTACTAATATATGTAAAGAATTTAAAGCAGTGTAAAAACAGTAAGTGTTAGTGATGAACTTGTCATTAACACTAATCCAGGTCTCATTTGGGGCTACCAAAAAATATATTATGGAGTCCAGTGTTTGTATATGCCATCAGTCTTTTTTTTTATGCTGAATACAGATTATCATTGGCCATTGATATTAGTTCTACTTGATCTGTTTTTGAAATACTCGAATATAGTTTAGATATCTCATCTCACCAAAAGAAACACTATGGTAAGCCAATAATTGAAAATCGTAAATAAAGTATTCAATAGAATGGCTAAGAAAGGGTATGTAATATTTCAATGCAACAATTTTAGACTGAGTTAGTTTACATGTATTTTCCAGAATTATATGATTTTTAATAGTTATTAAATTCTTGATTTTTTTTGCAAATCAATGCATTGAAATTGGATTTTTTTATATATTAGAATTTTACTTTTATTTAAAAGAGATAGGACCCATGATACAATGATTTCTATTTCTTGATTTAAAATTTACATAAGTTTGCTTTTATCAAAAGATACTTTCAAAGGGAAAATTCATGAACACATAAACATTTATGTTCATTGAATATGAAAGCTTAAAATACCAAGTTGTCACTAATAAATTAGAACCCCATACAGAAAAAGTGCTTTCATGCATTGATATCTTTTTAAAACATGTTCAGTTTGTGCCTCATTAAGTACCATATTTTTCAAGATACATTAATTTTCCTTCAAGTACAAAATCTTTTACCATTTATTTTTTTTCTTTTACCATTTAAATAGAGAAAATGAGTACTTTTATATTGTACTGATTGCTCTCTTAAAATTCCTCACATCATTGAAACCTATTTTTATGAATGTGTTCTTATATATAAAATATATAAGGTTCAATATATTAGGTTATTTTTTAATATATTAGGTTATTAATAGCAATATAGTTGCAACATTCATCTTTTTTTCTCTTAAACTGGAAATAGAGCTTCTTCAAACAAATAATGTAAATAAGACAATATGTCTCATTAGTGTAATGAGATGTACCCTGTATTTTGAAAGTACATCATCCATATATTGAAATGCATAGAATTCTATAAATAGCTATATGAGGAAAAGTTGTAATTGGAACCATTCATTGGTATATTCGTTCTAACGGTTTTGTCAATAGAGTAGTTTTCCCTTGGTTTAATGGCAATTATATATGAAATGTTCATATAAAGGAGGACTAATCTAGATCCCATGCCCCTTTCACCATGTGAGGACACAGCGAGAAGGCATAGCCTGTGAACTGAGAAATGGGTCCTCATTATAATATGACTATGTGGGCACTTTGGTCCTGGATTTTCCATCCCCTGGAAGTATGAGGAAACAAAATTTCTGCTGTATATAAGCTACCAAGTCTGTGGTATTTTGCAATAGCAACTCAGATGAGCTAAGACATATTTATATGGTCTATTTGTATGGGAGTATCATTGAGATATACATAGACCATGAGAATACAGAGGTTTGGGATAATTAATTTATACGTTACCAAATGTTCTTTTTTTTTTAATTTAAGTCTTTATTTTATTTTATTTATTTATTTTTTATTTTTTTTAATTTTTAAATTTTTTTTAATTAAAGCATAATGTATTATTTGCCCCAGGGTACGTGTCTGTGGATCCTCAGGTTTACACATTTCACAGCACTTACCATAGCACATACCCTCCTCAATGTCCATAACCCAACCACCCTATCCCTACCCGCCCCTACCCCCCAGCCACCCTCGGTTTGTTTCCTGAGTTTAGGAGTCTCTTATGGTTTGTCTCCTTCCTGATCCCCTCTTGTTTCATTGTTCTTTTATTTAAATATTGATTTTAAAAAACAAATAACTACAATATACACTATATTATCATTATTGAAGAAAACTGTAGTTTAGGTCAGTAAGAAAAACAGATAAAGATTTTTTAATTGGCTTTAGGAAAAAAATAGGCATGTTGTTTTGATGTAGGTGTCCATGTGTACTTATATATTTTTAAGCCATTTATAAAGTAATTTATATTTCTCATGGAAAATAAATTATAGTCAGTGCTTAGGAGGCAAGGGAGTTGTGTTTATTAGGCGATTGGTAAATACGTACTTGACGAAATTTTATTCAAACTTATTTTTCTGGGTAATAGAAAGCTAATCTTTCTTAAAGATATCTCTTGAATTCACAGTGTCTGGATTTAGAGTATTACAAAAAGCAGAGGATCCCTCTCAGCTATGCTTGTCTCAGAGGAAAAATCTTCCATTTGAAGAAAATTAAGATGGTAGTAAAACATATAATGTCTTTCTCTTCATCCCTGGCATAAGAAGTAACTTAAAACAGAGTTTTGTTGAGAGTACACTGGTATGTCTATATCCATTTCATCTTGTTCAAAGTCAAATAATTCAAAGCAGAATAGCTTGCTGGGAAATATCCTTATCCAAAAAATGTTAGCAACTCATCTAGGCAACAGATGTCTGGCTATATTTAAAGAGTTGTTTAGGAAAGTCATAACTCTTTGAAATATTGAATCATTTTGTAAGGACTGGTGACATCTAAGTTACTAACATCTATTTTTGTTTTATATGTATTTTTGTCTTTGTATACATAAGTGAAAATAAAAGTACTAAAAATAATATTTCTGTTATTCAGTTCTGTTTCTCAGAACTCCAAATAATAAAACATTATTTATAGAAGAATCTGTATAAAAACCTCTGGCCATTATGTATACTATTTGGATAAATTAATGCAATGATACATATGTAAATAAAAATATGTGTGTATATATACATATGCGCCATGGAACAATAAAAGTTTTGTTTTTATGTTTCAGAAAAAGCAATTGATTCTGGACTTGTAGTTGTCTTTTAAAATATTGAGAGTATTTCAAGGAATGGCAGCAGCGCCTGGTGGCTCAGTTGGTTAAGCGACTGCCTTCCTCTCAGGTCATGATCCTGGAGTCCCAGGATCGAGTCCCACATTGCGTTCCCTGCTCAGCAAGGAGTCTGCTTCTCCTCTGCTTCCCTCTGACCCTCCCCCTCTCGTGCTTTCTCTCTCTCTCTCAAATAAATAAATAAAAATCTTAAAAAAAAAAAAAGGAATGGCATATACTTGCATCTTTGAATTTTTGCAGTGAATATATGTGGTGTTTTACATTTTGAGAAAAATTTTCCACAACCCTGTACCCAGTTTCCACAACCCAGTACCAACCCTGATCTATCTTTTCAGCTATTTCTTTGTATTCTAGATAATAATGAGACTGAAATATTCAGCTAGCCACAGGTATATTAGGACCTAAGTTAGAGGCAAAGATATTTCTTTTCACTTTGAGGGAAGAGAATGAAGAGGGGAATGAAAGATTAAGGACTGCCACAAACTTGAATTGGGTAACCAAACCTCTTATGTTTGAGCATGCATGCGTTGATATGAATTACAATTACTGTTAATTTAGGGATTATAAATATTATTAATTTAGGAAACAAAATTGAGAATTTTATTTCTTATTTTTATTAACATATAATGTATTATTTGCTTCAGGGGTACAGGTCTGTGAATCATCAGTGTTACACAATTCACAGACTCACCATAGCACATACCCTCCCTAATGTCCATCACCCAGCCACCCTATCCCCCTCAACCCCCCAAACAACCCTCAGTTTGTTTCCCGAGATTAAGAGTCTCCTACGGTTTGTCTCCCTCCCCAGTCCCATCTTGTTTCATTTTTTCCCTCCCTACCGCCCATGACCCCCAACCCTGCTTTTCAAATTCCTCATATCAGAGAGATCGTATGATAATTGTCTATGGCCATACCACCCTGAACACACCCCATCTTGTCTGATCTTGGAAGCTAAGCAGGGTGGGGCCTGGTTAGTATTTGGAAGGGAGAATTTTATTTCTAAGAACACTGGAAAGGGATAATTCCCTGCATGGAAAACTCTCATAGTGAGAAACCTATTTTTATCAGAAGCTTATAAATCTAAATATTCATAATAAAAGTTACATTCAGAAAATATTTCAAAAATTTTAACTCCTTAAAAAAATCGATAGAGGGGTGCCTGGGTGGTGCAGTAGGTTAAGCATTTGATTGTTAGTTTCAGCTCAGGTAGTGATCTCAGGGTCCTAAGATGGAACCTTGTGTCAGGCTCCCACTCAGCAAGGAGTCTGCTTGGGATTTTCTCTTGCTCATGTTCTCCTTCTCTCGTTCTCTCAAAATAAATAAATCTTTAAAAAAAATGATATAGATCATTATTAGCAACAACTCTTGTTCTATAGAGAATACAGATGGGAAAAATCAGAAGTCAGTTCTTCCTAAAGCCATCCTTACTATGCAATAACTCTTAGACCTTGGGATAACATATCTGTTCCTTTAAATATATCTACTAAAAGGCATTGTGAGTGCATTTTCATCACCATAGTCAGAACATAATACTAGGATCAGCATAGAAATGTGATTACATATGTAGTTTAAACAATTTATAGTTTTAAATCTACCTTCCAAGACGGTGACCCCAAGATTGAAAGCATGGATAAATTAATTCACCATATATAAATGAGTATAGCATCAATATAACTGCTAAGCTATGGAAGTTATATTGTAAGGGAATTAAAATTATTTTTGAAGTTATGAAAATAATAAAGGAAACCTCATTTAAGATGGAGTCAGGAAGCCCTGAAGGAGCATTTTACTTGCCTGTGCTACTCATAGCAGGCTGCACAGCTAGCGGCGAAAAGAAAGATAAGAATTATTTTGACAAGTAAGAACATGTTTCACATTAGAAATTTATCTCCTGCTTTTAAAGAAGGAAGATCCCTCCCTGCCCTAACAACACACTAACCACCACTTGCAGTGAAGGAGAAGCTGCCACAACCTCAAGCTCTTGTTCTTCTCCAATGAACTTCTGTTCAAAGCCGCCCTCCTCCATTTCCTCCAAACCTTACAAAAGCTTACCTTTCCTTTGTCTCTTCAGACTTGCCTACGGTTCACCATAGCTTGCTTGTCCTAAATTGTAATTCCTCTGCTACTCTGCTAGTAAAACAACTGGCTCTTTTATTTTGAAGTTTGATAAAGTTGAACACAGTAGTTATTAGAGTTCCAACTGACAGCCAAAAGGAACTTTAGAGAATTTCATGAAGATTGGAAACAATCTTAGGGAAAATCATGATCTAGATTTGAGTATTCTAAACAAACAGCCAAATGTATGCAAAGCAGAATGCATTTACTGTACTAAAAATATTCCATGTGACTTTGCAAACTGGAAGTTTCTCTACACATAGAGGTTATTTTATTTCATTAATAAGGCCTTTTCTTATATTGACCATCTATATAAGTTCCCTTGGAGAAGAAGATTTATATATGTGTGGATAGATGATATATAGATAGATATAAATTTGAAGCCCGAGCTACAGAACTAGAAATTAGAGAAAAATATGTGGAGAATAATGCTATACATGGAAGATGATTTTGAGTGATAGAATAGGATTCTATAAGCAAGAAATCAATGGTAATGAAATGAATTGGCTAAAATTGGAAATCATAAAAGCCTCCATCAGTGGTCTAGTGTAGAATGCCTAGTTGCATTTGAAAGCAGGATTAACATGATGATAGGCATTCTTGGTGTCTGTATTTTGAATGCATTACTCCAAGTAAAAAGGCAGAAGTGAATTATACAATTTGAGTTTAAGCTCCAGCAGTTTTAGAGTCCTACTGTTAACACGGGTTTTAGAATCAAGAACAAATGAAGCAGATGATTTAGGAATCAAATCATGGACCAAGCCTGGAAGAGAAAGTTTAGGTTTCAGAAGAACTGGAGGTGGGAAAAAAAACTCCCAAATTTGTTTGAATAATACATTGATTCCATTTATAACACGTGGAACTTTAAATGGCTAAAAGTGATATGAATCTATTTCTAGTCTTGCTTTATATGGTAAACAGTTCAGTAGGTTTTCCTCCTTCATGAAATAATTAAAGGAGTCTGGCAGACAATGGCTCTGTCATTTTGAACAAAGCCTTTTCTGAGGCTGTCTTGGAGGCTGATTTCATTCTGGGCATTTGGAAGACAAAAAAGTGAAATAAAAAGAATTGGGGAACTTGGGATATTGTTATTGGCCAGGCCTAGAAGTACACCTATCACTTCTACCATGCACTAATGTTTCACAAAGCCACACCTGGTTTCAAAAATTCTAAAAAGCTTAGAATTTGAAATCTTATTTTTGGTAAAATTATGATATGCTGCACGGGAAAGTATAACTTATTGGTGGGCAGCTAACTATCTCTGCTAGCAATCCTAAATCCCAAACTAAGTCTGATTGTTATTCAGTATTGGATTGGGCTGATCCCTTATTAGCAATGTGTTAGTTGACAATAGTTTTGGAAGGAAGATGCCGATTAGTCAAGCAAAGCAAGTAGCTTTATTTAGGTGTTTTGTCTAGTAAATATTTGACCACATTGTTCTAATAATACATATTTTCCTCAGAAGTATCATCTCTAAGTTCTCTAAGCTACAAAGAGAGATCATGTGATATGTTGGGCATATGAGGCACTACGTGAGGCAGACATTTGTAATGTCTCTTAGAATCCTGTTTCATTCTCTTAAACTAATTACGAATAGTGCCTGCAGAGTTTATTTCTACCTGTCACTTTCATCCCATCTTCCTATATTGACAACCTGTTTCTGGTTTTACCCACAACCACACATTTCTGGCAGTTGTGTTGTGAACATACCTTTTGGAAGATTCCATTCATTATCACTACACTGACATAGTGGCAATAATAGTATTGATGTAGGGTATTTTTCTGGCTAGCATTTTGCTAGCATATTCACTTATTTTGAGATTTCGTATTTTCTATAGGCCTTTTCTCAACCTCTTATTAGTTCAGCTGGAAATAAGGAAAACATCAGTTCATTTACGTGTACACTCTTGGGAAAGTGGCACTCTCTTTTTAAGGATATGGTTATTCTCAAAAGACAGTAAAATCCTAGAGTTGCGGATGACCATTGTTCCCACCATTTGATTAAAGCCTGACTCAACAAAAGAGTAAAACACACCAGAAAAATGTTTAAAATAGCATATATTCCTGGGACCATCACTGTACTCTTATACCTGTGTCTCTATTCATTACTCTTTTGAACTTGTTAGGTACACAAACTAAACAGATCCCTGCCTTTTAATGTTATTTGAACTTGAATTTCTGTCAGTTATCATACAAAAATCTCTGTTGCTTTTAAACAAGGCAATATATACAAAAACACAGCACACTGCTTAAGTATCACTTATTTCCTTTATAAAGTAAGTTCATTTCCATGTCACATATTCTAGTTTTCTACATTTTCCTCAGAGTGAAATAAGATCAAGGGCAAAGACACTTCTGTGTGTTTGTCTCTATGTTTTTAATGACTAATATAAAACTACTGCATAGAGAAGAGATTTCTGTGAGAAATGGTACTAATCTAATTAAATGATTCAATGGCTTGAACTACCTTTTTTTGTAGAGGATTTCCTTGCTGGTTTTATTTGGTGTAGTAAATCCCGAAACTTTATTTGGCTACAAAGAGCAACTGTCTTTGAGAGTGTAAAATATAGACCTGATGAACATGGAGCTTTCTTGGTTGAAGTGGGAGAAGGAGCCTATCAACACATCTATTTGCTCCTTTCATTAATACCTGCCAGTAAAAGCTACCGGAGTGCCTCACAGTCTCCCTTAATCCACTTGGCACGAAATACATTGTTCTTGATCAATCTATAGTAATTGATGTGTACATATGTGTCTGTTTTATACACAACAAAATCTATCTGGCCAACAGGAACATTTGTTGCTAGAACAAATCATTTTGAAACTGCATTATCATGGTGGGATCCACACTCTCAATTTTTCTTCTGTGCGAATCAGCAGTAGATACAGAACCCTCCCCTAATATTGGTCAACCGAATAATTTGTATTCACGTGAAAATAATCTGAAAATATAATTGATTTCCAAATGCTTCTGTTTTTCTTCTTGCCAAGAATCATTAGTGACCTATTTGTAGAAGATGGCATTACCATGTATAACTAATTATATGGCAAAATAGTGATCATGTATTATATTTATACTTTTTTCATGGAAGCCTTTAATCCAAAATGTAGACTTCTCTATCTAATGATCTAACAAATATTGGTCCACAAAAACTTACCAATGCATTACCTAAAATAGAGAAAGGCAATTAAAAACATTATCAATCTCACCCATAAACACTATGCAAATCCTATTATACTGAGTCCCAGTTAGCCTTTGAACTAAGAGTTATAATACAAAAAGTCCCAACAATTATTAGATTTTGTAAAAAAATTACTATCATCTTTAAACAAATAAATTACTTGTATGAATCTTGGGGCTTGCAACTCAAACCAATTAATGAAGAATTCTAGATATGAAGGTCACTATACAGAGTAGATTACCTTAACCACACACTGTTGTTTTTTAAGTACTTCACATTTAAAAAATCTTAATTATTTCAAGTCAAACTGAGTCACCAATAAGGTTATAAAAATAAGTGTGTTAATGTTTTCCATCATTTTTAGGGAACTAGTTACTCTATAGATACAATTGTAATGGAAATCTCTCTGGCTGATTGAAATATGTTCTCACATCTCCATGGCATAAAAATAAAACATGATTCTATAGCAACTCATAAAGTTTCTTCTTAGAGAATTGTCAAATCCTACTCTCTGTAGAATAGATTTCCGAAGATCACTAGAAAGAAGGATGAGTCTTAGATTTTCTTAAAACTAAGATTGGTGATTAAAATATGGAGTCAGGGATTTTTAAAAATATCATTAACTTACCCTGAATAAATCATGTAGGAAATGATTTTTTTAATTAATAGACTTTGTTTTTTAAAGCAGTTTTCTATTAAGAGCAAATTAAGCAAAACGTATGGAGTTCCCCCATACTCCTTCACTGTATTCCTCAATTTCCCCTATTTGTAATATCTTACATCAATTAATATGGTGTATTTGTTACAATTGATGAGCTAATATCAATACCTTCTTATTAACTAAAGCTCATAGTTTACATTAAGGTTCACTGTTTATGTTTTCTATGCCATGGGTTTTGGCAAACATATAATGAAATGTATCCACCAGTACATATCACACCAAATAACAGTTTTATTGTCCTAAAAATTCCTTGTTTTCCTTTTATTCCTCCCTACTTTCTCTCCAATCAACCACTCATCTTTTTATTGTTTCCATGGTTTTTCATTTTCCAGATGTCATATTGTTGGAATCATACCTATGTAGCCTTTTCAGATTGGCTTTCACTCAGCATATGCATTTAAGTTTCCTCCATGAATTTCTGTGACTTAATAGCTCATTTTTTATTATGCTTAATACTATTCTATTGCATAGATTGCAGTTTGTTTATCCATTCACCTACTGAAGGACATCTTGCTTGCTTTCACATTTTGGCAATTTTGAATAAAACTGCTATAAACATTCATGTGCAGATTTTTTTTGGAGATGTAATTACCTCATTTAAGTAAATATTAAGGGATGTGATTGCAGGATCATATGGTAAGAGCATGCTTAGTTTTATAAGAATCTGCCAAACTACTTTCCAAAGTGACGTACTGCTTTGTCTTCCCACCAGCAATGAATATTGCTGTTGTTCCATGTCCTTGCTAGCATTTGATGCAAGGAATAAATTTTAATCCATTTTAACATATGTTGAATGTTGTCTAAATATTAAATATTAAACTAAAATTAAATTTAATCTGCTATAGAATCATTATAGCTAATGAGATCTCAATTTAAAAAAAAAATGAAACCACTAGATATTTCAAAGTGGGTCTAACTACCGCATTATGTTCTTTCTTTCTTTCTTTCTTTATTTATTTATGTTCTTTTATTTTTAAAATTTTAAGTATTACTTTTGTCTGATATTCTAATTTTGGTCATTGCCTTACACATCAAGAACATGGGTTTATATTTCAAAGACATTAATTTGAGGATTTTATTTTTTAACCCCAGTTGGTCTCCCTATATTTGATATTCAAAACCAATATCAACTTGAGGATTGTATTTTTCATGGAAGATTTTATTTATTCATTTGAGAGAGAGAGAGACAGAGCACAAGCAGGGGGAGAGGCAGACGGAGAGAGAGAGAAGTAGACTCCCTGCTGAGCTGGGAGCCCAACTCAAGGCTTAATCCCAAGACCTGGAAATCATGACCTGAGCCTTAGGCAGAAGCTTAACCATGTGAGCCACCCAGGCCCCCTGAGGATTGTATTTTTTAATCCCAATTGTATAATTATAATTATATATACATATATATAAAATAATTATTATATATATGTATATATAATTATTATGTTACTTTAATTACAACACACTGATCTATGCCTGGAGGATATAGTAATGAACAAAAATGTTTTGGCTACCCTGCTTATAGATTGTAGAGGGAGAAGACAGAAAAAACTAGAAATATTAATAGAAAATATAAGGTCAGGTAAGGGGTAGGGAGATGCTGTTTCAAAAGGCTTTGTCAGGAATGGCTTCCTAATAAAGTAATATTTGAGTAGCAATCTAAATGAAGTCAAGGAGTATTGAGGACATCTGAATAGAGATAATTCCAGACAAATGGACAAATTCAAAGGCTCCACAGTAAAGCCTGGTTGGATCATTCTCAGGACTTATATAGTCAGCTTTTGAAGCTGGAACAGAAATCTGAGAACAGAGACAAAGAAAACTGGTGAGAGTGACCAGTGTGTAGCAGTCAGAATGAAAGGAGGAAGATCAGTTAGAAAGTAATTACTATAGTCCAGGCAAGAGGTAAATATTGTTTAGAATACGGTATAGTTCTAGATTTGGTGAAAAGTTGATAGATTTTTGAAGGTAAAGACCCCATGCATTTTTATTAACAGGTTAGGGATATAGGAGAGAGATTTTGTGGATGACTCCAAGGTTTTTATCCTGAGCAAAAGACTATACAGAGATTTGCTTTGCTAAAGATGGGCACTATAAAAGGAGCTACTGATTTTCAGTGAAAACCAAGAATTTGGACATATGAAGACAGAAATGCCTTTTAGACATTCATGTTGATATGTCTAGCAAACAATTCAATATATTATTAAGAAATTCAGGGACTATAATTTGGAAGCCATCATTTAGATTGGATGAGGTCAACTAGAGCTATGGTGTCCATATAGTAGACACCAGCCTCATGTGGCTCTAAATTTAATTTTAAATTAATCAAAGTTAAATAAAAATTTTAAATGTAATTTCTCAGTCACACTAGCCACATTTGAAATGTTTAATAGATACAGGTGGCTATTGGCTACCATATTGAATGGTGCAGAACATTTCCATTTCCTAGGACACTATATCATTTGATTAAAAGAGTTTTGATTTTTTTTTCTCTATATCTCCATTTGTCACCTGATGAAAATGGAAGATTTTTTTTTAAGATTTAAACCATATTGACACTTAACCTAATAATTCCCATCAACAGGTTTAGTTCTATGAACGAACTGAACAAGGAACACAAATGTTGATCTCCATGCACTCCCAAAGACATCATAAATACAGCTCAGTACACTAAGCCGGCTTGTTAGTTATTGTTCTTATTGTTTTCTTTTTTTTTTTAAAGATTTTATTTATTTATTTGATAGAGAGAGAGAGATCACAAGTAGGCAGAGACACAGGGGGAAGCAGGCTCCCCACTGAGCAGAGAGCCCGATGTGTGGCTCGATCCCGGGACGCCGAGATCATGACCCGAGCCGAAGGCGGAGGCTTTAACCCACTGAGCCACCCAGGTGCCCCTGTTCTTATTGTTTTCTTAAGGGGATTTTTGTGCAAAAAAAATAAATAAATAAAATTGTGTGTATTAACACAAAGTTATAGTTCTCGAGATTATCATCTAGCTTCAAACCCTCCCTGAGCCTTTCCCAGCTGTATATACTTAGTCAAATTATTTAGACTTTATAAGTCCTGCTTTCCTCAAGGGTAAAATGAGAATAATAATGTCTACCTTAAAGTGTTTTTATTTATTTATTTTTTAAAGTGTTTTTATGAGGAATAAAAGAAGTGATGGTGGCTATAAAGTGCTTTGCACAGTAGCTGGCACATAGTAAGTATAAAATAAATATTAGCTTTAAAAATATCAACAGCAATGATAACACTATACAACTATATAAAAATAAATTTTTATTACTCATAGATTGGAAAATACCATAACCTTATTAGGTTTTAAGAGAAAAGAGATATTACAAATAAATTTACCAGGGTTGGTATGTGACTTTTGGCTGTAACATTAATAGAAGTACTCAAATTTTTTAGAGGCATTAGATGAACATAGATGCAATTAATAAGTCATTGGTTTTTATAAAGTCCTGGAATGATGCATTTAAAACTTATGCATTTTGTATGTTCAAATTTATATTAGAATATTTTCTCTACTTTTAAAAGTTTAATATTTCAAGATCGGTCTACATTTCAGCATATTTTGTCTTCTCCCTCATGTCAGAAACCATAAGCAGTATAAGAAGTCGTAGCCAACAAATAAAAGTAGACTTGAAAGATGGAGATAAAAAATAATACCAAATTAATTATTGGAATCTTTGACTATTTCTGAATTCAGCCCCACATATGTGCTCTCCAGTTTCATAAGTAAATAACTATTTTACTGAAAGTTGGACTGCCCCATTTGCAATTAGTAGAAACCCAATTAATGCAGGAGTTATCTTTGTTTTGAGAATTTCTGCTATGTAAGTCTTTATCTGCCTTGTGATTTTTTTTGTTTTGTTTGTTTGGATTACTGCTAGAAATTTTGATGCTAGATTGATAAATTTTAGAAGGTGGGAAAAATATTTTTCTTCAGTCAATGTGTTCAAGATTCTAAAATTAGAAGAAATTATTTGAGAGAAATTATGTGAATAAAGCCATTGGGTGTTGTTAAGGAAGCTGATCTAAATTATTCCACGTAATAATCATCTGAGATGGATCTACTTCCTTCCAATTCATAACCCATATATTCTTATTTCTAACACCACCAATTTCTTCATTCATCTGAGAATTTCAACATAATTTTGAACATATAAATATTTATGGTATTATAGAATGTAAATTAAATAATTGTAATTTATAATGCTTCCAACATATGACCCAAATCTCCTATACTATAATAAGAAACTTCTTTCATCTATGGACGTAGGCATTCAATAATTTTATATCAATTTTAAATTCTCATTAATGGGATGAATTTATATATAATCTAAAATGAGATATTTTATATAAAAAATGGTAAAGTTAAAAGAGACATGAGAAAGCTGTTATATTAAAATAGATTAGGTTATATATCTAAACTTCAGTAGCCTACTTCAACAAAATTTATTGTTTGCCCATACTACAAAATCACTCCACATGATGTAGAACCTAAAATTTATTGTTTTCCAACTACACTGTGAGTTGTCGAGGTAAGTGACTTATGTCCAACACATACCTGGTATCTCTCATATGGTAGATGTTCAGTGATTTTTGGAAAAACAGAAGAATTATTATTATTTTTTTAAAGATTTTATTTATTTATTTGACACAGAGGGATCACAAGTAGGCAGAGAGGCAGGCAGAGAGAGGAGGAAGCAGGCTCCCTGCTGAGCAGAGAGCCCGATGCAGGGCTCAATCCTGAGACCCTGAGATCATGACCTGAGCCGAAGGTAGAGGCTTTAACCCACTGAGCCACCCAGGCACCCCCAGAAGAATTATTTAAGATGGAACATAATATTAGGAACAGAGTTAAAATATGAAATTCTTATTGGAGAGGGAAGAGCCAAGGAGGGCTTTATATTCTATTAAGGGTTAAAACCACTAATACAGGGGCACCTGGGTGGCTCAGTCGGTTAAAGCTTCTGCCTTCGGCTCATCTCATGATCAGGGTCCTGGGATTAAGCCCCCCCGCATTGGGCTTTCTGCTCAGCGGGGAGCCTGCTTCTCCCTCTCTGTCTTCCTGCCTCTCTGCCTACTTGTGATCTTTCTCTCTCTGTCAAATAAATAAATAAAATCTTAAAAAAAAACACACACTAATACATTTAAGATTAAAAAATTTACGTGCTAAAAAATTTCCTGACAGATCATGAATATTTGATATCATAAAGAAGATGTTAACTAAGGAATTCGATTCTAAAATATTGTTATGGTTGTTCTATTTCATTATTAGTTATTGTTAATCTCTTATGCTAGATTTATAAATTAAACTTTATCATAGGTATGTATATATAGGAAAAAGCATAATATATACATAGGTTTGGTATTGTCTGTAGTTTCAGGCATCCACTGGGGTCTTAGAATGTATCCCCTGTAAAAAAAAAAAAAAAAAAGAATGTATCCCCTGTAGATGATGAGGGGCTACTGTGTAAATAAACCTCACACTCTGAAGTTGTTATATTGGTTTAAAGATCATCAGCTTTCCCAATCTTGTATAAAGAAAAATACCTGGAAATCTGGAAAACGGACTTAGGACACATTCGTGAGTAGTAGATAAAAACCATACCTTCTCCAATGAGCTCCTCTTTTTCCATGTCATGCACAGAGATCCCTTAGGCCTCATCATCGTATTATGCCTGTTCATCCTTAGTTGACTGAAAATGATAAGTCCTGTGTGACTCCACAAATGTTTCTTAAACTGTAAAATTACACCATAAATGTTATGATTATGCAATAATGATAGTTTGCTTTCAGCTTCTAATTGGCTGAAATGCAGTTTCACAAATCCCTTTAAGATCATCATTCACTGAACAATTATAAATTAAGCAACCAATATAAGCCTACTAGTAGAATTATTTCTTCAAATTGTGATGTTTCATTTCACAAAATACCAGGATTTATTACTAAGGGTAGAGTATTTGCATTACAAGTCCCGTTATTGGTTATAATGAGTACAATACAAGTATAATTAAAGCTGTAACTTAGAAAGCATAGTAACTCAGTACTGCATTTGAGCCTGAATGCTGAAAAGACATTCTTGTATTTCCTTTGTGTTCTTCGTATTTACATATTACATTTGTGAACTCTGTTGCAAAGCAAATGCAAGTTTAAGGTGATAGAGGAGACTGAGATACCCCTGAGAATAAGGAAAGAAAGTCAAATAAAGAATCAGACATTTCTGTTTCCATCAAACTTTTTATTACTTTTAATTCAACAAGTAATAAAACAATGATTGTTATAAAATTAATATTTCTACAGAAAAATATTTTGTTGTTATGAATTTAAAATGATATGTAGCTACACCTTCTTTATTATTATTAATGTTGTTGTCTTTCATTGAAACAATGACTTAATTTCAAAATTTTTGTTAATATAAGGTCCCTTAGGAACACCAGTGGTCAGGTTATAGTAGAACAAAGAGTATGGGGTTCTGGGACACAAAGCTGACTAATAAATTGTATACATCAAAGAAAGCTCAAAGTATTTGAACAAAAAAATTACAATATAACATGCAGCATATAAAAAAGGGTTTTTTTTAAAGATGTGGGATGAAAGTACATTAACTCTTCTTTGAGAGTCAGTGAATAATTCAAAAAAGAGTTATCGCTGAACTGGAGCTTTAATGACTAAACATAACTTGGGGCACCTGGGTGGCTCAGTGGGTTAAGCCTCTGTCTTCAGCTCAGGTTATGATCTCAGGGTCCTGGGATCGAGCCCGACTCCTCGGGCTCTCTGCTCAGCAGAGAGCCTGCTTCCTCCTCTCTCTCTCTGCCTGCCTCTCTGCCTACTTGTGATCGCTCTCTGTCAAATAAATAAATAAAGATTTTTTTTAAAAAATGACTAAACATAACTAGCTAGAACTTTTGTTTCAAGTAACAGTTCTGTTTAAGTAACAGGATTAACTCCCTTGCAAAACAAAACAAAACAAAACAAAACAACAGTAAGGGTTTGGTGGTGATAGCAGTGATGGGGAGATGTGGGGGAGTGGGAAACTCTTCTTAAATGCACCAGTGAGCTGAAAGAAATAAAGTAGCTCTCTTGCTAAAAAGTAAGAGAAGGAGAGTAGCCAGAGAGGTATAGAAATAGTGATAAAGACAGCTTACAGGCTCAGGGCATTTGTATCTAGGTAAAGTTGAAATATTGGTTTTCATTGTTTATCTTTTTTTTTTGACAGTTTTTTTTTTTTTATTGTGTTGTTAGTCACCATAAAATACATCATTATTTTTTTAATTTAATTTTATTTTTCCAGTGTTCCAAGATTCATTGTTTATGTACAACACCCAGTGCTCCATGCAATACATGCCCTCCTTAATACCCACCACGAGGCTCACCCATCCCCCCACCCCCTCCACCCTAAAACCCTCAGTTTGTTTCTCAGAGTCCACAGTCTCTCATGGTTCCTCTCCCCCTCTGATTTCCCCCAATTCACTTTTCCTTTCCTTCTCCTAATGTCCTCTAGCTCATAAGAACGGAAGGCAAAATTCAGAGCATTCCCCAAAAGTAAAGACTCATAGAAGACCCTTCTCATCTCAGGATGAAAGTGTTAAAGGTGAACCAAATATAAACCTCTTTACCTTCAATCAAACAGGAAACACCAAGCAAAAATTGGCTTTATTGAACTTTAGTGTGGAGTAGAAAAGGGGCAGAAAAGAAAAAACTATTGTGAACATGCTTCCTCATTAAGGTAGAAGTTTAAAAAACATTAGGTGTTTCTATCTTTCTTTCCTGGGCTGTTTATGCCCTCTATTTGATTAGACTATAGATAAGCAATGGCCCAGATAGAGCACAGCTGGTCTGATGTTGGTGGCCATCATGAGATCAAAAACTACTGCCAAGTGTCTGAAAACTTAACTATTCTCTGTCTTTAACAACTACTTAGACACTCAAGGACACCAGAATAAGTTTGAGGTAGTCATCAGATTGTTTGAACAAGATGAATGAGAGCTATGTTTGGGGTTCTGTTAAGACATTTATTTCACAGATACTAATTTTTCTTGAGCATAGACTGTAGATCTAGTCCTGCATTAGCTGTTCTTTGTCATTGGTGAATAATAATACAATGACTTGATATGTATTAAAATAAATACAAACTAATACTATTTTATTTTGCAGTTTCAATAAAATTTAGCAGAGACAGTAATGCAATTGATCTATGTCAACTCTTATTGCCTATAAGTCCAACAACTAATATTTGTTTATGAATCGTTTTTTCATTTATTT
Organism: Potos flavus; assembly: GCA_028534135.1. NCBI lineage: Eukaryota > Metazoa > Chordata > Mammalia > Carnivora > Procyonidae > Potos > Potos flavus. The sequence goes on along the minus strand of CM052886.1, from coordinate 79,732,378 downwards.
GTTCAGTAATTTACTTTATTTATATCTATAATTTGCTCCATAAAACATTTTATTTAGAAAAAAATGACACAGAAATTACATACAACTAATATTAAAAGATAATACGGGAAACATTAAAGGCAAGGAAAAATATGGTTTGGGATCAATATTGACCAACTATAAAATTGGGACAGAAATAATCAATTCAATATACAATTACTATTCTTGGGCAATCATTTAAATGTTAATCTTCCTGGCGTTTAATGCTTAGAGAAAATGTGTATCTCAAGATCTATGATGAAAAGAAATGTTGATTTAACTTTTTTGATTCAACGTCTTTGTTTAAACAAAATATTTTTGTATTCCAGAAGGTAAACTTCTCTGCCCATTGCCCTCTGTTATACATTTTTTTTTTTTTTTTTTTTTTTTTTTTTTTGCATGAGCTCATCCCAGCTATATCTGGTTATATTCTCTCCTCCAAATTTAGGACTTCTATACACTTCCTATGGGATCTTTCACAACAATCTGCATTTCAAGATATCTGAAACAATCATTTTCCTGACTTTCTCCCAATATGTCCTTGTTTCTCTTTACTATATGTTAGTGCTGAGTCCTTCTCACTAACAACCTTACTAGATGAACAGCTTCCCTTCCTTATCCCATGCTGCCATTTAAACCAAGCAACAACCACAGCCTTATTTTGCCTCTATTTTGCCTGCTTATTTTAAATAAGCACATTCATCTTCAGGGCAGAACTCTAGTTCTAAACATTGTCTTTCCCTGTCTCCATTCTCACAATTTCTCTAATTGCCATTAAGGTGATCTATGCAAAATACTTTACAACTCCTTTCTTAACACTTTGATGGACCACTGCACTTACTGAGCACAACTACTTAACACAGTATGCAACATCAACCACGCCATTGCCGGAATAGATCTTTAGTACTAACGTTCTCCACTCCCTTCAAACTCCAAGAAAGTCAAATTACTCTTATAGTTGTTCATGCATGATAAGATGCAATGCTTACATTTATGCCTTTAAGTTTGCTTTTTCCTCTGCTTATGATTCTCACTCTCCCCTTTCCCCACATCACCTTCATTTCCACCAAGAGATATCCACCTCATCCTACAGTTCCTTATACTCGTAATTACTCTTCCAAGAATCGGTTTACAGTCTTCCAGGCTGACCACCACTCTACAGACAAATGGACTTATCTTCCATTGCCCTTAACTTTGTAAATATATAATTATTTGTCTATCTCACGAATTAGATTGTGAACTATTGTGGATGTTATTCAAGTCCTGTTCTTCATTATGTCCTCTTTATATCTTCAGCCACCAGTACATTTTATTACATAGAGACAACAAAGAGTATAATTTTGAGTAAGTGAATGAGAAAAGATACTCTTGTTTACTTATCTCAGTATGACTAAATTTCTGTTATAATTTGAGTTTACTGCTTATTTGAAATGTGCTATCACTTGTAAAATAGATTCTGCTCACAAATGTTTTTATTTTGCATAGAATATTTCCAAAAATAGCATATCTTACTCATTCTGTTCATTTTATTAATGTATATGGTTTAAATAAATTATGAGTACATGAAATAGCATAAATATATTCTTGCAAGCTTGTGTTTGTAAGCATTGAGAGCTTAATGCAATTCTGATCTTCAACTTTTTTCTTTAATATAATTTATTTCATCCGTATATTGCCATGAATACTCCTACTCTTCACAATTATGTGGGTTTGGAAACCTTTGAGATTCTGTATACCTACTGTTAAAAGAAATCTAATGAATCTATATATCCACAGGAAAGGAATCTGATCAATTCCATAAACAAGATGATATAATCCTGGTGCACATGATCAGGTAAGAGATTAGTGCCATCAGAGAATGTTGGTTATGATTAACTCAGCAGCCCTAAGAAGGCCCAGGCCTATGTTGCTCCTGGGGCGAAATTTAAATCAGGGAAATCAGAGAAATAAATACACATACATTGTTTCTTTTTGTTTTAAATCATTTTAGACTTATAGAAATTTTCAAAAATCATCGAGTTCCTGTATATCCTTCACTCAGTTTCCCTTGTTAACATCTTTTTTTTTTTTAAGATTTTATTTATTGAGAGAGAGAGAGAGAACATGAAGAGGGAAAGAGAGTGAGGAAGGGGGAGGAGGGAAGAAGTAGGAGGGAAGAAGTTGGCAGACTCCTCACCAAGCAGGGAAACGCAACACAGGTCTTGGTCTCTGGACCCTGAGACCATGACCTGAGCCAAAGACAGCAGCTTAACCTAGTGAGCCACCCAGTACCCACTGTTAGCATCTTTTGTAATCACTGTACACAACCACATAAAAAGTAACACTCTTAAAATACTATTAACTGTACTGCAGATTTTATTCAAAGTTCACTAGTTTCTCCACTGGTCATTTTTATGTTCCAGGACCCAATCCAGAATCTCATAATAGATTTAATTGTAATGTTTCCTTAGTTTCCTTTAGGCTGTGACAGTCTTTCAGTCTTGCTTATGTTTCATGACTTGGCACTTTGAAAAGCATTGATTAGTTATTTTGCCAAATGTCCCTCAAGTTGGATTTGCCTAATGTTTTCTTGTGATGAGATTGAGGCTATGCAATTTTGGCCGGAATGCCAAAGTGAGTCTTCTTATGTGTCCTGTCACAGGGAAGATGTTACTGATGTGTCTTATTACTTTGATGTGACTCTTGATCTTGTTAAAGATAAAGATTTAACTACTTGTTAAAGTAGTGTCTGCCAGATGTCTCCACCATATGTTATATATTTCCCCCCATGGGTAATTAAAAAATTCTTTTAAAAGATATATTTTGAATTTTAGGGAAACTTTTATTCTCCTCAAACTTGTGTTCACTAATTTTCATCCATTGGACATTCTTGACTGCAACAGTTATTACTATGGTATTCTAATGATGATTTTCTATTTTCTCCATTTCTCTGTTCACTAACTGAAATTTTTCTGTAAGGAAAATATTCATGAATTGAAATTTTTCTGCAAGGGAAGCTTGCTTTTTCTACTGTTCATTTACTTATATTAGTATGAATTCATGGATATTTATTGAATTCTGTAGGGTAGGATATGATGCTACTGTGATTTGATTTGTTGCTAAACTTATTCTTTAGCAGTTGGGATCACTTTTAGGTTGGCTAGCATGCTTTTTTAATATGCCTCCATGTTATTTTTGTGGACTCCCTTATTTTCTGACACTACAGGATGTTTCTGGTTCATTTTGTTCTTTCTCTAACCCTGCTCTGGAATCAACCAATTCTCAAAGTATCCATAGTTCCTTTTATTGGAAAATGATATTTAAAAACCAAGATTTGGGTTCTTTACATGCTCCATTCTCATCAGTACTCCTGTGTGTCACTTTTTCTGGGCCTTCGGGAGATAGAGCTAGGAGATAAAAGTATAGATACTAAGTTATATATATATATATACACACACACATATATATATATATATATATATATACATACACACACATATATATATATATATATACATATATATATTAATATATATGTTTGTATTTGTTGATTAACATTAGCCTTACAGAATGAGATGGGAAGTGTTCATTTTTCTTCTAATTTTGGGCAAATTGGGTAGAATTGATGTTATTTTGTTCATAAATGTTGGTAGAATTCACCAGTGAAATATGGTATGTCCTTTAGGAGAAAGTTTTTAAACAAAGATATAATTTCTTTCATGTAATTTCTTTCAATATGTGCATATATTATACACATATTCTAGGCAAGAAGTAGAAGGAAGAGCAAAAAATGTTTCTCAGATATCTGTCTTAATTTACAGAAGCATTTTCAGAAATCCGACACAACGAATTTGGTCTACATTTCATTGAGGAAATGTTAGTTTCATAATCATGTGTAACTGCAATGGAGTGTAAGAGATGTGACTTTATCTGGATACATTGCCACAAACACAAGAGTTTTGTTAGTAAGTAGGAAGGAGTGCATGGCATTGGTAAGGCAACTAGTTTCTTCCCTTTGGTAATATTAGTAATTGCCTAAACAAGTTAGATTTCTATACTAACTACAGAGAGTCTGAAGTACCAATGGGTCAGTCTTGATGAGATGTTCAATAAATATTTAAAAATAATAAACTGGAACACCAACTTCAGATAAAAATGGAAAAAAATGCCTTTGTGAATTACAACAGCATTCTAACATTATGAGGATACATAAAGGCTCAGGAAGAAAGTCTAGGCTAGGAAAACATAACTAGTAGAGCACTTAATCTAAACAACAACCAAAGCTGTGACATGGAAGCATAGTGTAATAATTAATTTCTACCGACTGGTTTCCGGTAGAAACTTCTTATAACTCCTGACACATCCAAGAATATCAGTTACAGAGGACTAATGATTATCTATGTAAACAATGGATAGACACCTTTTTTTCAGGTTCTCATTTATAGTGTAGAAACTGGAGTGGGGAAATCTAGTATGACTACCATTTATTCTGTTTTTATGCTTAATATTCTGAAATATCACAATGATATGCTTTGGTTGGGGTCTTTTTCACTTATTTTGCTATGCAGTGACCTCCTTCCCTCATTTCTTTTATTACTACTTCAATAATTTCCTCTGCATATTTTATGTGGAAACTATATTATCTCAATCTTTTACCTCCCAGCAGGTCTTCTATTTTTTTTTTTATTCTCTACTATTTTCCTTTTTGTACTTTTCTTTTCTTTTTGAGAGATGGTCCCAACTTTACCATCAATTAAACTTTTAATTTTTTCTATCATATTTTACATACTATTATATCTTCTTTTAGTATTTAGTATTATCTATTTAAATTTTATTTTCAAGGCTTTTTTCTCCCTCTTGTCTTTCTGTTTTATTTTCCTAGACATCCTACTCTTGTTTAATGACTATAATGTCTTTTATATTTGAGGATGTTATTAACTATGTTACACAAATATGTTTCATTTTTCTTGCTTTCTTCATTTCTTTGTTATATTTTAGTTTTTCTCCCCCCTCCCCTTCCTTTTTGTAAGAGCTTTTGAAATGTTCCGTTGTTCTTGGATAGTTGTCATATTTAGAAATAGTCTTTGTTTACTTGGATAGGGTTTGTTAATAGAGTGACTAATATTAAGGTGATCTAGGGGAAATTGACCATTTTTATTGAAAGATTCTCAAATGCTAAGGTTGGTGGTACTTGTCTCTTAGGCTTGTGAGTTTTTCCAGAAGGGATTATTTTATTACCAGAGGGTTGCGAGGGTGGACAGCAAGCATTCTGGAAGCTAATCAAGAGAAATGCTGGGTTTTTACCATTCAGTATACAGAATTATTATTTATTTTCTTTCCTTCTTTCAGCTAAGCATGTTTTCCTAAAGCTCAGACTCCCTTGTTCAACTTCCACTGGCAATAATCCTTGTCTTCTATCGCTATGGAATGGTCAATCATTAGGCTGTTTGGGTCGGAGGTAACATATTTGGAATCCAACTATAACTTAAATTATCTTTCACCAATTCTCTTTTTAGTCCCATTCAGTAATGTACTTTCAAAAGTACTGTTACTTAGATTTCTTATGACATTCTTGGATTTTGTGGCACAAAGAATTTTACATGTTGTTGGCTTTCTATACTGCAGTTTCTTATTTAAAAAAAAAAAGAAGCTTTAATCTAAGTCAATTATCACTCATCCATCTGCAAATCACCATAAACAAATAATTTGACATTTCTCATCTACTCTGATCACCTCTAAGTTCTCATTGTCCTTGTCTCTTTATACTATTTTTATTGTATTATAAGAGTAGGATTTGATAATGGAGTAGAGAGAAACATGTTTATACTCCAGCTCTAACTGCAATTATGAATAGATGTGATGTTTTTTCCTTATTAATTTTTTTCTTTCGAAGTCTCATATCAAACATCAGTGCAGGTTTGCTGCACAAAAACATGAGGAAAAATGGTAAAAAAGCCAATTCTGTCTTTATAAACCCCCTGCAGTATTTCTTAATGGTTCTAATAATTGTGTGTAGGAGAATGTTTTGCATATCTAAATCCTAGCTCTTCTATATCAGTAGGTCAAAATATGTTCTATAACTTTGATTTGTGAAAATGCCTATTGGTATTGTTATCATTTCTCTTACCTAAGGATTAGCATAATTTTTTAAGACAGTGAAGGAGAGGGAAGAAAACCAGAAACATAAAGGATAGAGGTGGTGGGTAAGGGAGTGCTTGAGAGAGTGTCTGTGCCTGGTCTCCCTTAAGTCTTCTTGCCACTGGGACAAGGATATGATACGAACTCTAGAAATGTTTAGTGAAATCCGAAAGTGGAGAGAATTTTGTTTCCTGACTCCCTGCTAGTACTCTGAAAGGTGAGATCTTTGTAGAATTTCCCAGCACCACTTTGGTGTGACCAAACTAGAGGAGTGTGCAGAACAGGAGGAGAAAGGACCTGACACAGATATACCAAACTGCTTGTTACCCTAGCATTGGATAAGGAAAGAGCTAAATATTCCTGTGCTCAGAAACATGGATAGTTTAATAAAAGGGAGAGCTTACAGATCTGGAAGGAGCCTTAGCTACACACATTCTACCCCTAATGAGCAGTTGGGAGGACAGCCTTCTTGGCAGACGTTACTATGGATGAAGAGAGCCACCCAGAACCAAAAGTATCTAGACCTCAGGCAGATCCCAAATGGGCAGGCATCACTGATGACCAGATGCTTTCCTTGATACCATAACAGAATATAAACTCCCAGAAACGTAAACACTGTCCAAAGAAGGCAAAGAAACAAGAAATAAATATAGCTGAGAAGCTTATACAGGACAGGAAATAATAAAGCAAGTTTGCTTATGTCGAATTGACTACATTAAGGTTTGTTTTGTTTTATTTTGCATTTTGCAAAAATGAAAAAGTTTAGATTAAGTTGTCAAAAATAACTTTTCCCACCTGGTTGTTGTTTTTTTGTATGTTTGTTTGTTTATAAAAGATATTATTTATTTGGGAACAAGAGAGAGAGCACAAGCAGGGTGGAGAGGCAGGGGAAGAGGGAGAAGCAGGCTCCCCGCCGAGCAGGGAACCTGATGCAGGGTTTGATCCCAGGACCCAGAGATCATAACCTGAGCCAAAGGCAGATACTTAACCGAATGAGCCACCCAAGTGCCATATTATTGTTATTTTAAAAATCATGCCTGCTGTGTGTCATACCCAAAGAACTGAATATGGTGGGAGGATTACAAAATGAGCATCAGCTAAAAAAATGTGATTTCAAGATGAGGGTATTCAAACAATGTTAATAAGTACAAGGCAGAAATGCAGTTAACAGGGTGTGATAGTTAATTGTGTGCATCAGCTTGAAGGGTGTTTTTGGATGCGATTTAACACAGAAATGGGTGAACTTTGAGTAAAGCAGATTATTCTCCATTATGTGAGTAGCCTTCATTCAATCACTTGAGAGCCTGAATAAAACAAAAAGACCTGCCTTTATGGGCAAGAGGAAATTCTCCCTTTGTCTGTTTTCTGACTAGACCTGGAAAGTGATCTCCCCTGAGATCACTTTGGGCTGGAACTGTACCGTCAGCTCTCCTGAGTCTGGAGCCTCTTGTCCACACTGCAGGTTTTAGACTTGGCAGCCTCCATAATCACATGAGCCAATTCTTTATAATCAATCTCTTTCTATATACGGAATCTTATCGGTTTTGTTTCTCTGGAGAACCCTGACTAATACATGGATTAATCCACTTTTATTTAACTATCAAATGACAGATTATCATCACTTGATATTCACTATATCATGCTAAGATATGCTACATGATACAAGTAAATTTGAACTGATTAGGTAAACTCATATGAAATTTTTGAAATAAGTTGATAATGCAAGATTATCTTAAATGTATCTTAAATTTAAAAATCTTGATGTCGTGTGGCACAGCTGTATCTTCCCATAAAATGGTACTAGAATCTCTGTCAAGAATGAATTTAGGATTAGAAGGATCACTTGTGTAACCCAGTATGACATTTCCTATGCTCTCATAGAGATGATTTCATTTGGCAAAAAGATTTATGCTGCCTCTAAGAACACAAGGCAGATGACAAGCCCTGTTATAATTGATATGGTCACTGTTCAGATAGCAAGCCAGGATTCAGAAAACAACTCTTCCATTTGCCCAGGCTCTGCCCCACAGAGCAGCGGAACAACAGATCAATTCAGTCAATTCTGTCCCACATCCAAATGATTTGTTGAGAAGTTGAACCATTTTTTTTTTTAAATTGAACCATTTTTAAGTCTTACATTAGATTAAAATATTAGCAGAATCTGGTAGTTTAAACACTTGTTGTATTAATATTAATATGTAAGATAATTTTATTACACTGTATAACATGGTGAATGCCAGAATGCCATTCTTTTAATGAATGACAACCTTTTAAAATAATAATTATTTGAATATAATTAGCCAGATGATGCAAACATAGGAATATAATTTGCCTCATAAGTACACAGAAATTTTCAAGAATATATGAAGATAGAAAGAAAAGAAAAAGCTACCTCTGTGGAAGACACTGCAAATAGTAATATCCAGATATCAGAAGCTTTAAACACGGGTTGAGTGATCTATTTTTATTATTTTTTCCATCAATAAGTCTATCATTATCTCTATACAAATGCAAGGAAAGACTTATAAATAGAGGCATGTAAGGAAAAAGTCAATTTACTTTTGTGAGAATCTTCCTCTTGGATCTTACTTGGTGACATATAATTTCAACAAACACAAATAAAATACTTTAAGACAAAGATTCTCTGCAGAAATTGTTTATAACTTCACCAACTAGATCAATAAGCTTGTAACACAAACTTACATTATCCAGCATTGAAGACATCCCCATGCATATCGCATTATGCATCACCACTCTTGTCTCTTCTCTGACCCACTATTATTTTCCCTCCTTAGGCACCTCTGAATTCAGGTGACAACTAGATATAGTTGAACATTTTCAAGTGTGATTAATAGGGAATGCTGTTTAACTATGTTTCCTTCCTTTTGTTGTTGTTGTTGTTGTTTATTTTTATCTCTTTGATGATTAGTCAATTAAACTGACTTCTATGAGTACACACTAAAACTACTTAAAATGGTTTCTTGAAGAAAACACAATATATATCTGTTTTGTTTCCTTTATCCTACACTCCAAAATGTTGCCCAACCCCACATAAAGCCTCACTGCATTGTGTTTTTTTCTGTACAAGCATTAGGTGGTCAGTGATGACCAAATTATTATTATTATTTTTTAGGGATTTTATTTATTTATTTGACAGAGAGAGAGAGATCACAAATATGCAGAGAGGCAGGCAGAGAGAGAGGGGGAAGCAGGCTCCCCGCTGAGCAGAGAGCCTGATGCGGGGCTCGATCCCAGGACCCTGACATCATGACCTGAGCTGAAGGCAGAGGCCTCAACCCACTGAGCCACCCAGGCGCCCCAGTGATGGCCAAGTTATTAAGTCTCCTGAAGACAAGAAAATCCTCCCATTTTTGGTGTAGATCCAAAATATCCCCCTGGATGGTAAAATGCATTTTTGTTTCGCTTGGCTGTGATTCAGTAACAGTGAAAATTTGTGGTGACATTACTTTTTTTCCCCCCGCAGAGGGAAGGTTGTATTTCCAGTATTTAAAATTTTTAAAAATATTTTATTTATTTATTTGACACAGAGAGAGAGAGAGAGAGAGAGAGAGAGAGAGAGAGAGAGAAAGCACAAGCAGGGGGAGCCGCAGGCAGAGGCAGAGAAAGAAGAAGACTCCCTGCTGAGCAGGAGCCCAGTGCAGGGTGGAGGGGTGGAGTGGGGGGTGCTAGATCACAGGACCCTAAGATCATGACCTGAGCCTAAGGCAGACACTTAACCAACTGAGCCATCCAGGCAACCTTCCAGTATTTAAATTATTTTAATATATAAATTCAGTTTGGGATTTGCCTCATATATATGTGTAAACTGGCACACCAATATACTGAGATCATGAATCCCATTCTCTGTATTTTTCTTGCTGAGAAATATGTACGTAAAGCTTCCGTGTTTAAGGTGTGGACTGTCTTTAAGAATATATAACATTCAATAAATGAATTATCACATGGACAATCAAGTGTGTTGTCATTATTTTTCCTGTTTATCTTTTCTTATTAGATTCTAAGTTTGTGAAGACAGAAGAACATGTTTGACTTGTTCAGGGATGTAACCATAGCATGACGCACAGTACCTGTCACAGAGTAGGTTCTGGATAAATGTTTATTGATTGATTGATTGATTAAATGAGCACCTACTCTCTCTTATATAAATTATGTCTATTTAACTTTCTTATTCATCTTGCTCCTTTTCCATAAATATACTTTCCTCACTGCACAACATATTTTCTGATTGGCTTATTTAACTAATAGTAAAGTTAAATATATAGGTATATATTTGAAATATAGGTATTGAAATATAGGTATTGTATGTCCTCTTTTTCACTACAATTGGATTTTTGCTATGCTATGCATTAAAAGACAAAACCAGCAATAATTAATTATGTGCTAGCTCTAAGAAGCAATACAAGCTACTATAGAGATACGAAAATTTATAAACCATGGTAAAGTTTGCATAAAAAAGTCTAATTTAGCTGACATGATATTTAATTAACTGAAGAGTCATAGAAAAGTAAAATATTTAAGTAATAGTTCAAAACAAAGATAGAAAAACTATAAAATATGATATTCACTTGATTTTCAGTATCAGATTTTCTACAAAATTGAGGTAAAACTTCAAAAGAGTAGTATTTTAGTATTTGACAAGTCAAGGAAATCATCATAGAGAAGGCAGCCTGTGGCCTGTCTTCAAAAGCTGTTAAGAATTGTGTAGGCATATGGGCCGACCACAGCAGCAACTCACTTCATATGTAGAATTTGAATTTCCTTATCTATTTACCTTATTGGAGTTTTTATTGTGTAGAATAAATGCCCAACACAACTTGGAAGAGGTTAAACCTAGAAGAGGTTTTCTAATTAAGACCTTCCTCTATCATATATCATATTTGTTTTTTGTTGTTTGCTTTTTGTTTTTTTTCCTAAAGATTTTATTTATTTATTTGAGAGAGAGCGCACATGAGCAAGGGGGAAGAGCAGAGGGGGAAGGAAAAGCAGGGTCTCGGCTGAGCGGGGAGCCAGACACTGGGCTTGATCCCAGGACCCTGCGATCATGACCAGAGCTGAAGGCGGTCGCTTAACCAGCTGAGCAACCCAGGTGCCTTCATGTCAGTATATTTGTTAGGTACCATTTCCGAAGTCACATTTTCCTAAGTCCCAGTCTGAGGGCTGGCATTTGGATAACTTACAACATGGAAAAGCAGCCCACACAGCAGTCCTCTACCCAAGAAAAATCCTGAAAACAAGAAGAAGCTGAGATATGTATTTCCATTCCCTCTTTAATTTACCAATAAAAGAGATACCCTTCTACTCAGAGTAGGAGTAAATGGGTAGGTGGGGGAGCTAGGGCTGGGAGTGTCATGTTAATGGATAACCCTCCACATAGAAGGAAACATCCAAAGTGGGAATAAAGGTTTCCCTGAATACTTATAAGTCTCTTCCTCCAGCTCATTGCTTCTGATGGAAATAGGAGTTTTGGTTGCTTTTGCTTGTTTATTTGCTCGCTTGATTTTATTTCAGAATGAAACACAGTGTAATGACAAGGTTATTAATTTTGATGTAAGAAGAATATGGACTCATATTCATCAAGTCTTGGCCCAACAATTTTTTACTCAGTATTTTACCATGTATGCTTTAAATGAATCTTTTAAAATTGGAGAACATATCAGCTGTATTTCCTCCAATATAATTAATTTGTATACTCTTAGTCTTAGAATCATTCAGCAAATTTAAATATGTGATAATATTTAATATGTCATCTTTGGTGACAACAATCAATGGTATGTCTTGGAAAATATTACTCTTCCTTTGAGTATTTGGTTATGAGAATGGACTAATACCATGTGCATGTGTGCTTAATTGGATTTACTTCTGTGAATAAAAATGGAAGGTCTCCCTAAAGATTCGACTTGTGAGCTAAATAGTAAAATGAATCAAGCATGTGAAGATCCTTGTGAAGAGAGAACTGATATAAGAACCCTTGGAGGGTACAAAAGCGTGGCTTTATTAGGGAACTGAGGAAGGTTGTCAATGGGAAAGGACTAGACTGAGTGAGAGTAGCAATAGTAAGGAGAAAAACTGGAGAATTAGCCAGAAGGAAGTTAAGAGACTTTTTGATCATGGAAAGAAGTGTAGTTTTTATTTTAAGAGCAATGAAAACGCATTAAAGAGTTTAAATATGGAAATAAAAGCATCTAATTTACATTTGTAAAAGAGTGTTTCTCTGTATAAGGCTGAATGGATAAGAGAAGAGCAAAATGGAATGAGGGATTTTATATTAGTCTAGGAGAAGCAGATTTTGGCTTGGACTAGTAAAGGGTTTTCAGTAAAAACTTTAGTATTCCTTGGATGTTTTACAGCAACTTCTCTACCAGAATAACTCTTGCTTATCTTTCAAGTTTCAGCATTAAGATGCTACGGAAAGAAAAGATTAAATTATCAAAAGAATAAACTTGAGGATAATGGCAATTTTATGTATTGTCAATTTTCTGTATTGCAAAATATTGCCAAATATATGTATTGAGGCAAATATATGTATTGAGGTCATTCTATGTTCAAAATATAGTAAGATGTAAAATAATGCATATGTTACAAAAAGTGGCATCAATAATTTATAATTAAGTAGAAAAAATCTCAAAAGCATTGTTAAAGAATGTAACAAAAAATGTTCTTTAAAATAGGTAAGTAAAAAAAAGATTAAAATTGAGTTATAAGAAAGATCACTTTCAGCAGATAATCTGGAAAAAATATTATGAGGGAAAAATCATTGATTTACAACCTAAATTTTAGACTTTGAGATGCTAATAATTTTTGAAAAAAATATTGGGAAGCTGTATTATAAAAGTTCTTAAATGCAAGGCTAAAAACTGTGAGATAAGAAAATGTTGAGTTCAGAGCTATACTTCAGGAAGATCATTTTGGTAGCAGTAGAGGTGAGAATAAAGTCCAAATGGGGAAAATATGGGCCCTAAGCCAAGACCGCACCAAGAGTTAAATGGAAAGACAAGAACTAAAATACGTTTCAAGAACTTGTTTTTTTATGTAGGGGACAAATGACAGGGATAATTAAGGTTTTGCATTTTAGTTTATTTAGAATGACAGTAAGAGTTTCAATCTTCTACATTTTTCTTTAAATGTTTGTATTCCGCAGATAGTTAGAAACATGGACTTCATTTCTGGTCGTGATCATGACTGAGTTATTCAGTTTAAGAGAGAAATGGTCAGAGGAATTCACTGTAACCTTGTGGCAAGTCGAGATCATGGAGGAAAGCATGCAGTTACCAATAAATGAGTTTGGCAGAAGAGCAGGGCATAGAAGAGTATAGAAGAGAACAGTACAGAAAAGCAGTGGCTAATAAATGAGTTTGGCAGGATGATGAAAATGAGGTAATACCAATGTAGATGAGGAGTTCTAAGAGTGGTACGTAGGGACCGAAAAGCAAAAAAGTAGTTAACTAGAACTAGAAAGGGAGGACATTTGTAGGAATGAGATGAGAGTATGAATGCTGTAGAGGCCAAAGAAAATTACAAGAGAAAATGGCAGTAGAAGTTTTTAAGGAGAAGGTAAATAGAGAAACTGAGGCTATCAATTCAATAAAATGCCAGGGTATAAGTGGAAGTCAAGAGCAAGGAATAGTGGGGAACAGGAGGTTTACTAGAAGGGCATTTAATAATATCTGTGTGACGTGACCAGGGTTAAGGATCTGCATATGTTTTCCTGAAATGCTACCCAAGCCTTAACTGAGTCCAGAATATCTGACAAATTCAAACACATTAGCATTGTCTTTTCATTTCTCATTCACAGCCAGATGCAATTCCTCATCTTCAGTTAGACTGTAAAATCACAAACATATATGACACATATGTCACTCAAGGAATTGATGAAGAAAGTAAATTTCAGGAAAATATCTCATTAAAAATTTCTGACAAAGCAGGAACTGGATGTGAATGAAAAATTACAAATATGTCGTTGTTAAAAAGGACAATTTAGCAAGGGAACTCTGTCTCCTAGAATACATTGTACTCGAACTATTCCTAATTTCCATATTGTAAAAATTTTATTGACTACCATTCACAGTTAAATGTAGTTATGTAGATTATCATTTGTCTCACATCTGGCTCTGGAAAGAAGAATCCCATGGGCTTTAATGATTTTAATTTTACTAAGATATTTTACAATTATTTTTCAAAAAGAGGAAAAAAATTAAACAAAAATAGATTTCACTGCAATATGTTTGCTAAATAGAGTAACTTGCTTCACTAACAATAGCTGGTTTTATAAATGAAAACCGACTATATAAATAATCCCATTTACTGAGGTTTAGAATGTAGAACACATAGAAAACAAAAAATTAATAAATTCATGAGTAAGAAAAAAATTTCAATTTAACATTAACTGCACAGGTTGACTTTAAAATACGAGGTATATTGATAATTTACATTAACAAAGTAGCCATGATCTCATGCATACATATTTTTAAAAAGTTACATTCTGATGATTGCTAATTCTAGGTGTAAAGATTATATTTCTTACACATTAAATATAGACTTTATTACAAAAAAGTGACAAGTGGAACATATATGTATTTTTAAAGGAAATAAGAGATTTTGACTAATACTTGGAAAAATTACTTCATAGTAAAACAAATTACATAAGAAACTATAATGTATTTTTATAATGTATTTTTAAAATAATGTTTATTGTAGTCAATCATTTCCATATTACACATTATCAAATAAGAAAATTGTAATTTCAGAGATTATAAAATAAAATTAACTGCCTTTCCTTTTGTTTTATTCTATTTTTCAGTTTTATGTTTGCATATTTAGAATATAGTCTACATGTACTTATTTGCAGAAACTAAAATTCCAGGTCAATTATAAAATCGAATAAAACTTTTTGAGAAAAAAATATACTAAGTTTAAAAAGAATGGAAACATTGTATTGGGATACATACCAAATTATTAAAAGAGTAGATTTTAAAAGTCACAACACAAAAATAAAGAAAACAATTTCTAGAACTATGTGTGGTGATGAATGTTAACTACACTTACTATGGTGATCATTTGGCAAAATATACAAATACAGAATCATCATGTAGTACACCTGAAATTAATATGTCATAAGTCAATTATATCTCAATTAAAGAAAGAATAGAAAACAGATCCTCTGAAGACCCCACATTTTCATGAGTAAACTTAAAGAAATGTATTCTATCTTTTATATGAATGTAACTCACATATTATATCTGCTCACTCAAGCCATATTTAAATCAGTTGGGAGTTTGGCTTTCCACAAAGGCCTCATTAAGTATGTAATAAAACTTTTCATCCCCTCTTGGAACATGTATGGTGATATCAGTCTGAGTACCCAAACCAAATTTAGGTTTGGGGCATGCATCTCACCTTTGTGAAGTGACTATAACACTTCATAATTGGTTATACAAATACGATTTTAATAATATTTGGTTATCCACTCAGTTTTAAAACTATTATGAATAACTAAAAAAGGGGTGTAGCAACCTAACACAGAACTCTGGATTCAGTTCAATTTACTTTTTTCTTAATGCCCCATGATTATTGTGCATGGCTTAGTTTCTTTTTTTTTTTTTTTTCTTTTTTAAAATTTTTATTCACAGCACTTGCCATACATGGCTTAGTTTTTTAAGTTGAAACGTCTTGTTGAAACTAAGATAGGCATGTATGTTTAAATGGTGCCTGGCTAAAGGATAGAGTTTCTTAGTGTCAGTTTTACGATTTTAGGAATAATGCATTTGGTACCATATTCCAGTAACACTTGTTTTAACGTAAGTATGCTCAGTTTACAAAATTACCTTAAGGGATAAAATAATTTCTGAAGAAAGAATTTAAGTCCAACATGCATAAAATAAATTTGGGAGTCAATAGAATTCTTAATAAAAATATAAAGCTTCTAACCTTTGGGGCACTTACTATACCAGTCCACATTGTTCAGTGCTTAATGTATGTCAAGACAGGAGGAAGGATATTCTGTTAGGACTCTTCTGAGTGAAAAGGTTTAGCTCCTGCAAAGACCTGCCCTTAAAGCTTGACTTTCACTTTAGTTGAATGAATGCCCTTTTACTTCTCCCTCCCTCCAAATACAAGTCCAAAAGAGTATTTCAGAAGAAAATCTAAAGAGGAACAGTAAGAAGCCAGTGCAGGCCAGGGGAAGCAACAGTAATTAGCCTTTGAGTCGTTTTCATTGTTTACATGAAAATAATCAATTGACCACTTGGAGTAATCAGGCAGTCAGCAGGGAATCTCTCCACTCTGGACAAGTCAGTGAAGAGACAGTACTGACTTGCGTCCTATGGTCTGGGGCTCTCTGGCTCCGGGTGGGAGCCCCTGCAACTCGACACATCTGAACCTAGCCAACATCAAGAGCCAAATCTCATCACTCAACTCAGCCTGCGTGAATTCCCTCATAAAATTATAAATTTGAACCACATAAAATTGCTATTTTGCAGGTCAAAAACAGTAAAAAATCAGCAATTTTTTGATGGATCAGTAATATCTTTCCTTTTGATGTAATAAAAGTAATTGACACCTCTTTCAGGTGTCATTCAGTCCAGTGGCCTCATCATAATTTTAACTTGCAGCTCGAGGCCTGTGCCACCAGAACTATTTTTTGTATACTAATAAAGTACTTCAAATAGTAGAGTCTTATAATCAAATTAATCAATAACTTACTACTATAAGTCAAAATTCTCTGAGTTTGTTACAATTTTATAATACTCGCAAGGGGAATTTAGAGGAGAACTGATCTGTTTATGAACATGTATTTATTTTTTGAAATCCAGGTACTCATAAGCCGTCAATGAACGATAAGTATAATTTTTCACAATAATATTATTGAATACTTTTCTGGTTTAAACTTTATATCAGAAAATTACTATTAGATTAAACTTAAATCACAATCATCTATGAAGCAGCTATAAATATAAAGTGGCATCCCAAGAAATAAGGATATTGGGAAAAATCTCTGTATTTTGTGGCAGGTTGGAAAAAAATGAGAGTCCCTAAAATTCAGCAGAGCTTTAAGATTATAGGATAATCATGCAGTTTGTGGCTTGGAAGCAGGCAGATACATTTTTGAAATAAATTATCTATACTGGTAGTCATAAAAAAATCAGGATGCACAACAAATAAGAATTTATTATTATTACAAAACTTTCAAAAGTACTTCCTGGTAGGGCATGCTTTTAATGATTATTGGGATACATATAATATACTGATATTTTCCAAATGCTGATGTGTATGTAACATTGGTCTTCTATTTTAATCAGACAAATGACATTAAGTGAGTTACATTTATATATACTAAAAAAGGCAACAGCGATCTTGGTTTTCTCCTTGCAGTCTGAAAGCAAGAGGGGACTAGTAACAAAACAGCTTTTCCTTTTTTTTTTTAATTTTTTTTTAAGATCATTTATTTATTTATTTGACAGAGAGAGATAGAGAGAGCACAAGTGGGGGAGTGGCAGGCAGAGGAGAGGGAGAAGCAGGCTTCCAGCGGAGCAGGGAGCCAGATGTGGGGGCTTGATCCCAAGACACTGGGATCATGACCTGAGCTGAAGGCAGACGCTTAACCGACCGAGCCACCCAGGCTCCCCACAGAACAGCTTTTAAAATTCCACTCTCCACTCATCTTTATTGACTTATGTCTTTTTTTAATTGGTCTCACCAATAAATGAGCCACTCTTTGTTTTAAAAATTCAGCTCAAAAAGGTATAATCAACTCTCTCAATACATTTGGTAGCATTTAGTTTTAATGCTTGTGTCAGACATTTCTTTTTATAAGTTTTGGGGCAAGTAAGGTTTACTCTTTGGCTGTTTCCCTGCATATGTGACTTGCCCTAGTTAGTCAAACTCTGGCACAGATACTGTGAACATCCCATACAGTCTGTTGTCTAGGAAGACAGTGAGAAGTAGATCACACACACAGGATTAGACTCTCTGTGAGGGAGGGTGACTTGAGATTCAGTGCTGAAGTCAGAAACAATAATGTAGAGAATGCAAGAGGATCTACTCCTGCAGCTGTATGTGAGGGCCAGTGGGCCCTCTGAAGACAATGGCTACGAGGGGAAAAGCAGTGGCAAATGCCTCATTGTTGCAAAAGGAGAAATGATTGACCAGTTTAAACAAGCTTTAGCTTGTCAGTTCTGGGTCCTTTGGAAGCAGTGCAGCTCTGTGTAGGCTGACTGATTGTTTAATGCCAAGTACATTTTGAATTTTAGGAACTGTGTTGGCCCATAGAGTCAGTTAACTTGAGTCTAGAGAGTATAGTTGAGTCCCCAGAGCAAACTATAACTGTTTTCCATTTATTTTAACTAATTTTCAAAAACTAATTGCCTACTTTATATTTTCTTAATACTGACCTGGTTGCTATCCTTAATTTTTCATACTTTATAGGCTTAAGGTTTTGGAAATTAGCTACTTCATGAAGCCACACTTTCTTGAACTAAAGAAATTAGGCTGCCTTGATTGATCTGATTAAAAGAAATTTTATTTTATTTTTTTAAAGATTTTATTTATTTGACAGAGAGAAACACAGCGAGAGAGGGAACACAAGCAGAGAGAATGGGAGAAGGAGAAGCAGGCTTCCCACCAAGCAGGGAGTCTGATGCAGGGCTTGATCCCAGGGTCCTGGGATCATGACCTGACCTGAAGGCAGACGCTTAAAGATTGAGCCACCCAGGCACCCCAGATTAATAGGAATTTTAAAGCAGGTACACAGAGCATGTTGTTTCCATCTTCATATTATATGGGTTTGAATTAAGAGCCTGACATTTTTAAATAAGAGAAATAAGAATGCTTTAAAATTATAAAAGTTAGAATTAATAGTGAATGTGTAACTGTTATGATTATTTGTGCATGAAATAACATGGGTATCAGCATTCATAAAGTAAGAAATAGAGATATTTCTAGAAGTTGAAACAAACCCATGTACCCCTCTCAGTTATTGTTCCACATAATTAAGAATATAGAAGCAATCAGTAATATAATTTACAAGTTAAATATAATTTATATACCAAGCAAACACTATATCACTGAAACAGTAAAAATACTATGGAAACATTAAAAAATTGACATATATTTGATTATAAAAACCCAGATAGTCTAAAAAGAAACCCAGATAGTCTAAAAAGAAAGTCTAAAAGTAGGTAAGTCTACACTCCTAAAATAAAATACTAACTAAAGTTAAACAGAACATTTTTGACAAATTTAAAGAAGATATTACAAGATGTTTGATAAGTAAATTAAGTGAATAGTTGACAAATAATTACCTCTAGAATTTAGCACATTCAGTGCTCAGAGAAAAATTCATAGCTCTAAATATTTATATTTATTTATATTAATAAACAAAACTAAAAATTATTGAATAAAGCTTATAAATCAAAAGGTCATAAAGAGAAAATTAAAGAACAGAATACAAATAAAAGCAGGAATTAATTAATTATAAAACTAAAAAAGTAGAGCTAATGGATATGTACAAGTATCAGTGTATTGAGAGAAAAAAAGACATAGTAGAAGTTAATATTTATTTCCATTATATTTTTTTCAATATTAGTAGTAATTAACAACTAGGAATTTCAATTTGTAAAATTACCATACTCAAAATGGATTATAGACAAAAAAGTATCATCTAAAACTATAAACTTCTAGAAGAAATCTTATTTTTTATTTTGTTAACCAAAAATTTATTCAACTTAATACCAAAAGCAGGGTTTATTAAAAAAATAGATTTTTTTAAGTTAAGTGCTTCTGCTAAGATACACCATAAAGAGAGGCAAAAGAAAACATTTGCTATTGCATATCTGATAAAATACTTGTATCCAGAGTATATAAATAACTCAAAATTAAGTAATAAAAATTGAAAAATCTAATTTAAAAACACGTAAGATTTGAACAGCTACTTCACCAGGGAAGGTACCAAGTGAGCAGAGGGAAATATTTTTAACGTCATTGGTCATTATGACATTGCCAACTAAAATCATAATAAGAGACCACAGCACATCTTTTAGAAATGATCCCATTAAATATTGGTAAGGATATAGAATGACTGGAATACTCATATGCTGCTGCTGGGAATATATAATTAATATCTTTGGAAGTCAGTTTAGCAGTTTTCTAGAAAGTTAAACACATACCTAATATATGCCCAATCTATTCCACTTCAAAGTATTTACCCAAAAGAATTCCAATACACTTTGTATACATTCAAATGTCCATAGCAGCTTTATTCTTAATAACCAGAAACAGAAAACCACACAAACGTCCATCAACTGGTGAATGAAGAAATAGATTGTGGTATATCCATTCAATAGAATGAAGAAATATGGAACAAAAACATGGATGAATAATCAACATAATTATACTGAGTTAAAAATAACAAAACGTGCATATTGTATTTTCTATTAATATAAAATTCTTAAAAATGTAAACTCATATATAGTGATAGAATTGTCACTAGTTGTCAATGGAGAGAGTATGGGGATGGGGCAAAGAGGGACAGGAGGAAGGGATTACAAAACAACACAAGAACACTTTTGGAGGTTAATAGTTATATTCATTATTTTGATTATATTGATGAACTCTTTGGGTAGACAGATAAATGGTAGAAAGAAGGTAGATTAATAGTTATAAGTATATATACATAGGTGTCAAAACTTATAAAGTTATATGCAACTCACTGAATGTCAATCATACCTAACAAGATTGTTATAGAAACATTAAACCTGTAATGAGACCAATTGCACTACCTGGTTGTCAAGGTTTTACAAAATGTTACCCAAATGGTTAAGTCATAGAAAAATAAAGTCCCACCATATCTTGTTATTGTATGAATTCTTATGAACTTTAGAGTTAAATTAGCCTTATATATCAAATATATGAATTTCCACTAACAATATTTATTGATCAGGATATTAGTGTAAGAGGATATTAAAATGAGAATCTTTCTTTCTCAGCAGTGACTGAATTTTTGGGCTTGAAACACAGCAACTGCTGTCAGGTACCTCCATATCCCAAAACTAAATGTTAATCTGCCAGCATAAGAACATCTACAATACTATAAAATCCTTTCAGCCAACAGGAGCTGTCATTCACCTGTGGGTATAAGAGTCGAGGTAAAAGTTTTGGAGAAGACTGTTAAGTTGACATGTTGTGCACGGCGCAGGGTGTTGACAGCTCTTTTAGTTGTTGTGTGTGCGCGCGCGCGCGCGCGCGCGCGCACGCGTGTGCGTGTGTGTGTGTGTGTGTTTTCCTTTCCTTTCCTTTTTTTTTTTTTCCATCTTAAGGAAAGTGAACGGGGATTCAAGGGAGCCACACAAACATCTTGACGTGTGCCTTGCCATTATGAGGAGGTAGGACATGATGTTTACAATTTAATGGCTACATTAATCATTGGATAGATGCTTTGCAGTGGATGAATAGATAAATCTCATGGGGGCAAGCTGCACTTTATCCTAGGGCAGAACTAAGACTTACTAGATTTTCTGCTTATCCAAATCAACCCCAAGTTATTTTTAAGAGGAGCCTAAACAATAAGGGGGGGTAGAACTAAAAATCAGCATCTAAAATTCATCAGGGAAAAAATAAAGGAAAAATTTTCCATTAACATTTTATAACATGGTCCTTACTATAATCTTCTAGAAACTCCCTGTGAAGTAATATTTAGCATTTTTGTCAGGATTACTCACATAGAGGAAAACGGTGGGGCTTTGATTTATGAAAAGAAACTCGATGACTTTCTTTTATCTAGAGCTATGAAAATAAACTAGGTGTACACATGCTCAATGATGTGTGTGTGTGTATACACAAATGACAACTACAGCCATACCAGATGCAAATGTGCAGGACAACCAAAAGAAAGTCATTTTAAATAAGACGGCTGACTTTTTCATATTTCCTCTAATTTTTAAAAACTATTTGCAGTTACTGATTTTTTTTTTCTTCAGAGTACATTTAGACCCCTGATAATGCCATAGTCCTAGTAAAAGGGCAAATAAGCAAGCCTGATTTTTCCCACCAAGATGGACGAACATTTTAATTTGGGATTTGACCAAGAAATCTTTTGGGGAAAGAAAGCAACTTGCTTTTTTGCCAACTTTTAATTGTTTTTGCCTTATAGGTACTTTCTGGGGCCCATGGTTGGTTCAATTCCCTGCATCATATGTGGCTTTGGATTTTCCTTTCGCTTAACTATTATGTGATGCTAACAAGAAAGTCTGTTGTATAGTGCTAACAAGAAAGGAATCTTAGTCTTGACTATGCAGTATAGGAGAGACACTAAGCAAGTCAATGTGCTTCAGGGATAATATAAGATTGTTATATGTTTTGTTATTATTTGGCAGCAGAAAGTTAGAGGGACAGTGCATCTCCTCTTTGTATGCTCTAATAACTTGCTTTAGGAGTCATTCGTGGCATCCTGTGTGATTTAATTAACACTGTGTTGGGAGCAAGCCAAAGCAGAACATAACATCTATACACAATGTGCCTCTAGTATACTCAAAATTCTTTTGTTTCCCAATGACTTCCTCAAGGTCCATACTTTGCTGCTGTAAATTTAGAGAATTTTCATTGATCTTTGAAGAAAATGTAAGCATTACCAGAGTGGTATCCTTTTTGCATTTGTTGATATAAACTTTTTTAAGTGGAACCCACCTATTCTATACATCCTAGCATGCATTTGAACTTTCCAACTCAATGACACTACCCTACAGCTTTTCGGCTCTGGGAGAAATTTCATCTCATTCCCTTTTAATTTACTTTTACACATCCGAAAGGAATTAAAGTAGTGAAATGTCAAGACAGGGGCTCAAAGAGTCGCCTTGCAAATCTTCTAGCTATCTCCCCTGAATCTTTTGCAACCACTAAAATATCTATATAGATTCAAAAAATAGATGAAATTTTGTAAGACTAAAAAATATCACTACCATTTACACACGAGTAGAACCTAAGGAGAAATCTACAGACTAAAATTTTTAATAAAAATTATAAAGTTAGTTGACACAATTTAGCTTTTGAAAAAATAATTACTTGATATTTAAAGAAACATGGTGTACTGATATAAAATATAACATATATATACAAATATAAATACATACAAAAGACAGATTGAGAGTGCTTCTGTGTAATTCATTACTTGAATAGAAGAGTATCTTCGAACATCTAATTTGTATTTGTAATTATGTTAAATATAAATAAAGCTTTAGGAAAATGCATCTAAAATAAAGTGGCACTCATTTTTAGTCACTCATATTTATCAAGATATCTTCAATAAGACTCAAGAAGGTATACATACTATGAGACAAAAACCCAAACAAGCAAAACCTTTATAAAAATTGAAAATAATAAGATTTATTCATTGAACATTCCTAATATTTGTTGAACACTTACTAGATTTCATAATGGGATTTTTATCAATACAAAATTGGACAATGTTCGGGTCTAAAACCAAGCACACTCTCTATTTTGTAATGATGACTACATAAAACAACATAGGACCATAAAGAAATATAAAAATAAAACACGAGATTTTGAAAAATAAACTTAAAGTATTGTGATAACTCAGAAATATCTATATCCATCAAAGTACCTAACTGACCTAATTAAAACATAGTTGTTCCTTCTGCCTCAACAGAACTGACCCAACTTTGCCTGCCTTGGCATAGCTGAGCTTCAGAACCTCTATCACATATTTCTGTGCTTAATTTAAGCTGCAATTTCTCAGAAGATATGGTGTATCATTTTTCTACTCAGAGCTACATCTGAGTATGTTGAACAACATGTTGGACAACATGGGAAATTCTGGATGGATTTTTCCATCAAACATGCAGTCAAGGGAAACTTGTGAAGGCAGGTGACAATCTGCCCACTTTCCAGTTTTCTCCCTAAACACTTCACACTAAACTCCCACTCACCACCACAAGTCCTCAATTCCCCAACTCTGCTTAATGGACTGCTGGTGTGGGGTTCTCTGTACCATGGTTTGCTAAACATTTTTTTTTAAAGGCTTTATTTATTTATTTGACAGAGAGAGAGAGAGATCACAAGTAGGCAGAGAGGCAGGCAGAGAGGGGGAAGCAGGCTCCCTGCTGAGCAGAGAGCCTGATGCGGGGCTCTATCCCAGGACCCTGAGATCATGACCTGAGCCGAAGGCAGAGGCTTTAACCCACTGAGCCACCCAGGCGCCCCCAACTTTTTTTTAAAGGGAACTCAAACTATCTTTCATCTATGTACCTATTTATCTATCTGTCACCCATTATCTATCATCTATCCATCTAATTCATTAATTTATCAATAAAAAATCTATAACTGTTACATAAACATCAAGTTTACTTAAATAAACATGTGCTTACATGCAGAAGTATTTATTTTTAAGGAGTTTACTGTCATCATATGCATATTTTAAAATTTAGTAAAGATAAGGTTGGAAACTAATATGTAGTGTCATTATATACAAATTGCTTATAATCCCAGTTTATTAAATTTTGTGTTCGGAGTCATTTTGACAAGATTATTTATGGTATTTTAGGAGCCCGGGCAGGCTGGCTTATAATGTACCACTATGGCATATTAATTATTTTGAATTTAGTATACTTGGGAAACATGCAGACCCACCTCTGTCCCCCCAAAAGCGGGAAATAAATCTCCCATATGAAAAGTACCCTCCCTGTAATAACAAGTAAGAAGGCATTCATATCACCAGAGCCAGGGACTTTAAAACAGAGAAAGCTGTAGAAAGAAACCTCGTTACTTTCTTACTAATCTACTACCTCTGCCCAAATTCCACTTAGAATTCCTTACTAATTAAATTCCCTAATACTTGTTTTCTTTATCCTGTTAATGCCTCACAAATTTATTGTCTGCCTAAAATGTATATAAACCACCTACCTTGGTCATTTCTCTCAGTCTCAATTTCATTATTGGCCTCATGCTTACATAATAAAATTTTGTTTTTCTCCTCTTGTTAATCTGCCTCATGTCAATTTAATTCCCAAATCAGGAGAAGAATCTTGAGAAAAGAATAAAATGTCTTCCTCCTCTAAAATATCTTTATAGGGGCGCCTGGATGGCTCAGTGGGCTAAAGCCTCTGCCTTCAGCTCAGGGCAGATCTCAGGGTTCTGGGATCGAGTCCCACGTCGACGGGCTTTCTGCTCAGCGGGGAGCCTGTTTCCCCTTCTCCCTCTGCATGCCTCTCTGCCTACTTGTGATCTCTCTCTCTCTGTCAAATAAATAAAGTCTTTAAAAAAATATCTTTAGGGGCGCCTAAGTGGCTCAGTCGTTGGCCATCTGCCTTCGGCTCGGGTCATGATCCCAGGGTCCTGAGATCGAGCCCCACGTTGGGCTCTCTGCTCAGCGGAGAGCCTTCTTCTCTCTCTCCCACTCTCCCTGCTTGTGTTTCCTCTCTCGCTGTGTCTCTCTCTCTCTCAAATAATAAATAAAATCTTGAAAAAAAATCTTTATATAAGAAAAATAATTTTAAAATTTCCGTGCTGGTATTAAAACAATACAAAAAACTTCATCATAAAACCTTAGAAGATTTAATATTTTATTTAGCATTTTATCACCTCTGTCAAAAAAAGTAGTAGGAGTTAGAACAAGCATGTGTCATGAAATTTAATTCCAATCTGTATTAGAGTGTAAGCTCTGATATTGGCTGAACTTTATATTGCTCTGCCTATCCGTCTATAAAATAGGAACCATAATATGTTCTATTTGCCTCACTGGAATGTTAATGAGGATTAGTGAATCAATACATAAGTCAAGTGCTCTTAGGAAACAATTTGGTTGTAAAGAATCACTGCAGAGTATAGTTCAGAGAGTTATATGATGTAGAACAGGCTTTATTGAGAATAGAGTATGTTTCAGTGATCTTGTAAATAGCCCCATTAGGTATCAGATTTCACTTTTTCCAGTTTATTGACATGAAATAATCTTCAAAAGAGGACAAGAGACATTTGTCAATGTCTATTTGTATCATGCAATTGCAACTAAATAGGCATGGCAAATACATTTCAGTCAAGTGGGCATTTCATACGTGTTAGCCAATGTGATGATATATAGGTTATAGGGAGGAGATGGACCATTTGTGATGAATTCAATTGACTTCATTCCACACCAATGGACTCTGAATAGCTGAAGGTACCCTCCCTTCCACAACGAATCTACTGGCTAAGATTGACCCAACTGCTTTCAAAATAACATGTAACAATTACCCTTTCACATGTTTTATGTGACCATGTCCATTTGTGAGAGGAAAGAGATTATGAATTATTGATTCCCTTGTTTTTCCCCTTAATAGGGGAGGATTTTTTTTTTAAACATCCTGACACCTTATTTTCCTCCTGCAATCAGTCTCTCCAAAACTTTACTAGAACAAATTGTTTCAGGCTTTGGTAAAGGTGTTTACCTTTTACTTAATGGGAAAAAAAAAGTGCTTATTGAAGAAAAATAACTTGTGAATGCCTTTCCTAAAGCAAACAAGTCAAATGCTCACACAAAAAAGTATCTAATATTTTTGTTAATGGAGTTAGAGCAATCAATTATTTTACACAAAAAATGACATAGGGGGTGCCTGGCTGGCTTTAATCGGTTAAGCATATGCCTTCTGCTCAGGTCATGATCTCAGGGTCCCGGGATTGAGCCCCATGTCTGTCTCCCTGCTCAGTGAGAAGTCTGCTTCTCCCTCTCCCTCTGCTCCTCCCCCTGCTTGTGCTCTCTCTCTCTTTCTCCCTCAAATAAATAAAATCTTAAAAAGAAACAAAACAAAACAAAAAAATGACCTAGGATTGTCCTCTGTGCTGTTGTGGCATTTTTTATTAATGACTCGTCCAACAGCAGATTTATCAAAATCTGTTTAGCATGTTCATTGTTGTTACAATGGGTATCTAGAGATACACGCACGATATTTCATCTTATTTACTTTATTTATTTTTTAAAAGATTTTATTTATTTGATAGAGAGAGAGATAGCAAGAGAAGGAACACAAGCAAGGGAAGCAGGAGAGGGAGAAGCACACTTCCCGCCGAGCAGGGAGCTCAATGCGGGGCTAGATCCCAGGACCCCAGGATCATGACCTGAGCCAAAGGCAGAGGCTTAAAGACAGCCACCCAGGCATCCTTCATCTTACTTTAAAAGACATTCCTTCAGAAATATTAACTTTGTTCCCCAATTTGTTCTGAAGAACTTATACCTTTGGTAGGCAAACCGCTAAAAGAACCCAAAGCTTGCCTGTCCTCCTTTGGAATTGTGTTCCGGAAATGGGCTTCCTATTATACTAGTTGGTGGGAATCGATTGTCCTTTCTCTGGCAGGACAAATTATGTGGCTAGACGCTTTGCTACTTCTGAGTACACCTAGATAGCATGTATGATTTCCATCGTACCTTAAAGAAACAAACCCTGGAATTAGATTTGACTTAAATCTTCTGCTTTATTGTTGTAAACAGAAAAAACAATCCTAACATCTCCAAATAAACTAATAAGCTTTCTCTCTGCTTTTCACAACCCATCACCTGGCTTAATGGTCATAAGTTGGGGGAACTCTCATTTAATATATATAATTCTACACTAATATTTGTCTTTAGACCTGGACATTTAACATAAGCATACTTGTTAGGTTTTACATGAATATTTTAGTTAAATATTTATTTTTTTGATTTTAGAAAAGTATATTATATCACTTAAATTGTACTTATCATCACCCATAGTTCAAATCAACATAATGAAGTAAAGGACCCTGACAATTATAATGATGCATATCTGCTAAACTCTAGGAATTGGCAGATAAAAATGTTTATTAAGACTGAGGCTGAGGGGCACCTGGGTGGCTCAGTGGGAAGCCTGTCTCCAGTCCAGGTCATGATCCCAGAGTCCTGGAATCTAGTCCCGAGTTGGGCTTCCACTAAGAAGGCAGCCTGCTTCTTCCTTTCTCTCTGCCATTCCCCTCAATGAGCACACACACTCTCTCTCTCAAATAAATCACTAAATTCTTCAAAAAAAAAAAGATTGAGGCTGATAGGTATCATATTCACATGCCAATACATTTGTTATTTCAGAAGGTGTTAATTAAACAGTAGAACCATGAGTAATTCAAGAGTCCAAATTATGATAATTTAAATAGGGGTCAGTGATGGGCCTGGATATTTCGTTTACGTATATTTTCCGTCAGTAAGTTATCTGGAATTTATATTATACAAAACTTCTTTTATGAGCAGAATTTTTAGTTTAGTTTGTATTGATTGTTCTCTTGAGCATTTTACTTCCAAATAAGGTGCTGATTATAGTCATCTTTTGGAATTAATTTCTAAACAACAAATTGTATCCAAATTACATCCCTTGTCTGCAGATAAAACTGGAACTATATTTTGAAAATCTCTGTTTATCAAATAAATGGTATCACATAAATCTTAGCAGAAAGGAGTTTAACCCCTTGGGGTGCCTGGGTGGCTCGGTGGGTTAAAGCCTCTGCCCTCGGCTCAGGTCATGATCTTAGGGTCCTGGGATCAAACCCCGCATCGGGCTTTCTGATCAGCGGGGAGCCTGCTTCCCCCTCTCTCTCTGTCTGTCTCTCTGCCTACTTGTGATCTCTTTCTGTCAAATAAAAAAAATCTTTAAAAAAAAAAAGAAAATATTCTGTATTAAAAAAGGAGTTTAACCTCTCAATGTTAATTTCTACATAGTATAATTTAGCTTTTAATCACTGTTGCCAGATATGGCTGTTACATACACTATTTTTTTTAAAGATTTTTTTTTTAATTTAAAGAGTTATTTATTTATTTATTTGACAGCGAGGGAGTGGTATCTCAGAGAGGGAGATCACAAGTAGGCAGAGAGGCAGGCGGAGAGAGAGGGGAAAGCAGGCTCCCTACTGAGAAACAGACTTCCCGCTGAGCAAGGAGCCTGACGTGGGACCCAATCCCAGGACCCTGGATCATGACCTGAGCCAAAGGCAGATGTTTAACCCACCGAGCCACCAGGCGCCCTATAGTACACTGTTTTTTTTCTGGATTTTTTTAATTAACATATAATGTATTATTTAATTCAGGGGTATAGGTCTGTGATTCATCAGTCTTACACAATACACAGCACTCACCACAACACATACTCTCCCCAAAGTCCATCACCAAACCATTCCATCCCTCCCACCCCCCTTCATTCCAGCAACCCTCAGCTTGTTTCCTGAGATTAAGAGTCTCTTATGGTTTGTATCCCTCTCTGGTTTCATCTTCATTTTTTCCTCTTTTCCCCTATGATCCCCTGCCTTGTTTCTCAAATTCCACATGTCAGCGAGATCATATGATAATTGTCTTTCTCTGATTGACTTATTTCGTTTAGCATAATACCCTCTAGTTCCATCCATGCTGTTGCAAATGGCAAGATATCATTTCTGATAGCTGCGTTGTATATATAACACATCTTTATATATATATATGTGTGTGTGTGTATATATATATATATATATATATATATATATATATGTAGATATATATATATCTCACATCTCACATCTTTATCCAGTCATCTGTTGATGAACTGGACATCTGGCTTATTTCTATAGTTTGGCTATTGTGGACATTGCTGCTATAAACATTCGGGTACACGTGCCCCTTCAGATTGCTACATTTGTATCCTTGGGGTAAATACCCAGTAGTGCAATTACTGGGTCACAGAGTAGCTCTATTTTCAACTTTTTGAGGAAACTCCATACTGTTTTCCAGAGTGGCTGCACCAGCTTGCATTCCCACCAACAGTGTAGGAGGGCTCCCCTTTCTCCACATCCTCACCAACATCTGTCATTTCCTGACTTGTTAATTTTAGCCATTCTGACTGGTGTGAGGTGGTATCTCACTGTGCTTTTGATTTGTATTTCCTTGATGCCAAGTGATGTTGAATACTTTTTCATGTGTCTGTTTGCCATTTGGATGTCTTCTCTGCAGAAATGTTTGTTCATGTCTTCTACCCATTTCTTGATTGGATTATTTGTTCTTTGGGAATTGAATTTGATAAATTTTCTATAAATTTTGGATACTAGCCCTTTATCTGATACGTCATTTGCAAATATCTTCTCCCATTCTGTTGGTTGTCTTTTGGTTTTATTGACTGTTTCCTTTGCTGTGCAACACCTTTTTATCTTGATGAAGTCCCAATAGTTCATTTTTGCCCTTTCTTCCCTTGCCTTTGGCAATGTGTCTAGGAAGAATTTGCTGCGGCCGAGGTCACAGAGGTTGCTGCCTGTGTTCTGCTCTAGGATTTTGATGGATTCCTGTCTCACATTTAGGTCTTTCATCCATTTTGGGTCTATTTTTGTGTGCGGTGTAGGGAAATGGTCCAGTTTCATTCTTCCGCATACGGCTGGCTAATTTTCCCAACACCATTTGTTGAAAAGACTGTCCTTCTTCCACTAGAAATTATTTCCTGTTTTGTTGAAGATTAGTTGACCATAGAGTTGAAAGTCCATTTCTGGGCTCTCTATTCTGTTCCATTGATCTATGTGTCTGTTTTTTTGTGTGTGTTACCCTGAATAGCCAGAGGAATGTTGAAAAAGAAAACCAAAGCTGGTGCCATCATAATTCCAGACTTTAAGCTCTGTTACAAAGTTATAATCATCAAGACAGCATGGTATTAGTTTGGAGAGTCTACAAAAGTTGAAAAAAATAGCTTTGATTTCAAAAATTCCTCATGTGTCTATTTAAAGACTACCATAAAATAAGAGTAAAAAAATTGAATGTATGTATGGAAACTAATTAAGTTCATTCAGCTTCTGCTAAAAATAATGTCTTAAGTAAGTTTATACTTAAGGTTCATTCTAAATTTAAAAAATTGTGAAAAATTGATGAGAGCCTCAAATAATAAAACACATTTTTAAATTTATCAAATTGAGTTGTGTCATTGGTAACTTATAAAATTCAGTGTATAACTGCAATTATGTGTATAAATTCATATACTTTTAAATTATTGACTTGAGGGCACCTAGGTGGCTCAGTCTGTTAAGCTATTGACTCTTGGTTTCATCTCAGGTCATGACGTCAGTGTCCTGGGATCTGGCCTGGAGTCGGCTCTTTGCTCAATGGGGAATCTGCCCATCTCACTCTCCCTCTGTCCTTCTCACCCTCCTCCCTGACATGTCAGATAAATAAATAAATAAATCTTTCAAAAAATAAAATAAATTATTGATTTGAACTTTTCAATTAATTCTCCAAGTCAATAGCCTATCAATACTGCAATTTGAAGCATTTTCTGTGAAGG
This sequence comes from Potos flavus, assembly GCA_028534135.1. NCBI lineage: Eukaryota > Metazoa > Chordata > Mammalia > Carnivora > Procyonidae > Potos > Potos flavus. Next base: position 79,700,960 of record CM052886.1, on the reverse strand, counting down.
CACAATAAACCTACTTCAGTTGGTAAGAATAACTATGAAAAATATAATATTAGTAATAGAATAATTGAAACAGTGCTCTTAAGACAAATCTATTGTATTATAATGAAGCAAATTTGATATTGAAATTATATGTAAATTCTATATCAATAATATTAACATACTTTAACCCTGTTCAGCACACATATAGGATGATAGTTACTATTTAGGAATATCAGGAAAAATGGTCAATAAAAATCAATAAAAATTTATAGAGTGTGAGCAAATAAAGACTAAAAAGAACTGTAAGAAATATAGCCAATGGATGCCCTCTGTCTCTCTCTCTCTTTTTTATCTTTCAAGGAGAAGGATTATATTCCTTATAGGGAGATGCATTTAACTACATCCCTGAAACTCATAAGTACACACATAGATATACCCTACTTACTTCATGACCATTCAAAATTAAGTGTTTTAAGAGAAGATCATAGGGGAAAAGCCCATTGCAAGGATGTGTGAATGCATCAGAAGGCAAATTGTGAAAGAGGCACATGCAAATAATAAATGCCTTTTGTTTCACCATATGGGCAAAATCCATTCCAATATGTGTTTCCTCCTATTTATATGATGAACAAAATTAAAAAACAAAAAACAAAAACAAGCTAGCATCACTGAATTTATTTCTTCATAAAATTTAATTTCTTAGCACATTGCAATGGCTAAATTTTGAAGTTGGCATGTCCTTTAATTATAATATTTTTCTTAGGGAACATTTGCTTCCTAAATATTGCATAATTATAGAAGGCAGATTATAAATGAAATGGTAAATAATTTATAATTGTAACATAGTTTGGGAATAACTAAATTTTCCTTAAATGTAAGAAAACAGATTGTGTAGGGAAACCAAGTACATACAAGTACATTTCTTTTTCATCATTACATTTTCTATCTTTACAAGTTCACGTTTACATGAATTAAAATTTTGTTCTAGGAATGAAAGTCCAAGTTCAGATAATATCCCACTACCATAGGTACAGTGTAAAGCTCTCATAATAGCATATTCTCAATTTCTCTCTCCCATACCTTGACCATTATTGTCACATTTGACTTTAGCATGTGCTTATAAACATATGATGCATGATTATAATCATTGATTTGTATGGTTACAGATATTTTGCAGCAATCAAAATAGGAAAATAATTGTATTTTACCTTCATTTTTCTAATTCTGTCACTCATTTTTTCTTCAAACATCCAAGATTATGACTAATACAAAACTGCTTCCATCCAAAAATTTCTTTCAACATTCCCCATAGTGTACATATGATAAGAATAAATTTCCCAAGCTTTTTACTTACCTGAGAAAAATCTTTACTTTTCCTTCACATTTAAAACATATTTTCACAGGATATAGAAAATATCTGTTTGGGCATATTTCTCAATACTTTCACTTTTTTTTTTAAAGATTTTATTTATTTATTTGAGAGAGAGAGAAAGTGAGAGAGAGCATGAGAGGAGAGAAGGTCAGAGGGAGAAGCAGACTCCCCAGGGAGCTGGGAGCCCAATATGGGACTCATTCCCGGGACTCCAGGATTGTGTTCTGAGCTGAAGGCAGTCGCTTAACCAACTGAGCCACCCAGGCACCCTTTCTCAATACTTTTAAAGACGCTACTATATTGTCTTCTCGCATGCATGTTTTCAGGTGGGACATCGACTCTAATTCTTTGTTCCTCTCGGTTATGTGTAATTTTTCTTTGGCTATCTCCAAGATTTTCTCTGTTTTTTATTTATTATAGTTAGAATATGATGTATATCAATGTGTATGGTTTTCTTATCTTGTTTGTTTGTTTTAGGTTTCAGTATTATGTTTGGTGTCCTTTGAGATTCTCAGATCTGTGGTATTCTGCCTAACATTAGTTTGGATTGTCAACTGTCATTTCTTCAAATATGTATTGTTCTCCATTTATTCTTTCTGTTTTTCTGAGATTCCAATTAACTTGTATTGTCATGGTTTGATATTGGCCAACAATTACTGTATGTTACCTATTTTTTCAACATTTTTTCAACATTATTCTTTTCTCTTCACATCAATTTGGGTAATCTTTATCAATCTATTTTTGTGTTCACTGATTATTTCCTTGGCTTTATATAATCTGCGAATGAGCCCATCAAAAACATTTTTTTCAGTTCTATTACTGTTTTATTTTTAGCATTCACATTTGATTCTTATAGTTTCTATCTCTCTGGTGAAATTAACCATCTGAGCTTGTATACTGTTAACATTTTCCATTGTAACCTTTAACATAATTATCATAATTATTTTAAATTCTCTTCTCAATAGTTCCAATTTTTTGGTCATTTTTGAGTCTGATTCTTTTTTATTTTTAACTATGTTTAGTTAGCCAGCATATAGTACATCATTAGTTTTTGATACAGTGTTCAATGATTCAATAGTTGTGTATAACACCCAGTGGTCATCGCAACATGTGCCCTCCTTAATAGTCATCACGTTGTTACCCCACCCCCCACCCCCTCCCTTCTGTAACCTTCAGTTTGTTTCCTGGAGTCCAGAGTCTCTCATGGTTTATCTCTCTCTCTGATTTCTTCCCATTCAGTTTTCCATCTCTTCCCCTGTGGTCCTCCACGCTATTTCATATGTTCCACATATGAGTGAAACCATATGATAATTGTCTTTCTCTGCTTGACTTATTTCACTTAGCATAATCCCCTCCAGTTCCATTCATGTCGATGTCAATGGTGAGTATTCATCTTTTCTAATAGCTAATGATTCCTCTACTTTTCAAACTCTTCTGTTTCTTTTCCTTATCTTTTGATCTACTACTATTTTATTAACTCTTTTTTAAAGCTGGGTAAATTGTATAAGATATTAGATACTGAGGTAAAGTGTGTATATATATATTTTTGTTTGTTTGTTTGTTTTAGGCTTCAGTATTATGATTGGTGTCCTTTGAGTATATATTCTATGATCTCCAAATCTATACATATATATTTTTGGAGTGTAGCATAATTTTTGTCCTACTTGGTATTTAGTGTGAGAAGAATTTTGTTGTTACAATGACCAGATTTGAAATCTGTTGTTGCTAGTATCAGATGTTTCTATAGCCTTCAAGGACTTTACACTGTCGAGCAAGCCCATGTTCAATTTTTTAACAGTCCTTTAAATTTTTCTAGTTTGATCTTCCTATGTATTTATATGGTATTCAGCAGCAACAGCTGCCCATGTATACTCAGTCCCCATTACTTTCTGAAGATGTCTGTTACTCTCCATATTTTGGTTTGAATATTTTATCTGAGACCTCAATTTTTTGATGGGTTCAAAAAAAGACATTTTGCAGTATCTCTATTTTTTCCTTGTTTTATCAATGGAAGTGACATTTCACCCAGCTCTCTATATTCCAAAACTAAAAATGGAAGTCCATTGGATTAATCTAAAAATTATAGTTCTGTAATAAGATTATCTATAAATTATAGTTATATTTTTGTACTTAATAGTCACATTCATTTTAAGTAAATGTTTGAATTCTAATGCTCATCTATTCATTTTATTTCTCTTGGTTTTTAGTCATTTGTTATTGTCCCCTAAGATGCAAATTTGATTTTCATACAGTATATTGTGACTAAAGCTTTACAATATTGTTACAATGTTCTAGGCTGTGGTTGGTACTATCTTCTCCTAAAGTAGATTTAATTTTTCAATATGGCTTCCAGTTAGAGCATGAGCTGATCACTTAAATTTATTTTTGAAATGAGCTATTTAAAGCGAGGTTACGAACATGTGTGTTGGCTCATTTATTTAATTACTCATAAAACATTAAGAACATACCTCTTCCAGGGTCCTAACTGGTATATATACCAGATGTTCCAAACCTTGTTTGACACCGAACACAATTATTCTCTCCCAACTACATGAAACTGTGAGGAAATCTCATTTTTGAGCTATAACTACTTGTCACCACTTTTAACTAATCTTATAGCCTCACAGTTCCTATCTCAGAGAGCACTGGAGAAAGCTGCTCTCTCTCCCTTCAGTGTCTTTCTTTTCCTCAAATCCTGGCTACTCTTTTTTTTCCCTCTCTTGGCATCTCTCAGATATCTTCATATACGTGTTATTTTTTATCTTATTATTTACAGTGTGATGTTTAGAAACATAAAAGAAATACTGTGCCATCACTCCAAGGAATGTTTAAAGTTGGATATATAAATATTTGATGCTATTGTGACATTTTTTTAAGCTTTTATGAAACATCACAGTCTTTATCATTGAGCAAACCTTTGACATTCCTGGTCACCCCTTTCTCTTTTGGACTCCAACAGTACACTGTGCATACCTCTGTAATAAAATGTAATAAGCTATTCTGTAATATTTGATTTTTAGTGTGTTTTATAGTTATAAAACTCATAGTGATGAATCATAATATTTTTATATACAGCATTCATCACTTTGCATGACCCTGGTGTGTATGAATTTTAGTTATCACAGTTTAGTTAAATAATGCCAGCCCTCCAACAACACAGTTCAGATTTCTTTTATCATGCTATATTAACTTTAAATAATTGCATAAAGCATGAACTTTGCTACTAGATCATTAATCCATATCACTATCAGTATCAGTAACTAATCATGTCACTTCTTTCAAATTCTTCTGGAGAATGATCACTGTGTATTTGTTATTCAGTTTATGCACAGACAGCAAAGCATATAATTGCATAGCTTCCCTGTTTCCTAGTGGTAACTCTTGTGAAATTCTATAAGAATGGATTATTGAAGGAAGAATTTGGATAGTGAAAATGTAGGAAAGAAACCAAAAATGATATTTCTGTAAATGAAACTGGATGTGATAAGAAGGTTTTAAAATGGTTACAGCAAAACAAATATAGGATTTGACCTACGTATGCATGAAATTAAGGTATGAATTATATTGAAAAAAGTTTAATGAATATAGGAAATGGGGAAAGCTTTGGCAAGTTTTAGTTTAAATTACACTAGGAACAGAAAGTGACTTATGGTTAAAATGGAATATTTGCTTCCACTTTGGAGTAAGTGCTTCCATAAAAAAAAAAAAAAAAAGAAAATCCCAATCTGGGTAGAATCCTGGACAAAACATTGATTTTGGTTGCTACATGGAGAAAAAAAAAGGTA
>CM052886.1:79630606-79695324 GCA_028534135.1 Potos flavus | reverse complement strand
GTGACAAGGGCAAAATATTTATATTAAAGGAATCCTCAGAAATAATTCTTAGCACTGAAATCATAAAGGATGAAATGCTGGAAGCTAATCCAAATTTAGAAAGAAATGTAAACAATTCACTAAAATGTGGAAATGAAGTTCTCTTGTATCATAACTTATATAGTGAAAAGACAAGCACTGTATACAAAATTTGTCAGAAGTTTTTATGAAGAAAACACCTAATTCTCAATATTTCTTTTATTTTAAATTACAGTATACTACATGGAGAAATGTTTTACTTTTTTCATTTTCTTAAAAATTTATAGCCAATAGTAATATAGTTTCTAATGTTTCACAAAAATGTGTAAAATTCGCAGAACAAACTTATTTTTTTCCCATTGATTGTGTCAATGCAAATTTACCAGGAGAGAAACTTGAATATATATATTCAGGGAAGAAAGTGCTCTGGAGAATGAACAGTTTTTACAGGGTTATATACTTAAAAAAAATATATATATATATATATATATTATATATATATATATATTTTAAAAGCTTAAAAGATTATAGATTAGCATATAGACAGGAATCATGAGGAATGAAAGGAGTAGGAGAGGGATCAGTATCTCAAGGACAAGATAGTTATCCTTGAGGCCACTCATTCACAAGCAGATGTACAATGCATGCATGCTGCCATAAATCAGGCTTTTAGTTTGAACAAAGTTTATGTACAGTCATGCTGACCTAGAATGAAACCTAAAATGTCTTCACATGTATATCAGGACTTCAGAGAGTTTTTCTCTCATCAGTGGTTAAGAGAAATTTTCAGTTTTAGCTTTTTATGTTCTTGTACTACCATGCAAATGAAAAAGCATAAGGGATTTACCTAGGAATATTGTCAATAAAAGGTAATGAATAGGCAAATGTATTATTTTTACCTTTCTAGATATAAAAATAATACTAAAATCATCATCTTTGACCTCAAAAAGTTTTTAATGTTAAGTGCATAGACAACATTTTTTTCTTATTTGATGTTTACTGTCAAAACATCTTTTGGAACATTAACAATTTTCTGTTGTTAAATGTGTCTCTAAATGATAAACTTGGTGTAAAAGATGAAAGGTATCTCCTCTTTTTTTGTAAATAATTACTGCTAAAACTTTAAATATGAATTTTTATACCTTAAAGATTATATTTGAACATACATAATAATGAAATACAAAATTTAATTATGCTAACATGAATATAGAGATTGTAAACTTTTCAACTCTGATATACTTTTTATTGTATATGTATATAATTATATATGTGTCTATACATACAATTGGGAAGTCTTAAAAATTTTATGTATATTTATTTGCATTCACCAAATAATGAAACATTGAAGAAAGACTTACTTAGGATGCAGGAATGGCGTGTTGTTCCGCTTGCATACTGTAGCTACTCTGCCAGATTACTGCTTTACCATGTGCTGATAAAATATCTCTTTCTTATTCTTTGTACAACTTTTAGCTTTAGTAAAACATCCATTTATTGAAGGAGGCAGGTTTTTTAAGTCGAAGATTGACCATGTTAAAATAAAGTTTAATTTTGAGAACACCTATCCATATTTTATTTAATTTTTAATTTTTTTAAAAATATTTATTTATTTATTTATTTATTTGAGAGAGAAAGCACTGGCACAGGATGGGGGTTGAGGGAAGGGGGAAAGGAGAAGGGGTAGAGGGAGAGAGAAACCCTAATCAGACTCCATGCTGAGCACAGAGCTCTAAGATCATGACCTGATCCTGACCAAGAGTCCGTCGCTCAACTGACGGAGCCATCCAGGCACCCCACAGCTATCCATATTTTAATGAGAAATAACAGAGTTTAAATGTTTCCATATATTATTCTTAAAATTTTCTCTGGAAGGAAGAACTTTGTTTTGTTTTGTTTTGTTTTGTACCTGAAATTAAAACAATGAAAACTTATGTCTCTAGAAAAATGGGTTCAATAGACACTGATGAAAATTATAAAGTTACTTACAAACACACTAATAATAACATGGTACCTTGCTTACTACTGCTTCTGTGCCAAGTAGAAAGGAAGCAAACATTAAAAGGGGAGAAGGTGGATGGAGGTAGGGAAGTAGTGGGAAGAGAAAGCAGGTTTTTGTTATGTTTTGTTTGTTTTGGCTTGCTTGGCTAACTGACATTTTAGAATTTCCGTTTAGTAGGAATATATATTTGAGTTTTCTCTCCAGTCTTCAATTCAATAGCTTTATTATAGGATTTCATGATCATTTTAAAAACATATACACAGATACAATAGATAAATAAAAGAACTTGAATGGTTGTCAAGATATGCCATTTTTTCGAGGACTATGATATTATCAGTTCTCCGGTAAGCATTTTAGGCATAAAATCACAAAGACATTTTATCTACATCAAGCTAGAGTTTAACATCGAGGGGGCAAGATATCTATTAAAGTGACTCACTCCACAATATAGCATTTTAGCCACCTTCCTTTTTGTATGTACTGTTCCTGTATGGCTCATGACACCTACACTCTTTGGATAAATGCTTATACACTAGAAGAGACTACTGCAGGGCTCCACTCATCCACCTCCACCATTTCTTCCACAGCTTTGCTTTGCAATTTCATTTCCTACTGAAAAAAACTTTTTTTAAAAAGTAAAATAAACAAAAATCTAAACCCGCAAACAAAAAACAACACAACAACAACAACAACAAAAGAGTGGCTTCTGCTGCCTGAAGTACAGGAAGGGTCTAGTGCTATCCATATTAAATTAAGCTTTCCCCATATTTTACTACAATGATACATAATGCAGTTTAAAATTAAGCCTTGTCTAGTAATTTAAAAAAGATTGTATTTTGAGTCTCAATGTCTCTTGTATTTCTTTCTTGTGCATAAGTTACTCCTACCCTTGATACATGGTAGAAGGGTTTATATTTAAGAAGATGGACTTTAAAGTGTTTTGCAATTGTAATATGATTCAATAAGATTAAAGAACAAAATAACTTTTCAAGGATGTGAGTACTTGAAAGATCACAAAATACTTGAATTCAATTGCATAAAAACTGAACACATCTGCATGAATTTCTGAGTTATCTAAATCTGATCTTTTTGATTTATTCTGCTATCATTATTTCTTAAAATAAACTTTCAATTTAGGTGGAGAGATCTTTCATTATTGCTCTACCTCATGGCGGTTATTTTCTCCTTGCTTGGATGCTTTCCCCATAGCTTCCCATGACTTCTGTTCTATATTCTGGTAGGAGGTGGAAAGGTGTCTGGAAATGGAGAAAAGGTCAGGGCATCTTCCTAAATGCTCATAATGTTTTATTACCTGATATTTGTAGTGGCTATATAAATGCATTTACTTTTTTTTCTTTTTTAAAAATATTTTATTTATTTATTTGAGAGAGAGGGAGAGAGAGCAGGAGCAGGGGAGGAGCAGGAGAGGGAGAAGAGACTCCCTGCTGGGCAGGAGGGCTCACACAGGGCTCAATCTCGGGACCCCCAGATCACAAATTGAGCTGAAGGCAGATGCTTAACCAACTGAGCCACCCAGGTGCCCCCAGATGCATTTACTTTATAAAAATTTATAAATCTGTACATTCTTTTTGTGCATTTACCTATATTTCAATTTAAAAAATAATTACAAAGTAAAGAAATTATCAGGAAGTACTGACATTTAGTAGTGCGATGCCATAAAAGTGGTCCAGAATACAAATAATTACTTAGAGGAACTCTGAAGAATTGGAAGGGTTTTTTTGTTTTTGTTTTTTGTTTTTTTTAAAGATTTTATTTATTTGAGAGAGAGGGAGAGAGAGTGAGAGAGAGCATGAGAGGGGAGAAGGTCAGAGGGAGAAGCAGACTCCCCATGGAGCTGGGAGCCTGATGTGGGACTCAATCCCGGGACTCCGGGATCATGACCTGAGCTGAAGGCAGTCGCTTAACCAACTGAGCCACCCAGGCGTCCCTAATTGGAAGGTTTTAAGAGCTCTATTTAAAATGTAAAACTAATTCAGAAGATAAAAAAATTCTGGAAATTGATAGTATTGATGGTTGCACAGCATTGTGAATGTACCTAATATCACTGAATCATACACTTAAAGATGAGTAAAAGAGTAAATTAAAAAAAAATAAATTTTAAAAGTATTAATTCAAGGATCTAGAGATGTGTTCATACTGTACACAATAAAATGTTTTCAATTATTTAATTTTGATTTACAATAGAGTAATATTAGTTATTTTAGCATAAATAGCTACTGGTAAGAATTCTCTAGTATATAAGTGGGATAAATGTGAAATGTCAAGTTACAAATAAACTTTGAAGCCTATTTTATTCACCTTGCTTTCCTTTCCTTACGTAAGGAAGGAAAAATAATTTCCCTTCACTCTTCTAGGTTCTTGGCTGAGACAACCCTGTAATAATAATAATAATAATAATAATAATAATAACAACAATAATAATAATAACAATAATACCAGATTAACAGGAGAAAGACAAGTGGAAGTTTAATAACATGTTAACTGAAGTTAACAGTCTTGAATGTGTGGCCACATACCTTGACCTCTGTCCTTCAGTCAGTATTAAACCACTGAAGGTTTTAAAGTGTGTTTAAGGTGGTGGCTTGGACCGTTTTGGGAAGTTACTCAGTTTTCCTGGGTCTCTCCCATGTATAAACAAGGTATACATGTTATTAAACTTCTATTTGTTTTTCCTGTTAATCTATCTTATGTCAACTTAATTACTGAACCAGCCAAAGAACCTACAGGGAAGAAAAGAAAACTTTCCCATCCCTACAATAGCATCTGGCACAGTGCTCAAATATAGTGGTACTAATTACCTCTTCATTGTAGCGTTAAATAACAATAGCTCAACAGAGTAAATTTTAAAGATCTAATTGGCTTCACTGAACAATTCATAAGTGGGCAGCATCCCATCAAGCGAGTAGAAAGGAACTCCGAAGGGATACAGAAAGGGAATAGTTTTTTTTTTTTTGTTATTTTTTAAATTTATTTTACTTATTTTTATTTTTTAATTAACACATAATGTATTATTTGCCCCAGGGTACATGTCTGTGAATCCGCAGACTTACACATTTCACAGCACTTACCATAGCACATACCCTCCTCAATGTCCATAACCCAGCCACCCTATCCCTACCCGCCCCTACCCCCCAGCCACCCTCAGTTTGTTTCGTGAGTTCAGAAACGGAATAGTTTTTAAACAGAGGGCATGGAAGTCACAAACAACAGAACAAAAAAACAAAAAACAAAAAATCAGAAAAAAAAAACCCCCACAAAAAAACCCCAGTATTATATCAGGCAAGGTCACCTCCTTTTGAGAGACAAAAGTTATTAGATACCTCACTGGTGTTGACTAGGGAATTCCAGACTGATTGGTTAACATTACATTCCTGAGGAAAGTTGCAACTGCAATTAGATTAGATATTAAGCCCTGATTTGGTGACAATGGGCTTAGCACAAGTGACTCTTTTTGGAGTTATGGTTTTCTTTTTAGCAAGACCCCACTTTTGTTCAGACCCTCAGCTTCACTGGGAGGTATGAACAAACTTGAAGGCATCATTGCCACTCTCAGCTGTCACTGGCAGCATTTGTTATTTCCTTTTGTGGTATCCATAGGTCATGATGTTTTTGCTTAACCCCTGTGACATGGAAAGGTCACAATTCCAAACTAATCATCTTTAAATTGTTATTCTCTTCACATCTTTTCTGATATTCTAGTCTTAGGGAGATCATTTGCTTCTTGGTTAGTGGCTGTGAATGTGCATGGAAAGCTATTGAGAGAATAAAAGACACCAGGGAGATTATTATGATTATAGTAAGCAGAGTTTATCACTATTTGGAGTGCCCTTTGTGGCCATGGTCTCTAAGACTCAAACCACTTAAAATCAAATAAGTCAAAGAAAGACCGCACTGAAGAAGTCACCTTTTAAAGCCAAGAGGCTTGCTCAGTGATCATATGTAACTAAGTTTCAACTTCCCGGGAAGTGTTAATCCAGATACAGCAGGTGGTCTCCACCACAGAACAGACATCTCCTTGCTCAGCTAAAAGATAATCAAGGGTAATCCTGTTATTAAGGACAACCACGGCCAGGGCATCTCAGGATTTTTGGGGGGGCAAGCTACTGCCTTAGCAGTGGATTCTGCAATTTAACTTCTAGAGTTATGGAGAGGTTTCTGATCGTATTCTCACTTAGAGTTACTTCTAATTTGGAAGGTATGACCCTGCCAAAGGAAGTAAATCCTGAGTCATGAATGTTCTCTAGTAGATCCTTTCTAGTTGGATAAATCCAAGGGATTCCGACCAGTGAGGCATCTTCGTTCATTTGTGGAAGGTTAGGTGCATTGTTAGATAACTTAAGAGGCATTGCCTGGCAATGTGCCGATTATCTAGGCTTTCACATGTCCAGGGGGAATGATGAACACCACCACAGATAAACCCTGTTGGGGTGCAAATAATTCCCATTAAGGAAGTACTATTAATGTGTTCATTTGCAGGGATTTCTGTGTTTATCCATTCAAGCTAGGGCCAGTTAATTTTTCAGCATGTATGGGAAGAAAATGTCCTAATCTGAACTAAGGAGTTGTTCTAACTACTTTGCAAATATGGGTACTGCTGGTGAGTTATCTTAGTAAGGCAGGAAAGATCTAATCTAGATATTCATGGGAATGTGAGGGTGCAAAAATGCTAACCTCATGAGAGGTTAGTCTGCATACAGAGAAATGTTGAGTCAACTCAGAGTTAAGAAGACTTTGGACAGCATATGGAACTTGTAAATAAATGTCAATTGCTAGGGGTAAATCTGATGAGATTTCTACTAATTTTGTAACTGCAGCTATAGGCTTAAGACAAGTGGTTTATGTAGAAACGACTGAATCAAGTTGTACGCTTTAACAGGCAACAGGTCTATGTTTATTACCACATTGTTGTGTGAGCATTCCCAGGGCTTGGTTATCTCTTTCATGCACAAATGAAAGTTTGTGAAAAGCTTTGAGGAGTTGTGTAGCCCTAAAGCAGGCAGTTCTTACTTCCCTTGCTTTAAAAAAAAAAAAAAAAAAAAAAGCTTGCTAATGTTTATCTTTCCAAGTGACCAAAACTGGTTCATAGAGTGGGGAAGCCAGTGGAGAAAAATTGAGTCTGCAATAACTAGTCACACCCAGAAATCCACAAAACTGTCACTTAGTTGAAGTCCTAGGATATTTCTTAGATTAGCTGAATCTTTTTTTGGAGATAGCTGGATTCCTTCACACTTAGATTATAACCCAGGTAATGAGCAGTGCCTGGAGATAATTATAATTTCTCCTTTTTTTTTTTTTTTTAGATACCATATGTTACTTTTTAGAGACCATATGTAACTTTTCAACTCTGAGTTTATTTACTTTATTTGTAGCAAGTAAAAGGAATCTTTTATGGATGACTCTTTGGTAACTGAGCATACCAAGAAGTTGTTTACATATTGTAAAAAGTTTGATTTCTCAGGAAGCTAAAGGGTGCTTAAATCTCCGTGAAGTACTTGGGAGAAATAAGAAGAGCCCTCAGTGAACCCTTGAGGCATAACTGTCCAGGTATATTGTTGATCGTTCCAAGTAAAAGCAAATAGATACTGGCTGTTAGGGTCTATGGGGGTTGCTAAAAAAGGCTGAGCAGAAGTCTACAATAGTGAACCATTTCCGACTGGTGAAACTTGCAATGAAAGGGTCTTCAAGTTTGGAACAACTAAGAAATGGGAAATACGTATCTTGTCAATGACTCTCAAGCCCTGAAAAAATTGCCAGTCCCTCCCATTAGGTTTTTGGATTGGCAAAATCAGTGTATTATAGGGGCTGATACAGGGAATGCTTAGCCCCTGGATTATTATGTCTTCTACTATGGGAGTGAAGCCTTGTATGATCTCAGGCTTTAGTGGATATTGAGGCAATTTAGGAAAAGCTTTAGTCACATCTATTGAATCTTTATAGGCTCTGTACATTTTATTCTTCCAATGTCAGTATTAGAAGTAGCCTGCAGATTTTCGGGCACCTTGATTAAATTAGGGACTTTTGTTGGAATTCTTTTTCTTCTATATCAAAAGCAGATTGTAAAGAACATAAAAGACCAGGTTCAGGTGGGTCAGGAAATTCTAAGGTGAGGTCTCCATTGGTAGCAAAATGTCCTTTAACTTTAGAAAGGAGATCTCTACCCAATACATTGAAAGGGGCTGTATCTCATAGCAAAAGGAAATGTTTTTCAATAAAAGGTCCCAGAATCATTTGTACTGGTTGAAACAGAAATTCTGTCTGAGCTTTACCAGATACCCCCAACATGGGATACTTTTAATTTTTTTTATTTTTTCCTTTTTCTCCAAGGGATTTGTTTTCCTCTGAAAGTACAGGTTAAAGTAGAAAGCATAGCTCTAGTATCAACTAATACTTGGCAAGGTTTCCCATTAATTTCAAGTTTAATTTCCTCTTGAGGATTGAAGGAAATTACTGGCAGTTTACTGGAGATTCTTTGGAGTCATCAACTCTGGGAGGGACCCACATGGAGGGGGCAATCAAGTTGAAGAATTTGTATAGGACCTTTGAAGACAATCCTTTGTATCCCAGTTGATTACAAGTGAGATGTTGATGTTTGGACCAATGCTTTCATGATAGGACTCTAAGAAGGCATAGTGTAAAAGGCCCAGGTATTATTTGAGGTCTCTAGTCTTTTCTTTGTTGTGGCTGCAAGGCTAATAGCCTGGCAGATTTTTTTTTTGAAATCTGCTCCAGGTCATTTCAAAGTGCCCTGCTATGGTCATGAATTCAGTCAGAGGGTTGGCTCCCCATCCTATTTTCTGCCTTTTTATTAATCCACTAATCTCAGGTTATAATCCATTTACAAAAAGAACAGCTACAGCAAGTTTGGTGACCTTATTTATTGTATAGAACCTGGAATACCATCAGAAGAGGACTTCCAAATGGGCTTTAAAGTCTGCTACTGATTCAGCTTTCTTTTGTTTGTGTGTTTGAATAATAAACCAATCACTCAGTAAGGGCAGCAAAAACCCTAGGAATGGACTGTGAAAGTTCAGTTGCTATTTCTTAAGCTCTTTCTGATCTGTAAGGGGAGCACATTGAAGATCAAGGATATCAATATCAATATCCTCTTCAAGGTTTTGCCATTTTGCTTCTTGCATCTATTTTTGGGCTTTACGAGGTCCTACCAATAGTGCACTAGCTGATAAAAATCTGACAGCCAGGGTCATAGGCCCCAGTAATTATTCTAAAAACTTCAAAAAAAATTTTGGGGGGGGTCCTCCCTAGGGTTAGGAAATTCTTGAACTCTGACACTGAGTTCAATCTTTGACCAAAGGGTGAAATATACCTGAGGAGTTTTGTCTGCAATCTTAGGTAGTTTTATTTTTAAAGATATTAAAAAGTAACTGTTAAATAGTCTCTTCAGAGTAGGAAGGCATTTCGTTCTGATGTGAAATGTGAAAATTGTGAGTACTTGCTAAAGAAAAGTGGAGCAGTGGGAGTCACATCAGTTATATAGTCTTTTGTTTCAGTTATCTCCTACGTCTCTAATTTTACACTAGTCTTTTAATGAAGCTATTTTGGAGTCTTGAAGTCTTTTGGAAGCTTTGGCATATAAGTTAAGATAGTTATCCTATTCTGTTTATTTAATTTGGGGACACTTGCTTTCAAGTGTGCTTCTTAAATGAATGGCATTGTCTAACTGGAACATGCCCCATAATGGCCATTGTAATTCTAGGTTGTTTTTAGTAGGATTTTGTCATTTTTTTAGATATCAACAGCTTCCAGGGCTATAGTTCCTAAACATAAAATAAGCAGGTGTGCCAGAAGATGGTATGCTTAACTTTTTGGAATTTAAAGATCCCATTTCTTTTAGCTAGACTTTATCTGCATAAAACAAGAAAAACAAACAAACAAACAAACATGTGCTTCTTAATGTCTTAGCAGTAACCAAGTGACATTACTGCATCCTAACCAGGAAAAGTCCCTGTGTACACATCCAATAATTCCCACTATGGAACCTGGGACTGGGGAACGGATTGAAAGACCAGACCTCAACAAATGGGTACTGCAACCTGATTCCAAATGAATGGGGTACTGCTGTTTCCACCGGCAATTCCTAACATGGAATCTGGGGAAGGATTCCAAACAAATGGGGAACTGCAGCCAGCAGGTTCCAACATGGAGTCTGGATCTGGAACCAAGGACCAGAATTTCCAAATAAATGGAGAACTCTGTCCAAATTATCAGCAGTTCCCATTGTGGAACTAGTGATTCCAAACAAATGGGGAACTAACTCAAAACCCAATGAGATTGGGGCTCAACACAAAGAGAATGGAGCTCAGAACTGAGAGGAATTTAACTACATCCTTCAAAAATGGTAAGAAAGGCAGTGAACTCAAAATGGGCTCATGGGTGCCGGGTCTGTGTTTCTTGTTGTCCCTGAATATCATCTGAAGTTTGCTTCTGATTCCACTGCCACTGCCACCAAATCTGTTAAATAACAAAAATTCAATTGATGGATATATATGTTTCTTGGTAAAGTGCAAAATCTTTAAAAATAGGCATATGTCTGTTTTTTTTTCATCCTTATATACATATGTCTAGAAAAGTTTTTAGAACATTATCCAGAATAAGTATAGAACATAGAAGTTGCTTAAGATATAATGAAACAATTTATTTATGGCATAAAATATTTTAAATCAGACTATCCATATCTTTTTTCATGACTACATAAAATAGTTCAAAAAGGAACTGGCCACAAGGGAAAAACATTCTATGAACCAAACAGAGTGAGAAAGTACAATGAAATTTCAATTTGATTATAAAGAACTGTTTAAGTATTTCTGAATGTTTTTCTTTCTTATAATCTGGAAATTTCTAATGTATATAATAATATCTTATACTTTTAATCATCAAGGGAATAGGAAATGTGAACTTTTTTTTAAAAATTTATTTGTTTTAGAGAGAGAGACACAGAGAGAGAGAAAGCAAGTGGGGTGAGGGGCAGAAGGAGAGAATCTTCAAGCAGACTCCCTGCTGAGTGCAAAGCTCCTGGGGTGGGGGGGAGGGGCTCAATCTCATGATTTATGAAATAATGACCTGAACCGAAATCAAGAGTTGGACGCTCAACTAACTGAGTCATCCAGGTGTCCCAAAATGTGAACATTTCTAATGCATATAATATTTTATATTTTAATCTGTTTAAGAGAAAAGATTATTTTCCTATGGAGCTTAGTATGGATGTACCTAAAATTATTGCTCACCATGGAAGTACACATTTTTAAACTTTATCATTAAAGATTTCATTTAATTATCACAACCACTGGCGGTATAGTATTAAAAAAAGTCCCATATATGAGAAATTTAAACATCAAAGAGGCCACATGCCTATGTTGCAATCTCTCCCAGTGTGAATAAATGGTGCTGGAATCTGAACCTGGTTCTTTTAGCTGTAAATCCAATTTCGTTTTGTTTTTCTTGTTTTAAAACTGGCAGGACTGAGATGGGGAGATATAACAACACATTAAACAAGACAAAAATCAGTGGCAGGTAAGAGAAGTAACTAAAATTCATTTTGTGTATACTGTGTTTAAATTTGGGTCATTTCATTCTTAAAAAAATGATGTATATATTATTTACTTAAGTTTGAGCTGTAAAAACTGTGATTCAAAGGTCAATTTAATTTAGGCCATCCTCATAAATCGCAGAAAAGAAAAGACATGCATACAAATCTCTTTGACGTTAACACTAACAATCTTAGGTCAGTATATCATGGGGGAGTGCTGAAACATGAATAGATATAGTTCAAAGTTTGCCCAAAATGTCTTTCACAGAACAAGGATAAATGTTGCAAAAAGACAAGAGAAAAACGCCCTAGTTAGAGGTAATTGCTAGTTTCCATTTCTGGACTAAATACAGAGAAAAACAGATTCAAAAAGCATTCATAAGATTAACATCTAAACAGTATATTGATAGCTTTATTGAAATTATATTAAGACCTGATTCTTAATAACAATGATTCCTTCATAGTTGTGAAATGTCATGGTTGAAGATACACTGAAGCACAGAACACTTAAAAGCAAATATGTATTTTGGAAATGTTTGACCAAAGGAAATAAAGTTGAGAAAATAAATGTTTTTTTCATAATTCACTAGGTTTGTTAGCAAAAAACATATAGTGTTTATTTTTAATTTTTGCTAGCTACAAATATTGTTATATTAATTTTAAATTACATTATTCAAATCCAAATGGAATTACATTTAAGAAGAGGTTTTAAATGTTAAGTTTTCTGGATCCCATTAATTAGAAGACAAACTCTGTTTTATTTCCAAAGATACTAAGACATAACTAGTTGCATCACAAGTAGACTTCAATGATACATAATCTTAGCAGCACAATGACTCAAAAGGAGAGGCTACTTTAATTTATATACTGTGGAATGAAATGTCACAGAGGGACATTTAAAGATGAAAATCAGTCATTATAAATTCTTACTATTTTTGTGGGGGTTGAAGACTAATAAAGATATATTTTAAAGTAAAACTGTCAAATATAATATTGAAATTGAACCCATAACATAAAAGCAAATATTCTGAACAGCTCTTTTAAAAAGTTATGTTTTTGATTATATAGTTCAGTTATTCAGTCTTCATAAATGTGTAATGCCAGCTTTTCTGCCAGATACTAATATTTCCTCCTTTGAAAATCCAAAATGAAAAGTAATATTAAGCTTCCTACCTCCTCTACTTTGAGACCAAATTAACATAATAGTAAAAAATTAAAGAATGTGTGAAATCACAATGAGGAAGATGATATAGGGAATATTTCAGTATATTTCTAGGACATGCTAAGAATATAAACAAATGTTGATTTATGAAACATAAGATGTAGTTTTCCCGGGTTCTTGAAGTGTAGAGGGAACTGAGATGTCCAGCGGGACCATATAGAGAGAGGTTTTCAGTCTCAGGGGTTCAGGCATAGCATCCTGCTTTTGTCTGAGACCATTTGAAATTCTGCATTTAAAAAAGAGTTAGAATCCTTTTTCTCTCTCCTAAAGCCTCTTCCACATTTTCACATTGAGTTGCTAACAAGTTGTTATTTAGAGGCATAAAACTGATAGAATATTCTCTTGAGAAATGGAACAAAGTCTTTGGGAGAATAATTACAGCTAATACAGATGATATAACTTTTAGGGATACCCAGGAATAATGTACAATTCAACCATAATATGCATAATAATGTGCAATACACCTCAGAGTGTAGCTGGCCAATTGACATTCCCTCAATGCTCATCATGCTCCCATAGAGTCTCTGCATTGCAAATATGAACAATAAACACATATTACCAGTGTGTTAAGAAAAACATGGGAAACATTAAAGAAGAGGACAAATATAGAAACCAAAGATCTGATTCCAGACAGTGAGTTAACACAGATAATTGAAGATAACATTAAAAAAGACTGGTAAATGTCTTCTAATAGATTTGGAAAGATTTTGCAGACATAAAGCAGGAACTGATTGTTACATAAAAGAGTCAGATAACAGGAAATAATAGCGTTTTTAAAAGATTTTACTTATTTATTTGAGAAAGGCGGGGGAGGGAGAGGCAGAGAGAGAAGGAGAAGCAGACACCCGCGGAGCAGGGAGCCCAACACAGGGGCTTGATCCCAGGACCCTGAGATCATGACCTGAGCTGAAGACGTATGCTTAATCCACTGAGCCACCCAGGCATCCCATCATTTCTTTTTACTAAAAAAAAATAATTTTAATTAAAAAATAAAATTTAATTTAAACAAATGGAGTCAGCACACCGTCTTTGGGGGGAGCCGTGGTGGACGTTTTGAGGACACCTGACCTGTAGCCTGCGATGCTCCATGTGGTCTCCTATGGAAGCCTGAGCCAGCGTGTAGCTCTCTTCCTTTGTCTCCTAACCATGTCCACCAACAAGAATGCTAATTCACCAACTGCCCACCTTAACAAATTCAAGAACAAGGAGAAAAGCAGTACAGAAATGAGACGGCACTGCACAGAAGTTATTGTGGAGCTAAGGAAAGCTAAGAAGGATGACCAGATGCTGAAAAGGAGAAATGTAAGCTAATTTCCTGATGACGCTACTTGTCCACCGCAGGAAACCACAAGGACCAGGGCACTGTGAATTGGGTCTGTTGATGACGTTGTCAAAGGCATAAATAACAACAATCTGGAAAGCCAGCTCCAGGCTACTCAAGCTCCTAGGAAACTGCTTTCTAGGGAAAAACAGTCCCCCACAGACAACAACCCGGTTATTCTGGATGTCACTTCAAACATCTTTCAGGCTGCTGAGAAACTAGGTGAAACTGAGAAACTTGGTATGATTGAAGAATGTGGAGGTCTGGACAAAATTGAAGCTCTACAAAACCATGAAAATGAGTATGTGTACAAAGTTTCGTTAAAATTAATTGAGAAGCATCTCTGTTGAGGAAGAGGAAGATCAAAATGTTGTGCCAGAAACTACCTCTGAAGGCTATGCATTCCAAGTTCAGGATGGCACTCCTGGGACCTTTAACTTTTAGATTATATAGCTGAAGCATAAAATTGTTTGTTGTATACCAAGCTTGTCTTACTGTTTCTCTACTAAGAACTCTTTTTAAATGTGTTTTGGTATTGTAACGCTTTTTTGCACGGAAACTATACTTGAGCATTCCAAACTGTACCTACTGTATGAAGCTTCTCCCCTCAGTGGGTTTCCTATTTCTATGTGGAATCTCATATCTTGCAATGTCCTGTAAGTAGAGATTAAATTCCACACTTTTCTTAAAAAAAAAATTCTTTAAAAAATAAAGAAACGAAGTCAGACTAGAGTAGAGAAGGGGAGTCTTTGGGCCTAAGCTGTGCAGCAGGTCCAGAGAACAATAATTTCAGATTGGCTGCAGAGTATAGAACTCATGAGTAAAAGTGATTCTGGAAAATAGGATTCAGGCGACCAAAGCACATGAGTAGAATCTTAGACACAGTAGAAGATATGACTGAATAAGAAGACACAGACACAGACACAAAGAAAAACATTACAAATATCAAGGGGATAAAAAGGCAAAGAAAAATTACAAGAAAAGCAAAGTTCAAATATAAGATAACGAAAACCATGATATCCTCTGAAAATTTTATAATGCAGATTAGAGATCTAATGGAACTTCATACTAGGTATATTCAGGGTCATTTACCTGAGAGTTTTGTAAAGATTAATAGATTATAGTACATGATCTCTTATTAAATAATATTTATAGAGCATAATCATATTAGATATCATATTTTAGAATAAACATAGAACAATGGTAATGTTACTATGGTTATAGAGGAGAATATACACCTTAAAATGGAAATGTAAAAATAACGTTTTGGTTGACTGAGAAAAAATGAAAAGTGGGAGAAGTACTGATAGGAGGGCTACCTCATGTCACTTAGTGGTGATTAGAAGGATACACTCTCTGGAGAAGTGACAGATTACAGAGGTGTTTAGTAGGGAATGAAAGGGAATTGCTATAATTTTATCAGAAAAAGGAAAGAAGAAGACTGGTCGTAATTTTTTAAGTCCAGTAAAATTATGCATCTAAATAATTACATAAAGATCAAGGCTATAAACATACGTATTGCTGAAACATAGAAGTAACCACCAGGAAAATAAAATCAGAAAAAGTTGAAGACATAGTCTCTGGTAGAAGAGACTAAAGAGTAATAGTTAAACAAGGACTTACTGCTTTTCATTTTTAAGTTATTCTCTATCATTTTAGAAATGCAAGAATAACTTGTTTTAAAAGAAAAATCATATAGGCAAATGCAAGGTTAACATAATTAATTCTTTTAAAAAATAAAAAGACAAACTAATCCTCATTATCTGACCTCCAAATATGTTGATTATTACCTTTATTTGTTTTCTTCAGACAGAGCAATCTAGCCAACAGGTTGACCTCTGCTCCTGTGCCTCAGTCTTAGCTTTAAATAAGCCAATGAAATGTTAATAACTTCAACACTTTTTTTAAATCTTTCATTTTGTAATAATTTTAGATTTACAGAAAAGTTGCAAAGCTTTATGGAGAGTTCTCAATACCTTTCACGCAGTCTACTCTGTTAACATGTAACGATGGCATATTCATCAAAACTAAGTAATTTAAAGTAATTATAACAATATTAACTAAAGTCCAGACTTTCTTCATGCTTTCTAAAACTTTCACAGATGTCCTTTTTCTGTTCCAAGATCCAAACCAAGACATCTCATTGTACTTAAAGACTTTGGATGTAAAAGTCTTAGAGGAGAAGCAAAAGTTAAGATCATGAAAGTGGGGCACCTGGGTGGCTCAGTGGGTTAAGCCTCTGCCTTAGGCTCAGGTCATGATCTCAGGGTCCTGGGATCGAGCCCCACGTCGGGCTCTCTGCTCAGCAGGGAGCCTGCTTCCCCCTCTCTCTCTGCCTACCACCCTGCCTACTTGTGATCTCTCTCTCTCTGTCAAATAAATAAATAAAATCTTTAAAAAAAAAATCATGAAAGCTTCTGATCCCTAGGAGCTGACATTAAAAGTTCCTAGGGAATTCAAGATAACTAAGACCCTGTAAGGGAATGATGCTACTGAGGTGAGTGCATTGTTTGCTTAGATGATAATCATAGACCAAGTCTAAATCTCCATGAATGTTCTTTCTAAGAACATATCAAGCATCAAAAAATGAGTAATACAGGTAAGTTATACATCAAGTGGATTCATTAATATTACCTCTGCAGATTACCAGGTATGTTCCTCAGAAATAACAGCTGTATCTTCAGACTCTCCTACTTTGGTTCCTACTTTGGAACAAGTTGGAAGGATGAATCACTCCTGCCATGTCTACCTTTTTTTTTTATCCAAATCACTTCAACTAAATGATTTCTGTTTTTAAACGTCTGGCATACCAAATACTTGTTTTTGCTGAAACTTCAGAGTAGGTTGGTATGAATGAAATAGTCTGTTGTTATTTATCAAGTTAGCCTGAAAGCCATTTCATAATACGTGTCAAAATATTGTGAATTCGGTTCATATTTCAGTTAAAAAGAGTTTGAAACCCTTCACTAGGCTATGCTCACTTAAAAAAAAAATCCTTGTTGAAGTCATCTATTACTGATTTCATAAATTCGACAGCTTGTTTTGTTCTTTTAGACAATACTAAATGATCTTAAGCCACACCTTGTACAAGAGTCATTTTTTAGGGACATATCTTCTTTCAGTGACTCAGGTGAAAAAATAAAAAGGCTGAATTTCCCTGTTAAAAACAGGGCCTGTCGAGGCAGAGGGATTGAATAATAGGAGGCCAGTCAAACAGGGAAGAGAATTTTGAATATAAGCTCTTTTAGAAATGAAATGTAGACTGTTAAACTACTGAGACACAGACTGTACTAAAGTTATCTTAAGTACGTACACCAAGGATCTATCTCTATCTATCCCTATCTCTATCATCTCTATCTCTATCTCTACCTCTACCTCTATCTCTGTCTCTAGCTATATCATGCATAGCCCAGATAAATAACATGTCTGACCAAAATGCAATGTGTGACTGAAATACTAGGTATTCACAGGACAGATATTTTGTCACCTGTCTTTATATGGGGCGAAAGTAAATCAGATAAATAAAACTTTCCTGTAGTCACCCAGCTGGTGTGAGATGTGAAATAAAATTTTTGCAGTTTTGCATTAGAAAAATCCACTTTTTAAAAAACGCTTTTTTATAATTTTCACAACAAGAAGACATATAATATGCAAAATTAAGACAAGCTCTATCACTAAGAGCCATCATACGGCATGCAATTTAAAAGTATTCTTCTACACAGCGTATGCCAATGGTTCTCATATAAATCCTAGGAAGAGCAGTTAAACTTGAATTTCCTCAGTTTGCCTATCAGTAAATGAGGGAAGGTACTATTCTGTCTGTATAAGCCTATAAGAGGAGAACTAAAAAAATATATATATACATCTCTAATAAACTAATGAGTGCAACATTTCTAGTCCTTTAGAGGATAAGTGGTCCTCTTACTAGATGGACATAAAGCTCATTAATATAATTAATGTCTCCAATCATTTTTTATAAAAAATGGTTTGATTCAAACCTTTAAAGTGTATTAAATAAAATATTTTTAAATGACAGGTAATAGCTGTGGAACTTAGTTTTCCATTTATGATTAGTTTCCTGGCTTGCGCAAGTATACTTTAGTGGTTTTTCTAATTTGGCAACAGGCACAAAATATTATTGACAAATGCTTCAGTAGGGTTTGGAAATTCATTCATATATTTAGTCACTTTGAAAAATGAATTCAAAACTTAAAACAAAAGAATTAATAAAATAAATAAAGTAAATAAGTAAAGTAATATTGTGGAAAGCAATACACTATTTTCTATGCCAGGGTATATTTTGTCATATTTTTCAAATAATAAGTTTTTGGCTAATAATTTTGTTAAATTGTCAAAAGAGAATAAAGTAATGACTCATGTGGGAAAACACAACAGTAAAATAAAACAATGTAGTTAGAATTACTGAATCTATGCTAATATGCTACAAATAACAAAATCTTATGTAGACTAGCTAGCTTTGCGCAGTGGCAGTATTGTAGCCAATGAGGTTTATCTGAGGCGCGATTATTGCTAATTGAAAACTTATGTAGACTGGCTATCTATAGGTTGAATCATAGCTTATATGTATGTATTTTGTGTCTAAAATCACTGCATAATTTTTAAGGGGGGCAGGGAAATACTTAGAAAAAGCTATTCTAATATGGAAAATCATGCCCAAGGTGTATATAGTTCAAATTTTTATTTTAAACACTACTAGTCAACTCTAGTGACTTACATTTAAATATATTCATTTTAACTTGTTTAATTTAAGCTTCACTTTTTGGTTTGTATTAACATCAACATCACATATGCTAGAATATAATTCTATTGCATAAATAAAATTTGGCTTATACAAGTTCAGCAAGATTTATATTAAGCATTTAATACCAAAACATGTATTTTTTATAATTTTTAAAATGAAGATATGGTGAAAACTAGCAGCTGTGTGATTAAAGTACTGTTTTAGACAGTGATTTTTGTCAGGAGGATAAGCAACTATCATGAATTATGAGAATACTGTTGATTAAATTAAATAAAAATAATATAGGCAGAAAATGAAGCTGTTGGAGAGTTTAATCTGTTTGATAGACTGAATTATTTGCTATGCCTTTACATTTATCTTAAAGAATTAAACATCCAAAGCCAGAAAGATCAAAATAAAAAAAAATCTCATTGCAAAGCAAATGTAAATTAATTTGTTCGATCCCACCATTGGATACTATTTTATGAATTAACCATGTATAATGTTTTTTATTTGATTGTAAGTGATAATTAAACAGTTGGAAGACTGAAACCCTATCAAAGAAGTTTATAGGTAGAGTTACCCCAGATGCAAGAGTCCAGAAACATGTGATAAAAGGAGACAGAAAAGAAATTTGAAATAAAGTTCTTATGATACAGAGAGAGGTTTCTTTCAGATGAATGCCCACATAGGAAATTATTTTTCATAAAAGCCCACTATGGTCTATGATTCTATCTGACGGTGATAGTAGCCAACTTTTAAAATGGAATATACTTGGAAAGCATAGTGGAAACATTTATACGGAGGAGAATAAGATATCTGGAAGATTCTGCGTTTGCATAGATCTATACTGTAAAAAAATAAATAGGATCATAAAAATATAGTACCTTTGGAAAGCATGTGAAAGGGATAATTTTATACTTATCTGAAATCCAAAAGTGACAAAGAAAACGTGAACTACACACCAAAAGGCAAAACAAACAAAAAAGCAAACAGAATTAGAAAGAGGAGTGAATCATTCCTTGGCTTAGATATAGCATGATAAAAGAGAGAATCTGTTTGAGAATAACTTCTCTTCTCTAAAAGATTTCCTGAAGGCATAAGCCAGGTTTTACTGTAGCTTCTACTTGGGTGTATGGTATCTATTAGCGCATTGGATATAGTGTAACTATAATTCAATTATTCTCCAAGTGTGTTTATGTGTGAGGGTGAAAGTACACACGTGTTTTAATTCATTTCGGATAATTTATTTCTTAATAAGAAGTCCTTAGATTCATGGACACAAATTCCATATACTCCATTTAAAAAATGATGCCAAAAAATGACAAAGAGAAAAAAAAGGTAGTTTTAAAAATAAAGATTTGATATGTAACAATGAAGTAGGTTGTGTCAGGATGTCATCATCTCATTTGTTCTCACCCATAAGAACTCAGCAGCTCAGTTGCTGAGCCCCCTCCCCCACCCCCCCCATGGGCTTATCAGTAAAACATATGAAGAAACAACTATGGCAAAGGGACATGTAAACTTTATATACCAAGAGTTTGCGAGGACTCTTCGAGTGGTTAGTCTGGGCAAAGTTAAACTTTGTTGATCTAAAATAGGTCTCCAAAGACCTTGGGGCAGTGAGCTCCTGACTCCATAAAGGTAACTCTCTTACAGGCAGTAGGGAAAGCCAGGCAGCAGCCTCAGGATCATTTTACCTGTCAACACCAGCACCGTGTGCCCCAGCGATGCGTTTACTCACACAGGACTTTGACTTTTGTGCGGGCAGCTGGACGTCAGCTTTCCATGGACTAAGCCAGCTCTTCAGAGTACTAACTCCTACAAAGGTTCCTACAGCGGCACACTTCAACTGAGCTTGGAGTGTATTCCTTTCATCCCCCCTTGCCTGGAACAGTTAATTTAACATTGCTTTGGAGTATGTTATTTCTTTATTGGCCAATGTAAAGGTATTATCCCGTATACTATAGGCTTGTGAAATTCGCGCAGTGAGCCTATGTTAAATACATTGTTGGCGAAAATGAAGAAATGATGCTTAAAGTGGGTATACTCATGTTCCTTCTTGTTATCTTATTTATTTTAAGGACAAGTGGGTACTATAAAGAAACTAAAGACTTGGAGGCACCTTTTAAACAACTTCAAAGGCATCATTTCGGAGAAACATTTAATCTAGTGTGTGAAATCGGTCAAAGGTACAAAAATATGGCAAAGATGTTGATTTATATCTAGAAGTTCTCAAAGAAGAGATGAGTCTTGAGCTAATTTTCTAAGAAGTGCAGAAGTTAGGTTTCTGTGTAATTGGGAAATAGTTAACATTTATACATTAATAATTTTAATATACATTAATAATTTTAATATTTGATTTCATATAGGTACAAATGGTAGCTCTAATTTGATTGTTTCCTTCCAAAATATTTAATTTATCAGATTTTCACTTTATTATAAAAATCTTTTGTAGCCAGCTTTAATTTTTAAGAGTTTATTGTCTGCTTAAAAATATATTTATAGGCTTTTTTTATTCTTGTCTGCTGGAGTGTCCTGGTAGAAGTTGACTTCTTAAGAACACCATCACCAGAGGCTGAAAAGGAGAGCTATGCTAAATAAGAACCCATTTTGATTCTATGTTTCTTCATATGTAAACACACAGATATAGTACATTTAAACTATTTTAAAATACAATTGAATATAATTTGGGTACTAAGAAAAAAAACACTGATATAAAATGATTAATTAAAATATATTATCACTATAATATTTCATACTCATAGGAAGTTAGTTTAGGTTTATTTAGCAATAGATTTAATAATTTATAGCTACTCATGTATGTATATAAAAAGGAAAATTTAAATGACATATACTAGGTAAAGTTTTTCAATCATTTTTTTTTTTTATTTTCTGAGTCAGACATCTCTGAATAATTTACATCTTAGAATAGTGGATGTCTATGAAAACCAGTAGCTATTAACAGATTTTCAGATAATAACGAGTGCTCTTAGTTGTCACCCAAATAATCTCTTAATGATTTGAAGACTGATGTACTGCGGAGTTATGGTCATCTGACTCTAGAGTAACGACTAAGCTCTGACACGCCAGACAATGACAGCTTTGACATTACTACCACCTGGCCAATAGTAATATAAAATGCAACTGATTTTTTAGCTAATGCATGATTTCACAGTTGCTAATATTTGAAAAATGGATGTAATCAATGTCTATAATCAATGGATATAATCAATAAAATACAGCAGTTTTTAACTCCTAGTATAATACTGAATGTTAGAGATGATAAGTAAAATTTTTAGTATAGATTGGGTACAGAATGCAGTGAAGCCCTGGGAAAAATGTGTTAAGTGGAGTTCAAAAAAAAATCATCTAAAATGGTGCTATTACATTATTGTGAGACTCATAAAATTGCTAGGGAGAGGCTGCATAGCCAACAGGCAAGGATTTCTGTGGGTACAAGTTAACTCTAGGCCCAGATGTATTTTGGAATTACCTAGTAGGCAACTTTTTTTCCCCTGGAAAATAGTGACCAGGGGTGTCTCTCTATCAAGCAATGTAGGACTTTTGCCTCTCGAGGAAGAGCAACTCACAAGATGAGTCCCACACCAATATGCCTTCTTGATGCAGATACTTTTGGTCAGTGGCACCCATTCTACTAAGTTGGGGAGGCAGAGTAAAGAACTTTGAAACAGTTGAAATTTCTAAGGCACATTAACAAAGAAAAGGAACTGGGCAGAGAAAGAGTTCAAAACACAGAGACACATGAAAAATGATCTGAGTAGCACAACTCAAGCTTCCATCCAGAATTAGTCTTCTGGTCAGTCAAATGCTGGTAGTGTTGGTAGTGATTGTATTGAAACAAATGCCTTGCTGGGTGAACAGTGTTCAAATTAATAGTTCTTTCAAACAAATACTAATTTAAATAACCACATTTAAGTGTGATGCCTTAGTTCTTAAGATTAACTCATTTTTAGAAATGCTACCAAATCACACAGGTAGTATATTGGGAGAGGTTACACTCAAGGCAAATATGATTTCAAACTGTAAGTCTAGACTGATCTTGGAAAGGCAGATTTTCATATTTACAGAGTAAAATTGTCTATATAAAACTTTCAGAATCAATTTACAAGGGTGTGCCTTAATAAGACGACAAGAAACAAATAATGAAGACATGAGCCCATGCCATTTGTCTCCATAATAATGTTACATTCTAGCATTGTCTTATGTGCAAAGACCTAATGATGGTACCTGTGTTTATTATATGCAACTAGTGTAAGTAAACACATTTCAGGACCTTATGAACTAGTTTTTCATCTGATATTGTCACTATCCATTCTACCACTAACCCCTCTTGATGCCTAAACCTGTCAAAGAAAGCACACACATCTGTGTGTGCACGTGCACACACCGCCGCTCGCCACATGCACACACGTACACACACACATATACACATGTCTGACAAATTAACTTAATGTACGGAAGGGTGACCTTTTCATCTGTGTCTGTAGCAGTTGACTCCAGTGTCTCTTGCCACGTGTAGTCTCTATGTCTAGTAGTCTGAAAACTTTGCACCTAATGTTCCTCCATATTCCAAATGGCTGCACACAGGATTTGTCTTTCTTTCACTTCTGAATTATAGCAATCTGGGACTGGAATTCACTGTATGACGTGCGTCAGTGTTTTCTATGAATACTTCTTCTGTCCTGCTTGCTTGGGACTGTCCTTTTTCATCTCAGAACAGAGCATTTGCTTAGGTATTCTGCTGTTCTCCATGTTCTGTACGTGTCCTGAAAGCAAAGTCTGCTTTAGCAAGCATCACTTCAATGTGAAAAACACTGGGTTCTTTTCAGGACCTAATTTTGACATTTGACAAGGATGAATGGTATGTAATGATAAAAACTCATAGATATTGAGTGTGGAGAAGGTCCGATGTCATACAGACATCTAGAGATTTTACAATCCTTTCATCAGGTGGATGGCATAATCCTCTGCTTTTTGAAGACTCAAGTAAAGCAATTTGTCTTGATTCTCTTTACTATATTTTTAATATAGTTGCATATTTTTCCAGATATAAACCAGGTAGATAGGATAATTCAATGGTAGATTTTATTTGGGAATTGTCAATAAATATTTCAGTTCATGGTATTCAAGAGGCAGACTGGAGTATACCTTCCATTTACTTCTTTCTATGCTTGGATTTCAAAAATAAACATCAGAATATGGCAGTATCTTGATGTCTATCTCATAGATTTTCAATGATGCCTCCTGCCTATAAATGGGATATTTCTCAGAGGACTAAACACAAAATCTAACACCAAGGTCTGTATTCTTTCTGGCACTATCAAAGTAGAAATAAAGATGAGTTAGCAGTAAACATCGTTATATACGTATGCATTTAAGATTTTAATGTCTTTTTCATGAGTTTATTTTATCTTTATATAATGTTCCTCTTAATTGCTAAGAATATTCATTTTTCCAAAGTCCACTTGCTCTGGTATTAATATGGTCACTCTAGTTTTATTTTGATTATTGTTTTTATGGTTTAGCTTTTTCCAATTTTTATTTTAAACTTAAGTATTCCTTATATTTAATGTAGGTTTTTTGTACAGTGGTCATAGTTTGGACTTATTTAAGCCAATGTTCATCTTTGATTGCTGTGTTTATACCACTTACATTTTTACTGAGGAATAATTCACATACAAAATTTTACAAAAGATGTGCATTTCAATTTTTTTTTAGTTTATTTGCAAAGTTGGGCAAGCATCACCACTTTCTAATTACAGAATATTTTCATCACCCCATAATGGAACAACATATATAAGAGCAGTCACTCCCATTTCCCTTTCTCCCAGACCTGAAACACTGATCTACTTCCTGTCTCTATGGAATTGCTTATTTTGGATATTTCATATAAATGAGATCATAAAATCTGTGAGATTTTGTCCCTGCCTTATCTATTTAGCATAATATTTTCAAGATCACCAATATTGTAGCATGTATCACTACTCCATTCCTTCTTATAACTGAAAAAATCCCATTTTATGGTTATTCTATTTTCTGTTTATCCATTCATTTGTCGATGGGCATTTGGGTTTCTTCCACTTTGTGGCTAGTATGCTTAATTCTGCCGTGAACATTCATGTACAAGTTTTTGTGTGAACATATACTTTCTATTTTCTTGGTTACATACTTAGGAAGGGAACTACTGGATCATATGATAATTTCATGTTTAACTTTTTGAGAAACTGCTAAACTGTTTCCCAAAGAGGATGCATCCTTTTGTATTCCCACCAGCAATATGGGGTTATCCATAGCCTTGTCAAAACATGTTATTGTCTATATTTTTGGTGACAGCCATCATGGTACATGTGAAATGTTACCTCTGTTATTTTTATTTGCATTTCCCTAGAAACTAATGACATTGAGTAACTTTTCATGTGCTTCTCAGCCACTTGTATGTCTTCTTTGGAGAAATATGTATTCAAGTCCTTTGTCCATTTTTAATTGGATTAAGTGTTTTTAAACTGATGCTTTGCTGAGCTGCTTTGGGTCCTACTCAGCTTATTTCCTCTCTGATTTGAACCCCTCCCCATCTCAACTTGGTCTTTTGGTGCCTTTCTTCCTGGTTCCACTGGCCAGAAAAATGGATTTTCTTTCTTCCTTCCTTCCTTCCTTCCTTCCTTCCTTCCTTCCTTCCTTCCTTCCTTCCTTCTTTCTTTCTTTCTTTCTTTCTTTCTTTCTTTCTTTCTTTCTTTCTTTCTTTCTTTCTTTCTTTCTTTCTTTCTTTCTTTCTTTCTTTCTTTCTTTCTTTTAGGATTTTATGTATTTATTTGACAGAGAGTTAACAAGAGAGCCCAAGCAGGGGGTGCACCAGAAGGAAAGAGAAGCAGGCTCCCCGTTGAGCAGGGAATCTGACACAGGGCTCAATCCTAAAACCCTGGGATCATGACCTGAGTTGAAGGCAGACGCTTAACCAATTGAGCCACCCAAGTGCCCACAGAAAAATGGATTTCTATCCATTTCAGCTACCTGCTCCTTCCCGCAGTTCTGAAACTAGTACTACCTTCAGGACAAATCATCCAGAGAAAAGGAGAAAATGGGAAACACATGCCTCATAGGTCATTTCTCCAAGCTTTGTCTCCCTTCTACTATTAACCTGTTTTATTTTCAGAATTGTCCAATAGTTACATTTTGCCTCTTGCAGAAAATGTTTAGTTATAATCAGTGAGGAATATAGGCTTTAGTAGATTTACCCCCTCCATGCCAGAAAAATTCTACAGTCTATGTAGATTAAAGTGACAAATTTTTAAACTCTAAATGAAAAGACAGACTTTTGTTAATAACAGTGATATCTCACCCACTACTTGGAATGATATTATTTCATTTCAAAGTCCCGCTTTCTCATTCCTATAGAGGTCTATAGAGAATAGTAAGTTTATGGGGGAATTTCAAGATAATTTGTTTACATAATCACAACTATTCTGAAATTTAACTTCATGCATTTTTCCATTTGTATATTATTTTACTATTCATTGTTTACATATTGCAGTTATTTTAATTTTACCATTTTTAATTTCACAGGTTCTTATACATTATATTATGATACTTATTGAATTTAATTATATTAATATTTAATATAAATTAATTTAGCTGTATACCAAAATACATATTATGATACACAATGGGGATTGTGCATTAATTATAAGATATAATTTTAGCTAAAATTAATTTTGTTGTAGACATGAGAAAATAATTGCACACTTAAACTTGAAGGGTATTCATGTTCTTAAAATCGGTATTAGAATTAAAATACTATCATAAAGTAAATACTATCATAAATTATTATATTTAAATAGAATTATAAACATTGAAAAAATTGCTTAATTGAAGTGTTTGAAGATTGTGTAATATATCTAGAATTATATTCACATTTTGATTGCATCTACTCAGTTGATTAAAAAACCCAGAGAAATAAATATAATGTTGTATGAATAAATTGTTTTATTGACTAAAAGTATCCATCTGTTGGTTTACAGGATTTTTATTGCCATTTCCATTTATATTTCATATGATGTAAGCATTAAAATTCTGATAAGTGTTAACTAACATAAAACTTACATGCTCTTATTCAGTTATATTAAATCACAAATTTATGATATTAGTTTCATATTTAAATATTTCTGTAACAATGTTATTGTTCCATTAAACAAAGAGCTTTACCCCTCTCCAAATCTTTTATTTCACATATTTTAAATTCAATTAGCTTGGGTATATATCTGATGTGAATGAAAGTATTGCATTATTGATTAAACTCTTCTGTTGTTTGGACATGTCTATATTGTTAAGATTTGCAATTTAAGATTAAAATGGATTTTACCTATTTTGAAAATTTTGAGAACTAATAATATTACCATGTTAGAAACAGAACTGTTTATTATCTAATAATATTATACTAGGTTTTGACTTTTTACCAATTCTCAAATATATAAGATTCTTATGAATAGCTGTGTACTGACATAAGGGATTACTATTTTCATACCTATGCAGTCCTCAATGATACAACCAAGTTAAAACCACAGTTGAATAGCATATACTTCTCATGCCATTAAAATTCATCATTTTTTGTCTTAAATTATCTATAGTCTATTCTTACTGAAGCCAAAGAAACTTCATAACAAATTACATTCAATCTGAAAGCATAAGACATTATATGTTGCCTTGCAACACAAATATTCACTTTCGGCAATAATTAACTAAAAATAATTATATACCACACAACTATCTGTGAGATATATTTTGTCATTTATATTAAAGAAATTCATTATATAATTGATATTTCAATGTGGCATCTATAAAACATATATTGTAAATGCTCTTTTGAACTGATATTCCACAAAACATGTTTACATTTTTTAAGAATTATGATAGGTAAAGCATCTGTTAGCCATCCATAGATTACTCTTAATCATGATCTGTGTTCAAAAATGTGTACTTTTTGAAAGCAAATAATATGCTGGTGGTTAATAATGTCACCCAAAATCGGAAAAGCAGTAAGCAACTCTACAATCACCAAAAGAGAAGATCAATTTTCTTTTTCTATTGAAATTGCCTTTCCCCAGGTGGTCAATTGCACTTGTCATCTGTTATTTTGGAAAATGTACAAGATTTAATAGATGAGGTATATCAAACTAACTACATTAGCAATGTACCAGCTGTCAATATGGCTACAACCCAGCATCATCTTTTGGGAAAAACAAATTCCAAAATGCAGACAGTATACTATTAGTCTGATAGAATGATTATAAGTTCCACCATCTGTTGCACATTTTACAATTAATTGTGATTTGCTTTCTCTAAAAATGCACATTTCTTTGTTATATAAGAAACATGATATTATGGAACATTCATTGTTAATGACAAAAAAGAACTATAAGTTAAACGGTGTCACATATTTGTATGATAATTATCCCCAAAACTAATTACAGATATTTATTCAAAAGTAGTGATTCCATGTCAATTAACTCAATTTCAGTCTTATATGGATGGAAATTACATCTTAATTTTCTTTTCAAGTATTACTATGACACAAATTATGAAAAATGGAATCAAACAGATAAAAAATTAAATTTTCTGTCATAATTTTTATAGATACTAATAGTTTATTCTGTGACAGTGTGTTCATTCTATCATCACAGAGTGCTAGTTTATAGTTTTAACACTAGGTTTTTTTATACAGTGTATGATGTTAAATTCAATATCTAAATTGTTATTCTGTAATTTTTGAAAAAAATTGGGAAATTTCTTTCAAATTGCTATTTGATATGCAACTTAATCACTTACGTATAACCTCTATTCTGATTTTGATAGCTTCCATCATTTCAAAATAAAAAAAAGATAAAAACAGTTTGATGTGTCCTCTAAAACGTAAGGTTAATTTTAACATCAACTTAGTTTGAAGACTAATCTACAAGTAAAGTCTTAAATCATTAAGGTCTGTGCCAAACCTTACTCAGCTACTTATTTTGATGGACTTATTTCACATGTTTCTGCTTAATAATTGGTTAAACTATATTTCCATTCTATGTGTGTTTTTTACCCTAGTGTACCTATATTCTACTTTTTTGGCACAATGACATTTCGATTAGTAGCTACCTATCTTGTGCTTAAAATTATTTGTCATAGTTGTAGAAACTTCCAAAATACCTTAAATAAAACTCTAGGATTCAGACAGGTAAATGGAAGCATAAATCTAATTAGATAAAGGTATGTGAGGTTTCCAGGAATATTGCTTCCTAGTTGTCATTACCATCGGTGGTATTTATAATATAAAGAATGTTCTTGTGTTCATAATTACTAACTTACTGTTCTATGATACCACATTTGGGAAAGTCAATCATGCACTATTGGAAAGATGCCCAAATTTATGGACATCTTTCATACCATATGTATCACAAGAGCAATTATTTTGAGGAAGTATTCCTAATTTAAGGTAACATCCTTTGTACATTTGTAGAAATAAATATCTACTTTTCCCTAAAATTATGAAAGGATACAACAGAAACAATTAAATATTAATCTTTGAAATATCTTAAAATTAGTATGTCCAAAATTATTTATTCACTGGCCCAATATATCTAGGTCTTAGAATATGTTGAGCATTAAGAGTAATCTTATCAGATGTTAATCTTCAATGTGGGCTGGATTCAATAGATATCCTGGTAGAAAAATAGGATGCATGTGACTTAGACTCTGCCCTCAAAGTGTTTGTCATCTACCTGGAGATTAACAAAAGTTACGTGTGAAAGCATATTACTAAGTTACAAGTATTACATCGATAGTATAAATAAATGGTTTGAGAAATAAGAGGTACAACAAAAAGCCCGAAGAAGATATGAGACTTGTTAGATCAGAATCAAAGGACAGTTTGTCACTAACAGATAGCGGCAGCCAGAGTAACATTATTGTACTGGTTCCTTGAACCCCAAACCTTAGTGTTATGTAGTGAGTGACAGACAACCTACACATTCAGTACTATCTGTTATAGGAAAAGAACCCTGAGGTTAGGAAACCTTGATCTTATAAATGGGGCTGCTAGCAAATGTGACCAAATTGCCATAGAGGAAAAATATCTTGTTTTCCTGGACATTAAGCAAAACTGCTCCAGAGAGAGATACTCTGTCTTTCATGAATGAGCATTATAAAACATTTTTGAAAAGATAATACAAAGAAAAATATCTACTAATGTCTTTCTACATAAATGTGCAGAAATGTAAGTGAGAATGATCTTTCGGCACCTATATCTATAATCATATTTAATATATTTAATCATATAATAATAAATGAATAAATGTTAATTAGCATTATTCCTAAGGTAATAATAGTTAATAGCAAATGAAATAGCGATACATATGGTCATTGTTTACTAATAAAATAAAGTAATAAGTTGTGTAGTCTTACTTTATAAATATTTAAATGTTTAAAATATCTGTATGATTGGGGCCCCTGGGTCAGTTAAGCATCCGACTCTTGATTTTGGCTCAGGTCATGTTTCCAGGTCTTGAGATCAAGCCCTAAGTGGGGCTCATGCTCAACACTCAGACTGCTTGTCCCTCTTCCTCCCCCTGGCTTGTGCTTTCTCTCTCTCTCTCAAATAAATAAAAATTAATTAATTAATTAATTTTAAAAAGTCTTAAAAAATAAAATATCTGTATGACTAAGCCAAGAAAATGCATGAAATAATTTCAATGAAAAAGAGCTCAGTTTGGGCTAGAGTTATTAGAAAATAGTGTTTTGAAAATTGTGACTCAAGTTGATTTTCATGGATTAGACAAAGGATAGACAGCAAAATGTGATCAACTTTAATAACAGTAGAACCCTATACAAGAAAATAGAAAGAGATGTTATGGTGGGACTTCTGAAAAAGAGGAGTCCTACTGGGGAAATGCCAAATCATGGGTCACTAAGCACTTAGTCATTGAAGAGCAATTAATTTTTGGAAAGATGCTTAAGTATACAACCACAGTATTTTAATATTGGTTTAGAGACTGGGTGGAGATGAATCTTCAAATGATAAAACTTTTTACTAGCAATGTGGCAGGAAAGGAGCTGAAAGGAATTGTTCTGAGAACAAAGACTAATGTCACCATAAAATCAAAAGATAGTAAAAGCAGTTGAAGAAATAAATCAATCTTTGATTCCCTTACTTTTCCTAATTTTCACATAATTTTTTATACTTTATGTAAATGCAAGACAGTGTTCTGCTTGATACTATAGTAAATGTTTGATTTGAAAGCTTGTTTGTAGGAGAGAATTGGGGTAAGGTAGGGAGAGGGAAAACATAAAATTATATTCAGAAATGTTTCTTATTTACAGATGATGATGTATATCAAGTGCATGTTTGTCTCTTGTTTCATAGATCAGATGATTTTCAAGTCCTAAAGTATTTAAAAGAGGTAAAATCCAGGGTTGTGACATAAAGAAGCAAACCAAATTTAATAGTCTCAATTAGCAATTTGTGAGTGGAAATTTATCAATAAATCACATTTCCCAGTAGAAAAACAGGGGGACAAAAAATAACAGTTTACAAAATAAAGATTTTAAAAATTAATAGTTAATTAAATTCAGCCTCACTAGACAAAAATTGAATTTTAATAAGTGTTTTATGATCAAATCATAAGGTTAAAAATAAAAGTTTCAGTGAGAATGCAATGATAAAAATGAATTCTCATAGAATACAAAAGAAATGTACACTCATGCTAACTTTCTGGAAATAATGATCAAGTTGATACATATTTAATGCCTAAATCCTAACCAAACTGTAGCACAAAATGGAGCTTGTTATATTGTTTTCATACATGCTGCTTCTAAATCATCAGGTCAAGTCATGAGTGGGTCATTTATCAAATAGTATGTTAAAATCATGCAGAGAAAGGGGTCAGAATTGGCTAGACCTGTGGTCCAATCTGAAGACTGAACACCTAGGCAAAGTTTTACTGAGCTTTGCCACATGGGTAAGTCAATTTGACCTCAAGAGTCAAGGACGAGATATAGCCAACTTCCTAGTGCATGGCATGTATGCAGGAATAGTAGGAGCGAAGAGAAAAAACTTAGGTACATCCATCTGTTTGATGAAATCAGAAAGGCAATCTTATGATAAAAGTCAGGATGTATTTTAGCTTCAGCCTCTGAAGGAAAAAGTAAATATTTTTTCTGCTATAAGTAAGGTTATATTTTTTCTAGTCATGCAGTAGGTATGCCACATTTAGACAAAAAGTTACCCCTCTCTCTATCTCTGTCTCTCTCGTTATAGCTATCTACAGTTCAATTCAAATTATTCATGGATTCCATATTTCCTGTTTGCTTCCTTGTGAAAAATTATTTTTAACTCCAAAATCAATACTCATATGCTTTCATGGTTATTCAGACATGTGCTGAGTAGTAAAAAATTTGAGTTGCCCGCTACTCAAGTTTCCAAGTAAGGCTAACCAAAGCGATGTTCTGCCTTCTTGTTTCAGCCCTTGCACTGTAAAAAGTATTCTTCCTTTTTTCCTCCAGTGTATTTATCATCGCATTTTTGTGCTTTTTGCTGGTGATTTTGCTGTTCAAAATGGCTCCGAAATATAGTGCTGTGGTGCTGTGCATTATTTCTAAATGTGAGAAATCTGTGATGTATTTTACTGAGAAAATCCTTGTTTTAGATAAGCTTCTTTCAGACATGAGTTATAGTGCTGTTGACTGTGAATTCAATGTTAATGAATCAACAATATTTATTAAATAAGATGTCTTTAAACAGAAACACAGGTAAAACCAATTTATGCATTGATCAATTAATGAAAATGTTTTGACCAGAG
The DNA here is from genome assembly GCA_028534135.1 of Potos flavus. Classification (NCBI taxonomy): domain Eukaryota; kingdom Metazoa; phylum Chordata; class Mammalia; order Carnivora; family Procyonidae; genus Potos; species Potos flavus. The sequence continues at coordinate 79,662,605 of CM052886.1, read as the reverse complement.
GCTTACAGGAACCTAATTATGTCTAAGACCAATGGCTCAGCATTTGCTAATACAGGGTTCTTGGCGACTATATAAAACATAACTATCACAGACAACAAGGATTCACTATATATATGTAATGTGAAAATGCTGGGTCTGTGTCTTTGCATCTCTCTCTCTCTCTACATATGTATACATATAAACTGTTGCATGTGTGTGTATGTCTGTTTCTGTGTGTGTATAAAAATAGATATATACAAACACACACACACAGAAACAGACATATGTACACGCACATAACAATTCTCATATACATTAAAATATTTAAATAAATGTTGTCAGATAAGTGATTTAATTTTTTATTTATATGTTTAAAAAATCTCCAAATGTTCTACTATCACTATTATGTTACAGATCCAAATAAATAAATCTCACTTCAAAATTATAATGTTACCATTTAATCAAAATGTCAAAAATGTCTGCTTTTAGGAATTTTTTTTAAAGATTTTATTTATTTGTCAGAGAAAGAGGGAGCACAAACAGGGGGAGTGGCAGGCAGAGGGAAAAGCAGGCTCTCTGCTGAGCGGGGAGCCCAATTCAGGGCTCCATCCCAGGATCCCAGGATCATGACCTGAGCCAAAGGTAGAGGCTTAACAGACTGAGCCACTCAGGCTCCCTTTTAGGAAATTTTTTAATGCAAAATAAAAAGTAGCATATAAAAACTATGAGGGAGAATATGCATTATTGCGTCACTTATAATAATAGTGTAAGATTGGAAGCAAATTTAAACATTTCACCATAGGAAAATGGTTAAGTAATCTATGCATACACTGGGAATTTTAATTCATTTATACTTGCAGTATATTTTTATGTTTTGTTTTATTTCAAAGAAAATGTGTGTGTGTGTTTTTAAGATGTTACTTATTTACTTGACAGAGAGTTTGAAAGCACAAATAGTGGGAGGGGCAGAGGGAGAGGAGAAGCAGGCTCCCCACTGAGCAGGGATCTCCATGTAGGGCTTGATCCCAGGACCCCTGGACCAAGACCTGAACCTAAGGCAGGCGCTCAACTGATTGAGCCACCAGGCAAACTGGAAAATGTGTTTCTTCCATTAGAAAAAATATTAAGTGTTTGTTATACAAGAGACTAAGTTTTAAATGTTACGGTGTCCACCTTGTTCAAAAATGTGCTGCACTATGTACATACTATTCTGAAATAATAATGTTTTCTGTTTTTTTTTCAGTAACGATAAAATGTAACTGGTTTAAGCAAATTTTCCTACTAAACCTGACAAGGTAGCTCTAAAGTGAAGATACCTTATGAAACATGGATGTTATGAACAACACGAAAAGGAATAAAGTTTACAGTCCCATATTGACAGTGTGAAAGCGTATCTAGTTGCAATGAAAAATAACCCAATTGTATAAATATGAATATATGGGACTATTACATTTTTCCAAACTTTTACAAGTATGGTTTTGGAGATAGGAATGGCAGAGCTATGGTGTGTCTTGTACAAGACATATAATTTTTCCAGGAAATTCTAAGGAATCGAAGTCAGGTTTAAATCAGAATGTTAACTAATGGTTAAGGTAACACCAAGGCCTGTGCTTAGAAGGAAACAGGTAGGACTGAAGGAACTGCTTTTAGTGGAAAAATGTGTAAAGAAAAACTAGAGCTCTCAAACCCTAAGAGTCACCCCTGAGTCATCTTTGATTGAAACTAGAGAGTGCTTAAAGCAGGTTCTTGTTGGTGCACAGCACAAATTAGTTATATATGGGGATGGTAGTTTTTCATCTTCAGTTGTCTCTGATGCAGCTTCTACGAAATAATTGTTGTTCTGTTAACTGAATACCACTCTGTAATTGCAAAAAAAAAAAAAAAGTTGCAGCTGTTTTGTTGACATTCTGAATGCTTCTAAGTAAATACAATTTTTTTTTTATTAAAAAAAAAAAAAAGAAACTAGAGAGTGCTGAAGACACTGAGGCTGCATTAAAAGCAGCGGGTTTGATATGGGGGATGTTTATCCTCACAGAAAAAGGAAGTGGTAACACTGTACTGAGTTTGGGACTGTGCCAGAACTGTATCCAAAAAAGCAATTTAGAAATATAATTAATTGTGTCTCCGTTGACCCCTTTATCAATGCATGGAAAGTACATTTTTAAAAAGTATTCTCTTCCAAATTAGAAATATCACCTCAGAACTTTTCATGAGACAAAAACCTAAATTTAAAGACTTTTTTGGTTAGAGCCAATAGAGAAAAAAAAAGCCCTCTTCCTTTTGCTACTTGAGAATAGTATCAGCTACCACATACTGAGTATTCACCATGTGCTGGGCACTGTAAATGCCTTATATGTATTAATTCGATTACTTGTTTTTAACTACTTTACAAAGTAGGTAATTCTTTAATTTTATCAAAGCAGTGACATAAAACTGTCTAACGACAGTATTAGATAGCTAATAAGTCTCTAATTCAGTCTGGCTTCATAATCGTGGATGTTAACTAGCATCCTAGAGCAGCCATGATATTGAAAATGGATAACAAACTGAATATTCCACCAAGATAGATTTTAATGCATTCACTTTGTCATACTGAGTAAATATAAATATTTTACCCATTTTTTTCTAAAAATGCTGTCTGCATTTTTATCTCCCAAAATAATCTGAGAAGACAAATCTAATATCATGTAAGAAAATAACCAATATTTCACTACCTGAAAAACACACACACACAAAAACAGCAAACAACATATTAAGCTAGTCCAATAAACACATTAGATGAACAAGAAAGTGCTCTTGGAATCTTGGGATATAAAATGAAAAGGAAGGGGAAGTCGCTGTATTCACACATTAAATGTGAGTATTCTCTCCACATATCAAAACTCATCTATTAAACAGATCATTTACATAATCACTATGCAACATGGATTTAGTTTCAACTCTCATTTTGTTCTAATAACAAAGTTTTAGAAGTAATATATATATCTTATGCAGAATTCATATTTCATGGTGCAGAGATCATTCAAATAATCATCATTTTCTTTTTTTTTTTTTAAAGATTTTATTTATTTATTTGACAGAGAGAGAGAGAGAGATCACAAGTAGGCAGAGAGGCAGGCGGGGGGGGGCGGTGAAGCAGGCTCCCTGCTGAGCAGAGAGCCCGATGCGGGGCTCGATCCCAGGACCCAGAGATCATGACCTGAGCCGAAGGCAGAGGCTTAACCCACTGAGCCGCCCAGGCGCCCCTCAAATAATCATCATTTTCTAAATGCTAGAAGAATCAATAATATTTTAAACAAACAATGATAATATTCTTAATAAACTATCAAGAGGCTGGTAGCAGAAAGAAATATCCCAAAACAAAATGTGTGTATATTTACCTTTGTCTATATATGTTCCAAAGCACATGTATACATACAAACATATGTATACAAACAAACAAGATGCACATATAGGCATGTGTGTTTTTTATATATACATACCATACGTATTTTGTTTTTTTTTCTGGAAGTCTCTCAGTGTGTTATAATTCAAATAAAAGAATGTTTACCTTTTCTCACTGAAGTCTTGTCATACAAGTTCAATGACATACCCAAATTTCTGGAAGCTATTTATTTTACAGAAAAGAGAGGGTATCTAATTTTTAACTACTTAACCTTGTGATAGTCTAACCGTCAACTCCAGAGTCCATATGGACTATGTATGTAATTTCTATCCCTGTTCATCTTTTTCAGAAAAATGTAAGGCTATTTACAATTTTTTCCAAGACAATACCTTTGTCCATATTGTCATTTCTAATGCTACTTATTTAACTAATTAATTAATTATTAAATTTTTTAATATGAGTATAGTTGACACACAATGCTACACTAGTTCCAGGAGTACAATGTAGTGATTTGACAAGTTTGTATGTTATGCTATGCTCACTACAATTGTAGCTACCATCTGTCACTACACACCGCTATTATAATATCATTGACTATATTCCTTATGCTATGCCTTTTATTTCTGTGACTTACTCATTCCATAACTGGAAGCTATAAAACTACTTTATTTTAATTAGAGTGCTCAGCAGAGTCTCTATTTGGATTTTCATCAAAATTATTCCTCTTATCTCTAAACAAGTATTCTGGAGTTAAACCCTTAAGTGTCCAATGAAAGATAGGGAACTGAAAGTGACAAATTTTATCCTTGGTCAGTGCTATCTCTTGTGATATACTATGTCCCATTTTGCTCTAGTTGGATAGAATGAAAATTTGGTGATGTTTTAAAAAATTGTTGTCTATATCCTAAAAGCAAACAAGATTATATTTTCATCATTTTGTTGATTTTGGCAATTCTGATTGGCCCCATGCTACATTCTTAATATTAATTTATTTAATTTGTGTCTTCCTTCCTATAAGAACATTTCATGAGGGTAGGGATCTTATTCATCTTGCACAATCCTGTGTCCCCAGTATTCAGTATATTACTTGGAATGTAACAACAATATTTACTCATCGAAGGAAGTAATAAGTGCAGAAGTTATCAGATTTAGTTCCAAAATGTCATGTTTATATAATATAATAAAGTCAAAGATATCTTTGTATCAAGGTATGATTAAGAAATAATAAAGTATATGAAAAAGTTGCATAATGAATTCAAATATATTCATTTGAATGAATAATATTCAAATGAATATTCTCTATCTCTGGAATTATTTATAAAACATTAGAAAGCAGATAAAATCTGTTAGAAATATGAGCGATTTAGGCTGATTATTTTAATAAGAAAATAGATTCCAATCAAGTTGGTAATATTCACGAAAACAAAATCTTGGCCAGTATCACAAAGCCTTAATTTTCACATCATTTAAAAACAATATTACAGTTGTAAAAAAATTATATGTATCTTCTTATCTAACTGTGTCAAATTGCACTTAGGTCTACTTTGACATAAATTCTAGAATAATTTTGTCAATTTTGACAAAAATAAAGTCAATGACTAGGATTTTGACTGGAAATAATATCAAATAATTTTGATAGAAATAAGTTATTTCTATCCAAAAGCACAGTACTTAATCAAGATATATTTCAAAAAGCTGAGCTCTGGAAATTCACAAAAAGTTGAAAAAAAAAAGAAAATGTTTATATAATAATAAATACTAACACTCAATTAGAACTGTTGGTTTTGTCATGTTTTAATTTAGGACTGGTCCCAAACCCTAGGCTTAAAAATTAACAGCCTCTTTCTTAGCCATCATAAAGGGCATATCTGTTTGGCACTCATTAGAAGTCCCATAACCAGAGTACTGTCCTATATGACCTCACAAAAATTTAGAAGTAATATCTAGGGAACAAGAAGTATATGAAGGATTTTAAAAAGCTGTGATGTATTCTTCTTGAAAAATTGAAAAAACTGCAGGTTTGCCCAAGAAAGACTGGAGAGGGTTGCAACTATTCACCTCTGGCTGTTCTCAGAGGTGAATACACACATGCACACAGATTCTCTTCTAACAGAAGACTTACTGACTCAAGGAACTTAAGAAAATCATAGGCTGACCACTAAGCTATACTGACTGCTGGCACATGTACAACTGCTGGTCTAGGAATAAAAATAAATGTGATTGATGTAGACTGAATGTTTGTGTCCCTCAGAATTCATGTGTTGAAACCAAATCCCCAACGTGATACATTTGGAAGTGGGACCTTTGGGAGTTGCTTATGTCATGAGGGTGGAACCCTCATGATGGGGATTAGTGCTGTATAAATGAGACCTCAGCGAGCTCCCTTTGCCTCCTTTCATGTGAGGAGACAGCAAAATATTGGCTTTTGAACCAAGAAGTGGTATCTCATCAGACACAGATCTGCGGGCACCTTGATCTTGGACCTCCTAGCCTCCATAACTATGAGAAATAAATATCTGTTGTTTGTAAGTCACTCAGTTTATGGTATTCTGTCATACCAGCCCAAATGGACAAAGACAATGATAACAATAAAACCAAACAAAAAAAATCAGAGGCATTAGTGGTTGCACATTAATGGGAATAAGAGCTATAGGGAACTAGTCTAGACAAGTAAATAAACTGCCATAATAGCAACAACAAAAACAGCAACAACAACCATCGACGGATGTGATTCCAGAATTGCTACAAAATATCTAAAACATCCAGGTTTAAACAACAACAACAACAAAAAATTGGAGATTTTCAAATAAACAGGAAATTGTAGTGCATATGAAGGAAAAGTAAGCCTTCATTAGAAACTGCCTAGGAGTGGACCTGGATGTTGGACTTAGTAAACACTTTAAAATAACTTCTATAAATATGCTAAAGGAACTAAAGGAAACCATGTTTAAAGAAATAAAGTATGACAACTCTATCTCACTAATATCTCAGTAAAGAGATAAAAATTATATTAAAAAAACAATAGAAATTCTAGAATTTGGAAGTCTGATAACTGAAATGAAATTTTACTAGAAGGGCTCAGTCACATATTTTAGTTAACAGGAGAAATAATCAATGATCACGGAGACTGGCAGAATTAGGGACATCTGTGTAGCACTGAGCACACCTAGCCCTCAGATCTTGATTTGCAACGCTATTTTCCAGTGTAAGGAACTGAAACTCTTTGGAGAAATGTCTGATTCTAGCACCAGGGAAGAGGGAATTCAAAATAAGCCTGAAGCATCTTGTAGTAACAGAAATTAAGGAACTGCTCACATAATAAAAGGATGGGGGCATTTAAAAGGGACAGAAGCTAACCTGAAAGAACTCCCAATGGCCAAAGATGGAACTTAATAGACAACAATAGTGTCAAATTAAACCAAAGCATAAAATAAGATCCATAAATCCATGGATTTTTACATAAGTTAATAAGAAAATATGTATATACATGCATACATAAAGGAACAAATCTCTCTTGTAGAAAAATTCCGAATAATAAATGAGGAAAAAATCAGGGACATAGAAAATCACAATAGAATACCAATAATGGTTGACATAATGAGAGTCACTGAAAATTAGTGATGAAATTTTATGGGAAACAGAATGTTTGATTCACCTGTCTCCGAAGATTTTTTTTTTCCCCCTCCACTGGAAGTCAGGCTTAACTTAGTGGTTTTCTTTTTTTTTTTTTTCTTTTTTAATTTTTTTAAATATCATGTTCAGTTAGCCAGCATACAATACATCATTAGTTTTTGATGTAGTGTTCAACGATTCATTAGTTGTGTATAATACCCAGTGCTCACCACCACACATGCCCTCCTTAATACCCATCACCTGGTTACTTCATCCCCTACTCCCCTCCCTTCTGTAACCCATAGTTTGATTCTCAGAGTCCAGAGCTTCTCATGTTTTATCTACCTCTCTGATTTCTTCCCATTCTGTTTTCCTTCACTTCAGCTATGGTCCTCCGTTCTATTCCTTATGTTCCACATAAGAATGAAACCATATGAAAAATGTCTTTCTCTGATTGACTTATTTCACTAAGCATAATCCCCTCCAGTTCCATCCATTTTGATGCAAATGTGGGTATTCATCCTTTCTGATGGCCGAGTAATAGTCCATTGTATATTTGAACCACATCTTCTTTATCCATTCATCTGTTGATGGGTATCTGGGCTCTTTCCATACTTTAGCTATTGTGGACATTGCTACTGTAAACATTGGGGTGCAGGCGCCCCTTCAGATCACCATATTTGTATCTTTGAGGTAAATACTAGTAGTGCAATTGTTGGGTGAGAATAGGTCTATTTTCCACTTTCTGAGAAACCGCCATACTGTTCCAGAGTGGCTGCACCAGCTTGCATTCCCACCAACAGTGTAAGAGAGTTTTCCTTTCTCCACATCCTCACCAACATCTGTCATTTCCTGACTTGTTAATTTTAGCCATTCTGATGGGTGCGAAGTGGTATCTCATTGTGGTTTTTGATTTGTATTTCCCTGATGCCCAGTAATGTTGAGCATTTTTTCATGTGTCTGTTGGCCATTTGGATGTCTTCTCTGCAGAAATGTCTACTCATGTCTTCTGCCCATTTCTTGATTGGATTATTTGTTCTTTAGGTGTTGAGTTTAATAAGTTCTTTATAGATTTTGGATACTATCCCTTTATCTGATAAGACATTTGCAAATATCTTCTCTTATTCTGTCTGTTGTCTTTTGGTTTTGTTGACTGTTTCCTTTGCTGTGCAAAATCTTTTTATCTTGATGAAGTCTCAATAGTTCATTTTTGCTTTTGTTTCCCTTGAGTTTGGAGTCATTTCTACCAAGAAGTTGCTATGGCTGAGGTCACAGAGGTTGCTGCCTGTGTTCTCCTCTAGGATTTCGATGGATTCTTGTCTCACATTTAGGTCTTTCATCCATTTTTGAGTCTATTTTTGTGCATGGTCTAAGGAAATGGTCCAGTTTCATTCTTCTGCATATGGCTGTACAATTTTCCCAGCACCATTAATTGAAAAGACTGTCTTTTTTCCATTGGATATTCTTTCCTGCTTATAGCAGCATTCTATGGATCTTGGATTATCTTATACCACAGATCATTATTGATTTTTGAACTAAAACTCATAGTATGTATAGTTGCATAGTGTTTTAGTGATTACATATTTTACTCACAAGGATATCTCTTGATAGATGGAGAGGTAGATAGATAGATGATAGCTAGGTAGATAGATAGATATAAATAAATACAGAGAAAGAGACAGATGTTCTGATCATCTCCAATGTCAGGAAGTGGATAGGATTCATTTATGAACAATCATTAGTTATAAAAGATAGATTCTAGTAATACAGAAATAGTAACGTAGCAAAACCAAAGATCTGGCATCTGACATCTCTAATGTCAGCAAATATATAGGCAAATATGGGTTGATATGAATATTGCATCAATTCATAAAGTAATTTTGACTTCAATTCAAATTTCAAGATTATAGAACAGTCAACACTTATTCAAAAACATCAATATACTGAGTATACTGGATTATAATAAAAAGTGATATTTGTATCAAATCAATATTATCAATTCATAGTAAACTATAAAAAAGTTATAGTTAATGATGCATATTTTTCTAAATGAAAAATAAAAAACTGGAAGATAGGAAGTCATGTCAATAATCTATATAGCTATTTCATTTTTTTATTGCAGTAGAGAGCTAGGCAGCCTTAACAACTTGATATTAAAACTGTACCACTTATTAGCTGATTCTCACAAGGGTTCTGACAGATTTAGATAGATTAAACAAGGATTCTGTGAACTAGCAACTCCTATTGTCCCTAATGACAGCTGACTTTCCTTCTTAGATCAGTAAATTATGTATCAGAGAGATGAATTCACAAATTTAAATTAATGCCTTTCAGAAGGGCAATACTTCTTTGGTAACTCCTCTCAGAATTATATAGGAGAAATATTTTATATAGTCTTGGGATTAGAGTTCAGAATTGGTGACTCTTCCACTTCTTAGTCCTTTTATTTAGAATAGTTATTTAACCTTTCGGACTTTCCATTTTTTCCATATGTAAAATTATAGAAGTCTTTCCTCCCAGGAAAATAACCTCCACTTGTGCTTCCTATAGTTTTACCACTAGTTTTTAGCTAATAGTTCAAACAATATGTTTTACTTATAAAACTCAGTAAGATTTCAGATAAATCACTAGATGTAATTGTTTGTGATGTTACAAACTGGCTTTTGAGAATATTTGTTTTCCAAAACAAATCTTTCAAATTTCTATTTGAAATGTACTGTGAGGTGTATTGATACAGGCTAACATAGGTGTTTTGACACAGCCAGAAGTAATATGAAAAGAGAAGTTGGAATATAAGCAAGCCTTGAGACCAGATCATAAGAATTCTGGTGGGGGGAGATGGGTAGGATTCATTTATGAACAATTATTAGTTTATAAAAGATAGATCCTAGTAACCCTGAAATAGTAATGCAAAAACCAAAGATCTAAAAGAATTTCTAAATTTACAGGTTAAAAATTTGAACCTGTAAAGTATTGATTACTCAGTACAGAAATATGAATAGTTATATTTCAAAGCAAACTTTCAATGATAGAAGCTTTGAGCTCATGTGTCTATGAGTTTTTATAGCATTCATAAAAGTGCTATGAATATAGAATAAATTCAACAAATATTAATTGAGTATAATGATTTCCATGAAACACATAATTGAAGTAATTGGGGTTAGGACCTTGCCTAAGGCAATTCATTTTTACCATCTAAATCTGGCAATGTTTCTCATTGAAAATATATTTTTTGCTTCATTAACTCTAGCAAAAGTTTCTATAACAATTATTCCCAAATAGGTGAACATAGAAACTGTGACAGATAAATTTGTGCTTGTTTTCCTTTGATAGTTTAGTTTATCCCTTATCTCTAGATCTGATTGGAATAAACTGAATCTAAAACAAAAAAAAAATAGGGTCAATAAAATGAAGACAAAATAAGTTAGCTCAAGTGAGATAAAAGTGCTTTGACTGAGAATTTTTAACATATCAGACAGTACGTGATTAAAAAAAAGAAGTTACTGCAATTGAGCATAATTCTCAGCTCTGTACTCCCTGGCACCATGGCAAAGTTGACAGCAATGTGTAAAGTCACGCATATTTATTCCAAATATATATTGTAGGAACATATATTATAGTGAAGAAGATAAATAACCAACAAATACATATCAAATCTATGCCTTAACGGAATTGTCTGTACTCAGCAATTTTAATGGTTAGGCTCTGAGCTTCCATTACTATACTTTCCATGTTAATAAAAATTTACTCTTAAAAAAAAAAATTTACTCTTGTCTCGCATTAGTATCAGTAAACTCATGGCAATAGGATAGAAGTGATTGTCATCTTGTGAGTTTTTAACTTTTTTAAGAATAAAAAAAATCTTTCAAATCTTATTACACTATAGATAGAACCATGAAGATAATTTATTTTAAGCTTATTTAAATTTCTTCTCATATAAGCTTTCAGATGAAGAAGTCTCACAACTCTTCACCTGTTTATTTTCAAGCACTGAATTCAACCAAAGAGAGAGCTACATTAATATTGCCGTATTTCAGCTAATCCATTATTTTTATGACATAGAGGTTAAGTAAGCATGCCAGTGAGAATAAAAGTCAGCATAAATCACAGAATTATAAGATAACAAAGTCAATTTCTTTAACGCAGAGACAACATATGTATTATATTCAGTATGCTAAGTTCACCCACGCTTTTGGTCTTTATATATATACATATATATATATATATTTTTTTGGTAGATCAATTGCAAATAGCCACATATCTTTATGCTTTTTGGTATGAGACCCTTTGCAATATGTCTTTCTAGGATGAGATGGAGCTTACTTAAACTTCATAAGTGTACACAGGCCTTGTGATGGGCTCTTAACAGTAGAAAACAGAAAGGACAGCACACTAGACCTGAAAATAAGGCCTTGAGAGCTTTAATGTGATTCCCTTCTCTTTTTTGGATCCCTGTCACTACAATGTAAATAAGTCCAGGGACTTGTCTGATGGAGGATGAGAGATTGGAGGCCCAGGGTTTTCTCTATCTCACTGGGCAGCTTAGTGCTATACAACCACACCTCAGGGGTATTGTGGATTCAGTTCCAGATCACCTGCAATAAAGTGAATATCAAAATAAAGCAAGTCAAATGATTTTTTAGTTTCCCAGTGCATATAAAAGTTATGTTTACCCTACATTACAGTTTATTAAGTGTGCAGTTTGTCTAAAACACAATATATAAACATATAACTTAAAAATATTTTCTTGCTAAGAAATTCTAACCATCATCTGAGCTTTCGGGAATCATAATCTTTTTGCAGGTGGAGGGTCTTGCCTCAATGTTGACGGCTGCTGACTGATCAGGGTGATAGTTGCTGAAGGCTGGGGTGGTTAATGCCATTTTTTATAATATGATAGCAATGAAATTTGCCACATTGATCGACTCTTCTTTTCATGAACAGTTTCTCTGTAGCATGCAATGCTATGTGGTAGCATTTTACCCACAGTAGAATTCTTTTCAAAATTGGAGTCAGCCCTCTCAAACCCTGTCACTGCTATATTTACTAAGTTTATGTAATATTCTAAATTCATTGTTGTCATTTCAACAATCTTCACAGCATTTATACCAGAAGCAGATTCTATCTCAAAACCACTTTCTTTTCTCATCCATAAGAAGCAGCTCCTCAGGGCGCCTGGCTCAGTGGGTTAAAGCCTCTGCGTTCGGCTTGGGTCATGATCTCAGGGTCCTGGGATCAAGCCCCACATCGGGCTCTCTGCAGTGGGGAACCTGCTTCCCCCTCTCCCTCTGTCTGCCTCTCTGCCTACTTGTACTCTCTTTCTCTTTGTCAAATAAATAAATAAAATCTTTAAAAAAAAAAGCAGCTCCTCATCCAATCAAGCTTTATAATGAGTTTGCAATTTGGTCACACCTTCAGGCTCCATTTCTAGTTCTGGTTCTCTTGCGACTTCCACCGCATCTGCACTTACTTCCTCCACTGAAGTCTTGAATATCTTGAAGTCATCCGTAGGGATTGGAATCAATTTCTTTTAAACTTCTTTTAATGTTGATTAAAAAAAAAAAGATGTATTTATTTATTTGAGAGAGAGAGAGCGAGAGCAAAAGAGAGCCATGAGTTGGCGGGGGGAGGGAAGAAGGAGAGAGAGAGGGAGAAGCAGACTCCCCACTGAGCAGAGAGCCAGACTTGGGGCTCAATGACAGGACCCTGGGATCATGGCCTGAGCTAAAGGCAGATGCTTACCTGACTGAGCCACCCAGGCTCAGTGCTAATGTTGATATTTTGACTTCTTCCTATGAATCATGAATGCTCTTTTTTTTTTTTTTTTTTACATTCCATTAAAGTTAGCATACAGCGTTATGTTAGTTTCAGGTGTAAAATATAGTGATGCAAATTCCATACATCACCCAGTGTTCATAATCATGAATGTTCTAGAATGGTGAATCCTTTCCAGAGGTCTTCAATGTACTTTGCTTAGATGCATCAGAGGAATCACTATGACAACTGCAGCCTTATGGAAAATATTTCTTCAAAAATAGCACTCAAAAGTCAAAATTACGCCCTTGATCCATGGGCTGCAGAATAGATGTGTTAGTAAGCATCAAAAGAACATTAACCTTGCACAGTTCCAGTAGAGCTCTTGGGGGACCAGGTGCATTGTCAATGAGTAGTCGTACTTTGAAAGGAATCTTCTTTTCTTTTTTTCCCTGAGCAAAGAGGTCTCAATAGTGGACTTAAAATAATAAATATTTCCATAAATATTCATGTTGTAAACAGATAGTGATCATCTAGTCTTTTTGTTCCGTTTATAGAGCACGGGCAGAGTTGACTTAGAATAATTCTTAAGGGCCCTAGCCATTTCAGAATTGTAAATGAGCACTGGCTTCAATGTCAAGTCACCAGCTACACTAGCCCTTCGTAAGAGAGTCAGCCTGTCCTTGGAAGCTTTGAAGCCAAGCATTGTCTTCTCATCCCCAGCTATGAAGTTCCTAGATGGCATCTTTTTCTAATATAGGGCTGTTTCATATACATTGAAAATCTACTGTTTACTGTAGCCATCTTTATTATCTCAGCTAGATCTTCTGGATAACTTGCCGCAGTTTTTGCATTGGCACTTGCTGCTTCACCTTACACTTTGATGTTATTGACATGGTTTCTTTCCTTAAACCACATGAACTAACTTCTGCTAGCTTCAGACTCTTCTTCCATGGCGTCTTCATCTCTCTCAGCCTTCACAGAATTGAGGAGAGTTAAGAACTTGCTGGATTAGACTTTGGTTTAAGGGAATGTTGTGTCTGCGTTGATCTTCTGTCCAGACCACTCAAACTATCTCCCTATGAGCAAAAATCACTTTGCTTTCTTATCATTGTGTTCACTGGAGCAACACTTATAAATATCTTCAAGAACATTTCCTTTGCATTCACAATTTGGCAATTGGTGCCAGAGGCCTAGCTTTAGGCCTATCTCAGCTTTCAACATGCCTTCCCACTAAGCTTAATCATTTCTAGTTCTTGATTTAAAGTGAGAGATGTGTGACTCCTTATTTTATACTTAGAGGTCATTGTTATTAATTGGCTTAATTTCAATATTGTTAATTAAACAAAAAAGGCACAGTTCCTTGTCTCTTAGAATTCTGTTGCTGCAATCTGGCAATTAACATTCATTTAAATTATGGTGCACAGATATGATTATTTTAAGTTAAATGTAATCTAAAAAGTGAAGAATAAAGTGAAATATTATTTTCCCCCTCTGGATACTATATTTTACTAAATGAACTTTGTGATTATTTGTGTTTTCTGTCTCCATAAGTCTGAAGCTCCCAGAAAAAAAAATGCCCTATTCCCATGTTTGAGAGTCACTTTTTTCCTTTTAAATATAAATCCAGCTTGAGTTGAAATCTACATAGCCCTGGGCTTTAAGGTGGGACCTATATTTTTTCCATCATCTTAAAATAATTTTCATCTTTTTCATCCTGCTAGGAACAAGAACCTGCCAAAATTTGCTCTCAGATTCAGAAAATAGCAATTCTAAAATCTAGAAAGGGGGCACCTGGGTGGCTCCGTCCAGTAAGTGTCCAACTCTTGGTTTCTGCTCAGGTCATGATCTCATGGGTTGGGAGACTGACCCATCTTCTCAGGCTCCGTGCTCAGCAAGGGAAATGCTTGGGGATTCTCTCCCTCTGCCATTCCTTCCACTCTCTCTTTTTCAAAAATAAATAAATAAATATTTAAAAATTTTTAAAAAATTATAAAATCTAAAAAGTAACTAACTATAAAATGTAATAAAATCCTCTTCACAGTGGCAAAATCTATATAACTATAGATATTCTATAAATGTGCTATATATATTATAAAAAACATGTGCTATATATATTGTAAAAATACAAATATATTTTGAAAGACATAAATAAAGATTCAAGTATATAGACTGATAGAATCCTATGAAGTTGGAAGTACCACAATTTAAATTTCATTATCTATACATTGATCTATCTAAACTTAATGGAATTTCATTAATAATCATAATAAAATAGTTAATCAGAAAGTTCATCCTACATTTCACATGAAAGAGAAGACCTCAAGAACAAACAAAAATTTTTTGAAGAAAAATTTTAAAAAATGAAATTTAAACAGAATGAAAGTTCTGTCAAGAAAGGTTCCTATGAACAAACCCAAGTTTTAAAATTCTTAAATCATTTGAGGTTCTGTGTGATATTGTTTTTTTTTCAAGAGAAGAGATGTTTTTCTTACTGGAAACCAGCTAGGGTAGGAGCAGACCACCTTGATACAAGCCAAAATTGATTTATTCAAAAGTCTGCTTCAGTCTCTATGAAAACATCTCTCTTTCCAGTTTACCACTACTACAATGGCTGACCATTCTAGTATCCTAACTTCAAGTCAGGTCTTCACTCCTTTGTTGGTTCTGAATTCCAAATTTTGTCCAACCTTTTGAAATTTGAGTTGAAGGCTCTCAACTGTATCAGCCAGGATTTGATTAGAAATGTGTAGCTGATAAAAAAAAAAAGAAAAGAAAAGAGAAAAGAAATGTGTAGCTACTAAGAGCAGTACAGAAAGACTGTGGAATTTGACATTACACAATTTGAGGAGATAGTTTATACAAAGCTATTAACTTACATCTGGTTCTGGATATGCAGGCAGCAAAGTAGGGTATCAGGAAACAAAACCAAACAAAACAAAAATCAGAAGGATGTGCAGTAAGGAAGAGAACACAGAACTAGAACTTGTAAAAATGAGCTGGAGTCCACAAGGATAAACTAGATCTCACATTGTTCTCTCATCACTGGCATATCTCTAACTTCAATGACAGAATGGTTAACAGGAAAAAAATGGTAACCTTCATCATGGAGCTAAATCTATCTCTGCCCCAGTAAATGGAGAAGCTAAAGGAAGACCTGGAGGAGCCATGGGCCCAGTTGCTGCCTTCCATCAAAAAGGTAAGCCAACAGTCCCTGATAAAGTGCATGAGCAGCAATAGTGTACGGTCTCACCTGTTAAGCACTTTATTTTTTCCAATATTTTAAATTTCACAATTGTCTTGCAAACTCAATCCAAGCTACAATGACTTCTTGCTTACATCATTGTAATAGCGTCCCAACTGTTCATCTCACATCTTCTGTTACTCCCCTTAAATTCAACCTCTTCCAAACCATCATTGTGATTTTAAATCCAACTGTAAAATTTGCTAGAAAGTCACTGTTTCCCAGCTTTGGCACTTTTAACATTTTGGGCCAGGTAATTCTTTTTTGTGAGGGCTCTGTCCTGTCATCACAAAATGTTAAGCAACATCCCTGTGAATTAGCCACCAGAAGCCAGTAGTCTGCTTCCCCCATATAAGATGACTAACAATGTCTCTAGTCATTCCCAAATGTCTACTGGGGGCAAAATTGTCCCTAATCAAGAATCATTGTTTTGGTCAAAATTATCCAGTGGATTTTTTAAAAATAATTCTTAGGAAAACGTGTAAATTTCTTAATAAACTTTATAGGGCTGCATTATAAGCTGTATCACTAAGTCTGCATCTTTCACCACTTTTAGACTCTTGGATTGACTGTAATACAGTCAAACCTGTCTTCTTTGGGGGTTCTTGGAATGAACTAATAACTTTCCCTTTTTAGGGATTTCAAAATGTAACAGTTTCTAACCATTTGCTTTCTCTTCAGCTCACCAGCTAGCAATTCTTGTCGGGTGATTTAAATGTCATATTTTATGGAAGACTTGTAGAAACTCACAGATTAAAATAGGACTCTGCTGAAGCTTTTCATGTGCTCAATGCTGATGTTTGGAATGCTAGTCACATCTGGACTTATTAAACTAACAATTTTAATGGCTTTCTTTCCTCTTAATCTACAGATATAACCTCAAAAGAGCAGGAATGGTGTATTTCTTTTATTTCTAGAGCTTAGAACATTGTCGGTATTCAATAATTAATTGCTGAATAATAAATGAAAAATGTATTCAATGGAGAAAACACTTTCATTCAATTGAGAAATCTTCCCTAACAAGTTTTGGAAACAGGTGAAAGTATGTATACACATATTATATATATGAACTGTTTTCTCTGCCACTGCAGATATAACATTTATGTCTAGATTCTCGATGGTGTGAATTACTTCTTGGTTTCAGTGCCTCCTCCTGTTGAAGTCATCACCAGAAAAGTTCTCAATTTTCTAACTGTGCCAATCCGACAACTATCTAAATATCCCATGGAAAGAAGACCATAGGTTAGTTTAAAAAATATTTTAGCTTTCTATGTCTGCCAATTTGAAATTTTAATCTTATATCTGCCTATTTTAGTCCTCCACATACTTATTGAAGTGCCTAATTAAGGTAGTGCCTAATTAAATATTCTGCTAATGATCCTATGATGTTCTGATTTTGCCATATGTTATATAAGCCCATAGGAACTCATCCATTTTATACCAGTTCCTAGGCAGTTCATTGTCTTTTGGTTTCTTCTGAGATACCTATATCTTAATTCTGGAGCACCTGTAACCTCACCACTGAAACCATATAGAACATCTGCATAGATTACATTCCTACCTTTCTCAGTGGTGCCCTACAGCCTGAATTACTAAATGGCAGCAAAAGCACAGTTTAGCATGAAAAACACCTGTTGGTACTCTTCCTAACGAATGTGGCTGAGCTGCTTAGCCAAATGGTAAAAATACTTCTAGTAATCTAACAGCAATGATTCTGGCACATGATGACAGAACAGCATGCAGTAAAGGCAAGCCAGATTCCTCAGCCTCACTTGGAGCAGTTAATGGTGTTCCCAGAGAAAAGAGCTTGGGATTATTGATGTACATATGTGGTATATCAATTGAAATCTTTGCAGAATCATGGAGAAATCAAGAATTATCATTTCTACTCTAGACTTATGTGTACCCAAATATGTTTTTTTCATATTTAAAAAGTAAAGGCATTTTTTTCCTACTAAAATGCTTATAAACAAGTAAAATTTGTTATCTGGGCTCAATATCTGGATGGCAAAATTCCATTTTTCTTTATGTTTGGAAAGAAGTTATGGTTATGATGAAAAAGTGGTTATGAATGGCTGTGTAGCATAGTAATATTACACATAATTAATATTTTAATGTGTAAACCTAATTAGAACTCTATGAAAGTTTTCTTAGAGATAAGTGAATCACACCACAAAGTCAAGGAGTTGATAAAGGTACACATCATTCTCCCTCCACTTGACCTCTAACATCTTTCTGATTTTCATTTCTCTGATGAAATTACTATCATTTTCTAAAGCATCAACTCACCCATCTATTCAATAAATAGTTCTAAAGCACTCGATGTTATATTTAATGAATAAACAGCTTTACCTGTTGGATTACCACTTGAGAAGATGGATGATGCAAATTCTACACTTTTTCCACGATAGCTATAGGCTTATCTTTGTAGAAAGTTTGTGGAAATCACCAGACTTGAGAAATATTGGCCACTATCCTCCATACCACTTTGTAATATCTCCTAAAATATCTGGAAGGAAATTGAAGGCACTCTGTCCTAAAACCCTGCTATTAAGAAAGTAGCTTTTCAAAAGACATCATAGGTTTGGAAGGATTTATTACAGTGTGCAGTGTGCCCTTGGTGATTTGAAATCAGCACACACTGGCCTCACTCACCAGTTTGTTCATCTCTTTAAGAGCTTTCTCTGCTGCTGGAGTTACTTTCTCACACATGCAGTGGATTGTAATGCTGGAAATATATAATGTTCAAGTTCAACCTTCAAGTGATACTTGATAGGGGCTGGTGTTTAAATATCTCTGTCCAGTTGCCCATCCATGGTCTGACTCTGCAGATTTTTCCCATGATGTTAACTTTTAATAGCATCAGTGTAACTGACTTGATAATGCATCTATATCAGTTCCTTTCCTAGTCTCATTTTCCTACACTCCTGTTTTACCCTTTACCTTCCGAATAAACTACTCTTAATAAAATCTTTGTCCCAAGACCTGCTTCTGGAGAACCCAAGTTAAGGCAATAGTAACATAGTTTTTGGAATTGGAAGTTTATAACTTGAAGGAATTCACGGCAAACATGGTTTGAAAAAGATAGGAAGCAATTCAATACCTTAGAAGTGAAAGTGTCTCTACTCATACCAGTACATTTTCACTGACTCAAGGATAGAAACTGCAACAATTCTAGTATGAATTACAATGATACATATCTAAATCTTCCTCAGTCAGGAAAGCCATAGTGTCAATAATTTGATCATAGGTCTCCTTTAGTGCCATTCCTTCTATTTTCATCAAGGAAGTGTGATAATATTTTGTTCTTCCTACAGAAATAAATGGTAGAGGATAAAGATCTTTATTTTTGAATTTTCAAAATGAAATCTTAAGCTTGTTTTTTCTGCTTCCTCTCATAAGAGGTGCTGAATTGCAATCACTCCAAAAGTCTAAGACAGAGGCTGAGGTAATACTTATGTTCTAACTGGAGATTTGCACATTATAATGTGTGGCACCTTATTTAATTTAGTTAGAAAAAATAATACAGGATTTCAAGAACTGTTTTATCATGGCGAATGCAACTCCTTAAAATTATATGTGTGTATTTAGAAGTTTCACAACTTTTAAGCTATAGAATATTTGGAAGTTAAGGACACAGATTTTCTGTCCTCTCATTCTTCATTTAGGAGTGAAAGAAGTTGAATTTAAATAAATTTCCCAAAGGAACACAGCATCCCCAAAATATCAAAAAGAAATACACATACCCCTAATTCTAATATCCTAACTATCCAGTTTTATTCTGAATTCCAATATTGTCAGCTTCCTCTTTTATTTATGACTTCATCAATTTTCTTTCCTATCCCTCTATTCCTCTGATATCTTCTACCTAAGTTTCTTTCAAGGCTTATTGTTCCATAAGTGCCTGTAAATTCTCCTATTCACTATGCATCCATTCATTCTGAATCAATTTTCTCCCTCGCTCCCTTTCTCTCTCCGTATTCTCCCTCTCCCTTCCTCTCAATCTCTCTCTCTCTCTCTCTCTCTCTCACACACACACACACACACACACACACACACACACACTCCTGCATGGGCCCTATTAAATACTCATTGAAAAACTGTCAAATTTAAATTCTGCCCCATTTATCATGGGATCCCAATAAATTCTTAATTTTGAGGCTCATAGAGTTTTAATAACATGCATTTTCCTCAAGTTTTTTGAAGCATTCCCCACCAATCCTCTTGAACAATATGTAGAAACTAATACCTCTCTTTGGCTATCTCTCTCTGCAATTTTTCTATCTCTTTCTTTCATTAATAAAAATTATAACACTTGATACTTAAAGGCAATTTCAAAATCTTCATTGCTAAGTATAAGTTTCTTTATTACTCATGGGAAAATCCAATGTAGATATTGCTAATTGAGTGGCTCTCCTGGGCAGGTTTCTTATAAGCTGTGAGTTAGAGATCTAGACTCTTTCCGGCTTATCATGCTACACTATTCAACATATGGCCTTCAGGCTAACTAAACAAGAGGAAGAAAGGTATGATGTATATATCATATATGTGTATGTATATATGTAAATGTATATATATAATGTTTAACCTTCTCATCATGAGGTGTCACATACTATTTCTGTTTACATTCATTGGCCAGTATTTATACCATTTCAGATTCTCCCTAGAATCAAATCTACAGTATGATGTGGGCCAAAAATCATTAATGTCAACTAGATGTCTCTGCATAAACATTTTTTTATTTTTAAAGGATTTATTTAGTTAGTTATTGTTTTATTTAGTTTAGTTTGGTATACTCACTTAACCAGTTAAATTATCCAACTAAAATTTATTGCAACCTTAAACAAATTTTAATTTTTACTATAGGATATATTGCATACAAACTATTTAAAATCTTGGGGAAAAATTATCGCTTTAATGTGTAACTGGTTTTGTTTCTTCTTTGGAGAAAAAGTGAGGTAAGATATTTGGGAAGAATAATGGGATAGAGTCTAGAAGCAGAATTTAAGATTATATTGTGTAATGGTTAGAAAATTTTGTGTTCTTGTTGCATAAAATATCTAGTTGTTTTTTTAACCTTTTGGTCTTCAGTATCTGAATCAGCAGATACATAACAATGTTTCAGTCCAATAAGTCCATTTTGGTAAGAGATTAATGGATCCCAAGTTGTTCAACACCACTGGAGACAAACACAGTGTGTGCTTGCACGTCACTGGGGATCATCTTACTCTATTGGTTGGCAGATACTTCATCTTGCCTTCTGGTGCATTCTGAGATGCTAAAGTTACAGTGCAAATGTGTGTGTACATATCCAAGTGTATCTCAATCCTAAAGATTATTTGTATTAATGCAACACTTATGTCAAGACTGTGATGTTTATATGAGGAACGTTTTCAGTTTTGGGTAATGTAACTGTTTAGGTAATCTTTATCTAAAATGGTTTTGGCTGACAATATTTTGGAGGAGTTGTCAGTACACCAGGAAAGACATGGGGTCAGATTTTAAACAAAATGGAGAGTTTGATAAAAAGCAGCAAGAGTCCTTTGCTGAATTAGTATAATGATGTCCCTTGTGAAACCAGCTATGCCATTATAATAAGCATGAGAAGAGTCAGGGGGCATTAAGATTTTGACTTTGGCAGCAAAATTTTTTCATGTCCACAGAAGAGTTGATGAGCTCTACAGAAAGAACTGGTATACCTTCCAGGGAGAAATAGGCCAACGACATCTCACTTCAAAGACCATCTCCACTCCATTACGGCATTGTTCTTTTGAATGACTAATTGCCCATAAATAGAGACCCAAGTTCAGCGTGACAATGGTTCCATAAAGAATATTGACTTCCAGCTATTTTCTTATCTATGGCATAAACATCTCAATGGTCTTAATCACTAATGTAGGATTTAACTCTGCTCACTAAAGCTCATTTAAGATTCACTGTGAATTATAATTTACTACAACATGAGGAAAATGTATTGAGGATAATTAAAATAAGAAGGGCAAACAGAGCCTAGATCATTCTCACAAAAACATGAAAGTCAGAAATACTTACTTTTCTATTTAAATTGTTTTTATAAGTACCAGGTGAAAAAGACCCACTCACGTGGGTGGAAAGATGCAACTAGCCAACCACCGGGGCGTGGATTTCCCATGGGGCCCTTGATAGCACGGCTCTGGACATAGGTTCATACCGCGTAAATGTACTTCTTCAGTCATTTTTAGAATTCCGCAACCGTTGAACTGTTTTTAGATGTTTGTGAGTTTTTTCTTCTTTAAAAATCTAAGACATGGGAGGCTGTGTGGGGTGGAGGAGCAGCAAAAAGAGGCCTGTGGAAACATCAGACCTAACCACCAAAGGACAATCTGGGGTCATTGTTCATAATAGCCAAGATATGAAAACAATTTAAGTGGATGGATAAAATATATTTTATCTTAATAAGTTTTTAAAAGAAGGGAAATCTTGTCATTTGAGACAAGATGGATGAGCCTGGAGGACATTATGTTACATGAAATAAGCCAGATAAAGACAAATTTTTCCGTGTCACTTCTATGTGGAATCTACACACACACGCACACACACAAAGTGAAAGGTAGATGTAGATTCATGTAGCTTAGGGCATCTAAAAGACTATTCAGTTGCTGATGTTCTCCATGAGGAAGATTCTTATGGAGGTTTGTACATGAGTAAGAAACTTACATGGTCCCAAAATCCATTGTCCTGGGATAGAAGAATTCATTTCCTGAAAAAAAGCTCAGCTCAATTTTCTTGACTACAAACACATGTTTGTGTACAAAAGACTCATTTTCCTCTGGTAGTTGCTAATATAGCATTCCTTGATTTTCTACCAATATTCCTTTCAGTTTAATCTCTTCACTTAGGAAGCACAGCAACAAGTGGTTCTACTTGTGCTGCAGCAGTTACTCATTTTTATTCTGCCTCACCAGTCTTGAGTAACTTTCCAAATTTGAGGCTTTACATTGGGTGATTCAGAAAATTTGAGTAGTTAGTTGTGGCAGTAAGTGGGGACAAAATTATTTTTTCAACTTCCTTCTTCTTGGAGAAATTCTTTGCCTAGATAGCTTAATGGCACTTTGGATGGTGGCTAAAGAGTTTGTACACAAAACTGGGTCATGATGGCCTCCTGGTAGTCCTCCATTCAAGCTTCATTGTGAAGTCTGAGAGCTCACTGAGGTTGGGGGAATATTAGGTAGTTCACATTGCTTAGTTTTATTTGGAATTCTCACAATTTTGTCCCTTGATTACTGGCTTTGACCTTGTAATTTGTCATATATTTTTTTTTTTACTTTTCTTTGTATATCCCCTTTCCTAATTTCTTCACTCATTCTCCAAATAAACTCTACTTCTTGACATATCCTATTATTTTTCTACATACCTGCTCTCAAGGATAATGTCTATTCCAGTGCCTTTTACTAACTGTTATGTGGATGGATCACAGACCAATATCATAAGCCCCAATTCTCCACTAAGTTTGAATTCTATAACTAGAAATTCTATAACGAGAATTCTATAACTAGAAATTCTATAACTAGAAATTCCACAATCTAGAAAACTCCACTTGAATGCAAGTCATCTCTCAAATAAATGACAATCAAAATGACAAATTTTCTTCAAAATAATTTTACTCACTGAAGTTCTGTTAATACCCAAACACAGTTCCAAATATTTTAAGCTTAATGCTCATGGTCTGCCACATTTTCTTGCTCATCTTCCCCTTGTATTTCTTCCCCAAGGACTGTGTACTTTTCTATAAAAAAAACATTTATCACCCTTGTCCCTTGATTTATCTTCTCATCATCACTATCTAGATTATATATTTAAAGCACCCTGACAGAATATTTCAAAAGCCTTTGAACTTTTGTATTTCCAATGACAAATTATCTTCAATGTAAATCCCCAAATGCACAGCTTCAACCATATTTCTACTCAAATCAGAAAAGTGCCACAATTCTATTTTTGCATTGATCTTAGATATAAAACTCCAATTTAAGTATTTAAAATTTCCTTTTTAAATGTATAATTGTAAACAGCCAACCTAGATTGTTCATAGTTCTTTAACATTTCATCTATTTATTCCTTATATATTCTTCCTTTCTCACATAATAATCTTTCCATCCGCCAAATCTTTCCATAGTTAGGGTCAATTACCACCATACCCTTGTGTATCATTTTTTTTTGACAGAGAGAGATCAAAAGTAGGCAGAGAGGCAGGCAGAGGGAGAGGGGGAAGCAGCCTCCTTGCTGAACAGAGAGCCCGATGCAGGGCTCGATCCCAGGACCCTGAGATCATGACCTGAGCCGAAGGCAGAGCCTTTAACCCACTGAACCACCCAGGTGCCCCCCCCTTGTATATCATCTTTTAAAAAAAGATTATTTATTTGAGAGAGTGAGAGAAAGTGCAAAAGCAGAGGGAGGAACAGAGGGAGAAGGACAAGCAGACTCTGTGGTGAGTGGGCATTTGGGGGTTTGATCCCAGGACCCTGCGATCATGACCAGAGCCCAAATCAGGACTGGGACACTTAACCGAATAGGCTTCCCAAGTGCTCCCAAGTATATCAATTTTTATTTTAAAAAATACAGTTGTGTAGCTAAGATTGGTGCACATTACTGTATGTAAATTATACCTCAACCAAAAAAAGAATATTATAAAAAAAAGCTAGAAGCAATAACTGAGTACATTCAATAGGGTTGGCACTATGCTAAGTACTATGGACAAAATAGTAAACTATTTTTCCTTTCCAAGAGCTTAAAGACAACAAGAAATAAAAATTATTTTTTTTTTATGTGCCAAGGACTGAGTAAAGACTAATAAATATTTTCTTTCTAGTCCTTAGCTGTGAGGAAGGCATACTAGTCACATTTTAAGATAGAAAACTGATGCTTGACATGTTGAATAACTTACCCAAAGTATTAGGGTATGTACAGAAGCTTAGACTTTTCTTAGTACAACCCCCCAAAAAAACCCTGCATTTTTAATCATTATGCTCAAATGTTTCTCTGTAGTTTTTTTTCACATTAATTATTATAATAAGTAACTTTATATTAGTATTTTGTCACCAAAAAATGCAGAGGTTCTTTCCTTTTCATTTTTTATTCCTATTGTTTTGCATAGTGTTCAGTACAGAGTAGTCATGAGTACTATTTGATGAATAGATGAATAAATATGACCTTGTAAAGCAGTTCACAAATGAATATTGTGTGTTTTTTACATACGCATTATATTATAGTTTTTAATTTAACTATTCCACTCCAAGTTCTTTTATAGTAAAGATTCTATTTTTTTGTCCACCATGTGGTATTGAAAACTGTTAAAATAAATTTAATTGAAAAATCACACATAGATGAAGAATTATACTAGAACAGCCTGCATTAGGCAAATACTTCCATAAAAACTTGTAATGTTTTGATAAAGTATCAAACATCTCTTTTGCTTATCCAGATTTATCAGATTTTTAAAATCATTAAATTTTTTTAGATAATCATATGTCTAGGACTCTCATATCTGAATAATTTTTCTTTGGTATTAATGATGGAGGCTGGAATGAAGCTGTCAAAAAGAAATTAATGCAGATTGCTTAGAGGGCAGGAAAACCATACTTTTTTTTTTTTTTTTGAACTTGGTAACATCTTCAAAGCATTTCTCTATGTGACACACTGTTTTAGAAGCTAAGGATAGAAGAAGAACTAGATTACCAAGTTCTTACTTTCATGGAACAAACTTTGGTGTGAAAAAGAAATACACAATAGTTATGTCAATATACATAAAGCCAAATAAATAAGCAATATTAGTGTAAGTACTAAGGAGAAAATAGGAAATAACTATGTGCCAGAGAGTGACCACAGTGGGAAGTTGTAGAAAGTTCAGAGAGAATGGAGCTAGCCTCTCAGATATCTTCTTCGAAATGAGACAAAGATGAAGAGAAAGAACCAGTCATGGGAAGACCTGTGGAAGAATTGTCCTAACACACGCCATGGAAAACATAATGAGCAGAAAGGGAACAGTTTTAGGAGACACAGCATACTGAGCAAGGGAGAACATTAAAAGGGCTTGGAGAGGTGGATCACAGACAGATATTTACAGTCATGAAGGTCGTGAGAAATCATTTTGATTTTATATGTTTATTTATTTTAAAACAGAGGGGTTACATGATCTTATTTATAATTGTAAAACTGTTTTGGCTGATAAGTTGGTAGTGAGGGAAAAATTAAAATCAGGAGAAAGTGTCAGGATACTCTTATAGCAGTACAGATGAAAGTTAAGGTGGCTTAGAGAAATGAGGAGACAGAAAGTGGACAAATTTAAAATATGCAGCTGTATTCATTGTTGGACTGAATGTGAATTGCAGGAGGGCATTAGTGAGGAAAAGTTTGAATCAAGAATGACTCCTAGTCATTGGCTTCAGTTTGACTTAACACACTTTGGGAAGAAGGATAAGAACAGGTTATGGGAGGGAAAAAGTGTTCTAACTTGAATATATTATGCTTAACATTCTTTTTGATATTGACAGTGATTTTTTTTAAAGTTAGATGATGGGTATGAGAAACTCAAGATCAAAGAGAGATCAACACTAGAGTTGCAAATTAACATTCATTAGCAAATAGATATTTAAAACCATTGGATTGAATGAAATTACCTACAAACAGAAAAGAGATACATGTATTAGAAAGTCAGATCTGCTTTCAGGCACTCCAACGTTATTGAAGTTTGTTAGAGGAGAAAATAGCAAATGAGAGTGAAAGAAAGGCAGTTAACAATGTTGTGCAAGATTGTAGTTAGTGACCTTAACAGAAATAATTTTAGCAGAGTAGTAGAATCAGAAAATGGGCTGAGAGATGAAAGAGCAAATGTAATGGAGGTAATGTTTTCAAGTGCTTCTTCTAAAGTACATTTGAATACTAATAGAAATGAGCCAGAGGAAAGGAAGAGTTGATATTGCCACTGAAGGAGGTGGTAACTGTAGGAAATCATTCCTTGATGTGCAAGAGCAAATGGGATCCAGGGCCCAAGTAGAAGGGTTTGTCTTTGGTAGATGTGGGATCATATCTTCAATGAAATAGAAGGCAAGGAAGATTATATAATTTGTAACTCTTTGTTTGTAATTTTATAATCAACGACATGCCATGTAAATTTTCTGATG
Source organism: Potos flavus (assembly GCA_028534135.1). Classification (NCBI taxonomy): domain Eukaryota; kingdom Metazoa; phylum Chordata; class Mammalia; order Carnivora; family Procyonidae; genus Potos; species Potos flavus. Next base: position 79,635,475 of record CM052886.1, on the reverse strand, counting down.
TCCTTCTACATTATATAACATAATTTATAAACTGTGATCTCATCTTTAATTGATTTTTCAGGATCCAAGAGAAAACTAATTTGGAGAGTTCAAGGAATAAAAAACAGTGCTATTAGCCAAAATTATGTGAAAGTTTCTTCCGAAAGATTTCTAAATGTATTCCAGGGGCTTCTGGATAATGTTTTGATCATGGTTGTATAACCCATATTTAAAACACTTTTTCTTAATGATGTATTTACCTTAATTGAAAAGGACATAGTCAACCACTCTGCCTTTCACTGTGTGTTTAAGGTGATTTTTTTTTTAAAGATTTTATTTATTTATTTGACACAGAGAGAGAAATTACAAGTAGGCAGAGAGGCAGGCAGAGGGAGAAGGGGAAGCAGGCTCCCCGCTGAGCAGAGAGCCTGATGCGGGGCTTGATTCCAGGACCCTGAGATCATGACTCTGAGCCAAAGGTATGGGCTTTAACCCACTGAGCCACCCAGGTGCCCCTAAGGTGATATTTATATGACAAAATTAGTAGAAGTCAAGCTTACCTTTCTGTCCTCCTGAAATCCTAATTTTATAACAGTTTTCTTATTGCTAAGTGTTTTGCTGGTAGTGCTACACTCAACTGCCTGCTCCTAGAAGACCACAAATGAATGCTCTTATCAGGAGTCACTTCAACTTGAGGTCATTGATTCTCCCTCTTTCCCATAACCCTAGCCAAAGTGTGTAATTACACAGATATGCATGCACACACAGACACACATACACCCACACTTCTTGGATTCATAATATCTGAAAGTATACAAATAGATATCACACCTATGACCTACTTCGAAATATATTAATGAACAACTTAATACTATTCTACTGGTTTTCAGTTAAGTTTTGTAACATGCTTTATATCATTTTTCTTCTGTGTCTTTAAACTAGGAATAATTAACTTTATGCTATCAAATTTCATATTATACACCTCAGATCTTCCTAGTTCTACATAACTAAGCCTCTTAATATGTCGGCATGAAAAAGCTGGGCCTTGGCTCTTGGCACTGAGGCAATAAAGAATTAGAGACAGGCACCCAAAGTGAAAGCAGAAAGCAGTTTTGTTAAGTACAGTGCACTCTCAAGGGGGCAGAGTGGGCAGGTTTAGAGGGGGCAAATGCCTTGAGGCTACAGGTGTCCTTTTTTGTGAGTAGGGTCTAGAGTCATAGACAGTGTGGTCTGTAATGGAGGCTGTTTCTAATCATTTGGGGGACACCTCCAACATGTTGGGAAGGGGAGTTTTTGACCTTCCAAGGTTTGTACCAGAACCTTCATGACAGCCTTTCTTCATCAGGGGCTATAAAGGCAATGCAAATGTTTTATAATGAGTCTAGGGGTTATCCCAGGGCAGAGGTGGAAGAGGAGAAGCATACTCAGTACCTGTGGCTCTTGGTTTGTTAGCCCCAGGGTCTTGGGAGCCACAAGATCAGGATGTGCCCTTGGACTTCTAATGTGTAATTTAGTTATCATTGTTCTTGCTTCCAGCTCATGTTTAACTGCCTACACTATCCCTTAAGGACTTGGGACTCTGTAAACTTTCAGGTCAAGAGATGAAGTTTTCTCGGGGTGTTCCTTCCTCTGCTCATTTAGCTTCTACCTAACAAATATATATTAAAATTTGTCACCGGGCACCTGGGTGGCTCAGTGGGTTAAAGCCCCTGCCTTCGCTCGGGTCATGATCTCAGGGTCCTAAGATAGAGCCCCGCATGGGCTCTCTGCTCAGCAGGGAGCCTGCTTCCCCCTCTCCCTCTGCCTGCCTCTTTGCCTACTTGTGATCTCTTTCTCTCTGTCAAATAAATAAATAAAATCTTTAAAAAAAAAAGATTTGTCACCAACATAGAAAAGTTTTAGTCTAATAATACATAATACTACATTTCCTATTTAAGTACTAATGGAAGTTCTAAAATCATCCTTTTCAAACTTGGTAAGTTTAACTGGCATAATTACTCATACTCTTCATTATCAAATATGTTTTCAGATAAAATTGCATAATAAATTATATATTTCTAAATGCTATATATCTCTATTTACATATTCCTATACCTATGTTTATACATATATCAATAGCTATAAATAAAATTATATAAAATAATGAGAGATCTATATTGCTAAGAAAATAATATACTTGATAGAATATCACTAATTGAGATTGTAATCAAAAAGATATAATATGATATGGATGCTGTTTAGGTCATATTCAGGATAATGAATATGGGTAATTAGCCTATCTGGATAATTAGTCTAATTGTGAATGGTATTTCTCACATTCTTCTATATACTGCAAAAGAAAATATTTCTGATGTTTATGGAGGAAGTTGTCATTTTGGAAAAACATACAATTTAATTATTTAAAGTTGATGTAAAATAAGATATTTGGTAAATACATCTATAATAATTATAGATTCTATGCATGCTGTGCTCATTTTATAACCACTTATTCACTTAAAAACAATAGATTGATTTTAGTGCTACGGTGTTACATTTTTTTAAAAATATTTATTTATTTATTTTAGAGCAAAATCGTGAGATAGTGCATGAGCAGGTGGGGGGAGAGAGGGAGAGAATCTTCAGGTAGACTCCCTGCTGAGTGTGGAACCCACGCAGGGCTCAATCATAGGACCCCAAGATCATGATCTGAGCTGAAACCAAAAGTTGAATGTTCAACAACTGAGCCAACCAGGTGCCCCTAGAGCCACATTTTTAAAGGTTGGTTATATTTATTTTTCTCAACATAACTTGGAATTATGTTTCTTTGAACCATATGTTCATGTTTCTTATGACAGACCTGTTGAAACTATAATTTTATATTACTATAACTCAACATTCACTTAAACTAGGTTTTTGTTACAATGTCACAATTTTTCTTTTTTTTTTTTTAAGATTTTATTTATTTATTTGACAGAGATAGAGATTACATGTAGGCAGAGAGGCAGGCAGAGAGAGAGAGAGAAGCAGGCTCCCTGCCGAGCAGAGAGCCCGATGTGGGGCTCGATCCCAGGACCCTGAGATCCTGACCTGAGCCGAAGGCAGAGGCTTTAACCCACTGAGCCACGCAGGTGCCCGTCACAATTTTTCATTCAGACTTAACTTTGAAAATAAAAGCAACTACTGCTTACTTCAGTACAAATATTTTAATTAAATAGGAATTTATGTTTTCTAGATTTGTAACACTAATTTATTTCTATACTAGTTGATGAATTCCTGTAAAAAAAATTAGACACCTTCATCCTTTATAACTTTTTCCTTATTGAGGTAGCAGCTTAGATAAATCAGACCTGTCATCTATTTCACTTCTTATTTCTTACTAAGTTGACAAAACCACTCCCACTAAATAGTTTAAGGAAATGATGAATTACATATTTTCAACATCTGGCACATAATTTTTAACCTAAGTTTTGAAAAATAGTATTTTATAAGGAATATAATTTTCCCAATTTTGAAATTTTGAATACCATGGCAGACTATTGATATATATATCCTGTGGTTGTAGAGATATTTTCTATGCCCTTCAAATTATGGTAACTAGTCATTCAAACTAACTTGTCCTTCAAATCATTTCATATTGCATTATTTCACCTATGGAGAAAAACCTATTTAATCCTTACTAAATAGCATTCAGTAATTAATTTATAACATATATATCAGCATGCATATCAGTACACACACACAGAGTGACTGAGAGTATTGGCTTTGAATTCAGAGAGAACTAGTTTATACCATCTTGCACTGACTTCACCACTTAGGTGAAGATAATATCTACCAGATTTCTTTCCTTCCTTTTTTTCTTTCCTTCCTTTCTCCTCATGCCTAGGAGGATATGGAGAAAAGGGAATTTTTGTGCATTGTTGGTGGGAATATAAATTGGTGCAGCCACTATGAAAAACAGCATGGAGGTACCTCAAAAAATTAAAAATAGAAATACCACATAATCCAGCAATTGCACCTCTGAGCATTTATCTGAAGAAAACAAAAACACTAATTAGAAAGATATATGCACCCTATGTTCATTGTGGCATTATTTATAACAGACAAGATATGGAAGCAACGCAAGTATCTACTGGTAGATGAATAAATAAGGAAGATGTGATATATATTTACAATGGAAATATAATTCCATCGTGACAACATGGATGAACCTAGAGGGCATTATACTAAGTGAAATAAGTCAGAGAAAGGCAAATACCATGTGATTTTTCTTAAATGTGGAATCTAAAAAAACAAAACAAACACACAAAACAAAACAAAAACAACTCATAAAAACACAGAACTTGCAGTTACCAGAGGGAACGAAGGTGGAGGAATGGGCAAAACAGGTGAAGTGGATTATGAGGTCAAAATTTCCTTCAGTTATAAAACAAATGAGTTACAAGGATATAAAGTACAGCATAGAGAATATGGTCAATAACATTGTAATAACTGGGGTGCCTGGGTGACTCGGTTGAGCATTGGACTCTTGATTTTGGCTGCGGTCATGTTCTTAGGGTGGTGGGTTGAGCCGAGTGTCAGGCTCCACACTGAGCATGGAATCTGCTTGGGATTCTCTCTCTCTCTCTGCCCGCCACCCTCTCTGGCATGCACAATAGATAAATAAATAAATAAATAAATAAATAAATAAATAAATAAATAAATAAATAAATAAATAAAATCTTTTTAAAAGGTAATAACATTGTAATAACTTTGTATGGTGACAGATAGTAACTAGATATCACATTAGTCATTTAGTAAAGTAAGTGCTGAATCACTATTTTGTACATAGGAAACTGACAATATTTTATGTTAACTATACTTCAATAAAAACAAAAATCCAATCATCTGTTAAAAAGAGAGAGAGAGAGAGAG
>CM052886.1:79618630-79630106 GCA_028534135.1 Potos flavus | reverse complement strand
CTAAGTTGGATATTTTATATGTTGGTTCAGAAGTATATATTACATGCAGATGTCTATTGTCATTTACACAAACTTTGCTCATATCCCTTTATTATACATGTATTTTAAAAGTGGTATATATTATTGTATAATGTGTATGGGCAACTCTTCGCCAAAGGTATTTCAGCAATTGTTTTTCATGGTACTGTAATTATTTTAGAAGCACTGCTATTAATATTACTGATGTATGTTTGAAAATTAGGATTATAGATTAGAAGCACTGAGTATTATATGTAAACGATGAACCACTAAGTTTCACCCATGAAGCTAATATTAATCTATATTTTAACTAACTGGAATTTAAATAAAAACTTGAAACAAAATAAAGCAAAACAAACAAAAGAGTCAACATCAGCCTGAAAAAAGAATACAACTGACAGAAAACAAAAAAAGTATAGTTAAGCTATTGTCTAAACATGTCCTTTTTCTATAGATTATGGGCTTCCAAAAACAGTTTATGGAACTGAGAATTACCAAAAAGAAACTCAAACATTTTGAAATACGGATAATCTCTCTCTGAGCCACTCACAACAAATGGACATTGCTAATGTATTCGTATATCTTTCTATATTTAAAGAAATGGTGGGACAGGTAAACAAGCAAAGAAACAAAATCCACTATATCCAAACACAGGAAACAAAATTTTGAACTATTACTCTTTAAAATCCTCCCCCCTCCCCCCGCCACCTTTCTCCATCCTTTCACACACAAGTAAATGTATTAGATTGGTCTAGATTACATATCTTTACTGTCTTATCCAGTTCACATCTCAAGCTACCGCAGTCTTTGTCCATTAAGACTCTATTTTCTTTTTTTTTTAAGATTTTATTTATTTGACAGAGAAAGAGATCACAAGTAGGCAGAGAGGCAGGCAGAGAGAGTGGGAAGCAGGCTCCCTGCTGGGCAGAGAGCCCGATGCGGGGCTCGATTCCAGGACCCTGAGACCATGACCTGAGCGGAAGTCAGAGGCTTTAACCCACTGAGCCACTCAGGTGCCCCAAGACTCTATTTTCATCAGTGATCTCCTAATATCCTATTCTTGGGGTCTTTTAATTGTCATTTTCCTTAGTTAATCTTCCTGAAGGATCAGCTTTGTTTGCCAATCCCTTTAGTTCAAGCAGCTCTAGCTTCTGGGTTCCCTTCTATCATTTTAACTACTTGTCTTCCACTTGCTTCTTAGACTAGAGAATTAGAACTCATCTAATGATTGGAACAGGAAATAAATTTTTTCTGGTATCAGAACTGTGAGGTCTGACAAATTTAGAAATTGTATAATAACCAGGAACCAAAATGTGATGACATATGCAGAAAATTTTCAACAAACAGAAAAGATAGAATTTTATGACAGACATAGTTTTGACATTTTCTTAACAAGTTCTTGTTTTTTTTAAAGGAATGTAAAAAAGAACTATCTTGAAGAAAAGGTTACTTTCTATTTGTGGAGTTAAAAAAGAGAACTAGCAATTACATAACAGTGTGAGTAAATTCTGGGGCAAAATTTTGCATTTTATGCTCTGGAACAATTGGATATGATATGATTTTTCCCTAAAGTTTATGCTGTCAGTCCTTTTTTCATTCTAAGCACTTTTTTTTCAGTATAAGTACATGGATGTCTATACCTTCGACAAAGAAAATATGCTAATAAATAGTAAACATATATCGCTAGCCTCAAGACCTCAGTTCCAGAGCCATATATTCAATTATCCATTGAACCTGTGTCTTTTGATATCACAAGGCATTTTAGACTTAATCTGCCTGAGGGAACCCCACAAATAAGATTGTGTCATTCCCCTAGAGAAAGTTCTTCAAAACTTTGTACTTAAACCTCCAGGATAAATACAAACACATTAGAATAACATGAAAGTACCTTTAATAACCAATTTCTGCCTAAATTTTAATCTCATATCCTGATATCCATATACAAGTTACTGTATATGCTGAATGTAGTGTACTCTCATTCTTTTCTGACTATTTTGTTTCTCCTACTGACACCTTTGCTTTTTACTTTCATAGTCCTGACTCTTCCTTCAAGTTTCAGGTTTTCTCCATCTTAGTTTCTTTACCATTTAACTTTTCTCCAGTTCCCTTTCCCCTCCACCCAGGTGGGATACGGGTGGGTGTGCCTTATGCTTCCATTGTTTACAGTTAATTCATGGAGGACCTACTTACTGTTTTTGTAATTACTCATTTACAGATTATGTTTTGAAGACAGTCTGTAAACGCCTTGGAGGAAGGGATTGTACATTTCTTGTATTTTTCTGGTATTTAGGACATAGCCAAAATATTGTAGATCAATATATTTCCATGGATTCACTAAAATAAACTTAAGACAAATATTATCAAGATGTTTTCAAAGTGAAGTTAAAACAGAAGACGATAGAATATAAAATATAAAACCGAAGAAAACATAATCTAAGATGTGACAAAATAAAATATAGATCAAAAAGAAGAAACATGGACATGGCTGCTTGGGTGGCTCAGTCAGTTAAGCATCTGCCTTCAGCTCAGGTCATGATCCCAGGGTCTTGGGATGGAGCCCCACGTTGGGCTCCCTGCTCAGTGGGGAGTCTGCTTCTACCCCTCCCTCTGCTCCTCCTCCCTGCTCATGCTCTCAATCTTTCTCAAATAAATAAAATCTTTAAAAAAAATGAAAGAAACATGGAAAGAGGAAAGGTTAGATCAGTGGAATTCAGCAGGGGCAAGGGTATAAGTAATTTGGAGTGTGAAGAATGGAATCCACAGTGACCAGAGTTGTAAAGTAAAGCAGTGCAGTGAAGAAGAGGGACCAGTAACAGCTCTTCTGAGGGCAGAAAAGTGATGCATCAAAGGCATATTTTTTATTAACATTAGTGTAGATGTGATGATCTGTACAAACTATCCTCTCCTTTATTGCAGTACTTTCTAATACAAGCATGAGTGAATGTTCTGTATCCAGTAAAAATCAACTGGAGAAGTCTTATGGACTGAATGTTTGTGTCCCTCCAAAATTAATGTGTTGAAGCCTGAACCTGCAGACTGATAGTATTTCAAACTGGGGCCTTTGAGAGATAATTAGGTTTAGATGAGGGGGGTATGGGATGGGGCCCCACGATGGGATTATTATCCTTGTAAGAATAGGAAGAGAGACCAAAGCTCCCACATGGAGGGACAGAGCCATGTGAAGACATAGCAAGAAGGCAAATGTTTGTTAGGGAGAAAGAAGGCTCTTAGGGACTGAATTGGCCAGCGCATTGATCTTGGACTCTCCACAGCTCCACAGCTGTGAGAAATAAAGTCATCCAATCTATGGTATTTTCCTATAGCTCCCTAATGTAAGAGGAATTCACTATATACCAACAACATTATTGTGACAATCAAAGCTTCTGATTCACCTGTGGGCTACTTTTTTGGAAACATAAACCACAATCCATTGGAAAGGAAAAGTACACTATAATAAAGCCCATTTAAAATCAATAAAATCATAAAATTAAAATATATGTAATAAAAACCTATCTGGAGGGCGCCTGGGTGGCTCAGTGGTTAAGCACCTGCCTTGGGCTCAGATCATGATCCCAGAATCCTGGTATAGAGTCCTATGTCAGGCTCCCTTCTCCCATGTTTCCCCTGCTGTGTTCTCTCTCTTGCTGTCTCTCTCTGTCGAATAAATAAATAAAATCTTAAAAAAAACTATCTGGGAAGTTTTATGACAGAGGTTTCTGAGCACACTGAGATAAAAGTTCGCTTTACATGGAATGGCACTACATAGTACAGAGTTGTTAAAATGTAAAGTCCAAAATATTTATTTGGTAAGACAAGATGATTTCTATATTTATCTCTTGATGAAATAATCTTTTAATAAAAAGTATAAGGGACAAATGAACAATGACATAAGTTCTTTATTCAGTAGTCACTAAGTTTAATGTGCATATGTCTTTACAAATTTTATGGTTTAAGATTTTGTTGGCACTTTATAGGGAAATATTGCAAGATCATCAGTGTTACGTATTTATGTCCACATTCTGTCTACACTTTGAGTATGCCACTAATAAAGAAATGAACATGTAAGATTCAAAACTTCATGAGTCAAGCTTTTAGGTTTCTCAGAGGTGTAGTTAATTAAATCAAAGGGAACAATACATAGCTCTGTAATTTATTAGGTTTAAGAAAGAAGGAGCCATCTAGCATGTTAGGTATTTGGAAGCTCCTGGCAGTTGGGTATATGAGTATTATAACCTAGGAGTGCTAGAGCCTAATGATGGAAAGGATGGGGTCAGACTGCCATTCTCAGAGTTGGAGCTCTTTGAAAATGGCTAATCATTAAAAACTGTTTAGGAGCATTTTAGTAAAATTACTGTATTTAGAAAATCCTAGGTCACAGAAGGCTTATAAGGATACTTTTGTAATGTGACTAAGTTCAAAATGACTTAAAGAGAAGTAGAAATGGAACAAACTGACAAATATATGAGATGTGATAAGAGAAGAATGTATGGAATTTAATGCCTTGTAGGACAGAGTTATATAGCAAGTAGAGGGAGCAGACAGAAACAATTTTAACACTGAAATAAGGAGAACTTTGACAGATGCTAATTCAATTTTCCTTCCAAATTCTTACTAGTGTGCTTTTTCTTTATAATAGATCCCTGAAAACTATCAACTACATACCCCAGCTTCCCTTCCAGTTAAAATTCCGAATATGATTTAGGTTCTGTTCATCAGATTTAGTCTTACACAATTTACACTCAAAACTGAATTAAGTGAAGAAAAGTGAGTGTATCAGGTTTCTATTTTGCTGGTGTAGATATTGGCAGAGGCAATGTGGTTCTGCGGTTCCTGGCTTTATGATGTGGTTTCCTGCATTAGCAGTGGTAACATTCATATTTCTTTGCAAAGCCAATATAGTCAAGATTCTGACTCATGGTTTCACACAATAATGAGTAGCTTTTACAATCTTAGCAGAGGCAGTGTAATTTGGGTGGCAGAGAGCTGTTTTAGAATTTTTGTCTATAACCTATTATTATTTTTACCCTTCCAATTATGTAGTAAGCAAACTAATGTCAGGTAGAAATTCTTTTCTACTCAAACTAGTTACTGTTTGTAACAGAAACTTAACCAAAATAGTGATTAAGAGTGTTTTAATGCCAATAACAGAAAAAGGGAAATTTTAAAGGACTGAATATTTAAATGAGGATAAAGATGAATTTTCCATTGTGAAATGTAAAAATTAAAAAGAAGGGAGAGAGGGAGGTAAGAAGGAGAGAAGGAAGAAAGGAAGGAAGGACAGAAGGGAGAAACTGAACTTTTCATTTGAAAATAGGAACATGGTGAGAGATAAAGATTTGATAAAAAAAATTACGTAGATGTGGGGGTTGACAGTAGATAAGAGAAAATAGGATTAAATTGATTTTTTAAAGGAAATAAAGGATATAGGGAGAAAACAGCGACCATGGGACACAATTTATTGTGGTTATATCCCAAACCAAATCTTACATTAATGACAGCTTAGTAAGTGTATTATAATATTTAATAATAGCAAAGGCTAATGAAATAGCAATATCTTTGTTTAATAACATTTGAACTTCATTGTTTATAAGATTAAGTTGTTGAAACAAACAAAATAATAACAACAGGGCATATTCTGGCTACATCAATCCTTTGAACATGACTTTATATTTATAAAGGCAAGATAAAAAAATGTTTCAATAACCATATGGAAGTTATGATTTCAAAATGTTTCTATGCAGTTTTGGCTTGAATTATTGCTCTTGCTTTCCTTTAACAATCTGATTAATGATATAATTACAATGCATAAATAAAATGAAAGAAGCATTATGCAGATGAAATGACACAAATTGTCTTTCCTCTTAAATACTGTAATTACTCACTGTATGACCTTGAGCTAACTATCTAACCTCTCTAGGCCATAGCCAGGTTTTTCAACTCTAAAATGGAATTTATATATTTTTAACCTTCTAATATTCTTTTGACTACTGGAGGATCTATATAGGGGATGTAAGAGTTCATACTGTGAAATCATGTAGACTTGGGTTCACATGAGGAATTTCTAGTGATGTGACTTTGGTAATTTATGTCAGTTCATTATGTCTTTTATGTTCTATAAAAGGCAAATGACAGTACCAAACTCACAGAATTATTATCTGCATTAAATGAGATTGTATTCTCATATATATATATAGTTGTTCCTTATTTATGCATTCAAAAAAGGTCAAACATTTTAAGATGACACAACTCTTAATAGCTAAACTTATATTTGTAAACTTTAATAATTACATTAACTTGGAATATGCATTTTTCTATTATGAGAGTATTTTTTTTAAAGATTTTATTTATTTATTTGACAGAGGGAGAGAGATCACAAGTAGGCAGAGAGGCAGTCAGAGAGAGAGGGGGAAGCAGGCTCCCCGCTGAGTCGAGAGCCCGATGCGGGGCTCGATCTCAGGACCCTGAGATCATGACCTGAGCCGAACGCAGAGGCTTTAACCCACTGAGCCACCCAGGCGCCCCATATGAGAGTATTCATTAACAACTTATATTCTAACATTTTCTCAATTTGTCGTATTTTCATAAACAAGTAAATTAATGCCTAATATTATAGGAAGTGATTATATCATACTACTAGAATAAAGATAATGGGATTCTCAGTGGCCTTAATGGCTACCAATTTAGAAAATTATGTCAGAAGTAATTTATTCAGTATTGATTATTGATAAAGTTCATTTTAATAAGAGCCTAATTTTTTATTTCTCCTTATTTTCAAAAGCAAATGTTTCTGAAAGCTAAAAATCAATGGATAATTACAAAGTTAGAATGCTTTATTCTTCTGATCAAAGTCATGCCCTGCACATGGTAAAATTTACATTCATACCTTCAAGTGACTAGAGTATATATAACAGATTACTTGATAATCTCACAATTTTATATGAAGAAACAGAAGTCCAGAACTCCTAAATGATTCACCAGGAATAATAATGCAAGCCAGTGACATCAATGGAATATGAAAAAATTCCACTTCTTAAAAAACAAAGATGATATGATTATAATAGTGATTGCTTTACCTATAGTAGAAATATGCACTTAAAAATAATTTTCAGTATTTTATAATGTGCTCTGTTTTTTTATAAAAGCAAATTGATAATATTTTATTAAAATTAAAAAATATATCACTTTATTGGAAAACTAAAAATATAAATTATTACTACAAAAGACCTCACGGCCATTTGAAAAGCTTGGCATCGAAACTTCTTACTGTTCATATTCTAGGAAGTTAGTAATATGTGATGACTTTATTGTATAATTTGGGAAACGATATGCTTCTCCTGAGTCTTTAGAATGATTTGTGCTCATTACTTATGAGTATCATAACATGCTTTGAAAGTAGTGTGATGGCTAATGAATTATAGGTTTGGGTGACAATTTAGTGTGACACTTTTCATGAGTTACATTATATTTTCCTTTTATATACTTCTGAACACCAATGCCAAATTGCAGAGGGTACATGTGTCTTTTCTCCTTTTCTTTCCCTTTGCTAATTGATTGCTTATTTCACCTTAGGCATTTAATATAAAGAACATGAAAACATTTACAAATTAATACTTATTTTTTTACTATTCTCCTTTCCAATGAGATAAAAACTATTAAGAAGCAGTTTAGAAATAAGGAACCAACATACTTTTAACTACCACATTAAAGCTGCTGAAAAGATCATGGCTAGTCACTTAATAACAGGGTATCAGTGACTAGCAAGTACAGCACAGAAATTACCTAAAATGGACAGGCAGACAGAGGGAAATGTTGACTGGGGATTCAGTGAATGCATCAAACAGGTTAGGAACATTGACTCCTTTTGTTTTACTCGTACTTAGCAAGGCCTAGAATGTTTAGCAAAGCAAATGAATTATAACTGGTGTATTAACTGGAAGCCATTCTAAGTAATAAAGACTGCTTCCAGCAAGAACCAGTCACTTTTTCATTCAGTGATATAAGTCATGGCCATACTGGTTAGAATGTCCCTTACAAAGGGTCTCATTAGTCACAAGGAGGAGGTAGACAGTTATAGTTAGATGAAATACTTTGCAATTTTTCCAGGACAATCCTAGGAGGGTACACGTGATTTCTCAACATATTTCAATACCACCACTTTCCCTCTAAAAAGTATATGAGTTTGGGATATAAAAGTATATGATCCCCTTATTTATAGTTCCCACAAGCCCATGTTGTATGCACACACACGTACCTCTAAATATATTATTTTAAGCTGCTAGAAACCAAAATCAATTAATAAAACTCTTGAAAGCAGGAAAAGAGAAAATATGCATTACAAACAGAGTAACAAAGACAAGAATTGCAGGCTATTTCTTAAAAACTATACAACCCAAAAGATAATAAAGTTACAAATAAGGAACAGAAAGATGAAAGAAAAAAAAAAACAATTTTGATCACAGGAAAAATACCTTCAAACTATTTTAAAAGGAATAAAGGAAATCAGATAAACAACCAACAGCAATACACTGTGATAGACTAAATAATTCTGCCCCAGTGATGTCCTCATCCTAATATCTGGAACCTGTGAATGTTATTTTATATGGCCATGACTTTGCAGATATGATTAATTTAAGAATCCTCAGTTGGGGAAATTACCCTGGATTATGTGGGTGGACTCTAAATGCAACCACAACTGTCCTTAAAATAAGGAGGCAGACAGAGATTTGAAGGGGGAGAAAGCAAGGTGATCATGAATGCAGATTGAAGTGATGGTACCACAAGCAAAGAAATGTCAGCAGTCATTAGAAACTGAAAGGGGCAAGGAATAAATTCTCCTCTGCAGCCTATGGAGGGAGAAAGGCTCACACTTTGACTTCAACCCAGTGACACTGATTCAGACTTCAGGCTTCCAGAACTGTGAGGAAATAAATTTACTGTGGTTTGTGGTATTTTGTTACAGTAGCTGTAGAAAACAATATTATGCACAGGAAAAGTTCAAGAAAAATTCTCGGACAAGGAATATGATACGACAGGAAAGTACAGATCTACACAAAGAATTGAAGAGCGCTACAAATGAAATATATGAAGATCACAATAAATTTATTTTTCTTATCTAATGACTCTAAAAGATAACTGCAAACTAAAAAAAATATAGAGCAAATATTTTAAAAATATAAAAAGAAAGTATTACTATTAAGCCAGTAGTGGATATATACATGTATGTATAAATTCATCAAGAATAGGGCTGAAAAATACAGAAAAAAGAACCAATAAAAAGATGGAACATTTAGAGCACTACCACGGGGATGGTACATTTTAATCCAATCTTAAGATTTGCATTGAATGTAAATTGTCTAACTACCAAATAGAGGATATATTGTCAGATTGAAAATAGAGCAAAACTTAGTCATATGCTGTCCACATGAATCCCTTTTTTTTTAAGATTTTATTTATTTATTTGTCAGAGAGACAGAGAGAGAGAGAGAGGGCACACTAGTGGGATGGGGAGGGGGAGAGGGAGAAGCAAGCTCCATGGTGAGCAAGGAGCCCATGTGGGACTTAATCCCAGGACCCTGGAATCATGATCTGAGCTGAAGGCAGACGCTTAACTGACTGAGCCACCCATGCATCACATGAATCCCATTTTTAAATATAAATATTTGAAAAAAAATAATAAAAATTAAAAAAATATATATAAATATTTGGATACACTAAAAGAAAAACTATAAAGAAGATATGTTATGAAACACTAATATGTTATTATCTACAGAAATCTTAGAAAAATTAGATCTTAGAAAATAGGATATTATAAGGGATATATTAATATATTATGTGACTACAAAAAACAATTCTTCAAAAACACAACATAAATAGAACTAACAATAGAACTAAAAATTAGCTAAATTAAAACTAAAAATTAGATCTAAAAATTGTAGTTAAATGTAAAACTTCAAAATATTTGAATAAAAAACTAATAGAACTTAAAGGAGAAATAAACAAATGAAAATTATAGTTGAAGGCATAGATGGTCTTCTTTTAGTAATCAATATGACAAGTAATCAGGAAGCTACTAAAGAGATAGAAAAGATAAACCACAGAATCAACTAACTTGACCTCAATAATACTACGAATAACAGCAGCAAAATAAATGGTTATTTAAGATGCACATGGAACATTGTTCCACCCTGACCATACTCAAGATTATTTTTAAAAACTAAATACATATAAAAATTGAAATTATTCAAAGTGTGATCTCAAGCAATACTGGAATTAAGCTAATAGTAAGAAAAAGATATCTGGACTGTTATCCAAATAATTTGAAAATAACACACTTCTAATTAACCCATGGATCAAAAACAAAAACCTATGGACAATAAGAAAATGTTTTAAAATTAATGAAAATGGCAATCTAACATACTAAATATGTAGGATGTAGCTAAAACAATGTTCGGAGAGAAATTTATAAACAATATTTGCTTCTATTAGGAAAAGAGAAAGGTCTCAAGTAATAATATAAGGTTCTACATTCAGACACAAAATAAGAAGAGAAAATTAAACCCAAAACAAGCATAAGAAATTAAATCAATAAAATTAAAAGCAGAGAAAAAAGTAGAGAAAATTTGAAAATCAAAACCTTTGTTCCTAAAAAAATAAAATAATAAAATCAATAAATCTTGAGCAAAATTGGCCAAGAAAATAAGAGGAAAAAACATAAACAGTATCTTGAATGAAAGAGGACTTCAGACTCTATTGACATTAAGAGGAAAATAAAGGAATACTAAGAATAGCTCTACTCAATAAATAGGACAGCTTAGATGCAATAGATAAATGTGTTGAAACAAACTGCCAAAATTTGCTCAAGAAGATATAGAAAAACTTGAATATTCCTACCTACTAAAAACATTCAATTTCGAATTAAAAACCTGACAAGGAAAACTGCATATCCTGACGTCTTCACCAAATTTTAAAGAAGAAATAAAAACTGTTTTACACACACACACACACACAAATGCGCTAATATATTGAAGAAAAAGGCAACATAACATAGAAAACCAGACAGAGACATTACAGAAGAGAAAACCACAAACCAATATTGCTCATGAATAGAATCAAAAACCCTCAACAAAATGCTAGTAAACATATCTCACATACATAAGATAATATATTGTGACAGAATGCTGTTTTTCCTGAGAATACAAGGTGGGTTCAAGATTGAATCCATGTAAATTGGCATGCAATACGCTAAAGAAGAAAAAATAAACAATCATCTCAATGAATACACGAAAACCCTTGACAAAATTTAACATCCATTCATGATATAAGCTCTTAGGAAACTAGAAATGGAAGGTGATGCTCTCAAACTGGTAAAGGATATCTGCAAAACATGCCTGCACTAACATTATGCATAATGTTATAAAATTTGTTATACATTTTGTTGCATAACACACAAAGCCATTTA
>CM052886.1:79455580-79618530 GCA_028534135.1 Potos flavus | reverse complement strand
AATCATCATAATCTAATAACAAAAGAACAATTCAAGTTACTGGTTATTTTTTTCTCTTTGTAAATGTTTTGCAAACCTGCTAAGTTGGATATTTTATATGTTGGTTCAGAAGTATATATTACATGCAGATGTCTATTGTCATTTACACAAACTTTGCTCATATCCCTTTATTATACAAATAATGTATATCCATTTCCCCTAAAATGATTACTCCTATTCAACATCATACAGGTCAGTGTAAGAAAGAAAGCAAAAATATAAAAGACCTAGGGTTTGTAAAGAGATATATAAAATACATACATATATATTCAGGTAAAATGATTATATAAAATTCCCAAAGACTCCTAAAACACTACTAGAATTAATGAATAAGTTTAGCTAGATAGGATGATTTAAGTTCAATATAAAAATTCAAATCAATCATAAAAGTAAATTAGTTCTACATGTTAGTAATGAACAATCAGAAATTATGGGTGTATGCAATGTACATAAATTCATACATGTGTATACACATCTATATAATTTTGATACACCACAAATATGAAATGTTAAAATAGAAATATTATAATATTGATATATCAAAAACAAAAAAACTGATGAAAGAAATCAAAATATATAAATGAATGAAGAGATATACCATGTTTATAAAATAGAATCCTCGATATTGTTAGGATGCCTTCTCTCCCAACTGATGTATTTATTCAGTGAAATTCCATTCAAAATTGCCATAGAATTTCTTTAAAAAATTATGGGGAAATTTGAAGGAATTGGAATACAATTCCAAAAAGTAAGAGAAAACTTATGAAAAGAAAAAAAAATAGAGACCTTACATTAACTGGTTTTCAAATATACTATAACGCAGTAGTAATGTAGAAACTGGTGCCAGAGAAAGAGGAGGGTAAGTCCAGAATCAGATCCACACTAATGTCAACTTAATTTCAACAAAGATGCAAAATGAATTTAGTAGAGAAAAAAGTAATTTTTGAACAAATGGTGCTAGAATGATAGGGCAATGCACAAAAAAACTTAATAAATATTAGCGATAGATAGATACATACATATGTACATACATACATACATACATACATTACCATAAATGCCATCCTAAAAAGAAAAGATTCAAAATGATTTAGACCTAAATAAAAAACCCAGAATTATAAAATTCCTAGAAGAGAGAGCAGAGGAAAATCTCGTGACCTTGGATTAGGCACAAGGTGTTCTAACATAACACCAAAAACTCATGAAAGAAGAAAAAAAAGAGATGAACTGGGCATTATCAAAATAGACACTTCTATTGAACACACCATTGAGGGAGTGTAAAGACAAACCAAAGACTAGGGTGAAAATTGTTTATCACATTTTAATTAAAAGATGTTTACATAGAGTATTAGAAAGAAACCGTTTGAAACTCACTAACAAGAAATCAATCCCCCAAAAAGTGTGCAAAAAATTTCAACAATCACTTCACAAAAAAGACATACATATGACAAATAAGCTTAGGAAAATGTAAATTAACATACAGTGAGATACCACCAAACACCTATTAAAATGGCAAAAGTAAATTAATAATAATGGAAAACACTACGTTCTACCTGAGATGAAGAATAACTGGCTCTCATACATTGCTGGTAAGAATGAAAAACGTTACATCTTTGTCCAAACTATTGTAAATAATACACTAAGCTTGCCATATAACACAGATATCCCATATCTAGGTAATTATTAAAACATAATGGAAAAAAAAAACTCTTCTTATAGAAACTTTTGTACATGGAAGTTTGTAATAGTTTTATTTCTAATTGTTAAAACCTGTCAAAACTCCAAGTGCCTCTCAACAGGTTAATAGATATAACTATGATACATCTACGTAATGGGAAGCTACTCAGCAATAAAAAGAATGAATTACTGATGCTCACAAAAATATAGATGAATCTCATGCTAGTGAAAGAAACCAGACACAAAATTATGCAGTGCTACATGATTGTATTTATCTATTTATTTATTTATTTTTAAATTTTATGTATTTATCTTATGGACAGCACGAGGGTGGGAAGGGGCCGAGGAAGAAGAAGAGAGAATCCTAAAGCAGACTCCATGCATGGAGCCTGATGCAGGGCTCAATTTCACAACCCTGAGATCAGGACCTGAACCAAAATCAAGAGTCAGACGCTTAACCACCTGAGCCATCCACATACCTGTAATTGTATTTACATATAATATTCTGATGAATGAAAATCAGTAGGGACAAGAAACACATTAGTGGTTCCCAGGGCTTACAGTGTGAGGAGGGGTTAATCTCAAAGAAGCACACAAGATTTGAGGAAATAATTGAACTGTTCTATATCATGACTGCAGTGGTAGTTGAATGAATACTATTTCAAATCTCACAGAACTGTACACTAAAAATGATGAATCCTACTCTATGTAAATTATACTTCAGTAAAAAAGTGAAAAAAATCAAAAAATATTTGTGAACTCAAATTACTCAATTTTTTTTCAATAAAACAAAACGAACAATAATTTCAAATATTATTATTTACATCATCATTGAGGAATAAGGTTATATTTTATTTTAAATTCTCATGGTGTTTCATTTCAAGACTATGTCATATAATAGTCATCCATTTTTCAGTGAAATAAATTATATTAAATTAATGTTTCATTTATGGAAAGCAATAGTTAAAACCACTTAGATACCTTTTCTCATAAAATTATATAGAATATAATTTTGTACTTAAAAACTATTGTTGCATTGATTGCTTAAAAGCAAGTTTTCTAGTTAACTTTTGTTTAATTCAATTTTGTTTTGAATTAGCCTCAGGTCAACACACATTATTATTCCTTTAGTATATACACTCAGATCATCAGGTATTTCATTTAATGTCTCCTCCTTTTATTTTATTTTCATAGAAAAATTCATATGTTCTGAAAATATTGCATCATCAAACACAGAAATGTCCCGACACAGGAAGTATGGAGCTCTAATTTTATTATCATTATTATTATAATAAAATCACAGTGAGATAAGCATTTATCAAGTAGTTATTATATGCAAGTTCCTGTAGTAGGGAATTTATATATGTTTTTTGTCTCATTTACCTCTGTCAACAATCCTTTGATCTAAGCATCACTATCATTGCAAACCATAATTACCTATCCAGAATGAGATCCATGAAGCTGTGACCATCAATGTTCAAAAGCAGGTAAAAAGGAATATTTGGCTATGCTCTCTGATTCTAAAGCTTCTATACCTGAACCCTCATTTCTAACCATTATATAATCTTTCCTCTCCCTTTACTCTTCCTTCTATTTTTCTAATGGTTCTATTTCTGCATAATGGTTTTTGAACATTTGTTGTCTGAAAAATTATTTAAATATATTTACCTATTTGTTCTTTAAATCAATCTCTGAGGAAATCCTGCACTCTGTAAGCATATCAGTGGGCATTCAGTAACACCTACAAATAGGAACAGACCGTGTGTTAGCCACTGAGAATAGAGTACAAGACAGACATAGCCTCTGCCTTGGTGGAACTTACAGTCTAGAGGAATTAATGGAATATGAATTTGTAAGTAGACAAACAAATTAAAAATTTTAGCTGTAAATAGATCCCTGCTAAGGAAACAAAAATGACTAAGATAAATAATTCTGGACATAGGGAAGCCACTTTTAAAAAGGTAGATCAAAGAAAGCCTGCCTAGAAAGATTTGATCTAAAAAGCAAATAATGGGAATAAAATAGCAAATGTCAACTGTATAGAGAAGAAATCTCTAGGTGGAGGAGAAATCATGTTAAAGGACATGGATAAGAAAGAGAGCTAATTCTGTTCAAGAAACTAAAAATTGCCATTTGACTGGCACATGTTGAGTTGAGGGACAGACAGAAGATAAAGAGGGAGCACTATTAAGGGCACATTTTTAGCCTCAGAGGCCTTGTTAAGAATTTGCATTTTAAGTGCACGGGAAACCAGTGACGCATTAAATTAGACAAGTGATATCTTTCAATTTACTGTTTAAGAATCACCATTGTTATCGACATTTTATTTATGGGAAAGTGTTAACTACAAGGTTAAGATCACAGAGCAGCTTAAGCGGCAGATTCAAGGTCCAAAGCTTGGTGTGTAATATCTCTAAGCCAGTTCAACTTTGGTCTAAAATCCACATGTTTCCGAAGGTTAAAGATTCACTCCGAAATATTTCCTAATTGTTGTTTCTCCATTGGACACAAAAGTAGTAAAAATAATATGAGATAATCCTGGCCTTTTTATTGCAACAGAGCTTAATTTTATTTTGATTTAAAACATGCCCCATTTGGCCCCTTTTTTCTTTTTTTTCTCCCTTATATATTTTAAGTCAGAATATCAATAGAATGTAAAAAGGATGGCCATTTTGGAGAGACAATCTAGTGGTCATACAAGTATGTAAAGTTTTCCCTTGGGCGCCTGGGTGGCTCAGTGGGTTAAGTCTCTGCCTTTGGCTCAAGTCATGATCTCAGGGTCCTGGATCAAGCCCCTGCATCGGGCTCTCTGCTCAGTGGGGACCTGCATCCCCCCTCTCTCTGCCTGCCTCTCTGCCTACTTGTGATCTCTCTCTGTCAAATAAATAAATAAAATCTTTAAAAAAAAAAGTATGTAAATTTTCCCTACTCAATTGCAATTATAATAAAAGGATAAAATTTAATGTCATGAATTCAATGAAATGGCAGTTGCATATTTCCAGTATTTTATTTTTCAAAGGCCCCCATAAGTATTTTGTAAATTAATAAAGGTATTATTTTAAAATTAATTTTATATTTATATTTTATGAAATATTCCAATGGTACATAAAATACTCATATTTTTTTCTGTAAATGAGAAAAGAATTTTTATTCTGCTTGATAATGAGCAAAATTTATTGATTTTTCTAATCTTCATTGATTATATTTTTTTTCCCCAATTACTTTTATTTTATTTTTTCAGTGTTCCAAGATTCATGTTCATATACCACACCCAGTGCTCCATGCGATATGTGCCCTCCTCAATACCCACCACCAGGCTCGCCCAACCCCCCACTCCCCCCCCTCCCCTCCAAAAATACTCATATTTTGTATTTAAAATAATAGGCATTTTTATATTTCTAGTAAAATAACCATCTGAAGATATAATGACACAAAATTTTTACTAAATGATTTAAATGTTGAAAACAACAGTACATAAAAATGCATTTACACAATTGGATAAAATTCTTATGAACTGTCTCATTATGAAAGCATATTAAAAGTTTCCTACTATTGGGGCACCTCGGTGGCTCAACAGGTTAAGCATCAGACTTTTGATTTCAGCTCAGGTCATGATCTTATGGTTCTGGGATTGAGCCCCTTGTCCAGCCCCATGTGCTCCATGTTCCGCATGGAGTCTGCTTGAGATTCTCCCTCTCTCTCTCCCTCTGCTCTCCCTTCCCCTGCTCACTCTGTCTCTAAAATAAATAAATAAATAAATAAATAAAATCTTTAAAAAAAAGTTTCCTACAATTTATTTAATTCCAATGGAAGGTACATGATATATTTTTGCCTAATAAAAACAGAGAAGGTCTGTGTACCATGTGTTTCTCCTCATTTGTACTTGCTAATAAAATTATTGTTCAAAGATCACTACACTTAAAATTCATCATAGATAGAATCTATTTCTCAAAAAAAATAATAATCTATTTCTCAAGAACTGGGTCTTCTGTGTTGGACCACAATACTTAACAGTTTCAATTTCCCCCATAACAGAAATGCATCAGCATGAATATTAACTTCAAAACAAATGAAACTCTTAATTTTAAAATAAATGCCTAATCTGCAAAAATATTAAGCACCTAGTCATATATATTTTTTATTAAATATTATCAATTTTCCTTTTATGGCCTTTCCTCCACCTGACATTCACAGATATATGTCCATCAACAGAGTTGCCAATACTTCTCTTCATAAATGTCCAGTGATTTTCCTTGGCTAGACTTTATAGTTGATTAATTTTGTCGGTGACCCAGTTGCCCTTTTATTCACATCCAGTATAGTTTAGAACCAGTGCTATCTGGTGATAATCTTCTTAAATTGCTTATTCTTGTTAAGATTTATTGTGAAACCACTTCCTAAGACTAAGTTCCATCATCACCAATTTATAAAATTCACACTCCTCTCAGTGTATTAGGGTGTGATGTTTGTATGGGCATATGTACATGTATATGCACACTTATGTTTACACATATTAATATATGTTTCCTTATGCCACTTCTACTATATAAACACAGATAATTATCTCCTCCCAGTTTTCTATATACATTCTCCCAGTACTTCATAAGATAGTCTTCTCAAATCTCCCATCTGAGAAATCAGTGTATTGGAATAAAGGTAACAAATTATTAAAAGCATGAAACAATAGGAATTAATATAAAAAACATTCATTTTGAATACCTTAAGTACAGGGGAAAATATGGTAGATATATATAAAAAGTGAAATTGATGTAGTCCTCACTCTAATTTTAATTTACAATCTGTGACCAAAGCAACAATATTCACAAATAACAAAAGAATAAAGGAATTAGGGATAAAATTTCCTATGAACTAAACTTTTCAAAACATAACATTGCTATTAAAGTTTTGTTTTGGAACTAATTCAGCGTTTGGTAAAGAAATGATAGAACGAATGATACTTCATTAGGTAGACTATGTTTGAATAACATATTGATATATTCGTGTATTAAAAATTTGGGCATGGAAGTTAATATATTCAATTAGCACTACTAGCTAACAATTTATTTTTTTAAAATGGACAGATAATCAAGTAAGAGAGTAAATAATGATTGGAATAATTAAAGTTCAGTTATAACATAATCTTAAGACATTATAGTAGGTCCCGTATAGCTATAGTAGGTTCCATATAGCTATAGTAGGTCCCATATAGCTATGGGACCGGATATTGACTATATATCAAATGATTCCTAATCCTGGCTCTACTTAGGATATTATACATGATACCAAGCCAGGACCTATCCTAGAGTTTCTGATTTAATTGACCCCCGGTATAGGGTGAAAGCCACTGGTAGAGATGGAAAAGAGGAAATCTGAAAACTGAGCTTTGCGACATTCCAATGTAGGGAGATAAAGAAATGATCTGGCAAAAGAAACTATGCAATAGTTACCTCAGAAGGAAGGAAATCAAACCTAAACTATGTTCATTTGGTAATAAACAGAGTATTTTCAGGAGGAGGTGTGAACTTCATCCAATGGTTCAGAGCAGGCAGTCAGAGAACTGCTGGGAAGTCAACATTCTAGTCAGAGAGATAAGGAGTAAAGAGAAAACAGTCACAGTATGCGGTCAATGGATACTTGCAGGATGCTCATGCTTTAAGGCATGAAGGGCACCTTCTTCAGCCCTAAGGAATTAAGAAACGCTTCTGGGGAGTGCTCAGCTGGGAAAATGAAGGAGCAGATGTTGTGATCTAGCAGATTGCCGAGCAGTTTCCAGGAAGAAGGAATTGTCATGTAGTGATAAAGCATAGCAATTCTAGGAGCTATAAGCAGTTGAATATTTTTATAGTGCAGAGTGGTTTGGAGAGTGGCAAGAGATGAGACTGGAAAAGAATAAATGCTAAACCCTTAAATCTTTGGTACTTCATTTGTGGCAGGCCAAGAGGTTTGGGTCTACAGATAGCTTCTGAGAAATTCTATTTATAAGCCTAACTTTATTTCCTAAAAGTCCTTTTAATAAATATTTAAAGCTGTAACACATAATTTTAACACAGAGCATTAGGAGTCACTGAAAGTGCAAATATTTTTAATCAAAATATCATTAAGTAAATATTAAAATATATGTATTAAAATGAAGTCACTAATGACATCTTTTCAAATTTTTTGTATTTACATGTTTAAGTATATATTAGATCATACGTTCTGTACATTTTTGTCATTTCATTTTCTTATTATTTCATGAGTATATCTTTATCCCTGAAAATCATCTTACCACTGTCTTAATTTGCACTTATTTGATTAATTTTGACCTTGAGTATCTCTTAATGTTTTTTGGCCAATTTAATTTCTTTTGTGAATTAACCATTCATGTCCCTTGTCCATTTTTCTTCTGTGGTATGTCTCTACTTTTTACTAACTTAGGAGCATGGTTTATATGTTAACCTTTTAGTTCTCAAATATAATTTAATATTTTCTAGTGTTTCATCTGTCTTTTAGTTTTAACTTTTTATTATTATCCATATGTACACATGCAGATAGATGATAATATATGGCTAGGTACATAGAAAGATAATAGATAGCTATTATTATACCATACACATATTATTAGAAGGAGAGAACAAAATCTCCTTTTAATGTCTATGTCTTACCATCAGCTTTCTCCATGATTTGGCTTCAGTGAAAGAGATCTCATTGCCTTCATCTAAATGGTTCTGTCTAAATTGGTCAAAGTGGGGGTATAAAGTCCAGTCTGTCTGCCCTCAGGTGAACTAATCCTGAGGGGCCATCAGGGTCCCAGAGCTCTCTGTGGGATTACCTGTAAGCCCAATGGAGTTCTCCCTGTGCACAATTCCATTCCCTTCTCTGCCCAATAGATAATACTGAGAACACTCACCAGCAAACTTCCTGAATACAGACCTCCTTCACAGAGTCTGTTTCACCAAGAAAGCCAGTCTAACACATTTTTATTTCTCAGCAGTACTTTTGTAGAGAGAAAATACATATCTTTATGTATCTTTCTCCTATATGAGAGAAGGTATTTATAAACCTAACATCATTTTCTAAAAAAGCTTTTTAATAAATATTTAAAACTCTAATGCATAATTATCTTACTTTTGAGGGATATCATGTTTGCTATATAATAAATTTGTAATACCTCAAGTCTTGTTTCTAGACTTTGATCTCTCCAGTTGATTTTGGTGCAAGTTGTCACTATTATTATTATTTATTTATAGCATAAGTTATTGTTTGATAATGCAAGTCCACATTGCAGTGATAAGTTTGTAGCACTTATTATTGCAAATGAACTTTGAAAAAGTTCTGCCTTAGGGCCTCTGGAAAAAAAATGGCAGTGAGTGATAGTTATAGATATTTTCTTTGAAATTATACATTAATTTGAGGAGAGCTGAGTATTTTTGAGAAATAATCTGATTTTTCATGAGATATGCACATTATTTAACCATTTGTTCATGATTTTTTTCCAAGCCCCTCACTAAAATGCTTGGTTTTCTTTAAAAGTTTGCACATATCTTGGGACGCTTGGGCGGCTCAGTGGGTTAAAGCCTCTGCCTTCAGCTCAGGTCATGATCTCAGGGTCCTGGGATAGAGCCCCACATTGGGCTCTCTGCTCAGCAGGGAGCCTGCTTCCCCCTCTCTCTCTGCCTGCCTCTCTGCCTACTTGTGATCTCTCTCTCTGTCAGATAAAATAAATAAAATCTTAAAAAAAGTTTGCACATATCTTGTGTTTATCGCTCAGCCGTTTATTGTTTCCATTTAATACTAGTATAAAGATAATCAATTTACTTGCATTTAATTGTTCTGAACTGGCAGTTTATTGAGTCCTTTGTTGTTTTAAGAATATTTTTTTTAATTGTTACCCTTGGGTTTTCAAGGTAGGTAATCTCAGCTTCATTAGGAATGTCAGATTTGTTTATCACTCTTAGCTAAGTGCTGAGCAGAAGAGAAAGAAAGGACTAAAGAAATTTGTGAATAAATGAATTAAGCAATAATAGTTTTCTTCTATTTTTCTCAAACATCTGAGTTTTGTTTCTCATTACATTAGATACCATTTTCATTCTATTTTTGTATAATGTAATGCAAAGAAATACATTTTGTCCTTTAGAGGTAATGTTTCCAGTATTCTACTTACAAGTATGATGGTTGTTAGGATAAATTAATAATGTTTTCTATCATGTGAAGAGAAATATCCTTTACTCCTATTTAGCAAGTTTTTTTTTAAATAATCAGAATGTATGCTTTATATGTATTTTTCATTTTTGTCTTTTGGTATATTAATTAGGTGGCTTTGCACCCTCCCCAACTAGATAGTTATTCTTCTTTACCAGGTAACAAGTTCAATTTGATACTATGTTTTCCGGGATTTTTGTTTTTAAAATCCACAAATGAGATGGTTCTGAATGTTTTATTTTCCAAGGTGTGTGTATTAGATTTAGGCAAGTCAACTTCATAAAATGAATTGGCATGTCCATTGAATGATGAGAGATGTTGTAGAAAGATCACCCTGGCCACCAGAGCTCCATGGCTGTAAGTGAGATGCGCCCTTAAGCACTTTAGTGAGATAAAGTAATTTGGAAGCCATAGGAGATTCAAGGAGCACTCATGCCTGTTGAGTTCATAATATCACGTCATCAGTTGCTACTAAGAATAATCAACTTCTTTTAGAATCCTGTTCGATTGGTAAGTTCTTCCAAAATGTTGGTAAAATTAATTACTGCATGTTTTATAGATAACTTAGTAATGGATTTTCTTCTTTTATAGCTTAAATATCTATTGACAGCATGTAAACAACCCAAATCAGAAATAAACATGAACATGGATACTGTCTCAACATTCTGTTTTCCCATTTGTTGAATGTTCTAGCTTTTTTCATTTCATAGAACATTTATTTTTTTATTAAAATTAATTAAAATTTGGAAAACTCCTCATACTCTTTATTGTGAATTATTATTATTAAAACTAAATTATTCTTTGTTAGGATGTATTTGCAGTGAATGAATTTTGAAAATATTCCCTCCACAGATCATTTCTCAAAACATATTGAAAATCCCCCATAGCAAAACATCTATGTTATTTACCACCTCTTCTTAATATGGACTTTAAATGCAATGAAAAGTTATATGTCTATATTTTTAAAACTACAATTAGGCATATTTTCCAATATATGTTTGGTTAAAGACCAAGACTTAAGCATTTTAAAGCTTTTCTTTGGTAATTTTAGTACCTAAAATTCCAGGGGTTAGGTTAAATGAAATTTAACTTGTCATATGATATACTAATTTCAACACATAACGTATTGATTTGTGCCTAAAATAGATTGTTTGTAAAATAAAACCATTGAGCTACATGTCATGTTTCATGGTTTGTGACATATCAGTTAACCCAAGAAGAACAAGTTTGTATAATGTTAGATTTGTGTGTATAAAATAATGGTCAACATGCATAGTTTGTTTTTATGAGAATTATATTGGGCTGTATAAATTATATTTGTTTCTGGTGAGATGAAAATGAGCTCAATGTTAAATTGTAATTAATCTATCACTATAATAGTTTCCTTCCTTTGAAATATGCAAATGCTATGGTCAATGATTAGCCAGGTACATCTTTATTAAAGAAAGTTTAAATAGAAGATTGTGAAATTGCTGTTTCTTACTTTTCTCCCTAACAAATACTCACTATCTACTAGAAAGAAGTAGATATTCACTTGGCATATACTTGATTTATCTTTCCCTGTCATTGAAGATTAGACCAAGGGTGAAATTTGCTCCTAGCCACTGGAAATCACAGAAAAACACTCTGAAAAATGTCACACCATATTTCTGACCTTATGCCCCATATATAGGGCTCTTTTATATTAAGTATTTTTTAGTTCTGTTAAGTGGGTAGGGAGTGCATGACTTATAAAGACAACATTTCAAAGGGTTGAAATAACTGTTCCTTTCATATGAAAATTCTGTTATTCCCTGAAGAGTTAATTGAAGAAATGAGTGTTTCTCACTTGATTCTGTTGCATATGCACCACAACTGTGGAATGGGGCCATTTGTGAAGGAATAATCACATGCATTCTTTCTTCCTCTCTACACTCCTTTCCAATAGGGCAGTTGCAGAAAATAGGAATATTTATTGTGATTACTTTCATTTAGTTCCTTTTCTGAGCCAATACAATGCATTTAAATCAATAGGCTAGATTTAAATAAACTAATAAATTACATTAGTCATTGATAGAAAATTTCTAAAACATATGAAACTGGAAGTTTCATAATGAAACACATAAGTTTCATAATGAAACATGTATTTTAGAAAATTACAAATAATGTTTGTATTTTTAAAGACTTTGCAATCTTCTTAACCAGCTTACATATTGAATAATTCTTTTAACCTATATTATGAAAAGAGAGATTGTAGAGATAAAACTCCCTCTGTTCCCAGTCCTGGGTCAAAAGGAAACCACCTTCAAAAGAAGAGAAAGTAATAAAAGGAGTCATATGTCATAGATCTTATAATCACTGACCTAGGAAATATTTATTATAGATCTGTTCTATAACAGATACTGTGCTCAATCTAAGAATATAAAGAATCCAGCTAAAACTAACTTTGCACTTACTATGGAGGCACAGTCCTAAACACATTTTACTCTGATTATTTCATTGAATCTTCACAACACCACTTTGGTATTAGTAAAATTATAACAGATAGGGAAATATCATAGAATTTTTTTTATAAATAAGAGGACAAACGAGGGGTAAAACAACTTGTTCACTTCTATGAACTATAAATGCAGAATCCATGATTTTAAGTACATTATGTACAAGATGAACAGATAATGAGGGTAAAGCTTCCAATATAACACTACAAACAAGGATTTTAGTATATTTTAGCTCTTTTCATTGTCTCTAATTCTATAATAATAAAATTAGGAAAAGTAAATAAAATAAAATTAGGGAATGTTTCTGAGAGTGACAATATTACACATACTCATTTTTTCATTTTTATCATCCAATTTTTTTTCCTGACAGTACAAAAGTAACAAGCTTGATTTCCATTTTTACTGAAACTTTTGAGGTATATGTGTGTGTGTGTGTGTGTGTGTGTGTCTGTGCATGTAGGTGTGGTACATGGCACACATGGAGGGCTCAATAAATGGTACACACACATGCACACACACATACATATTTCTTCAACTGCTTCGAATGCTATATCTCATAAAATCTAATAATGACTAAATATATCTTGAATTATATATTTAAATAGATAAGAATTTTTGGTGTGCTTGGTCTTTGATAAAACCTCTGATTAATGACAATACTTTCCTGCGGTAATTTATGATGGTTTGGATTTTCCCACTCCCCCTCTTCCACATTCAACTCCTGTTACTCTGACAAGAATTTCTTATATTATAAAATTTAACTCTCTTTCTCCCTCACACACACACACACACACACATACACACACAAATACACACACACAGAGTGACCTAACACGCTCAGTTTAAGAGAACTAAGTATGGTTCTGGCATGCTCAAAGTAGCTCATCACCAATTCCTCCTGCCTCCGTGCCTAATCACGGCTACAACTAACTTTGGCAAGATTGGGGACAGGCAGTGGCATACGGAGGCTAATAGCAATCTCTCAAGTCAAAGGAGCCTCGCTATGAATCCTAGGTAGAGTTACTTATTCTCTCTGAGTCTATTTTCTCAATTTTTATGTGAATATTGAGTTGTTTTGAGGCTTAAATAACATAATGTAAGTAAAATGCTAAGCAGACTTCCTGGCACATAATGAGTGCTCATAAATGGTAGCAATTATTATTTTATTGAGACTACAAAATAGCCTTGCTGATGGTTTTGAAAATCATTAATAGCTAAAGAGTAATACTCACAGTTAACAATCGGGTGGCTCTGAGGATCAAATGAGGTAAATGCCCATAAAATACTTCACCGAGGATCTGGCACATTTATCGGTCCTTTTCAGCTACCTGCCCTTTGACCTATGACTAAGGGGGAATGCAAAATAATGTTACTATTTTCAAATTTTGAAGAGAAAATGAGCATATTATTTTTATTACAATCATTTCATAGCTGGTATCATAATTGATGTCATGAAATAATTTTAAAAATTCCTATTCTGAGTTAACATATTGCCTGGATTCAATGAGGTTTTATTAAATGATTTTCATGCGTTGTTTTCATGATATAAAAAGAAGCATATCATTATTTTTTACTCTTCTTAAATCAAAATTTGGTTGGCATGAAGCCAATTTCCCTTGCTGTTTATTCCATTTTCAAATATTTATTTTATAACAGTTAAATTTTAATATTATCATTGATATCCTATTTAAACTTGTCATTTCCTTGGTCCTGGAAATTCTGTCTTTTGATGGCTTTGAGCTTAATCCTTTATCCTCCAATCCTTCCTGATTTCAAAACCTGGCAAATGATCTAACAGGAATGCTGTTGTGGCTTGTGCTTATTGCAGGATTCCCTTCTCTAGAGATATTTTGTCTCCCATGTGGTGAGACTGTAGGACATTTCCTTCTGATTCCCTGGCTAGCCCCCAGTATCCTGAACTCTGTAAACCTCAGTGGATGTCCCACAGCAAAAACCAGCTGTGTGTCTGAGGTTCTTCTAGCCTCCAATCTCCAATCGCACCAGCTCTGTATGGCCACAGAATCTCCACTGACACCACCTCCCTCCCCAAAAATGTCTCATTTTAGCCAAGCCTGACCCCCAGGTCATGCTTAGAACCTGTTAAATGCTGCAGAAAAGAAAATGGCCTGTGATGGCTCAAGGAGGAAAGACTCTTTCCTCTACAGAAGTAACTTCTAGTCTCATACTTCTAGGTTCCCTTAAAAATTGTCTTTAAAAATGTGATTTTTCTGTTTTTCCCCCTTTTTAGTTTTCGAACAAAGAATGTTAGTCTATTATGATCTATTGCGTTTCACTCCAAATCAGAAGTCTTCAATCAATTAAAAAACATTATTCACATTTATGGCATTATATATAAAAAATAAATATTTACATTTATAATTATTTTCATGAGAAAAAAATGTACCAGAGTAAAGTTTTGTGATTTTTAGGTTAATGTTCCTTATCAAATGTGTCAGGATTCAAGATCTTGATCTTATTTAGACATTTTTTAAATCCATTTCTTTTCAAATAAGTTAGTGAGTGAAATAATAGAGCCATGCTAAACTGTTTCCTATAATAAAGGTAAACACTAGAGAAAACAACCATACCAAAAATTATAATCATTTTTATGAAAAACCAAGACTTTCTTCTATCTTATTATTATGGTTAAATAACTAAATAGCCCATAGTTCATGTACTTTTAATATGCAGACTGGATATTAGAGGTAAGACAAAATGCCTTTCTATAATAATTTAATGTATATTTATTTACTGAAAATGGTAAATATTAAAAATTAAAATTCTGCCTTGTGTAGTTTAGATCTGTCAGGTCTGACAAAGAATAATCTTTATTACCCCTTTACACACACACACACACACACACACACACACACACACACACTTCATTCATTCATTATTCCATTATATTCTATTCATGTCCACATTTTTAAAAAAGAGAAATCTCTGTTCATGTGCTTCTTTTAGTATAAACATAGTACTAAAGATTCTTATTAATGCCACTTTGTAGTCCCTAAATTGTATTTTCTTTATTATATGGAATGATTTCTTTATTACATTTACTACAGGGAAGAATGAAACAAGCTATAATGCTTTAGACCTAAAAAGTTATATATATTTAGCCATGTATCTTCCTTATCTTTTTTTGCATATGAAGATATAGGTAAGTTCTGTTGACTTACAAACTCCTCATCCCTTGTGGGACAATTTAAAAACTGCTCAAGTATTAAAATATTCTACCTTATTTTTTCCTTCTAACTCAAAAATAACTAAGTATGATTTACAAGTGAACAAATATTTTGTGTATAATGAACACTTTAGAAGTTTAGACATCTCCTGACTAATCTCCTCCTAATAATTTTGTATTCTATTAGCAGAAAATCAGCCAGATTCAATATCAAAGAATCACAGAGAGATTAGAAGAGACAGTAAAGGTAAAATCTCTATAACAGTAGTAGAAATATGAAGAGTAAGAACCTATGAATTTTCTTACCAGTTTTGGACCCTTAATTTTTCCAGATTGATTTCCTGTCTTTAGTACAAATGGATGTAGACTATGGCATAATATCCTTGTTGTGAAATAAAATTTTCAAAAGCATTTTTAAATACAAATTTAACTACTTATTTTCATGATAATCTATTGTAACTTCACCAGTCATAGCTTTTTGCTAAAGTCTTTTAAAAACACCCTATATTTTCAGGCTTTATAACTTGACAATGTTGAATAAGATTTTGCTAAATATCTTGAGAAGTAAGAAGATTCATTTCTTTAAAATGAACAAAAACTCTCTTACAACAGCTATTTTAATCAAAAGTCATTTATCACAAAATCACTCTTTACCAAATATTTTTCAATTTAGTAGATCTTCTCTTGCCTTTCTTACTATTTAATTTGTGGAAGATCCTTCATCAAACACAAAGGAGCTTATATCAAGTTGATTAGTTGGAAAGAGAGAGTTGGAGTTTCAAGAGACCTTAACTTAAGTGCTTACCTTCCCTTGGATTTATTATGTAAGATAACTGATCCTCTTAGTTAACTCTCCATTTTAACTAATACAGATTAACAGAACCTGAAATGTTAAAAAAAACAAACAAACAAACAAACAAAAAACAGAACCTGAAATGTTGATACAGTTAGTAGAAGGGTAAACAATGAAGAGCTGAGGGAAACTTGTTACATACTTCCCATTATATCTTTAACTTGTCATATCTTATAATGTAGAGCCCCAAAAATATACTCACCAAAGGTTTTAATATAAAGGGAAAGATTGAGAACATTAATTTGTAGTGGGTGCTTTCAGAGACATTCAGCAAAGTCCTACAAGGAAAAAGGGACATAGGGTAAAGTTAACTAGCCATTGATCTGAAAACAGAAAAATAATGTTTGGTCTTCTTTTTTTTTTAAGATTTTATTTATTATTTATTTAAGAGAGAGAGAGAGAGAGAGAGAGAGCAGGAGCGGGGGAGGGGCTGAAGTGAGGAAGAAGCAGACTCCCAGCTGAGCAGGAAGCCTCAT
This sequence comes from Potos flavus, assembly GCA_028534135.1. Lineage (NCBI taxonomy): Eukaryota > Metazoa > Chordata > Mammalia > Carnivora > Procyonidae > Potos > Potos flavus. The sequence goes on along the minus strand of CM052886.1, from coordinate 79,601,643 downwards.
GCAGCAGGGCTCCATCTAACTGAGCCACCCAGGAGCCTCATATTTGGTCTTGATAAATGAGCACAGGCTATGACCTCCAACAGAAACATGATTGCTGGCTGTTTGGGGTGAAAGCAAACCAGACCAGTGTGCACAAAAATAGTAAAGGGATTTCAGGGGATGTGGGTGGAGCTCTGACATCATCTGCCTTGATCTTTATTATTATCAGTATGTGTGTGTGTGTGTGGGTGTGTGTGCATGCATGGACAAGAGACCATAAATACCTCCTGGCTTTGGTATTAGGAAAAGACATTTGAATTATCTCAACATGACTAGATAGTATATACGGATTTATTTATTTATTTATTTAAGAGAAAAAAGAGAGCAAGGAGAGAGAGAGTGCATGAGTAGGAGAGGAGCAGAGGGAGAGGGACAAGCAGACTTCCTGCTGAGATCATGACTTGAGCTGAAATCAAGAGTCAGATGCTTAACTGACTAAGCTACCCAGGTGCCCTTAGATAGGGTATTACAAATTAGGGATAGAAAAAATACTTTAAGGATGCACATAGAGGAGTCTCAGTAGGTGCTCTGCTCAATAATTATTTATTAAATAAACTAATGAATCAATAAGAATATTTAGTACCTACTTTCTCATCCCAGTTAGGTTTAACTCTTCAGAGCAAGAACTCTGCAATACTGAGGGGCATCATCTGTGGCAATGCATCTTCTGTTCTATCAGTTAAAATGCTTTACACCCATTAGGAGGTCAAACACATATCCTTTTTCACCTAAGCTGAAGCTATGTTCTTCAAATCCTTCCTGGGTTTTTAATCCCTTGATTGTGATTAAGAAAACCTGGAACCAGGGAGGTCTCTAAAGACAAAGAGGAGGATGGAATCTCAATCATTGTGAGCAAAATGGCCTCTACTGGGCCTGTTTGCATGGACATTATATATATATATATTGTTTACATGCAGGTGAACACAAAGTGATCTCCTGGTGTCACAGGTAGAGGGAGAAGATTGAAAATAAACCACTTTGATTGTTTTCATTTTCACATAAATTGACTTATTGTGTCTTGTCATAATAAACCTCACAGATGCCTATGAACCAGTTTTGTATGCAGCAAACTGAATGAAGGGTAAAAGTCTTCAGGTAATTTTTCCACAGAAGTTTGATTCATACAGAAAATTTATCTTTGCTCTTTTAGGAACTGCAACTAACTTCAAGTAATCAATGCATGTGATGAAGAATAGTTCTGTTTTCTAAAATTGTAACAATTTGAAGAATTGGAAATCAATCTACTAAGGAAATGAAAATGATAAATGTGCAAATGGGTAATCTGAATGATAAAAAATGGCATTATATTTTCTCAGTAGGACATTCATATAAACGTGTTTAGTAAAATATTAACCTAAAATACAAAGTTACATGGAATGATAAATTAAAATCATATATTAGAGTAAGAAGCAATTTTTGTCTATTAATAACATTTTGAACTTATATTCAATATAATACAGTCAACATAATTTTATTTTTCAAGTACGGGCCTGTGATGATCTGTTAGTTAAAACTTGATATTTCTCCCAGCATATTTACTAAAATTAATCAGTTCTAAAGACTATAAAGTTATGTTTCCTAAAAACTTGATTGCTATTGATTTTATTACACAGCACATTAGAATAAAAATATTTAGTCATAATATAATGTACCTACAATATTACAGGGACAGAATGAATCACATCTTAGAGCATGTTGCATTTACCTACTCTCTGACTCTTGCTTAATCTCTTGATCCGGCTAAAGTTTTGCACTGTGCTTTTGAAACATCTAGATTTCTTGTTTTGCTTCTCTACATTCAGTCCTAGCCAGGATCAGCTTTTGATATTAGGCTCTGTTTCTGGCTCTTTCTAACAAGTACCCTGACCAATGCAGCCTGGTGCTTTAGAATTCCACCCTAAAGCAGTAGGATTCTTTATAGACCAGTGCATCAGCTCATGCAGGTTTTCCTATAGCTTGAAATTGCCTGGAACAACAACCCTATCTCATTTATTTCTTGGCACCCTTTGTAAGATGGCCTCTGATGGTGTCCTACTGAGATCTGTAGGAGCTGATACATTGCTGCAGTCACCACTCAAGATGTAATTGTGAAAAGAAGCTGCTAAAGTTTCTTTGTAGAAACCTAAGGGAAGCATTCCTCTGAGGATCCAGAAAGACTTTTATAATTAACCTCTATCTCCTCAATACAAAGTTACAAAATAAATGTTAGAAATATCAGTACAATTCTGTTGCTCCTGAGAATAGTTTATTTAGTTTATTTAATACATACTATTTACTTTAAAAAATTGTTTTTGAGTATCCCTTATGCTGGTGCCATATGGATGTGCTTTGTCCACATAATCAGGTAGGGTATCCACACCTTTTTCTGAGTTAGTGTTTGGGTTCAACAATCTTCCTTAGGCTATGGGTAAGCTCTCACAATCTCTACTGGTGATTATTTTTTTAATTTCTAATATAAAGTTATCCAAATTCAGATATCCAGGGGATTAAGTGTATACCTCAATCACCATAGTAAATGTGCAACCTTAATCAATGATCCTGAGTCAAATATGTTACTCATACTCTACTGTGACTATGAAGAAATGACATTCATTTATAATAAAACTCACAGGATATTTTTAATGAAGTGCTTAATAATCCAAAGAAACTGTACTCTAATCATAACATGTTATACAATGTCATTTACAAACTAGCAAATTTTCATTCTCATTTTCTCCAGTCTCATTTGGCTTGTCTCTTTGTGTATTAGTTACATATAATGCTCTGCTGGTTCCTGAGCACTCTCACATTCGGGCAACATACCTACCATGACTGTTCCCATTTCTGGGGTAGTCAGTCATTTGCCTCTTGATCACCTGAAAAACTTCTGATAATTTTCTAAAAAGAAAAGAAATTGTACCTTTTCCCCAAATTCTATCTTATTTCCAAGAAACTCACTTGTTCCTCTATGTTACTTTATAGCTGCCTATATTTTAGTACACTTCACATTATATTACAGTAACATATCCATTTCCTTTATTGTACAGTCAAGCAGAAGAAGGGCAGAGATTTTTGCTTCACTAATCTGCATGGCCTTAAAATAATATAGCATGCAACCCAGTACATAAAATATTAAATATACTTTATCCACTTTAAATTTGAAAATAAAATATGGGGGTGCTTGGGTGGCTCAGTTGCATAAGTGTCCAACTCTTGATTTTGGCTCTGGTTATGATCCCAGGGTCCTAAGATCAAGCCATGTGACTCTGTGTGGAGTCTGCTTAAAGTGCTGTCTCTTTCTCTCTCCTACTTCTCCCTCTGCTCCTCCCTCTGCTCATGAGCACACACTCTCTCTCCCAGTATATACATACATACATATATAAATAAGTAAAATCTTAAAAAAAAAAAAAAAGGAAAAGAATATATGGAGAGGTACATACCAAACAAAGGCCAACCCAAAAAAATAATTGTGCCAGGTTGACTTTAATAAAATAAGGATAAGAGTTATAAAGGACTATTTCATAATGAAAAAAAGATCATTCTAAGGAATGATATAACAGTCTTAATTTTTATACTGAATAACATAATCTCAAAGTACACGTAGGAGAAACTGCATATTGACAAATTCAATAACTGTAGAGGTTTATTTTGAAAGAATTAATTCAGTTACAGGTACAAAAACAAAATCAACAGAAATACTGAAAATTTGGAAAACCAATTAATAAACCTCACTTAAATGATGTATAAAAAACATTGCATGTAACAGTTGAAGCTTACATGTATTTTCAAGTGCACAAGTGTGATGAAACTAGCAACAGATAAAGTTGATACCAATTTCAGCATTCTTAGCAAGTCTAGAGAGGGATATTATTAGATTCATTAAGGTGATGTAAAGGAAATTTTGGAACTGAAACTAAATATTAAGATAGTTTGGTTTCAGAGATGAGGCAGAGGGATAATTAGGAAGAACCCCAGATTTCTGCACCTAGCCAAAAATACCACCCAAAATAAACCAAACCTAACCATATTTTTTTTTCTGAATGTATGCTTGCATTAGTTAAATGACAATATATCTAAAAATTGACAATAAGGATAATGTTTAATTTTGAAATGATTTTAACTGTTACATCTAGCTATTTTTAATGTAATCTATCTAGTTAATTTTTATAGTTGTTATGTCAGATATATTACAAAATAATTTTCTTTGTAAAAATGTCAACATATATTTATTTATTTCAGTTATGCTATGATCCTGGTTTTTATGTTTATTTTCTTTGACATATATACATGTACATATATTTTCCTTGTGTTATTTTTCACTTTTAAATTGTGGGTAAGATACTGCTGAATGTGGAACATGTTCAACATTTGTCCAAAAAGCTACTGCATGGGGCGCCTGGGTGGCTTAGTGGGTTAAAGCCTCTGCCTTCAGCTTGGGTCATGATCTCAGGGTCCTGGGATCGAGCCCTACATCAGGCTCTCTGCTCAGCGGGGAGCCTGCTTCCCCCTCTCTGCCTGCCTTTCTGCCTACTTGTGATCTCTCTCCTCACTGTCAAATAAATAAATAAAATTAAAAAAAAAAAAGCTACTGCATGAATGCTGTGTTTATGTTTCTCAAAAACAGACAGCTATTATTAGATTTAGATAGCCTATTATGAAAGACTGAGAAAACATGTATAAATTGGATGAAAATAGTGCCCAGTCATCCATATGAATTATATAAATATAATCAACTTATAACCAATTATATAAATATAATCAATTAATATATATTATAAAAGATTTAACCAGGAGAATTATATATATATATATGTAATTGTTTTCAATTATATATATATATATATATATTCAATGGAAAAATGAAAATTGCAGTGTTTTTATTATATGACCACCATAAGGATTCCTCTGGATTCTAGAGATTGTATCATTGTCTTCTTTGTTAGATGCCTCAATTCAAGGCACTGTCACTCTAAAGAAGCCTACATTACAAGTGTTTTCACTTCAATTAAGGGACAGTAGAGTTATCACAGAAACAACATAACCCTATGGATTAATCAACCAGATAGAAAAAGCAGTTTTGTATGTTAATACTACTTGACACACCCAGGCAATTTATTCATTAAGAGTGTCTGAAATCTAGGTTTTGGACTATCTTGGCCAGATTAGTTGGTGAGATTAGTTCATAGTACTTGTCTTTCATAATATTGCCTGCTTAATTAGGTTTATTAATTGACCTGATAATGTAGAAATAACATATAGGTTAGATTTTAAGGCATTAATGTATTCTTCAATTAAAAATAAACACACACATATCAATGTAAATCCCATATCACCAGTCTGTTTCATATTAGTAATATTAATATAACAGGGACAATTATCAAGAAAAGACATTATCCAATTTCCTAAAGATTAGCAAAGGAGAAGCTGTTATTATTCTAGTGATTGTTTATATATACAATATGTTTCAAATTTTGAAGTAGAAAAAATATTGATTTCAGAAGTGTTCATACCAAAAGCAGTTAAAAAATATGCTGAAGAGATAGTTATGGCAAAGATGACAGAGGTCCTTCTATGCTAAGCTCCAATTTGTTCTTTGTGAGGTGACCACAGGAATTGGTGACCACAGGAATTCATTGAAGGGTTTAGTGAAGAGGATGGCAGAACAGTTTTCTATTTGGAGAGACTATGCTGGTAGATGTGTGGAGAAAAACTCAGAAAAGCATTGCGTCAGATGTATCTTTCCATATAACTATAGTCCTATGTGATAATATATGCCATGTTGAAAATATTTTCATTATCAACTAAGTTTAGGAAAAACTGGTTTAAATGATTAAACATAATAACTAAGTTTGATAGAATATTGACTATATTCAAAACACTGTGCTACATACTTTGAATAATCTTACTTATTTCTTCCAACAAACTTATGAGTTATCTAGAAGTAGACATAGCTAGCCACTGTGTTGAATTGCTTATAGCAGTGATCCAAGTCTGCTCTTGCCTCCCTGTAGCTGTGTTGTTTGGTAATATATTTCTACATTGACTCTGGGTTTTACTATGTGACTCAATTTGGCCAAAGGTACAGTAGCAAACTTATGTAAGCCAAGATGTGAAAATGAATTGCACATTGGTATTGCCTACTTGCTACTCCTAGAACCATGCTGCAAGTTTCCTTGTGAACAAGCCTAGGCTAGCCTCCTATATAAAAAGTTATATGTGGCGTAGACACCACCCTCACTCCTCACCATCAGAGCTGACAGTGACCCATTTGCCTGATCATCCAAGCCTCGGAAGACATGAACTGATCAAAATTCAACAGTGCCTATTTCAGATGAGCAGAACTCAAGTGACACATAGACATGTGAGCATAAAAGATTGTTATGTAAATTGCTAATGTCTGGGTTAATTTAGTAAAAAAAAAAAAAAAAAGCTGATATACCTATATATATCTATTCTCTCCTAACTTACGAAACCATAATTTTGTAGCAAAATATCCACATACATATTTAAAAAATACTATTTCCCTTGATTCCTTAGAGTTGGGCATAGATATGTGTCCCAGATCTGAATTATAAGAAACAAGCAGAGATTAATAGGCAAGGAATCCAAGAAGGTTATTGATTTCCTAGTATAGAGGGATGTGTCTTACCCTTTTCTCCATCTGACTTCTTTCTGTCTGGGACATAGATGAGATGCCAGAAGATGCACCAAGATCTCATAAAAAAAAAATAAAATGCCACATGTTTTTGGATAGAAAAGAAGGAAACTAGAAGAAGCTTGTCTTTATGATTATCCAGCTATATCAAACCTCAAAGTGTGTACATCCAGAATAATTTTCAACATGATAAAAGTAATCTGAACTCTTCTGTTACTGTATTCTTGTTTAGTTTCTGAAGATGTAGTGCTACACAGAGCTAGTTGATTTTAAGTTTAGAAAATGAGACTTAAGAATGTTAACTAACATTCTTATAATATTTATCTATTAATTTGAATCTATTTTCAATTCTGAAAATATATATTTACCACAGATGTACCAGACATTGTTTTAGGTACTGGGACGTGCTAAAATTTGAATCCAGGCAGTCTGACTAGAAAGTACCTATTCTTTAATACTATTCTATACAGGTTCTTCATTGTAGTTTATGTCAGTCTTTAATACACCAATGTGTTTTTCTAGATCATTTTCTAGGACCATAGTTCTGAAAAACTCAATTGGGAAATGCTTGTTTAAACATCTGTAGGACAGTGAACAGGGAAACCAGTCAGAATGTTATCGGAATATTTCAGGTAGGAAGGGGTCAGTGCCTAAACTGATGAGGAAGCCGTGGCTAGAGAGTATGCAGCAGTAGAGGAAAGTGCTTTAAGAATAGAATATCCAGTATTGCTGGGTGTGAAAGAGTCAAAAAGAGTGGACTCCTGTAGTGTTATTTTTTGAGGATGTAAGCCAAATGAGATTACTGGAAGAACTATGATGAGTTCTGCTGGGTATGCTAATTTTGAGCTGCCTATGCAAACCTCCATATAGTGAATGTAGAATAAAAGAATTTGGATTTTGTATAGGAATAATATAAAAATTATTTAACCACTGGTATATCTTGGGTAATGATCAATTAGAATGGATGTTTATTAGTGTACTCTGCAGGTAAGTAACAGTTTCATATTAGTATTGGATACACAGGGGAGAAGTGAAAAGAGAAAGGATGGAATAATGAAAGGGAAAAAAAGGAAATATATGAAAAATAAAGAAAATTACTCAAAAGCATTTAAATTAGAGCATATTTCTTACATGTGGTCAAATTAGTAAAATATCTTCCAGAGAAACAGATCAATTAATCTTCATTCAGCAAATATGAATTGGCCCCTACAATATGCCATATACCAAAGCAGAGTTCTAGGGAAAATGAGCAAAACTGTAAAAAAGACAAATTGGGACCCTCTTCAAAATGCGTTTATTTTCCATTTGGGGAAGGTAGATATTGAATAAGTGAATAAATCCAGAACCTGAATATTTTATAGACACTAATATGTGCTCTGAAAAAATTAAACAAGAAAATTATGACAACTTTCATTAGTATTTTCAAATTTAATGAGCAATAATGTTGTCTTTGGAATAGACTTTGCAACATGAATATATTACTTCATGTACATTCCCATTCCCTGAGAAATAAACCATTTCAAGACTGGCAGTAAGGAACAGGACTGTGAGACAAATTCCCATGTACTTGTTTTCCCTATATTTTCTCTGTAGTTGTAAAGTAGACTCATACTGAAATAAATACAAGTTCTGGTGTTGAAGCTGGTACTTTGAAAAAAAAACTGGTGCAGTAATCTGAGCCACTTTCACCACAGTAGGCCAACCGAGGCAGAACTGATGTCATGGAGAAGAACACCTAAAGCTTTGCTAGGCAGAAAGCACACAAGTAATGAGAATTTTCTCTACTTTAGGTTCTTCTTACAATGGCTCCAGGACCTAACAAGTCAAGAGGCAAATCCACTAGCCTGTCAAAAGCATAAACCTTATGTTAAGTTGTACTAAAATTAATTTTTTTAATATGTCTGATAAACGAGGTAAAACAAGTGAGTCAAATGTGCATTTGCTTTCTACAGTGTCTAAAGACTTCATCAAGTGTGCCACATATAATAATTTAGGTCCAAAACTATAGAAAAATTTTAATCCAGTGGCACTTTCTTGAAATTCCACATAATTGCAGTATGAGAAACTCCCTCCACTAAGGTGGCAAGTCTCAGAGAGTGTGTGTTGGGGAGGATTATCCTCTACCTTCTGAAAGCTATGTCTTACTGAGAAATATAAAATATATATTATTTCCCAATATATAGGAACTGTCAACATAACTTCTTCAGTGGACTAGTGTGATGTCCCACTAAAATTGTAATGTGACCAAGTTCCTTAATGCATATATTGTACTTAACAAACCAGAGAGCTGACATACCTTTCAGACAAGATGAAAATGTCTGTGATAAAAGACTATAAACTTCCAATATTTGCCATCTTCATTTGAATAGACTGAAAAATTAATAGAAGCAAAAAGTCACTAGGAGATGAAGTGAATAACTATAGCAAGGAATGGGGAAGTAGGTCTGCATGTGTCAGCATAAGCTGATATAACAAACACCCTCAAATTCATGGGACTTAATATGATAGAGATATCTTTCTTGCTCAAACAAGAAATTTGGTGGGTTTCTTGGGTAGCTATATTCCCATTGACATACTCAGGGATCTGAAGTTTCTTCATGATGTGGCCCCACCACTTTTGGAGTACTTTACTTCTAGCCATGCCAAGAAAATAGTGTGACAGATTGTAATGACTGTCTTACATTCAGGCCTCACTATATTGTGCACCATTTATTCCTTCAGTTGGTCAAAACTCAGCCACATGATCTAGCCTGGATAAAAGCAACATGGGGCAAAGTAATCTTTCTACGTGCTCAGGAGGAGAATAAAATAATTTAATGAAATATATTATTTCCTCTAATACATATTACAATTAGGGTCAAAATTTGAGTAAGTTTATGATAAACACATGTCATTTTCCCAAAACTATTAGATTTTTTCACTGAATCTACTACAGAATTAAAAAAGAGGCATGACAGAATCAATCTTTCATATAGCTTTGATGGTTGAATATTTGAGCCATTATTTTAGGAATGAAATATGGCTGTTAACTATTTTTATTTTATTTATTTTTTATTTTTTTACTTTTTAAAGATTTTATTTCTTTATTTGACAGACAGATTGAGAGAATGAGTGGGAGGAGGGGCAGAAGGAGAATGGTCTCCCTGTGGAACAGGGAACCCAACTTGGACTCGATCCCAGGACCCTGGAATCATGACCTGAGCCAAAGACAGCCACTCATGCACCCACGTAACTATTTTTAAAAGAAGAGTAATATAAATAACACTTGACCCTTCCTATGAATATAAATCTTATCTACAAATCAGGAAAATTATTATAGTTTTTAACAATTGAGAGTATATCAATTTTAATTATGAACTTAAGATCTGGAAATGTTACCACCATGGAGCTTTGAATTCACTTGTGCCAATCATGTAGTACGTATGTAAATTCAGTTTATCTCTTGAGATTCATAAGTTCCATTCTTACCAGTAGACCCCAGTGTAGTTCTTGATCCCCAAGAATTAATGTTAGATTAGACTCAATGTCCAATAATTCATAATAATTCTGTATATGCTTCCTTTCCCCAAAGCTTAATTAGGCAGGTAAATAAATGTAAGATCACTGTCTTTTTGGAAAAGCCTTTAAGAAAGGATGACATGTGGCTTTTGAGCACAGTTATTTCTCTTCATTTCAGGACTTGGAAATATGCCATGACTCAGATACATGAATTGAGGGAAGCATTGTGACTCTGTAATGTAATCTATCAAATCAGGCCTTTAACTATATTATATAATAAAATATAATACTCATAATAATAAAATTAATATAGTTGTTAATTTGATATATAAGGCAAATAATTCCTTAGGGGGTGGCCTAAAAATTTCTTTTCTATAGATTCATGATTAATTAAATTCTCTGAGATTTCTAAGGTTAGGCTACTCTTGGAGATTGGATTAGTGTGTCTGTCCTTGGAGCCAAATGTTAATCACATCAACTTTACTTCTTTTTAAAACTTTCCTGGGTTTCCTATACCTGGATTCTGATGTCTGTAATCCATTCAACCACACTAAAATCAGAGAGCCCATTTCAATTGTAACTCCTTACTAAAGCATACATGGACACATTTTTTGAAACCTATACTTCTCTTGGAAATCTCTTCCTTAAAATTTTGGTGAAGGAAATTCATTCTACTACCTCTCAGAAAATATAATTAGGCAATATTTTTAATTAATTCACTAAAATATATCCAGCATTTCAATATCTTTTTAAATCTGGAATCCAATATCTTTGAATCTCAATATCTTCTAATACCATGTGATTTCTGTCTCTTCAATGTCCTTTGGGCACCAAACTTGCATACACCTGAAAACTGAGTTATCTGAAGAACTGCAGAATGTCTTGTAAGTGCCCCTATAAGGGTAAATTTGTTCTAATATCACACTGTTTTTGTTTCTTTAGTCAATATCTTCAAAATCCCAGTTAGAATGGCCAAAATCAACAAGACAGTAAACAACAAGTGTTGGAGAGGATACGAAAAAGGGGGAATCCTCTTACACTGTTGGTGGGAATGCAAGTTAGTGCAGCCACTTTGGAAAACAGTGTTGAGATTCCTGAAGAAATTAAAAATAGAGGTACCTTATGACCCTGCAATTGCACTAGTGGGTATTTACCCCAAAGATACAGATGCAGTGAAAAGAAGGCCCACATGTACCCCAATGTTCATAGTAGCAATGGCCACAATTGCCAATCTGTGGAAAATGCCAAGATGCCCTTCAACAGACAAATGAATAAAGAAGATATGGTCCATATATACAATGGACTATTACACCTCCATCAAAGAGGATGAATACTCAACTTTTGTATCGACATGGATGGGACTGGAGGAGATTATGCTGAGTGAAATAAGTCAAGCAGAGAAAGTCAATTATCATATGGCTTCACTTACTTGTGGAGCATAAGAAATAACATGGAGGACTCTAGGGGAAAGAGAGGAAAAGTGAATTGAGGGAAATTGGAGGGGGAGGCAAACCATGAGAGACTGAGGACTCTGAGAAACAAACTAAGGGTTTTGGAAGGGAGGGGAGTTGGGAGGTTGGGTGAGCCTGGTGGTGGGTAATGGGGGGGGCATGTATTGCATGGAGCACTGGGTGTGGTGCATAAACAATGAATCTTGGAACACTGAAAAATAAAATTAAATTAATTTTAAAAATTAAAAAAATTTATCATCAAAACAGTCCTTAAGATGTTCAAATACGTAAATAAATTTCTGCTACATTTTATGAGTGAAAACTCATTCTCTATTTTAGCTCTACAGTTTACTTCAGGACATGGTGAACAAAGATTTTGTTGGCCTTTGCAATTTGGTGATGGAAGTGTTAAGTTGTAGTCAAAAACTTGAATATATGGTTGCCTTCCTTACTTTGTAAATATTCCTAATATTTTTCCTAAAAAATAGTATAGAAACAGGTGTCCAGTTAGTTCAGAGCTATGAAATAGGATATGCTTTACTTTCTAATTTGGAAGACCATCAGTGGTCTCAGTAGATTTCAAAGCAGTCAGTCCAGGAGAACTGATGACTTCTCACCATCTGCCCTCATTCCCTCATCTATATAAATGTAACCAGAAAAGAGCAAGACATCTTGTCAGGGGATAGGAATGTTTTCCTCCTCTCTTCTGTCTTATCCTCTCCCTGAGTTACAGTTTATTTTATCTCTCATCTTGATATCTATAAGACATAAATAGAAGTTATATAGAGTAAAGCAGAAACATTTATGTATGGAAACAAGCAATATTTTTCTCATTTGATGTAGTAAAATTATATGATTTCATGTAGTTTGAGAAGAATCTATCAGAGATATCAAGCCATCAAAATATCTTCAATTTTTCAAAAAGACCAACCACTATAGGGGGAAAATATTGCATCTAGAGCCTGTGATGTGAGGGGGATCATATGCTGGGGATGTTATGGACGGTGAAGCTGCAGCTTTACTGGATCCCTCGTACCAGGTATCTGCATGGATGTGGAGTCTGAAAAGTCTCCTAAATTCCAGCAAATATACAACACAGTATCACCAGCTTTTGGAGGTCAGTAGTACAGATGGAACCGACAGGTCAACAGTATTAGGCAGAAGTGCAAAACTACTACCAAAAGACAGAAAGAAAATACAAGAGAGAAAAAGAGAAAGAGAGAGAGTGGGTGGAGGGGCAGAGGGGGAGGGAGGAAGACAATCCCAAGCAGACTCTGCATTGATCACAGAGCCCAATGCGAGGCTCAATCTCACATCACCGAGATCATGACCTGAACCAAAATCAAGAGTCAGATGTTTAACTGACTGAGCCACTCAGGAGCTACTCAAGATATATACACATATATATATGTGTGTGTATATATATATATATATATATATATATATATATATATATATCCTTGTCCCTACAGCTCCTACTACAGCAAAATCAACAGGACAGGAACACAAAAGAGAAAAATCAAAGAAGGGAGTTATATCGACACTCTCTGCCTTCACCGAATTCAGTTCTGAAAAATAAAATAAAGACCGCTATGCACAAGGAGATGGTGAGATTTTACTGAATGGCAACTTTACATTTTTCTTTGCTATGCTCCCATCCCAGCCCGATGAATGTTGCAGGGGATGTTCAAAAAAGCAAAGTTGAGTAGGAATCATTTGGAAATGAGCTCATGGCTGAGTTCAGGCAGTTCAATCAAATATGTAATATAAAATCATTAGTGTATTTCCTGAATCAGCATATATATTTTTATTCTAATTCATATATTGGCTTTTATTTAAACTTCCATGTCAGAATGCTAGAAGGGATTTGAATTTAGTTAATGTTCAATTTATCAAATGAAAAATCTAGCACTGATTTTTCCTTTCAACGATTTCAATCCTGTGGCTCTAAGAAGTATAATATCCTTTTAGTATAATGATTCTGTTTCTGTGACTGACATGAGAATTCAAAGATCTGATTATTTTGTTCTCTTCTATTTTTTAATCAAGCATACAGCCTCCCCCACCAACCATGACCACATAATTCTTCATCCTCTTCAAATTACTCTATGTCTTTGTCTGTTCAATCACCTAGAGCTTTTCCCCACAGTAGGCACAGTTCTATGTCATCATAGATGATAACTTAATTAGCTACCATGGAATGTTACTTTTACATCCCAGAAAATCAATGAGATTACCACTGCATTTTGCCCCATGTCAGCTCAATAACAAATTAAAAGTTGTTCCCATTACTGGGTTTAGTCCATTCTATGTCCTTCATTGTATAGCAATTCCAGACAACACCAATTAACTTTGGCTAGCATATGCACAATAAAAGAAATTCAGTAAATCTAGAGCGCAGCTTGCACAATGAAAGGAAAAACTGAAGATTTCTGCATCAGAAAGCATAAGAACACTAGTGCAGTTTCTGGGATGTAGTAATTAAGGGACGATTTCTCATTATGTTTTCTAACTAAAACCAAAGTCCTATAAGAGAGAGACTGATTGCCATAGACTGAAGAAGGTGAGGAACATTAATTGACCTGTAAGTTTAAACTGTAAGCTATGGAACAAAGGTAGTTACCCAAAGGAAAATTGAAGTGTCATTACAAGAAGAGGGATCTTAGGTAGGCAAAAGAAACTAATGTTGCCATTTTGCACAATAGTTTAAAAATTCAAAAGTTAATGAAAATTTAGATATCACTATCAAAATAAGTCAGCAATAAAAATAAAATAAAGATCAAAAGTGACATTACAGAAAAATAACTCCCTGGTAGGCTTTAGAAATCATCCAGAATTCAGAGAAATGGGGAAAACCAGTATTAATATAAAGAATAGCAACAGACACTTAATCTAGAATCCAGCAGCACATAACTTATTTAAAGTCCAAACAACAAACTGCAGACTAAGCACGCTTGCCTACTTTTATTCATTTCCACCCATAATGGAAAAGGCACACTATCCCTAATATAATTAATCCCTTCACCTGTGTTCTGGAACCAAATCTTACTGACTTTTCAAAGATTACATTGTATTTGTGATATCTCTCTTTTTGATATGGTGTGGGGATACATTTTGTAAATGTGGTATCTACTAAATATTTAAGTAGAATCAATTTAAACCCTACCAAATATTAAAATATGTTAAAAGGTAAAGGCATTTTGAGGAATACTAATTGGTTAATGAAGCATAAAATAAATTTACAATCAGACAGAATTATGTATGCGTGCATGTCTATGTTTGTGTATGAAATTATTTTATGAGACTTGTAGAATTTCAACTTGTGAGAAAGTGATCAATTATTTAAATAAAGAAAATGACATAATCAGCCATTTGGAGTATCAGTCTAACACCAAAATTAACTTCAGATAAAATTAAGAATAATAAAGTTAAAATGCAAAAATGAATAAGTAAATAAGTAAATGAAACCATACCAAGAAATGAAAATGAGAAACTTTATCACATAGCTGTAGGTAAGGCTGCCTGGACTATGTCAAAGGAAGCTCCAAGGAAAATTTTAATTGAAATTACTAAATAAATTTTACATGATTTATACAGAAACATGTCATAAAGAAAAGTGGTGATTTAAAAATATTTGCTGAAGGAATAAAAAGTATGACTATTGTTGAGAGATGATTTTCCATGCTTATCTCACATTTCCACTTGGTTCAGATCCTCTGAGAAAGGCATTTATAGTTAAGTGAAAAATGCTTTCAAAGGGAAAAATTCCAGGATAGTAATGTTTAAGACATATGTCCCTCCCTGGTGTAGTAGGAAGTATAAAGATATTTCCTACTCCTCCCTAAAGTAGATTTGCTATTCTCCAGGATAATAAATCTAGAGATGTCCTGCCCCTCTCCCTGGAAGCATTTGCTAGAGTAAAGACAATGTATTTCGTTTTTGCTTTTTCTCTCTCCTTTCTGTGCATCTCTTGAGAAAAAGTGGTTGGATAGGTCACTAGTAGTCCTATATAATCAGAATTGCCTAATTTTAAAGTTCTGTGATACACTCCAAGTAGGAAAAAAAAAAAAAAAGAAAAAGAAAAGTAAAAAGGTAGGAGAAGGCAATTTAATTAATCAAGAGTACATATGAAATCTGTGTGGAATAATTTGCCAAGAGCCAGATAATGGAGTAATCAGAGATTATGGATCAGTTGGTAGTTATGAAACAGAAAGATAGAAAAACATTTGTCTTTAAATGTGTGCAAAGGTTACTTATTGGTGAAAAAAATGAATAAAGATGCTGTATAATATGAAGGAATGAATTTGTCCTGAACACATAAAGGAACTTTAGGCTAATACTAAGTTTACAGATTATAAATTTTTTTTAAATTGTCACACTTTTAATATTTAAACACCACCTGAATATTCAATTACATTAAGGAATTGTGTTCAGATTATAAGTTTTAACAGCCAGGGGGATGCCTGCATGGCTCAATGGTTAAGCAACTGACTTGATTTTGACTCTGATCATAATCTCAGGGTCCTGAGATAGAGCCCTGCACTCAGCAGGGAGGCTGCTTGTCCAAATATTAAAATATTTTTAATATTTTAAGTATTAAAAATTATCCCTCTGCTCCTCCCCCTTCTTGCACCATCTCTAATAAAAATACATACATACATACATACATACTAGCATTCATAATCTTCTGATTTATGTAATTTTCCATGAAGCTTCTCAGAAATTAGAGTATAGCAATGAGAATGAGATATTCGAGTTATTCCAAACTCAAGAATTATTGTATATGTGCACAGAAGGAAAAAGTGATTACATTATTATCTGCAAAAGTGATGGCAAGATAGAGGAGATAGAAGTAATTCTCTGGTTGAATAGGAAATAATGTGAAATAAAGCAAAAGAGATAGTGGGGTTCCTGGATGACAGTAACTATAAATTTAAGAAGAGAAGAAAAATGAGAGAATATAGCTTTCAAAATAGAATTTTTTAAAAGATTTTATTTATTTTAGAGGGGAACAGTGTCCAAAAAAGGGAGGAGCAGAGAAAGAGGGAGAGGGAAATAATCTCTAGCAGACTCCCTGCTGAGTGCAGAGCCTGATGCAGAGCTCGATCCTAGGACCCTGAGATCACAACCTTAGTGGAAACCAAGAGTAGGATGCCCAGCTGACTGAGCGACACAGGCATCCCTCAAAATAGAATTTTCAATAAGAATAGAACAGTAGTTATTTGAAAGATGTAACAGAAAAGTAGAGAATCTTTAACCTGACTCTAGGATCACTGTATTTACAAGAATGAGCAGTATTTAGTTGATTGTTTCATGAGGGAGAGGGAATTCAGAAAGAGAACCAAGTTTAATGGAAGACTCACGAGGACATGATGGTACAGTGAAGTTTGTGAAAAGAATGCTTATGTAGGAGTATTTACAATGGAAAAAGCCTCCAGAGGGTACTGAAACAAGTAGAAAAGTTGGGATTGAGGGAGGGGAGTGACAGTTAGGAAACAGGAGTACACGAGAGTACTGGATATAAGAGGAACTTGCATTTGAGAAGCAACAGAGGATGGCAGAGGAAAAAAAATTTTTGGATAGACCGACTCTACTAACAAAATAACATAGGCTCATACAGTCCTGAAGGGGTCAGTTTATTGAACGTCCTCCGCATCATTTTAATAGAAAAGATTAACTGATCGATTGAATGCTCAAAAATAGATTATACTAATTAGGTCTGAGTGTAATTGCTGGGAAAAGTGATAAGGTCAATTAAAATATCATACACACCAAAATGACTACAATCATTTGCCATTGTATTTTTAAAAAAGAACTTAAAATCTAAAAAGCAACTGTAACTATGATACACACCTGATAAGAGTATAAAATCATACAATTGTTGAAATTTGAAAATGATTTGTCACTGTCTACTGAAGCAAAACATAGACAAATTCTAATGATTTAGGCTAAGCGAAACATAGACAAACTCTGTGACCAGCAATTCTACTCCTAGTTCCTAATCATAAATTATTACAAATGTTCAACAAAAAGCTATATGATAATGTTAATTGTAGCAACAAAGAACAATAAAAGATAGACTTTAAGCTCTCAATATTTCTAATATTTGGGGGCAATATTAGAGAAATAGATAAAGAGATATTGTGAGATAAAAATTAAATGTAAAAACCCTCTTAAAAATGAACATGACATGACTACATATATAAATATTTGGTAGCAAGTTATTGCTAAGGTGATAAATTCCAAAAATCTAAAAATTTGAACATATTATATTTTGAAATTTCTGTATTTCACAACACCAAATATCAATTAAATGTAAAAAGCAAATTACAATTGTAAATATTAAGTGCACATGTGGCAATTTAAGGATTGATATTTTTAATATATAAAGTTGGCTTAAAAAGTTTAAGAAAAAGGTAGAAAAATAACATGCACCTTACACAAACATAAAGGAGATAGATATATATTTAGAGAGAGAGAGAAAGAGAGAATCAAGTTATCTAACGAGAAATGTGTTTCCAAAATTATTCAATTAATCTGAAAATAAAAAATACAATGTAAAATAATCATATACTATTTTAGTCTCAAAAAGTTAAATATCATTGTAACAAATTATATTGGAGGACATATAAATTTCCATGCCTTACTACCAGCAATACAAATGATGCAATATTTTTGGAAGGTAATTCGACAAATAGATAAAACATCTTGACATATACTTGACAAACATAATGTATGACTAAACAAATCCCTTTTATTTTACCTTGTCCAACAAATACGGTCAATGGTTTATTATTACTACATTAATGTGACATTACTTATAATGGTTAAAAGTAAGAATATATTGCAATATGCATCTGTAGTGGCTAGTGTAATAAAGTATTTGCGGTTATATAGTGAGTGACTTTCTGGGTATTTTATCCCATGTGAAAAGAAAAAAATACATGTATATATCACAAATATAATGTAATTGGTGAATCCACAGTGCTTGGAAGATGAAATTAAATTTTCTTAGTAGGGCAATATAAAGCACTCCATAATCTCTTTCTAGTCTGTAAGAGGTCTTTCTAAACTTATCTCCAGCCAGTTCCAGCCAGTCTGCACCAATTACTTGGCATTACTTCTCATCCCCAGAATCCAGTTACTCATTCATACCATGTGAATATAGACTTAGCAATGCAGAAAGACAAGTCTGTCCTCTGCCTGGTGTGTGATTACACCTATCAGTACCACGTTTATTGACTCTTCTATTGGGTCTTCCAATTCTTCCTTCCGAAAACAACCACCTGATGCTACTATGGTATCTTGACCTTTTCTACATTGTGTATCTTGTCAGACTGCGGTCTTCTTTTTCTCTTTTCTTCTTTCCAACAAGTAAATTTGGAGCTCTTTTATGGGGAGGACTCTTTTTTTAATCCTGGTGTTTGAAGTAATACTATATATGTGGTTAGTAAAATTTGTTTAAGAAATGAATAACTGGGGGAACCTAATTGGCTCAGTTGGTAGAGCATGGGACTCTTGATCTCAGGGCCATGAGTTCAAGCCACACACTGGGTGCAGACTCACTAAATGAGTGCCAAACTGACTGACTGAACGAATGAATGATTGAATAAAAAGGAAAAGGATATTATTGAAGAATATTCAAAAGTACCAATTACATAAACTTTCAGTGACTAGAATGAACATTTATTATTTGAAATAAGGCAAAAGTGAAAGGGGAAGGCAAATGTGTTTTGATATTTTGAGGTGGAAAGGATATACACAGAGATAATTCATTTCAAATTGTTTGATTTTTCTTGGCAAAATATAAAGTAATGTGTTCAGCATAAAGGTTATAAACTTAGAACTGGAGCTGGGGCATTGTAACTTTTCTTGGTAAATGATTTAGTTGAAATATAGCATATATACAGAAAATTTAATAAATTATAGTTATGCAGATGAATAAATTTTTACAATTCAATCAAGACTGAGGTCTTTTGCTTTCTCTAAGACTGTTTAAAACTGAAAGAAAACATCACTTCTATCTTGGCAAATCCATGAAATATGAAAATTTTGTGAGTCTATCAGAAAGCCAAGTTCACAAATAAGCCAGGTGAAATAAATTCCAGTATGTGACAAGCCTTTTTGAGTGTATATTAGGGAAACATGAGCTTTTTTTTTTACCTTTGGCAAATTACAGGGGGAGTTAGCTGTCATTAAAGTATAAAAATATATTAGCTAATTTTTAACCAATTATTAAAGCCATTCTTCACCCAAGACATGGGAGAAATCAGCCTGCACTGTGAGAAAGATTGAGGGCAGGATAAAGAACCAGAAAAGGTCCCATCCCGCCCCCCACTGTTCTTCATGACAGATCATAGGCATGAAATCAAGCCCACTTTTTGGATTCTTCCCTCATAAAAACCAAAGCCTTAAGGTGCTAGAGTAAAGGTCTGTTGCTTTGGAAGGAGTGGTAGAAGCAAAGCTATTTGCCACTTGGTGAGCAAAAAGAATCACTTTCATATGCAAGGTTCTGCAGTCATTCAAAGGAAAGATTTGCTGCCACTGGGAAAGACACAAGAAATGATCTCATGCCCAAACCCCATAAAATACCAGCCAGCATTTAGCTGCCCCAACTAGAGAGAAAAAGGTGTGCTGAGAAAGTTGTACCTTTAAGGTTCAGGGACTGCCCTGCAGAGGCAGAGGCTGGAACAGGAAAACCAAATACCTCCTTGACTGTACCATTAAGTCCAATACTGAATAGTAAGCAATGGCAATCTATTGCTGGGGAATAGGTTGAACCTGGAGTGAGACCACCACCTCTGGTGCAAACATAAGTAGACTTCCAAGAATTTCAAGCTAAACAAGAACATTAAGAAAAACTTATTAATATCCCATGCCTATAAGATCCACAAAGCAGAAATATTTGTTCACTAAAAATAATTGAAGCCAGAGTATACTCTGAAGTTAACTTTATCAGTAAGAAAACTCAAACCCTGCTTAACTGATTAGACTGACTCAACATCCCATCCTAATAAAGTGACAAGAGAAAAGGTGTGTCTATTAAAATAACACTTATCTTTATCTTGACTTTTCAGTACAAAATATTGAGCACTCAGTCAAAAATTATGAGACAACCCAAAAAAGCAAATGGACAAGAAGACAAAATAGTCCACAGAATCATACCTGTAGATGCCCCAGAATTTAGAACCACATACACAGAATTTAAAATAACTTAGACTAACATGTAAAGAGATCTAGTAGTCAAAAAGATGACAACTATGTAATATGAATACACCTATAGAACCATCATCCCCATCAAAATAGGGCATTTAACCAACATCTTACAAACATTTCTCATAACTCATGATTCATTTTAGACAATAGCCTTTCAAAGATCACCACTATTGGCTTATATCACCATAGATTTTGTTTGTTTTTATAATAGATGGATAGATATATAGACATATGGATGTTCATATTATGCAATGTTGTGTATCTGGCTCTTTTTGCTTAAATAA
This sequence comes from Potos flavus, assembly GCA_028534135.1. NCBI lineage: Eukaryota > Metazoa > Chordata > Mammalia > Carnivora > Procyonidae > Potos > Potos flavus. The sequence goes on along the minus strand of CM052886.1, from coordinate 79,580,521 downwards.
CATTGGTGATATTCATTATGGTTTTGCATTTAGCAGTAGTTTGCTCTTTTTTGTTATTTGGAGAAAAGAAAATAGATATGATAGAGGTAAAACAGAATGGCAAGTTATGAAAATTTTTAAGGTTTCTCCTGCAAAACAATGGGCGGTCTCATTAAGCTGGATTGAGAACTCAGGGTGGGAGCTAGCAATTCATATAATCAGTAACAAATAAGTTAAATATGACGTGCTTCAATACATTCAAGTACAGATTCAAAATCTGTTACTTTAAAACCCTGGAGCCAAATGTGTTTTGAAATTCAGACTTCCAAAATATTTTGGCCACAAAATAAATTTAATTTTTATTTTTTACATCTCTTAAGCTTTTATAATAGTGGATAAGAGATTTAGAAAATGAAGCATTTTCACTAGACATTCCAAATGACAAGACCCCAGTACAATTTGACTGATAGAAATACACGCTCAGCAGTTTTCGGTATGCGTACCATAAATGAAACCACTGAAATAAGAATTTAGAATGAATATAGGAAATGAGAAACCAAAGATAGATTAGGCGAAGAGCCCTAGGGGGCATATGCTTGAGCACATACCTGAATGTCATGGCATAGCAACATTGACACGTAAAATTAACCATCACAATGGTTAAATTGTCAAATGTTTGCAAAATCTAAATTAAATAAAGACTAAAATTCTTCTACTGAATTAAATAGCTTTTATCTACTAGTTATACAGACCATCTCACCTAAACATAAAAACACACAAATTTTATGTAATTGTTTCAGATCCATCATGATATCATCTTATCGCTTCCTGCACTTCTCTGAGGGCCTTATATTCTCTTGACTTTCATTAGAGCTTGTATTTCTATCATTCTTTAATTTGGTTAATTGCATTCTGAATAGCTCAGGGAGAACATTTGAGTTCTGTATCGCATAACCAATAAATTGTTAAGTTGTTAAAATTCTACCTTTATGTTATTTCTCATATTATATTCTTCTCTCCATTTCTAATTGTCATTAATTATTTCCCTATAGAAGCTCATTATTTCTAATCTAGAGTATGGAAGTAGCATAATAAGCAAGGTCACCACCTACCCTCTCTTCACTTTGCAATCTTTTTACATAGACCTTTCGTACAGCAAAATTCTAACCATGCTGCTTCCCCTAATTTTGCATCACTCCTTAGTACTATAGTATAAGCTCCTTTGTCATCATTTCAGAACCTCCCAAGATCTTGCCACATCTAATCTATAATTTATATACTATACAATTTTGTCACTATTATAAATAAATATATCTTATTATATTTAATTTATTAAAGAAACTATTATATTTTATTTATTATCATAGAAACTATTGCTTTTTGAATATTAATTTTTATCTTTCTATTGCTGAAATTGTCTTTTAATTATCTTAGATTATCTGTAGATTCCTTTAGATTTGCTAAGATGACAGTCATATAGTTTTCCAATAAATCTAGCTTAGTTTTCTTCACTTATTTTCTATGGTTCTTATGATTCCAGATATAAGACTAGTTGAGAGACACTGAATAAATATGTCGAGTACAAATTATGATATTTTTAATCTTTGTCTTGTGTCTCACTTTAATGGGACTGTTATCTACATAGTTCCTGATAACTATGTCAAAGTTTGATAGATATTCTATTAGGTTGTGATGTATCCTTCTATTCCTAATTTTGAAATTATTTTTATTATAAATGATTAAATTATAGAACATGATTTTCTTCCTTTTGAAATGAATACTATTTTCTCTTTTAATCTGTTACACATTTTCCTATTCTGAACCAAATTTTCATTAGTCTTAATGTGTTAACATTTTATACATCTTTGATTTTGAAAATTTTTACTAAAAAGTTCACTTATGTTGTTAGGTTGTTATGTTATGAGAAACAAGATTTCATTTTTCTGAGAGAACAGGAAGATGGCAGAGTAGGAGGATCCTGAGCTAATCTCCTCCCAGAGAAACACCCAGGCAATAACTACATGTATTGCAACTCACTCTGAACATGACCCAAAGATTGACGGCACAGACATTCATAGCTAATTTTAGAGAGAAGGCCACATGAAAAAGGGTAGGAAGGGTGGAGACACGGTCAGAAATCAAACCTCTAGGGTAATTACTCACAGATGGGAGTGATATCACAAATACATAGGAGCTAGAGGATCAGGCCCTACACTAGGCATTCATGGGCCTGGGGACCCACAGTGGGAAAATGTGTCCACATATTGTCTGGCTTTAAAAATCACTGGGGCTTACTTTGGGAACTTTATAAATCAGTGGGGCTTAACTCAACTTAACTTAGATAGCTGGATGCTTACAGAAGCCAGTTCTGACATTCTCCATCTACCTTGTGAGCACCACTTGCCCTGCCCTGGCATTCCCCTGAAGACCCACTCCAGCAGGCACTCCTCCAAAGCAACTGCCATCCCACCAAAGCCAGTAGGCAACCCTAGCCAGGACTGGCACCTTCTCCAAAGCAGTTCCTGCCCTGAGGAGAAGAGCTAATCCCCAACACCAGCATACCCATAGTTACAGCAGCCAGGCCTTTCATCCAGTTGCACAAGGACAAAGCCCTAACTATCAGTTCACCCTCAGCTGTCAGACTAGTTGTAGCAACTCATTGCAGACAGTTGAGCTGAGGGACAACCTTGCTCACCAGTGAGCATGCAGCAGTTGTGGCTCAGCCACAATAAAAAGACACATGCAACCCACAAAGGGGATAGCCCTAGAGTGCTGGTTCTGGTGACCAGCGGAAATTGCAGTATAGAGCACCACAGAGCCCCTTCTATACAAGGACACTACTTCAAGACCAGGAGATAGAGTTGACCTACTTAATATATAGAATCAAACACAGAGAGACAAAATGAGAAGACATAGGAATATGGGAATATGTCTCAAATGAAAATACAAAACAAAATCACAGATAAGAAGCTAAACAAAATAGATACACAATGTGCCTGATAAATAGTTCAAAGCAATTGTTATAAAAATACTCACAAGACATGAGAGAAGAGTAAATGAACTCAGTGATAACTACAACAAAGATATAGAAAATATATCTATTATACACAGTAACTAAAGAATATAACTAGAGAATACAATAACTAGAAATGAAAAATACACCATAGGGAATCGATACAAATTAGCAGGTATAGAAGAACAGGTCAATCATCAGAAGACAGAATAATGGAAACTTATCAAGCAGAATAGCAAAAAGAAGAAAAAATAATAAAAATGAGGACAGGTTAAGAGACCTCTGTGATATCATCAAGTATAATAACGTTTACATTATAGAGGTCTCAGGAGGAGAAGAAACAGAGATAGGGGCCACTATTTGAAGAAATAATAGCCGAAAACTTTCCTAACCCAGGGAAGGAAACAGACATTCAGGTCCAGAAGGTGCAGAAAGCCTCAAACAAGATGAACCCAAGGAAGTCAACATGAAGACAATTAATAAAAATACAAAAATTAAAAATAAAGAAAGAATCTTAAAGTAGCAAATGAAAAATAGTTACATACAAGGGAAACTCCATAAGGGTATTTGCTGATTTTTCAGGAGAAACTTCACAGGACAGAAGAAAGAGGCATAATATATTAAACGTGAGGAAAGGAAAAAATCTACAACCAAGAATACCCAGCAAGATTATCATTCAGACTTGGAGAAGAGATAAAGCTTCCCAGACAAAAGCTAAAATAGTTCATCACTATTAAACTGGCCTTCCAAGAAATGTTAAAGGTAATTCTTAGAATGGAAAGAAAAGGCCATAGCTAAAAGTAAAAAACAAAAAACAAAATGTAAAAGAAAAAAAAAAATCACTCTTAAGCAAATATATAGGGGGCAGATCAATTACTTATATAACTAGTATGAAAGGTAAGCACAAAAGTAGCAAAATCAATTATACTTACAAGTCAAGGGATATACAGTTTTTTTAAAAAAATGTAAAATATGGGGTGCCTGGGTGGCTCAGTGGGTCAAAGCCTCTGCCTTCGGCTCAGGTCATGATCTCAGGGTCCTGGGATGGAGCCCCGTGTCTAGCTCTCTGCTCTGCAGGGAGCCTGCTTCCTCTCCTCTCTCTGCCTGCCTCTCTGCCTACTTGTGATCTCTCTCTGTCAAATAAATAAATAAAATCTTTGACAAAAATGTAAAATATATACATATAATATGGAAGGGGAGTAAAGATGTAGTGCTTTCTTGTGTTCAAACTGAAACAGTTAGCAACTTAATATAGACTACTCTACACAAAGGATGTTATATATGAATCCCATGGTAACCACAAACCAAAAATCTTTTAATAGACTGTTGTCTCTCTGGGACAGAAAAAAAGAAAAACAAATGTGGATTCCTCCATCACTTTTCAGGCTGCAGAGATCCTTTTTCCTCTGTTTATCTTTGCAGAGAAAGAAAATTTCTATTGGAGCTTTCACTGCTGCTATATACCAACACTAACCGCCCAGCTCTCGCCTTTGGGATACTGTCACAAGCGCAGAGAGGGAGAGTTCTCCTACTTATGTCTAACCTGTACTAGTCACATCTCAAACTTTTGACTCCACTTTGCAATCTGTGTGCCTTTGATTTAATTTTCACAGTTCTCAGAAGTTGTATTCAACAAGTAGAGATAGGCTGTACTTGGCTTTTTTAATCTTGGCCAAATATCTCATAGTAATATGACTATATAAATATCGATATTGGTTTAACATTTTAAAGAACTTAGTTTGCAAAAACTCCCTTTGGTATCACATAAGAGTATTGATCTTCTGAAATTATACACTATAAAAATAAATCTAAAAGCTACAATTTACTGCCTAAATTATATATGAGTTTTCTTTCCAACTTTTCTGTTTAAAAAGCATTTAAATATTTTAATGATCCTAATATTATGAACACTGATGCTCTGGTTGGTGCATTTCCTACCACTGTACCTTAGCCAATACCTGCAATCAGGAATTTTAAACATGGAAGTTTTCATATCTACATGAAAGATTTTTTTTTTCTCTTTGTCACAAAACCTATATGCTTCAGTAAGTTTATGAAATATAATCTAAATGCTCTATTCAATAATTTTTTTTTATTATTTTTTTTAAAGTCTTTTTTTTTTTTTTTTTTTTTAAGATTTTATTTATTTATTTGACAGAGAGAGAGAGAGATCACAAGCAAGCAGAGTGGCAGGCAGAGGCAGAGGAAGAAGCAGGCTCCCTGCCAAGCAAGGAGCCTGATGCGGGACTCGATCCCAGGACCCTGGGATCATGACCTGAGCCGAAGGCAGCCGCTTAACCAACTGAGCCACCCAGGCGTCCCAAGTCTTTTTTTTTTTTAAGATTTTATTTATTTATTTGACAGAGAGATCACAAGTAGGCAGAGAGGCAGGCAGAGAGAGAGGGGGAAGCAGGCTCCCTGCTGAGCAGAGAGCCCGATGTGGGGCTCGATCCCAGGACCCTGAGATCATGACCTGAGCCGAAGGCAGAGGCTTTAACCCACTGAGCCACCCAGGCGCCCCTCTATTCAATAATTTTAAAATCCAACTTCGATATGTCTTTTGTTTTGGGATTGCTTCATCTGACTTTAATGAGATTTAATGCTTATAGTAGCTTAATTGTAATCACATGGCTGATAGAGCATGAATAAATTATATAATTGCATTACAAGTTGAAATAATTCTTATAAAATATGCAGATATATTTAGTTATCATTACCTCCAGCTTTACCTGTTTTAATGTAAATCTTAAAGAGTAGAATTCTTTTTCTTAGTTAATCCCAAATTCTAAAAGGTCTTTTCTGAACATGCTGAAATACTGCTTAAGAAGATTTCATTAAAAAGAGAACAAAACAAGAAACAATAAAGCATATGAACAGAGCAATATTTTCTCCTCCTTGAAAAATTCCTAATAGAAACCAGGCAACATATAAAATTGAGTATGCACATCAGGAAATACCTTTGCATTCCAAAAATAATATTAAATTAAAATATATTTATATAATAAAATTCTAAGTTAGATTTTGTGCTAAAAGCTTTATGAAGGAAAAATGTCATCAAGACATTCAGTCTTAAAAAAAAAAGACATTCAGTCTTCACACATTATATGAAAAACTATTTTAAAAATATAATTAAAAGGTATTTTCTTCCTTTTATTAAAAGAAGAAAGTAAAATATTGATAACATTATTACTGTAGTTACTTTTATTGAAAAAATTATATTTAAGTATATATTCAAATATATATTTATACTGTAATATTTCTTTTATACATAATTATTATATATATTTAAATTTATGTATTTAAATTAAATATATGTAAAGTTCAATTACATCTTATTATTTTTCAGTATTTTCTTTATAACTTGCCCATTAGCTGACATTTATTTAACTGAAACAGGTCCTATGGACTTATAGTACCCCAGTAAAGTGTCTATATTTTTTCAAAAAAAAACTATATGGTACATTTGATTCAAAACTCAGTAGATTTTAATTTTACCAGGCTTATGTCACCCAAAACTTGAGGATGGGTTTAAATAAAAAATCCCTAATTGAGTTTGTACTCGCCTAACAACCACCTCGAACTTCCCAAAGAAGAAAGGTTGTATTTCTTGGCTAGACCAGAAGGAACATTTTCGTGATTCATGGACCATTTGCCTTTTACCTTATTAGGGAACAAATATTTGTTAAGGTGGTCTTCAAACTGTGGTGCTATACCCTCAATATGTCTAGGCTTTATAAGGATTCTTGTTCTCAGCTAGTCTTAAAGGAGTAAGTTTCAGAGCCTGGCTTCTGCATGCCCCTCCCCCCTTTTTTTTTATTTTCAATACACAGTGCTCACCACAATACATACCCTCCCCAATTCCATCACCCAGCCACCTTATCCCCCCAACCCCCTCAGCTCCAGCAATTCCCAGTTTGTTTCCTGAGATGAAGTCTTTTATGGTTTGTCTCCCTCTCTGGTTTTATCTTGTTTCATTTTTTCCTCTCTTCCCCTTTAAGCGTGTACTCTTAAAAACAGATCTGCCTGGGGACATATCTGTAATAGAGAAGCATCTCTTCTCACCTTTCACAACCACACTTTCCTACTTGATAAAAAAAAGATATAATGCTCACTTAACCTTACTCTTACTATATCGAATTACCTCCAGGGATTAAACCTCCAGAATAGCCAATGAAATGATTATTTAAAATATTGTTACAAGAACTGGTAAAGTGAACTACCAATCTTTCAATCAAATAATTTCCAACATTTTGCTTCCAACAAAATTTAATGAGAGCCCATGCTAATATTCTTTTTCTAATTAATGTCACTGATTTCACAAATAGAAATATATTTCAGATATTCAGTAAGATAATTACCTTACTTAATATCCGTGATAAGGTTTTTGCTTTTTTATTTTTCTTTTTTTGGTAACCTCTGATTTAACATTTGCTGAAGAGTATCCAACAACGCATTTCTGATCAGCATGTTATTATGACCAACTAACTCCTAGATTATTAATCTTTGATTAAAGCTTAGCGTAATATCTCACTCTATGTGCCGGTAAAATATTTTGGAGTAAATTGCAGATATCATAAGAAATTTTATATAGGAGCACTACAATATCAATATATCACCATTACATGTCAATCATCTAGGTTTGCCCAGTTCTTTTTTTGTTTGTTTGTTTTTTTTTTTGTTTTTGTTTTTGTTTTTGTTTGCCCAGTTCTTGAGACCTATCACAGGGGACTATTCCTTAAAATGGGTTAAAATATAAGTACCCAAAGATGTTTCTTTTTATATCACAGAAAATTTTTAAACAATATAAATATCGAAAATTAACCTTAAGTAATCTTTGGTATTTCTACTTGATGGATTTTTTTTAATGCATACACAATTCTCAATACTATTTGGAAAATACTAATATTTTATTTTTTTATTTTTTATTTTTTTAAAAGATTTTATTTATTTATTTGACAGAGAGAGAGAGATCACAAGTAGGCAGAGGCAGGCAGAGAGAACAGGGAAGCAGGCTCCCCGCTGAGCAGATAGCCCCAAACGGGGCTCTATCCCAGGACCCTGAGATCATGACCTGAGCCAAAGGCAGAGGCCTTAACCCACTGAGCCAACCAGGCGCCCCTAATACTACTATTTTAAAATGCAAATGTTTTAAAGATTCAGAAAGAGGCAGAAATTTTCAAACATGAAAAAACTCAGGAAATTTCTCCTAGAATTTCTTAGGTTTTTAATATAAAACCTTGATTTCAATTAGAACTTTTTTTTTCCAAAAAAGGTATATATTATTTCTCTTTCATATTTTAAAAACAATATTTGAAGCTCTCAAATAATTTTCAAAGCAAATTTTTAATTTTAAGCTTAAAGTTTGATTTTCTTGGTTTAGAAAATCTTGATCATATTTAGAAATTATATTCATTATTTTACTGAATTTTTAATGAATGGGTATTGATTGTTATCAGAATAATTTTCTACATTTATTGATATGATCATGTTTTTCTCTTCCTAATTTTTAAATGAATTAAAGTAATAACTTTCTTAATAATGACTGACTATTCCTTGCTTTCCAGGTCTGTACCTTACTTGGTCTTTGGACATGATTCATCTGATATATTGCCAAACCCCACTCCCTGTACATTATAGTTTTAATTTACATCAATCATCAGTCTGTTTTCAGACTATCTTTATCATTTTCAATACTAATAGTATGCTGGTACCATAAAATGTAAGAAATAGATTTTTTTTCTTTTTTTTTTCTGGCCTGAAATATTAAGTAACATTTAGAATTATTTTTATGGAAACAAATTAAAATGACTTAGAAAAGTTCACATTGAAAGAAAGGGACTAATGTTTGTAGATCTTTGAACAAATAATAATGTCTAATTTTAAATTCCTGCTTCCTCTTCTACCCTGAGATCTCTTTGAAGGTGCAGAAAATGATCTGCTTTGTTTACTTACCACCATTAAATCATGAAAGTTAGCATCTTCCAAGAAGTTTGACTATCACCATAAAGCCTGGAATTCAAGACTTGGGTAAAGTTATGTATGTCATTTGTCAAATGACTTTCATAAGCCATAAAATATACTTAGAGAACATCTCAGATTGCCTTCAACTGAGGAATTGAAACAATTATCCTAAAAGAATTAACTCAATAAATAAATTTTGAGAATTTCGAAGAAAATGGAAAAGAATATAATTAAACTTTGTGAAAACTATTAGTTATTTGTAATTACAGCACTATAAGTTGTATAAATAAAGTAGTCTCAGTAAAATACCACACAGATTATTCAAATAAGTTTGAATGGTACAGCACTAGTTCAATGAACTAGAATGAAAGTATTCTACTTAACAAATCATCTATTACATTAAAATCTCTTTACAGCTGATATGAATACAGAATTTTCTTTCAAAGTTTTATGGAATTTAATCACGATTAGGATACAACTTAATACTCTAAATTAAAATATATACTTGTACTATTCACAATTGTGTTTAATTAAATAATTAATTAATCACTGACATAAATGACCTGAAAAAATATATATTTTGTGAGGCAAAGTCCTAAGCAAATAAATCTCATATATTTGATGTGTTTAAACACAATTTATTTGACTTAAATGCTCTCACTGTAATTAAGAAAATAGTCAAAAAACCACAGTGAAGAAGGCTATGTAACCGCCTCTCCTTTGCAAATTAAATGGCACTTCCAGTAACCTCCAGTGGCAGAAAAGTCAAGACAGTGAGTGATTGCCTTTTACTATTCAAATATTCAAGTATCATATTAAATGGTTCACCAATCCATGGATCTCAGGTGACTTAACCACTGAGGCAGGTCACAGCTTGAAGAATTCAATTCCATCATGAAGTTGGCCAAAAGAGTCAAATCAGCTTAAGTATGACAAAACATGTATTGTTTATTTATTTGGTATTTACATAACAAAATAACATAACATTCATGATATAATTAATCTCAGGCAAGATTAATTTCTAGAGTCAACTTATGCTTTGTTTCACCAGCCAAATCAGCATTTACTTTGGTCAATCTGAAGTAGATAAATACTAGAACAAGCAAACTTCTTAAACCATTACAAAGAAACAGTGCATGCTGCTGGCTCAATGTCTTTGTTCTTCCCTCCAAATGAAATGTTCTTTTTTTTTTTTAAGATTTTATTTTTTTATTTATTTGACAGAGAGAGAGAGATCACAAGTAGGCAGAGAGGCAGGCAGAGAGAGAGGGGGAAGCAGGCTCCCTGCCGAGCAGAGAGCCCGATGCGGGGCTGGATCCCAGGACCCTGAGATCATGACCTGAGCCGAAGGCAGAGGCTTTAACCCATTGAGCCACCCAGGCGCCCCATGAAATGTTCTTCTATATATATGAAGAATCACCCTCCCCTCAGTTCATTCAGGTTCTGCTTATATATTAATTCCGGAGAGACAACCATCATTGTTCTCTGTGTTTTGTACAATATGGTAACCACTACCACTATGTGGCTATTTAACTTTAAACTAAAATAAAATATTTAGTTCCCCTATTTCACTAACAACATTTCAAGTGTTCAAAACCAAATGTAACTAGTGGCTACTATATTAGATAAAACAGAATATATCTGCCATTACAAAGAATTCTATTGGGTAGTTCTGCTCTAGGTCCTTAACATATTTTACTATGGCATAGTTTGTATAACTATTTGCTTTCATTTTATCAATCTATTGATTTCTAATTAGTTGTCTTTTTTATGACAGGGAACCTTGCATTAGTTACCAAACTTTCCAGCATCTAAAATAATGGCTGTACAGAGAAGGTGCTCAATAAACATTTGTAGAATGAAAAGCAGAAATTCTTCAGTTTGCTTGTATTTCCCATCAACCCATATGTTACCATTATCTGGTCCTTAAAAAGGTATTAGACATATGCCCTTTGCCATTCTAGTCTATAGCATAGATAAGTAGACATTTTCCTGATTTTTTTTTTTTTTAAAGATTTTATTTATCCATTTGACAGACAGAAATCACAAGTAGGCAGAGAGGCAGACAGAGAGAGGGGGAAGCAGGCTCCCTGCTGAGCAGAGAGCCCGACGCGGGGCTCGATCCCAGGACCCTGAGACCATGACCTGAGCCGAAGGCAGAGGCTTTAACCCACTGAGCCACCCAGGTGCCCCTGATTTTTTTTTTTTTTAACTATATTTTCTGCTTGGCCTTCTAAGCATTATGTTGCATATACTAAAGGAGAAAATATCTCTGAATATTAATTACTCGATGGGTAATATGAAGTGTTTCAGTAAACAACTGACCTACAGGGGAGGATCACCATGCTTAGGGTGGTGCCTGGGGCACAGCAGAGATGAAAAACAAAATAAAATAACCATAAGAAATAACAACAACAACAAAAAAAAACCCCACAATTAGCCAATGCAAATTCCAAAACAAAGTATGTAAATAGGAAAAAAACTACTTTATAGATTTGTGAGTTTTTATAATCATTGTTCTTTCCACAAATCATGGCCAAATCATATGTCTCTTGCATTATCTTTTAACTCTTATCAAAAGTTTAATTAAAAAAAAAGTTTAATTAAGAAGAAGGAAGGAAAGTGGGTAGCCTTTGAGCTTACTAGGCATGAGAGTAGATACATTTATTTACATTCTATGAGGAATTCTAGGCCTACTTTGGGAGAAGTATTATACTGAAAAAGATGTATTTTCTCTTACTGATTCCTGTCATAGTAATACATTTTACTTTTCTGTAAGCTATAAGCACACAATGCATTATTATTTTTTGCTTAATTTTTTTTCTGTGATAGGTGAGTGACCACACATAATCTAAACTATTAGTTACCATTCCTTCACAGACCTCAAGAAGAAAATTCTTTATTAATTCTAAAAGAGGAGAGAGCTCTGTTTTACTCATCACTCTGGTATTTTGGAGAAGTTAGTAAAGTTAATTATTTTATCTGGGCTCCTGGGTGGCTTACTCGTTAAGTGATTGCCTTTGGCTAGGGTCACGATCCCAGGGTCCTGGAATGGAGCCCCACATTGGGCTCCCTGCTCAGCGGGAAGCCTGCTTCTCCCTCTCCCACTCTCTCAGCTTGTGTTCCCTCTCTCGCTGTCTCTCTCTCTCTGTCAAATAAATAAATAAAATCTTAAAAAAAGATAATTATTTAAAAAAAGATAATTATTTTATCAAACTTATTTCTAAACCAATTTATTCATATTGGTGAATTGATTATCATAATACCTAATTACAATAATCATCATATCAAGCCTGCTGTCACCAAATTATTTTAATAAACTTTATTGAAATATAACTTACACACTGTAAAATGTGTCCACTTCCAGTATATAATTTTATGAGCTTTGACAAGTTTATATATATATCTGTCAACACAATCAATTACATTTTAAAGAAAAATAACTGAGCTTCTAGTTCCAAATGGCAAATGATCATACACATTTACTTTGCGTCTCTTCAGAATCCCCAATAAATTAAAATAATAGTAAAAGGTAAATAAAAAAAAAGGAGGGAATGGAATGGGAAAAGGTAGCCACACACAAATGAGAGAAGCCTGTTGAGAGTTGCAAACAAAAAAGGATATATTTATGCCATGTGATGATCAGTGTTAGTAAGAGATGCATACCCCTTAGTATAGAGCAACTCTCTCTTCAGAGCCTACTCCTATCAGAACCTAGAAGGGATTTTTTCTAGGATCTTTAGTTTGGAAACCTGTGGAATTCCTGCAAAGAAAACTCATGAAATCGTGGGAATCCTCCTCGGACAAGAGATCCCCAAGGGCTTCTCACTCTCATGGTAAACTACACTGTCTGCAACAATTTATCAAAATTGCCATTCAACTTTTCCTACAAGTGTGTGGTTCTAGGGGTGTCTGCTCCATGTAAACAGTTCTGGGCTGTATCTCTCTGGTTGCACATGTCTCTTCAGATTTTTGGATGGTAGTTTGTCTTGTGACCTCAGTGCACTGAAAAATCCAAAAAAAGTCATTGATCTTCGGTGTGTTCCGATTTTTATTATTTTAAGGGTATGGTTGAGGACTTCCAATCTCTACATGTCAGAGCTGAAACTTGAAGTAAATTTCTTAATGTTGGGGCGCCTGGGTGGATCAGTGGGTTAAAGCCTCTGCCCTCGGCTCAGGTCATGATCTCAGGGTCCTGGGATCGAGCCTCGCATCGGGCTCTCTGCTGGACAGGAAGCCTGCTTCCCACCCTCTCTCTGCCTGCCTCTCTGCCTTCTTGTGATCTCTCTCTTTGTGTCAGATAAATAAATAAAATCTTTAAAAAAAAATTTTCTTAATGTTAATCATTTAAAAAACGTGTCTAGTTAATTTTATTTATTCCCTTCATTTCTGTATTCCCTTTTGATCTCTATTTTTATTTCACCATCCATTTAGTCTTAGAAATAATTATTTAAGTATTTTTAAATTCAGGTATAATTAACAGTCAATGTTATATTAGCTTCAGGTGTACAATATAATGACTCTACAATTCTGTACATTTCTCAGTTCTTGTTAAGAAAAGTATATGCTTAATTCTATTTCACTGATCTTCCCACCTACCTCTCCTCTGGCAACCACCAATTTTTTCTCTATATTTAAGAGTTTAGTTTGTTTGTTTGTCTTTCAGTCTTTATTTGTGTGTTTTGATTCTTAAATTCCACATGAGTGAAATCATATAGTATTTGTTTTTCTCGAACTGACTTATTTCATTTAGCATTATATGCTCTAGGTCCATCCATGTTGTTATAAATACCAAGATTTAATTCTTGTTTGTGGCCGAGTAATATTCCTCTGTGTGTGTGTGTGTGTGTGTGTGTGTGTATCACAACTTCACAACTTCTTTATCATCTATCAGTAGAAATTTGGGTTGTTTCCATATCTTGACTGTTGTAAATAATGCTGCAATAAATATGGGAGTGCATATATGTTTTTGAATTAGTGTTTTCATATTCCTTGGGTAAATATCCAGTAGTGGAATTACTGAATCATATAATAATTTTACTTTTAATTTTTTGAGGAAGCTCCATACTGTTTTCCCCAGTGGCTGTACCAGTTTGCATTCCCACCAACAGTGCATAAAGGTCCCTTTTTCTCTACATCCTTGCCAACACTTGTCATTTTTTTGTGTTTTTTATTTTAGCCACTCTGACAGGTATAAAGTGATATATCTCATTGTAATTTTGATTTACATTTCCATGATGATAAGTGATGTTGAGCATCTTTACCTCTGTCTGTTGGCCAACTGTATATCTTCTTTGGAAAAATGTCTATTCAGGTCCTATACTCATTTTTTAGTTACCTAGGAATAAACTTATCTAAGGAGGTAAAAGACCTATACTCAGAAAACTAAACTATTGATGAAAGAAGTTGAAGATAACACAATCAATGAAAAGATATTCCATGTCATGGATCAGAAAACTAATATTGTTAAAATATCCATACTACGCAAAGCAATCTACAAATTTAATGCAATCCCTATCAAAACACCAAAAATATATTTCACAGAACCAGAACAAATAATCCTAAATTTTCCACAGAACCACAAAAGACTCTGAATAGCCAAAGCAATCTTGAAAAAGAAAAACAAAACTGGAGGTATCATAATCCTAGATCTCAGGATATACTACAAAGCTTAGTATTCAAAATGGTATGGCACTTACACAGAAACAGATTCATAGATCAATAGAATAGAGAGTTCAAAAATAAACCCATGTTTTTATAGTCAATTAATCTATGATGAAGAAGGCAAGAATTATACAGGAATAGGAAAACGAAAAGAGTGTCTCTTCAACAACTGGGTTTGGGAAAACTGAATAGCTACATGCAAAAGAATGAAACTGGACCACTTTCTTACACCATATACAAAAATAAACTCAAAATGGATTAAATACCCAAATGTGAGACTTGAAACCATAAAATTCCTAGAAGAAAACCTAGGCAGTTGTTCTTTGGCATTGGCCATAAAAACATCTTTCTAGATGTGTCCTCTAAGGCAGGGAAATGAAATAAAAATTAAACTATTGAGACTATGCCAAAATAAAAAGCTTTTCACAGTGAAGGAAACCATCAACAAAACAAAAGCAACCTGCTGAATGAGAGGAGATATTTGCAAATAGCATATCTGATAAGGGGTCGTAATCTAAAATATATGAAAAACTTACACAATTCAACAACAAAAAAATAATCTGATTATTATTTTTGTTTTAAATGGTCAATAATGTTATAGGAATAATTTTAAATAATAAAAATTACTCTCCATTTACTCAATGTTTATTTTTTGTGTACTCCTTATTCTTTTCCAAAAAAAAAAACAAATCATTTTTCTTGGCTATTATTTTCTCTCATCCTCAATGACCTTCTGGAACATTTCCTGTGCTATTAAATTAATGCAAGGAAATACAGGAAATGAGAGAGATGAAGACAAGATGGGAAAAACAGAAAACAATAGATAGTAGATTTAAATTCTATTTATTTCTAATTATTTGTCATTATTTTATTATATTTAATTAAGTGACTAGAAATGGACTAAAGATTCTAATTAAAGGACAGAGAATAAATATAAAAAGAATGATCAAACTGAGGTTTTTGGGGGGTGATGAGTTGGCCTGGTGATGGGTATTAAGGAGAGCACGGATTACATGGAACACTGGGTGTTATATGTAAACAATGAATCTTGGAACACTACAACAAAAACTAATGTACTGTGTAGTGACTAACATAACATAATTCAAAATAATAAATAAATAAATAAATAAATAAATAAATAAATAAATCAAGTGCCTTTCCAAAAAAATACTATTACTACCACCATAATTCAACAAAACAAAGTATATTATTTTTTTAAAACAAAGAATATTATTAAACAAAATAGCAAGAAGATAGTATTAAATAAAGAATACCCTTTTATAGTTAAAAAAAAAGAAAGATCAACTACTTGCTGTGTACAAACTGACTTGAAATATAAAGACAGAGAAAACAAAGTAAAATTAGAAAAGATATGCAAAGACAAAGCATGAAAATGTTAGAATGGTTACTTTATACCAGACAATATAGTTTTATGAGTTAATAATAAGGAGGGCAATTTCACAATGATAGAGGGACCAAGTCAACAGGAGACATAATAATCTTAAGAGTGTGTATACCCCATAAATGTGTTCAAAATATAAGAAATGAAAATTGATAACATTTAAAAGAGGATAGACAAATGCACAATTATAGTTGTATACCCTAATACATACCTTTTCATAATGGATTTAATTGTATAACAAGTAGAAAACTAGCAAAAATATAGAAGACTGGAACAACACAATGATCTAACTGTACCTATTGACATTTATAAACATTCCACACATTAAAGTGCATATTCTTTTTCCAATGAACATAGTTTACTCAGCAAAATAGAGCATATAATGTTTTATAAATCTCAATAAATTGTGATTACATTATACAGAATGTGATTTCTGATCTCACTGGATTTCAATTAACAGTTATTAATACAATAACATTTATGAAAAAAACAGCGGTTTGGAAAGTAAACAGCCCATCTCTAAGTAACATATGCCTCAAAAGATAAAAAAGGATTATTAAAAATATTTTGAACTTCATGCAAATTAAAAACAGCATATCAAATGAATGTTGGAAAGTACTATATTGAATAAAAATGGAAAGAGAAAACATCTTTTACTTATTGTTTTCAACCTTGAAATTGAGGTTTTTTCTAGCGCAACAAGGCAAGAAAAACTTATAAAGTGGATACAGAATGGATAGACAGAGGTGAAATTCTGTTAGTTAAGAGGAGAAATGATTCTATATGTACATAACATGAAGTAAACTATTAAAAAAGCCACTAAAACTAAGAAGTGATTTAGCAAGTTCAGAGCATAAAAGGCCAATATTCATGTTTCAGTTGTTTTTCTTTATGATTTGGAAATGAAAGCAAGTAAGAAGTTAAGTTAAGGGCACCTGGGTGGCTCAGTCAGTTAAACATCTGCCTTCTGCTCAGGTCATGATCCCAGGGTCCTGGGATGGAGTCCTGCATTGGGCTCCCTGCTCAATGGAGCCCAAAAGAAGCAGGCCCCCTGCTCAGTAGGGGGCCTGCTTCTTTCTCTGCCCCCTCCCGCTCTGCTCTTGTGCTCTTCTGGGAAAAAAAAAAAAAAGATAAAATCTTTTTAAAAAAGAAGTTAAACATAACATACCATTTATGAGTATAAAAAATGAAATAAATAGGTCACATAAAACAAAATATGTGCAACCACTTCTTATTAATGAGCTAAGAAATATTACTAAAAGAAATGAAATAAGCACAAAATTAACTGAAATGTGTCATAGACTAAATTTAAAAAGCTAAACTTAAAAAATATATATCTGATAGAAAGTGTTGGAAAATAACCTTGGGGTAAATAAAGATTTCTTTTTAGCAACATAATGCTGAAACATGAAAGAGAAAACTGATAAATCGGTCTTTATAAAAGATTAAAAACTTCTATTTTTTAAAAGACACAGAAATTAAAATGCAGGCCATAGACTATGAACTATGAAAACCAGCTTACCTCTGTACTTTCATTCTCAAATTCATTCTGCTCTGCTCCTTGGCATCTATAAATTCTTAAGGATTTAAAACAGTTGACTTTATTTCAATTTATGTCACTCTCAGATTATTCATGTAGTGTTACATGCATATAATGGGTAACTAAATATAGCATCTATCAAAAGATCTGCTTCCTCTTTAAAGTGTAATATAGTAGATAAGAATGCATACTTCTGAATAAGAGAAATTAATAGTTTGATTCTTGCTTCTACCACTTATTGATAGACACAATTAGCAAGACATTTAACCCTTTTAGCCTGTTTTAATATTTGTGAATCAGTTATTAAAATAGTCTAATAGGGATGTAGAGAGGTGTTTTAAAGCACTTAGGAGAATTACCAAAAATACATTAGCTCTTAATAAGTATTAGCTAAAAATATTTGAATTATCTCTTTTTCCTTCACTTCTAAATTATAATCACGTTTCTCTATTTTGAAGAAAATACTTTAAATCTATTGCTTTCTATTTCATATACCATTTCCTTAATCTACATCAGATCACCTCCCTTGGATTGCTGAAACAACCTCCAAGTTTACCCTTTGCTAAGTCATTTATAAAGCTGCACCACAATGTTGTTTCTAAGAAGCAATATTTCCCTTCGGTGAAGAGCTGTCTAATAACTCTTTTGTTAAAACTTAAACACTAACTAATGTACACAGATTGTAAAGTGCATCATAATGTGGGCCTTTTTTTTTTACTTTTCATTCTCCTCTTCTAACCTTCACTGTCTATTCTTTATGTGCAGCCATATTAAATGACCGTCATTTCTTTTCTTATGCTCTTTCCTCTCTCTGAAAACCTGTAGTACCTCTTTTTGCCTGAATGACTCTGACTTATTCTCACTGTCACTTCATCTGAGATACCCTATCATTTTATATTAGGTCAAATGTCAAGGCTATGTATCCTATAGCACTCTGTATTTCCCATCAGGAGGCTTGTGAGATTGTAATAATATTACCATCTAGCCTGCTGACACCTCCAGTAGGTGCATGATTTATGGGGGCCAAGACCACATTTAACTTCCTATAGAGAGCACTGACCACAAGGCCCGGTACACAACCCATAGCTAATGTTTCAGAAATACATGTGAAGCATACTCTTGTTGAATAAGTATAATTCCCGTAAGAAGGATCCCAGAGAATTTGGAAGTTGTCATTCCATAAAATTACCTTCTTTAGCAGGTTTTATTATTATTAGTTTTTTTAATTTCATGAGATTTCTCCAGCCTCTATCTTTTCTACTTGCTAGAGATATTTCCTTGCTCACTTCTAATTCAGTTTAGATCTGGAATTTAATATTGGTCTGCTCTTTTGTGCTCACTACATCTAACTTCTCTGTGTTCCTAGAAAGTCTTAGTCCAAGCTTCAGAATCTAGTTATCATTGACTCTGTTTTAGCTAAATATTGTTCTGCCACCACTCACACTAAACCTCAATACTGTAAGTGACAGTCTTGCCCAGAGATTGAATTCTTGCCATCTAGGAAGGGAAGTAGGGCAAACTTCTTCAAACCTGTTATACCGCCTACTGAAAAACAAAGTAGAAAGCTGAACAGACTAGTTCTCTTGTTACAGTGTATCTAATGTATGTAATCTCTGCGACTTCCTGATCATCTTCCATTGCTATCTTTGTGTCTTGATTCTCTTATCTTTTTTACTCTACATCTCATTTTATAGTTAAAATACTAAAGTCAAAAGTCTCTGGACAGTAAATTCATTAATTTATTATTCCCAGATCTATTTTTTACCCTTATTCAAATTCAGTTTTATTTCCTGCAGAAAGAAATTAATATGTGACCCCAAATGAACATATTTACCTATTATTTACCGATATCTATTGTTAACCTATACTCGTGTTTATTCAAAAGATCATAATGTAGATTTCCTTTTAGACCATTAGATATTTTACTAAACAAAAAATATATGATTTTTGGGGGCTTAAACAACATAAATTTATTTTCTCACAATTTTGAAAGCTGAGAAGTACAAGATGAAGGTGCCAAACAATTCGGTTTCTGGTGAGAGCCTTCTTCCTAGCTTGCAGACAGCCATCATGCCACGGCTTGGTCATGTGACTTCTCTGTGCCTTGGAAAGAGAGGGGGAGGAAGCTCTCTGGTTTGGTTTTGTTTTTTTTAAAGATTTTATTTATTTATTTGACAGAGAGAGAGAGAGAATACAAGCTGGGGAGTGGGAGAAGCAGGCTTCCCACCGAGCAGGGAGCCCAATGCAGGGCTCCATCCCAGGACCCTGGGATCATGACCAAACGGAAAGGCAGACAGACGCTTTACTGACTGAGCTGCCCAGGCACCCCTCTGTTGTCCTTCTAATATGGACACTAATCCACTGGATCAGGGCTCCACCTTGTGGCCTCATTTAACCTTAATTATCTCCTTGTAGGCCCTTTGTTCAAATACAGTCACATTGGGAGTTAGGGATTCAACACAAGAATTTTGGAGGGACCCAACTCAGTCCACAGCAGAGGAAAAGCTATAAGCAGTAGAATGATCTCCCAGGGAAACAGTTGCGATGGAAACTCCATTTGTGGAGAAATAAAAAGTTCTGGGGTGGTCCAGTTCCACAATACATTGTAGGGAGGGACCAATCCACCCTACCCCCGCCCTTTGGAGATGCAAAGAAGGGAAGGGGAAGCTAAAATTACTAAGGCAAAGTTATGTTTTAAATTAGAAAAAAAATGAATGTGCAGAATGACAACTCTTCAGAAACATATATAAATCTTAGTAATGTAAAATATTTACAGTAATATTTTATAGGCTTTCAACTATACTGAATAACATTTAACAAATCCACATTTTATTTTATATTTTATTTTTATTTCAAGTTATATCTTCTATTTCTATACATTTAATTTACCGAAGAAAATACAGGGTGTTATTTGCTCTATCAGAAATACGGGGTACCTGGGTGGCGCAGTTGTTAAGTGTCTGCCTTCAGCTTGGGTAATGATCCAGAGTCCTGGGATCAAGCCCCACATCCGGCTCCCTGCTTGGTGTGGAGCCCGCTTCTCCCTCTCCCACTCCCCCTGCTTGTGTTTCCTCTCTTGAAGTGTCTTTCTCTGTCAAGTAAATAAATAAAATCTTAAAAAAAAAAGAAAGAAAGAAAAAATACCTTGTCTTGGGGCAGCTGCATGGCTCAGTCAGTTAAGTGGCTTCCTTCAGCTCAGGTTATGATCCCAGGGTCCTGGGATGGAGCCCTGCATCTGGCTCCCTGCTCAGTGGGGAGTCTGCTTCTCCCTCTCCCTCTGCTGCTTCCCCTGCTCTTTCTGTCAAATAAATAATAAAATCTTAACAAAGAAAAAAAAAGATAACACCTTGTTTTTGTCCATTCTATTGTCACATATATTTGAACAAAATAAGTATCAATTCTATTTGCTTCTCTAGTCCTAGAACACATAATGGTTAATCTTCTATTAAAGCTGTTGAGTTAAAAAAAAAAAAAAAAAGCTGTTGAGTTCAGCATTGTAAATTATAAATGTGTTTTTCTTTTTTTGTAACTATTAATCAACATTGCTCTTTTGTCCTTTTTGTCTGATTCAAGTTCCTTTTTTAAGTCGCTTGAGCCTTGATTTACTAACTTTGTAAGTTAAACAGAGTAAACAGAGGTGATGCACAATAAATCAGGTTTATGTGCTTTAATGTGTAAATTTTTCAGTGAATGCATGGCAGATCAAAGAACACCAATATATCCTGACATTTGAAGCAATTGCTGTTTTAGAGTATAAGATGCTAACAGAGATAGTGTTACAATAATTTTTAAGTTCATTTATTTTAACTAGCATATCTGTTGTCTTATAAACATAATACTAGAACTTTATATATGTATCATATTTCTCATTTGCTTTGTTTTTTCTAAAAGTAAATTTTAATTCCTCATCCATATCTATCACCTTTAAGATATTTCTCAATCTTAATCCAAATCTTACTCCAAAGCAATGTGCCTTTATTTTTGAATTTTTACATGGGTTTTATTAGATGCTACAGGTTTCTGAGAGTCAAATATCTTACTTGCTTGACCACATGTCTTTCCTGAACCTTCAGTTCTACTCTCTTAAAGTTGTAAGTAGGCTCTGAGTATCTGTCCTTAACCTCCTTAGTAAATGCAAAAAGAAAATATTAATTGCTGAAAGGCTACTCCCAACTCAAGTATAACTACTGTAACTTTATATGATTGCTTTTTTTGGGGAGGGATGAGGGGCAGAGTAAGAGGTAGAGAGTGAATCTTAAGCAGTCTCCATGCCCAGTATGAGACCAACATGGGGCTCAATCTCACAACCCTGAGATCATGACCTGAGCTGAAATCAGGAGTCAGACTTAACCAACTGAGCCACCCAGGCACCAAATGAGTACTTTTTAAAATAATAAACCTTCTCTATGTTTTATAATGTATTAACATGCTATTTTATCTATTTCATAAAAATTATCATTCCTTTCAGTGTTTATTCAATAACAAGGATTGTATTTCCACCTATTTGTATTATAAATTTAACATTGAGATTTTACATATAATATTTTTTTTCTCCCATAATTCCCTATATTTGGATTCAAAGTAGTTTATAATTTGGTTTGAGCAAAAATCTCAAACATTTCTATGCCTCCACGAATATTGAGTTGGTATAATCATCATCTTGATCATAATAAAAACTAAATATGTGCCTTTCCATCTATAAACTTTTTAAATATGTATAAATATTCTGTGATATAGGTGAAATTTTCATTCTACATACATATAAAAATTAAAGCTAATAATATAAAGACAATTTATAATCATGCAGAGGGTAAGGGGTTCAAATCTAAGTCTGGTTTACATTTTAGTTAATAAACTAAAGGAAGCAACTGATGGTTATACTTCTCTCCTTTGTTGCCAACCTAATCAGAATGGGTGGCTTTTTATACATAAAGAAATAACAAATTATAAAAATGCAATTCACAAAATAATATTGAACAATTACTGAGAATGCACTTTCCATTGCCCCCACACTCTCTTAATATTTCTCAAGAAAAATCCTCTATATTGTGTACATTGCTTTTAAGTCAGAGTAATTGCCTCAATGGCAATTGGATAGAACATAAACAATGAATATTGTTTACTTATGTAAGTGTCTCTGCAATGCTACTCCACATATTTCAGTCAGAAAAAAATATATAGGGGCACCTGGGTGGCTCAGTGGTTTAAGCCTCTGCCTTCAGCTCAGGTCATGATCTCAGGGTCCTGGGATAGAGTTCTGCATTGTGCTCTCTGCTCAGCAGGGAGCCAGCTTCCCCCTTTCCCTCTGCCTGCCTCTCTGCCTACTTGTGATCTCTCTCTCTCTCTGTCAAATAAATAAATAAAATTAAAAAAATATATAAAGATTAAGAGACAGATTATTATTAATATACTCTCATAACTAGTGGTTGTGGCTCACTAGCTACAGTCATTTTGTAAGTCCAATTTACTTCTCTTCACAACCTGACTGAAAAGAGTAATAGTCCACAGGACTCTGAGTTTACTCTTTAAGTGTTAATGGAAACAATATGTATTTTTCACAAACTGTGTGATAAGCAGTTACACTGAATTCAATTTTATACTCTAATATAAAATTTTTCAATGAACACCCAATGCATGTCTTGTGCAATTGTTCAAATAATTCTCTCAGGTATGTGTTTAATTTTTTTAATATATACATTTTAAATTGTAGTGGATATTGTTAAATTGTCATTCCAGGATTGATATGAAAATCCATCTTTTCTCTTTCAACAAAAGTCAGCTTAATTGTCCTCATTTTACACTTTAAAAAATGAACTACTGAGTGACTTTTAGAGGATCACAGTTAAGTCACTGCAAGCAGCAGAACTAGTAACGTGTTATTTAACCTCCATGTATTTGTGGCCATTCCAAATTTTTTCTTGTGGTTGACTTCTAGTTTCATAGTTTTATGGTCAGAAATGATGCATTGTATGACTTTGATATTCTTGAATTTGTTGAGGTTGTTTTGTGGGCTAATATGTGATCCATTTTGGAGAATGTTCCATTGGCACTTGGAAAGAATGTGTATTATACTGTTTAGGATGGAATGTTCTGACTATAACTATTAAATTTCTCTGGTCCAGTGTGTTATTCAAAGCCACTGTTTCCTTATTGATTTTCTGTTTAGATGTTATGTCCATTGATGTATGTGGGATGTTAAAGTCCCCTAATATTATTGTATTATTATCAATATTGATTAGTTCCTTTATGCTTGTGTTTAACTGTTTTATGTATTTGGGTGATCCTATGTTGGGTGCATAAATAGTTACAATTGTAAAATCCTGTTGTTGGATTATCCCCTTTGTTATTATATAGTATCCTTCTTTGTCTCTTGCTACAGTCTTTTTTTTAAAGTCTATCTTTTTGGATATAAATATTGCTACTCCAGCTTTCTTTTGACATCCATTTGCATGATAGATATTTCTCTATTCCCTCCCTTTCAATCTGCAGATTCCTTTAGTTCTACAATGAGTCTCTTGTAGGTAGCATATAGATGCATTTTGTTTTTATCCATTCCGTTACCCTGTGTCTTTTGATTGAGTATTTAGTCCATTTATATTTAAAGTAATTATTGATAGATATGTATTTATTTTCATTTTATTGTTTGTTTTGCGGTGGTTTCTGGAGATTTTTCTCTAAACCTTTCTTGTCTTTCTCTCTTTTATGTTTTGCTGATTTTTTTGGTGATACATATGGATTTCTTTCTTTTTATTCTTTGCATATTTTTTAGTGTTTTTGATATATAGTTACCATTTGGTCTGTATATAATCTCTTTTGCATATATCAGTCTATATTAAGTTGATGGTCATTTAAGTTTGAATCCATTCTTTATTACTCTCCTCTCCATATTTTAGGTATATGTTGTTATATTTCATGTCTTTTTATTTTGTAAGTTCCTTGACTCATTTTTTACAGAAATATTCATTTTCACTGCTCTTGTGTTTCCTATCTTTATATTGACACTTTTCATCTCTCCTTTCTACTCAAGAGTCCCTTTTAATATTTCTTGAAAGGCTGGTTTAGTGGTCATGAACTTCTTTATTTCTTTTTAAAGATTTTATTTATTTATTTGAGAGAGAGAGATACAGAGAGAGAGTATAAGCAGGGGCAAGATGTGGGGCTCGACTCCAGGGTCCCAGGATCATGACCTGAGCTGAAGGCAGATACTCAACTGATTGAGCCACCCAGGCACCCCATGAATTCCTTTAGTTTTTGTTTGCCTGGAAAACTTTTTATCTCTCCTTCTATTCTGAATGATAGCCTTGCTGGATAGAGTATTCTTGGCTGCAGATTTTTCTCCTTCACGACTTTGACTACATTATTCCACTCCCTTCTGTCTTGCAAAGTTTCTACTGAAAAAAATCTCTTGCTAGCCTTATGGGGTTTCCCTTGAGAGTTACTGTCTTTTTCTGTCTTCCTGCTTTTTTTTTTATCATTACATTTTGCCAATTTAATTATAATATGTCTTGATGTGGGTCTGCTTTTATTGATTTTGATGGGAGTTCTCTGGCCTCCTGAATCTGGATTTTGTTTCCTTGCCCAGAATAGGGAAGTTCTCAGCTATTATTTTTTTCAAATAAATTTTCTGCCCCCTTTCTCTCTCCTTTTCTTCTGGGACTTCTATAATACAAATATTATTACATTTGATCTCCACAACCCTCTTAAGTTTGTTTTACAGATTTGTAATACATTTAGATTTTCTTTTTGTCATAATCTGCATTCCATCTTGATATCCCCCAAACTCCTAAATAATTTTGTGTTAATTTGCATATAGTAAAGTTAATCCTTTGTACTGTAAAGTTCCATGGGTTTTGGCAAATGCATAATGCCATGTGCCCACCATTACTATATCATATGGGATATTATACAGTCCAAAAATGTACCCTGTATTTTACCTATTTAACATGCTCCTCATTCCTCTTAGCAAGAATCATTGATCTTTTTTACTATATTTACAATTTAGCCTTCTCCACAATGTCATATAATTGGAACCATACAATATGTAGCCCTTTCACTGGATTCTAACACTTAACAACACGCATTTAACGTTTATTCATGTCTTTTTGTTTTTTGATCACTCTTTTTTCAATCACTGAATAAAATTCCCTGTATGGATTTACCCCAATTTCTTTATCAATTCATATGTTGAAGGACACCATTTTTACTTCTAGATTTTGTAATTATAAAAAATCTACTATAAATATTCATGGGCAAGTTTTTGTGTGGACATACTTTTCAAATCAATGGAGTAAATATTTAGGAATATGATTAGTGGATCATATGATAAAAGCACAGGTAGTATAGTAAGAACCTGCAAATTTGTCTTCCAAAAAGCTCCACAATTTTTAATTCCCATCAGATATGAAGGGCATTTCCTATTTCCTATACCTTTGTCAACATTTGATGTCATCAATTTTGGGATCTTAGACATTCTAATAGATATATAATAGCACTTCACTATTGTTTAACTTTCAATTCCCTAGTAACAAATGCTGTTGAGCATTTTTCCTTATGCGAACTTGTCATCTATTTATATTATTATCTCAGTTGTCTTTTGCTACTTTTTATTGGCTTGTTTTCATATTGTTGAGTTTTAAGAATTGTTTGTACATTTTGGTTACAAGTCTTTTACCATGTATTGCCTTTGTACTTAATTTTTCCAAGTCTGTGGCTTATCTTTTTATGTTAAGTGTCTTTTGTAGAGCAGAGAATTTTAATTTTTAATAAATATGAATTTCTCATTTTTTTCTTTCATGGATTGTACTTCTAGTTTGTATTTAAAAACTCATTGCCAAACACAAGGTCACCTAGACTTTCTCCTCTATTTTGTTCTAGAAACTGTATCATTTTCTATTTTAACTTGGGTCTATGTTCTATTTTGAGTTAATTTTAGCACAAGATGTAAAGATCATGTTTAGGTTTATCTTTTGGACATGAACATCCAGTTGGTCTACAATCATTTGTTGAAAGCACTATCCTTTCTTTATTGAACTGATTCTTCTCCATTTCAAAGATCAGTTAACTATATCTGTGTGTGTCAGCTCTTCAGCTCTCTCTTCTGTTCCATTAATCAATGCAGCCTTTCTTTCACCACAACTAAGCAGTCTTGATTTCTGTAGCTTTACAATAATCTCACAGTGTGAGTCCTCTGATCTTGTTTTTCTTCAGTACTGTTTTAGCAATTTTTGGTGTTTTGTCTTTCCATCTAAGCTTTAGAATCAGTTTGTAAATATCCGCAAAATAACTTATTGAAATTTTGGTTGAGATTGCATTGAATCTATAGATCAAGTTGGGAATAATTGACATCTAACAACGTTGCATTTTCCTATCCATAAACAAAGAACATGTCTCTATTTAGTTATATCTACTTCGATTTGTTCATTAAAGTATTAGAGCTTCCTCATACACTTTTTGTGCTTATTTTTTTAGATTTACATATAAGCATTTCTCCTTTTTACATGCTAATATAAGTTGCATGTTTTTTTTTTTTAATTTCCAATCCCAAACTTTCATTTCTTGTATCTAGAAAAGAAATTGATTTTGCATAATAAACTTGTATCCTGTGACCCTATAATAATGCTTTTTAATTCTAGGCTTTATTTATTTATCAACCTTTCAGATTTTCAGCATAGACAATGCCATCTGTAAAGAATAGTTTTAATTTTTATTATTTGGTCTATATACTTTTATATCCTTTATGTAGTAGCAAGGCTTTCCAGTATGATGTTGAATAATAATGATGAGAAGAGATGGCCTTGCTCTTTTCCCAGTCCTGGGAGGACGGGGGAACCCAGTTTGTCATCCTAAAGCATGATGTGGTTTGTAGGATTTTTGTGGATATTCTCTATCAAGTGTTATATTTTGTAAAGTGTTTTCTGTAACATTTGATAGGAGCATATGAATTTCCTAGTCTGTAGATGTGATGGATTACTTACATAGATTAATGTCACTTGTTGAAACTGCCTTGTATACCTGAATAAACTTTCTGTAAAATTATTTTTATACATATTGGATTTGATTTGCTAATGTTTTGCTAAGGGGTTGACATCTATATACATGAGAGATTTTGGTATGTAGTTTTTCTATCTGGTAATCTTTTCTGCTTTTTGGCTTTAGGACCCTTCTGGTGATATTGAATGAATTAGGTTAAGGTCTCTCTCTCTTTTATTTTCCAAAGAGACTATAAAGGTTTGGTAACATTTCTTCATTAAATGTTTGCCAAAATTTACCAATATAACCATCAGTGGCAGATTATTTCTTTTTTGGGAGGGTGGTGATTATTGATTCAATTTCTTAGCACATATGGCTTATTTAGACTATTTCTCATTGTGTGAGTTATGATAGTTTCTGTCTTTCATGAAACTGGTTCATTTTATCTCAATTACCAAATTTTGTAACATAGAGTTGTTTATAGTTTTCCTTTAGTATCCTTTTTATTTTTGTGGGATCACACTGATGATCTTCCATTATTTATTTATGTTGGAATTTGTGTCTTCTTCCTTTTTTCTTGGTTAACCTAGATAGAGATTCAACATTTTTATAATCCGTTCAAAAGAGCCAGCTCTGTGTTATGTTGCTTTTCTCTACTGATTTCCTATTTTTTAATCCATTGATTTCTGCTTTTTTTTTTTTTTCCTATTGATTGCTTCTGTTTGTTTTAGACTTTACTTGTTTTTCTTTTCTAGGATGTTGAGGTAAAATAATAGGTTATTGACTTTGAAGATTTTTTCTAATATTATGTCTTTAATAGTATGTATTTCCATCTAAGCACTGACAACAGTATATTTCAATTAGCTATTAAAGTCCATCATTAGTTTCAGATGGTCAATTGATTTTAGTAGTTTGAACATAGGATGTGGGGAAATTGGAGACAAGAAATTTTCTTGTAAAAACATTAAAATGCTTCTATCTCACAACTTAGTTATCTAGTTAGATGCTTATCTCATGTGATCTGAAAGCACTGTGTGCTTTCCTTGTATTACACAGGATTAATGCTCAGGCCTAACTATCTGCTTATTGAGAACATGAGTTTAATGAAAGTGGAGTTAAGACCTCTGTTTATCACCATTGTAGGATTAACATCTAGGACAGTGCCAGACACAGAGAAGGGATTCAAAAGAAGAATAAAATTTAACCATTATTTAATACTTTTACAGACAGCCCATTCTCACAATACCTCAGAAGACAATACATAGTAAATTCACACCATAATTTTAATGCGATTTAAGTCAGCTTCTGAACTTGCCAGCTCATTTTCCTGGTTAATTCTTTTTTTTTTTTTTTTTAATTTTACTAGTGAAATTTAAACATGGACATTATTAAAATAAAAATTTTTATGGAACTGGAAGACTCTGAATAGACAAAGAATCCAGAAAAAGAAAAGCAAAGTTGGAGGTATCATGATTCCAGACTTCAAGCTATATTACAAAGCTACAGACATCAAGGCAGTATGATAATGGCATAAAAACAGACATATAGAACAGAATAGTAACCCAGAAATGAATCCACAACTACATGCTCAACTAATCTTAGACAAAGCAGGAAAGGATATCCAATGGAAAAAGACAGTCTCTTCAACAAATGGTGTTGGAAAAACTGGATGACAACGTGCAGAAGAATGAAACTGGACCAATTTCTTACACCATACACAAAAATAAATTCAAAATGCTTGAAAGCTCTAAATGTGAGACAGGAATCCATCAAAATAATAGAGGAGAAACCAGGCAGCAACCTCTCTGATCTCCGCCTTAGCAATTTCTTACTAGACACATCTCTGGAGGCAAGGGAAACAAAAGCAGAAATGAACTATAGGACTTCATCAAGATGAAAAACTTCTGCAAGTAATGGAAACAATCAAAAAAACTAAAAGGCAGCCTATGGAATGGAAAACATATTTGCAAAAGACATATTTGATAAAGGGTTAGTAGCCAAAATCTAAAGAACTTATCAAATTCAACACCCCAAAAAACCCAAATAATCCGATGAAGAAACGGGCAGATGACATGAGAAGACATTTTTCCAAAGAAGACATCCAGATGGCTAACAGATACATTAAAAGATTCTCAACATCATTCATCATCATGGAAATACAAATCAAAACCACAATGAGGTATTACCTCACATCTGTCTGAATGGCCAAAATTAACAACACAGGAAACAACAGACGTTGACTGTGGAGGATGCAGAAAAAGGGGAACCCTCTTACACTGTTAACTGGTGAAGCCACTCTGGAAAACAATATGGAGGTTTCTGAAAAAGTTAAACAGAGAACTACCCTATGACCCAACAATTGCACTGCTAGGTATTTGCCCAAAGGATACAAAAATACAGACCTGAAGGGGCACATGCACCCTGACGTTTATAGCAGTACTATAAGCAATAGCCAAACTATGGAAAGAGCCCAAGTGTCCATCAATTGATGAATGGATAAAGAAAAAGTGGGGAAAGAAAAATACCGTATAATTTAGCTCATGTGGAATTTAAGAAACAAAACAGATGAATATAGTGGCCTTCGAAGGGAAAGAGAGAGAGAGAGAAGAAAACCATAAGAGACTCTTAACTATTGAGAACAAACAGGATTGATGGAGGAGATGGGTGGGGGTGGGCTAAATGGATGATAGGTATTAAGGAGGGCCCTTATTGTGAGGAGCACTGGGTGTTGTATATAAGTAATGAATCACTAAATTCTACTTCTGAAACCAATATTATATATATATATATATATATATATATATATATATATATATATATATTATATATTAACTAACTAGAATCTGAATAAAATTTTGGAAAAAATAAATAAAAACAAATTTCTAAGCCTTTAGGCTTTCCAAGTTTGAGGGAACACCCAAGATACAAATTCAGTCCATCTTAACTGGATCCACATTTGAAATGAGTTACAACTGAACTATGGCTGGAAATCCCACGGTTATTAATTAATACTTATAATACTAATCTGCTTCTCCAAGTAACATATTTTCTATAGAATTAGTTCAGCAGATGAGCAGTATGACAAGATGTTTTCTTTGTTTTTCTGTCACTTAGTTTTATAGCGTCTTTAAATGGATCTTTGTGTGACTAACTGTGAGTAACTAAACTGAAAAGTCTCTTTCGTCATAAACCTAAGAGTCCTAAGCCATACGACTTCTTGACGTCTTTCCCAATAATGGATTTTGACTTCCAATACTGATTTTATTTCATTTTTAAATTTACTTAGCTCTCAAATATTTTAAATTTCATAGACCTTAAGATGAAGTTACAGTATTAATTATGTGATTATATTACACAGACACATGTTGAATATTTTTCTTTTTTTTTTAAGATTTTATTTATTTATTTGACAGAGAGAGAGAGATCATAAGTAGGCAGAGAGGCAGGCAGAGAGAGAGGAGGAAACAGGCTCCCTGCTGACCAGAGAACCAATGCGAGACTGGATCCCAGGACCCTGAGAT
The DNA here is from genome assembly GCA_028534135.1 of Potos flavus. Lineage (NCBI taxonomy): Eukaryota > Metazoa > Chordata > Mammalia > Carnivora > Procyonidae > Potos > Potos flavus. Next base: position 79,549,472 of record CM052886.1, on the reverse strand, counting down.
CATGACCTAAGCTGAAGGCAGAGGCTTAACCCACTGAGCTACCCAGGCACCCCATGGAATATTTTTCTTGTTTTAGCTCCTCCTATACCTTTGGTACAATTATCTTTGATAATTTTCTTAAGAAAATCTTTAATTATTCTATTATCGAAGATAATAAAATATGAATATTATTATATTATTATAAAAATATGATATTACTCATCATTTGATTTATTCCTTCTCTATTTAACAAACTTTTTTTCAGATACTGTTCTAGGAACTAGGAAAATAATAGTGAACTAAGGAGATATAACTTTTGCTCCAAATGCAACTTATATTCTAGAATAATGGTACCAAGGAAGTGATTAAATATTTAAACCTAGTGAAACATAGTTTTAACTCCTCCATTTATGAAAGAATAAAAGACAGAGATTAAAAAAAGAAGAGAGAAAAACAAAACAGAAGAAGAAAAAGATGAGTTTTATGAAAATTTTAGTTTTCCTTTCTTGAGTTCCGTGATAACTAAAAATGTAGTGAACCTGACACAATTAGACTTGAACATTTCTGAAAGGTTGACTTCTCACTGAAATAAAATTTTAATTTCCTGATTTTAAATAAATTCTATGTCTAATAGAATATTATTCTATCTCTTTAAATTTGATATAACCAAAAATATTATGTTAAGATAGCTCTATTTTTGATTGCCACATAATAATAGGTTAAGGAATAATAGCTTTTTCATCATCTAGCTAAATCATTTTACACCACACCTCATTGATCAACCAAAACAGCAATAGAAGAAAATTAGTTTAGATCTCTACTCGTAACTCTAAGGACTAATATATAACTTTATTATTACAATTCTCTGCTGGATAGACTTTAGATTTGTGCAATCCATTTGATTTAAACTCCAGTTGCCAAGTGACTAATTTTAAACTACATAACTCTAAATCCTCTTATTCATATTGTACATGCTTTTAAATTTCTTTACTTGTTTCTGATAGCCTTTTGAATTGGTTTTGAGAAGGATTACATTTGTTATAATATTAATGTTATTCTCGAATACCATGGTTTTATGTTAAGTGCCTCATAAAATATTTGACCGTCATTAATTAAGAAATAAAAAAAATATGAGCCCTTTGTTGCAAAGAATGGCAAAAATTACAGTCAGGCAGTGTGGAAAAGAATATTGATAATTTTTGTTATTGTTGTTGCTATGTTTTTAAATAAAATAGTTGTCACCGAAAGTGATTTATTTTGCTCTGCATGGAATTAACTTCTTAATGAAACAGTTTGTGGAATTACTTTTCATAGTTTTTGTAGCAATAGGTAAGTATGCACTGAAGCAAGTGCAAAAAAAAAAAATTATTTGTTGAAGATAGTCCACACTTCAAAATACACTGGGATTGCTTCAAGCTTGGAGAACTTCCTCAATTTTGAGGCCATTTCTTAGCACCCCAAAAAAATTGAGATGTGCTGAATCCCTTCAGGAGTCTGGAGAGTGGATGCTGTACTCTAAAGCCTACTGATAACTGATTTATAAACACATCAGGTTCAACTTTTGACACCGCTGCTTCTACAAGGCAGGAAATTAAAACAGCAAACTAATATTTCTGATCTTTTTATATAATGCATAAATAACCTTATTATTAGAGCAATCTATTAGCTCCTCTCCAAAATGAAGGGTTTTTTAAAAATATTTTTTTATTTATTTTAGAGAGAGAGAGAGAGAAGAGGGGAGGGGAGGGGCAGAGGGGGGGAGAGAGAGAGAGAGAGAGAGAGAGAATCTCAAGCAGACTCTCTGGTGAGCTCAGAGTAAGATATGGGATCAATATCACAAGCCTAAGATCATGACCTGAGCCAAAATCAACCAACGGAGCCACCCAGGCGCCCCTCCAAAAAGGAGTTTTTAGTTGTTGAGTCTTTTTATTATTTGCTGTTGAAAAATCAGGGGTGGGGTGCCTGAGTGGCTCAGTGGGTTAAGCCTCTGCCTTTGGCTCAGGTCATGATCTCAGGGTCCTGGGATCGAGCCCCGCATTGGCCTCTCTGCTCAGCAGGGAGCCTGCTTCCCCCTCTCCCTCTGCCTGCCTCTGTGTCTACTTGTGATCTCTCTCTCTCTCTGTCAAATAAATAAATAAAATCTTAAAAAAGAAAAATCAGGGGTAATTATTTTTCACCAAGTGACTGGCTGATCAGCATTTCTTCATCTATTTTTCTATATAAACTGCCAGAAAGAATCTATGGATTAAAGGCATTTACAGAAGAGTTCTAATGGTTTGATGTGGAAATTTGAAAATCCAACTCCTCCAGATAAACAAGGAATTAAAATAGACACTTGTTTTGTTATATTTATGCCTGAATGCCTAAAACCATATTCTACTATCTATTCTTTAAAAACAAAGTGTCCTCCAAGGGATAAATAGATAAAGAAGTTAAGGCATATACACATGCGCGCGCACGCGCACACACACACACACACACACACACACACACACACACAATGGAAAGCCGTGAGAAAGGAAATCCTGCCATTTGCAGCAGCATGGATGGACCTTGGAGGCATCATTCTAAGTAAGATAAGTCAGACAGAGAAAGACAAATACTGTATAATATCACTAATCTGTGTAATCTATAAAAGCCATACTTGTTAAAACAGAGTAGAATGGTGGTTACCAGGGCTTGGGGTTGGGGGAATTGGGCAGATATTGTGTAAGAGCACAAACCTGCAACTAGTAGATAAAAAAATCCTGGGCATCTATGCACATCATAGAGATTATAATCAACAAATACCATATTATAAACTTCAAAGTTGGTAAGAAATTGGATTTAATTGTTTTCACAAATTCTGACAGAAGACAAATGATAATGAAGTAAAATGATAGAAATGTTAACTAATACTATCCTGGTAATCATATTACAATATATTAATGTATCAAATCAGCGTGTTTTACACTTTGAATTTACATGATGTTATACTCTAGTTATCTCTCAATAAAAAAGAAAGAATAATAACAACCAAAAAACATTTTTTTTAAGATTTTATCTGACAGAGAGAAAGAGATCACAAGTAGGCAAAGAGGCAGGCAGAGGGAGAGGGGGAAGCAGGCTGCCCGCTGAGCAGAGAGCCAGATGCGGGGGAGGGGGGGGTCCTGGATGCCAGGACCCTGAGATCACAACCTGAAGGCAGAGGCAGAGGTTTTAACCCACTGAGCCATCCACGCTCCCCAACCAAAAAATTCTTTCTTCTATATTTCACTCTAATCATCTTTTATAGTTGTGCATTATAAACTTAGTCTTTGCAATAGGCCTGGAATTATTTCTAACCTTGCAGAGTTTTTTTTCTTGTCTCCAAATTTCCCCACATTCTATGTTCAAACTACTAAAATCAATAGACCATCTGAAACTAGTGATGAACTTTAATAGCTAATTGAAATATACTGTTGTCAGGTTGCTACCAGCTTATCAATGGCTTGGCACACTGGTTAAGAGCACAGGTTCTGGGTCAGATTTTTGAGTTTGAATTCTGACTCAGCCAGTTAATAGCTGTGAGATCTAGAGAAAATCACTTATACTTGTAAAGCTTCAGTTCTCTCATTTTTGAAAGGAGGGCAATGATACTTAATTCAAAGGATTTTTGAAGATTAAATGCAATAATGCCTGAAAAGTATTCTGTATAGCATGAGAATAATATGTAAGTATTTAACAATTGCAAGCAATTATTGTTATTAAGTATCATCCAATACACAATAAACAATAACTAAAATACTGAGGGAGAGAAATGTTCTCTGCACTAAGAGTGACTGAGTCTGTAGATAACTTTATGTCCCTCATATATACAGATTAATCAGAATAATTTCAAAACACTGAGTTTTTACCCATATGAATCAAACACTGACGATTATTCATGCAATTAACTTTAGATCTTGATATAATTTGATTTTAATGTATTGGACTTTAATTATATTTGGCATGGGCAAGACTTTTTAAATTTTTTTAAAATTTTTGCATTTTAAGATAGATGCTGCCTTTATTTACTTCTGTTGTTAAGAGTTCTAATTTTTATAGATATATATTTATAATTCAAATGAACATGTAAAATGAATCAATGGAAAATGGGAAAGCAAAATTGGCACTGGTGAGATACTTACAATGTTTGAATTACGAATTAAATCATTAGCCTGTATTATTTTAATGAACTTCAATATCATCTAGGTCTTATTAGTCTCCTCATGCTACAGATGAGGAAAATGAGGTTTGGACTGGATAAGGAGCTCACTGACAATCACAAACTGGTATCATACTGTTTTGAATGACAAATATTTACTATTTAAGTGTTGGGGCAAAAAGAAAATGTGACATAGTTAAGACTCACAATAGAGCCTGAAGGTTTTTATAATCTTTATGTTAATTTTGTAAAATTAATGGGTTTTTTTGGTAAACTTTATGTCACCGAGCATGGGATGTGCTGAATTTAATTCTAGAAAGAGGTTGACAAAGTTTTTTTTCTTTAAGGGGTCAGATAATAAATATTTTAGGCTTTGCATGTGATATGTTTCTGTGGCATATTGTCTAATTTTTTGTTTTCTTTTGTTCTTGTTTTTACAATACTTCAAATATGTAAATACCATTCTTAGCTGTAGATCACATGTAAAGAATTGGTTAGCTGGATTAACCTTGTGGGACATTGTTTCTTGACTCCTGGTCTAGAACAAAAATAATTTTTAACCATTTATTACAATGTAAGTGCTTGGATAAATAGGCAGATACATGAAATAGTCTGAAGAATAGAATAGAATAGAAGCATGAAATGGTAGTGACTAAATTATATGCTATTTTAGTATTGAATTCAAAGCACATTAATATACACATGCATATTTTATATAATAAGTAGATAAGTAAAATAGTTTATAATTCTGTCTTATATAAGGGGCATTGTTCTTTTGGATATGTGTATTCAGAAAAAGTCACATTTATTTAGCACCTGAGCCCACAATGTTAGAAAAATATTAGCGTGTTTTTCTGTCATATTGCTTTTATCAAATGGTTTTTGTTTTAAGGATCATTATAAATTAATATTAAAAAAAGACATTGTCTTTCATTTTATTCTGTGCTAACAAATAACAATTTAAAGAAAATTTAACAAATTGTTTAATGTATTTATTTTTTTTTGTTTTTTTGTTTAATGTATTTAAATGTTTTAAAAGCCTATAGGAAGCTGATATGTTTCTTTCTTGGAATAATGCTGATTTTGTTATTAACAATATGACCTCTTTTATGTATGAAACAGGAAGCTCCAAGTCATATTGACAGATCACTACTAGTTATTGTTATGATCACATTTGTATATTTATTTTATTTATTCATGCATCCAAAACTAGTTTTCAAGAAAATATTTCATATCAAATTTTATGCCAGTCACTTTACAAGGCAATTGGTATAATATATAACTGTGAGAGAGATAAACAATTACATAAATACATTTTGTTGCACTATGAAAGAGAATACAGGAATTAAGATAATGCTACCTATATTTCAGGAACATGTGGGGTCAATGAGTTGGTAAAAGCTGAAACTGGCCAGATAAGAAGCCTCCAGATAAAGGAGAACTTTAATAATGAATTGTGCTTTGCACCAAGAAAAATGATCCAATTGTTGGTATTTAAAAAAGTTGTGGACAACATGATATTTCTATTGATTGTATGTAGGCAGTGAGGAGAACTTAAGAAAATTGTCCAGTTTATTAGAGTGGCCATCTGTACGGATTGGTGCAATTCATTGAAACTGGGAACATGTGAGAAAAATACTGTTTTGATGTTAATTATGTTGAGCTTTAACTGTCTGTGAGGTATCCAAGGGAGGAGGCCCAGAGGATACTCACCACAGAAATATTTCGAGGAAGATAGATGTTAGGGAAAGTCCAGCATATGGTAGGTATTAGAATCACAGAATTGGGGACGCCTGGGTGGCTCAGTTGGTTAAGTAGCTGCCTTCGGCTCAGGTCATGATCCCAGGTTCCTGGGATCGAGTCCCACATCGGGCTCCTTGCTTGGCAGGGAGCCTGCTTCTGCCTCTGCTTCTGCCTCTGCCTCTGCCTGCCTCTCTGCCTGCTTGTGCTCTCTCTCTGACAAATAAATAAATAAAATCTTTAAAAAAAAAAAAAAAAAGAATCACAGAATTGGTGAATTATCCCTCTGAGGAGAGAAAGGAACATAGGAATGAACTCTGGGAAATAATAGTATCTTACATAAAGGTCTTATACAATTAATATATGTATATTTTTATTCTGTTTCAAACATTATTTTATACGGTGTTGTATATATTTTGGTAAGATGGTTTCTATCTTTTTTTTTAAGATGGTTTCTATCTTGATGAATTTTATACAAAATAAGAAAATAGGAAAACAGCAATATACTGTATGTAGAGTACTTAATCACAAGAGTGTCATTTGGAGAAAGCATTTATGCTGTACTAAAGCCCTAGAGATATATGTAGGGGAACATACAGGGATCTACCAAATTTAAATAATCATATACATCAAAACAGTGCCTGGTTTTAAAAAACAGACACTTTATCAAGCTGTAGTGATATTTATACAATTTCATTGCTTTGAGTTACCATCAAAATATATAACAGTCCAGGACTTAAAAAAATCACAAATGAAAGTTAAAAAGAAATGTCAATATTTTAATGAGAACTATGCCATAGAAAACAATATGAAAGAAGCCAGAATGAGATCATTGTGAGGATAATGTCATCGTAAGATGAGTGTTTGTTCTATATTCCAACTCTTAAAATTAGTTTGCAGGAGCCAATGATTGAAAGACCAAATTCTAATGAAAAGCGCAGTATAAAAAGTAATTATAAAATCAAAGCCAATTGTTTGTATGAAAGTTTTTGTATATTTAAAACTTATGAGAATATGAACCTATAATTTTCCCTCCTATAATTGAGAGCTATATTTTCTTTCAGTTTTCTTTATGTATTTGGTTTTTCATTTTTTAATAAAATTGTAAGATTATTTTCATAAGTTAATTGATAGAGTAGAAAACTGCATTGACAAAGTTAATTTCTATTCTTTCTTTCTCTTATAACCACCAGAGGTGATCATTATTAAAAAATATGTAAACATTTCTAGTGTTCTCCATGACTATACCACCATATAGGTTTTGAGCTTATTATATTTATTCTGGTTCTCATATGTTTAAAAAATACAATCCTACTACACAGGATTACTTGTACCATTGTATTTCTTCAATATATATTTCTTTCAAAGGAAGTATTTTGATGACTATGCTTAATAATCAATTAACAACTGTCTTTTAAAAAATTTAGTAGCTCGTGTCTTCTGGGTGGCTCAGTTGGTTAAGTGTCTGCCTTCAGCTCAGGTCATGATCCCAGAATCCTGGGATCCAGCCTCATGTTGGGCTTTCTGCTCAGCGGGGAGCCTGTTTCTCTCTCTCCCTCTGTAGCTTCCCCTGCTTGTGCACGGGCTCTCTCTCTCTCCCTGTCAAATAAATAAAAATCTCAAAAAAAATTTAGTAGCTGGATAATATTTCAGAGCATGGAGAATCAACAATTGATAGAACTCCTATAATGGACTTATTTTCTGTTAGTTTAAATATTGCAAAGAGTGACAAATATTATTAAATATGTCTTATTTTTTGGTGCATTTGTTTATATAAGAGGGATACTAAAAGTTAACTTTTACAATCATAGATTCATAATTTTTTAAATATTTTATTTATTTTAAAGAGGATGAAAGAGCACATGAGCAGAGGGGCAGAGGGAGATGGAGAAGCAGGCTCCCTTCTGAGCAGAGAGCCTGACACAGGCCTGGATCCTAGGACCCTGAGATCATGACCTGAGCTAAAGGCAGATGCTTAACCGACTGAACCACCCAGATGCCCCTAGATTAATAATTTTTAAAGTATAATTAATGGCGCCTGGGTGGCTCAGTGGGTTAAAGCCTCTGCCTTCGGCTCAGGTCATGATCTCAGGGTCCTGGGATCGAGCCCCGCATCGGGCTCTCTGCTCAGCGGGGAGCCTGCTTCCCTCTCTCTCTGCCTGCCTCTCTGCCTACTTGTGATCTCTCTCTCTCTCTCTGTCAAATAAATAAATAAAATCTTTAAAAAAAAATAAAATAAACAAAATAAAGTATAATTAATACTGTCAAATAATATCCAAGAACATTATAGCAATAAATAATCCTAGCAATATATGAACATGACTCTATCTATATGCTCTTACCTCACTCTCATTAGTTATTAATGCACCTTAAAATATTTAATTATTTAACCAATGAAAATAATTTTTACATGGAAATATAAAAAATATTCCAAATTGTTTGAGTCAACCTTGGATGAAAATATAATAAACATATTAATATGTTATATTATATAGAGATTAACATAAAACATATTAATAATATGTTGACTTTCTATTCATATAATTCTATAGCAGTTTTGAGTAACAATCAAAGCTTATTGTAGTTATTGAGATATTTTTACTATAAAGATTGTGGACAAAAAGCACTTGGTTAAATATAACACATCAGTTTAATACAGATTCACCGTGCTAGCAGTATAAATGCACTAACCCAATAAGGTAAAGTTCTGTTTTAATTTTATCTTTGTACATTCTATATCTAACCAAGAATCGAGATTCCTGGGCAATTTGGCAATTTGCTTGCAAATATTCTCCTGTGAACTTTAATTGCAATGGGTTTATTGTAATCCACTATGCAAAGCAATTCTTAGATTTGAGATTATGATTACTACAATAGCTATATACATGTTTGCATTGAACTTTTTAGAGAAAATTGAACTATTCATCAATGTTGTTATATTAAACGTACTACAATGATTTTTTTTTTTAAGATTTTATGTATTTATTCGGAGAGGAGAGGAGAGAGATCACAAGTAGGCAGAGAGGCAGGCAGAGAGAGAGGGGGGAAGCAGGCTCCCCGCTGAGGGGAGAGCCTGATGCGGGACTCGATTCCAGGACCCCGAGATCATGACCCGAGCTGAAGGCAGAGGCTTTAACCCACTGAGCCACCCAGGCGCCCCAATGACTGATTTTTTTATAAGTATTCCCAATGGTATTCAAATTATGTAGATATCTTTAGAGTAAGAAAAATAATTTTTAAGCTTTTTATTACTAGATTTATGAAAAATAAAGTATGCTTGGAATAAAATAATTTTACACAAAGTAAAATATCGCTTTTTCATAATATAGATGAGGCAATGTTTACCTTTTAGATTTTTACATATTTTCATGTTTCTAATAATTGTTTAACAATTTGCCTACATTTTATGTAATATTTTTGTGTGGATATTAATTTTTTGTATTGGGATATTAACCCTTTGCCCAAGTTATATATCAAAATAATTTCCTTCGGAATATAATATATTTACTGATTTTGGTTTGGTCTTTTTCCATCCAGAAAGAAAAATCAATAATGTTTTCTTTTATGGCCTTTATAGTTCTTGCATCCCTTAACTGGACCTTCACTGGAAACAGTCACATAAACACCCCTCAATTTTTCCTAATATTTTACAGTTTTGCAAATAATGGTTTATAAATGAGACTATGAAGTATTAGAAAAAATTAAGAAGAATTTATATAACTAGGTCCAATGAAAACTAGAATATCAGTGGAAAATAATGGTTAGCTAAACTAGTCATAATTGATGAAATTAAGTGAAAAAACTAAGGTATACACAATTATGTATATGAAACGTGTTTAGGAGTTACCTTGATTTTAAAATGGTAATTAATGTTATTATATTAGCATTATTTTGAATTTGAATACATTTTATTTTAATTTAAAAATCAGTTGAAAATTCTCAGAAATGTATTCTTCCTTTTGAACTTATGAATCATTTTTACCTATTCCAAGAAACCATTTGAGAATTATTATTATAGTTTCTGTAAATTTCTATAATAATTTAAAATAATTTCTATTTCTATATTGTCTTTAAATCCAGGAAGATTGCATCCCTCTTCATATAATTCAAGGATCCTTAGCTATTTTAATAACTTTTATAGTTGTGTATAGAGGCCCTAAATATTTCTGTATAATTTTTCCTATTTTACATTTTTCCACTATCCGAAAAGGGATTTAAAAATTATTTCTAGTTGTTGGTACTATGATAAAGTAGAATGTCTGTGTTTTGTAACATGTTATTTTTCTGTTTCCTACAATTGGGTATCAGGACACAAGACTGAAGTTAAAGACACAGTAAATACACGAAATCTTGAAGAGAGTCCATTCATGTGGGAACCACTCTCTTCCAAACTTATTAAAAGTGAATCATCATGGTTTCCCTAAACATCATCCTCCTTGAAGAATTTAGTTAAATGATGGACAAAATAATAGTTATCCCTCTACTTTTTCTGATTTTAATCATTGGGACTTTATTTTTTTTTTATCAGTTACTAGATTGATTTTGGCTGAAATACTTAATTTTATTATATTTAGCTTGTTTCATTTTATTTCTTCTTCACTTTAAATTGAAATTAGGAATGACTACCAATTATTTTGTAGGATTTGTTAGCATCCTGTGGAACAACCATACAGTTTTATATACTTTGCTTTTTTAAAGGCATATGTTGATATATTTCCTAAATTAAACAGCCTTGATCTGCTGTACTGAACATTACTTGACCATAATGCATATTCTAAGAATATGCTTTTGAATTTAAATTTTATTTAATCATGTCTTCTTTGTAGCTATTATATTTAAGAAAATATTTATCAACATATGTTTAGATGTTTTGACATTAAATGTAATATTTACACTTGTTTTTTCACATCAGCTAAGAAGGAGCCATCTTTTTTCCAACTCAATAGAAAATTTTTTTTAAAAAAGTTTTAAATAATGAAAGAATTTTTGTGTTAGATCTAAAGAAAGATGTCTTAAAGTGAAACACTATATACGTCATGGGCTAATTTGTATCGTCCCCAAAATTCATACGTTGAAGTACTAACCTTCAGTATCTCAGAATGTAACTGTATCTGGAGATAGAGTCTTGAATAAGGTCATTAAGTTAACACGAGGCCATTAGAGTGGGTCCTAATCCAATATGATTGGCACCCTCATAGATTAGGTAGGACATAGATTAGGACACAGATTAGGATACACACACAGGCAAGACCATTTGAAGGCAGAGGGAAAGAAAAACAATCTACAAACAAAGGGGAGAGACATCAGAAGAAACCAACTCTTTCATACCTTGATCTCTGGCTTCTAACCTCCAGAATCATGAGAAAATAAGATAAACTTGTTTGAAGTACACAGTCTGTGGTATTTATTTGTGGCAGTCCTAGCAAAATAATACAATGTAATATACTTTTGAAATTAAGCATTAATTTATTTTTGATCCATTGATATATCCAAAATGACATAATTTTTATCAAAAACTTATGATTTTTTGAAAAGTTTTAGGTTCATAGCAAAAGTAAAGGGATGACACAGAGATTTCCATATAATTTCTGCCCCCTACATACATAGTCTCAATAATCAGTATCTTCTATGAGAATGGTACAATTGATGAAACTATATTGACACATCATGATCACTAAAAGTCCACAGTTCGCATTAAGGTTTGTGCTTAGTTTTGTACATGGGTTTGGACAAATGTACAATACATGTATTCATCATTATGGTATCATATAGAGTATTTTCACAGTCTTAAAAACCCTCTGTGTTCTTATTCATCTCTCCCCACTGTTCCAAGCCCTATCAACCACTGATGTTTTCACAGTATCCATAGTTTGCCTTTTCTAGAATGTAATATAGTTGGAACCATACAATATGTAGCTTTTTTAGATTAGCTTATTTCACTTAGTATATGAATTTAAGTTTCTTCCATGTCTTTTCATGGCTTGCTAGCTTATCTCTTTTTAGCCCTGAATGATATGCCATTGCCTGAATGTACCACAGTTTATTTATCTATTCACCTACTGAAGGGCATCTTGCTAGTTTCCAAATTTCTCCAATTATGAATAAAGGTACTATAAACATCCATATGCTGGTTTGTTTATAGACATTAAGTATTTAAGTCCTGGGGTGCCTGGGTGGCTCAGTGGGTTAAAGCCTCTGCCTTCGGCTCAGGTCATGATCTCAGGGTCCTGGGATCGAGCCCCACGTCAGGCTATCTGCTCGGCAGGGAGACTGCTTCCCCCTCTTTCTCTGCCTGTCTCTCTGTCTACTTGTGATCTCTCTCTCTGTCAAATAAATAAATAAAATCTTAAAAAAAAAAAAGTATTCAAGTCCTTTGAGTAAATACCAAGGATTACGATTGCTAGATCATGTGGAAAGAGTATGATTAGTTTTGTAAGAAACCATCAAACTGTCTTCCAAAAGTGGCTTGTACAATTCTGCAACCCCACCACCAATGAGTGAGAGTTCCTTTGCTTTACATCCTCAGCAATATTTGTGTTGTCAGTGTTCTCAAATTTGGCCATTCTAACAGGTGTATAGCGGTATCTCATAACTGTCTTAATTTGCATTCCCTTGATGATATATGATATTGAGCGTCTTTCTATATCCTTATTTGCATCTTAGCCAAACAAAGACATTTTGAACACCATAGCCAACACATAGGCCATGATAACACAACTTAACTCCACTGTGTGTATCACAATTTTCTAAGACTCAACAGCAGAAATAAATGCAGGTCTATAAATAAAGATTTTCAAAATCCTCACCTCACACTTTTGCAGAGCAGAAAAGACAAAGGATGATTCTATTTTGTAGAGAATTTCTGCTACTCTCTACCACTTTTTCCTTGTTCTCATTGGCATAGTACCAACCACCTTTTCGGTTTCAAAAAGGCCCTAAGCTGACCATCTCCAATTACCCCATAAGTAACCATTCTTCTTAACATCTTCCCCATTCTGCGAAACCAATGACTTTTCATTTCTCAAGCTAGTAATTTAGAAAAAAATAAAATATTATCTGAAGAATATGAAACTCACATGAGAATCTCTGGCTTTTAGAGTTGTCTTTTAATTTTTTTTTTATTGCAACTCTCTCATGGATTTGTTTCCTTTAACAACAAAATCAAATTAGCTTATTAAACCAGTTCCTATGATTTACTTTTTGGGAAAGACGATAGATAATCACAGTTTTAAAAAATATGGCTAGTACCTTGAAAACTATAATAGCAATTCAGGAAAGATATCTGTAGCTAATTTTGAAGATAACAACTACAAGCTTAAATGGTTGTTTACATTTTCTTTATAGGATGTTGGGCAGAGATCTTGTCTTTTTCACCTTGTCTTCTTAACTGATTCTAATGCAGTGGCTTTCACATTGTAATTGCCCAATAAATATTTGTAGAATTAAATTGAAAATTTTATCACTTTAAATGACTCTTCTTGACACATTCTGGCCAATGGTGAGTTTATTAAACTAAAAATTACCTCAAACATAAATGTTGGAAATAACATTTCAAACTTAAACTATATATTTGACATACTGAGATACTGTTTTTAGAATTGTGTTTACAACATCATAACTTTGTTATAAGCAATCAATCTTATGACTTTTATGAAAGAACATATTTATCATCTAAATGCTATTTAATCAGAAATATCCTGGTTTGGCATCAGACTGGTTCACAGAGTGATTGAGCAGTTCTTAGGATCTGTCAAGCCAAATAAAATAAATATCTTCTTAAAAATATGAAATACTTAAAATATTAATGGATCTTATGCTTTTAATTTGGAGTATTCAGTTTAAACTGCACTTTAAAGATTTTTATTTATTTATTTGACAGAGAGAGAGATCACAAGTAGGCAGAGAGGCAGGCAGAGAGAGAGAGGGACCAGGCTCCCTGCTGAGCAGAGAGCCTGATGCGGGGCTCGATCCCAGGACCCTGAGATCATGACCTGAGCCGAAGGCAGAGGCTTAACCCACTGAGCCACCCAGGCGCCCCTAAACTGCACTTTAAAAGCTACTTAAAGCATATGTGATGATCCGATTGTTCAAATACAAATAGAAGATAGCCAATAACACCAAGGTGTGTGATTCTGGTGCACTTAAATTTATTTCAATCTTACTTATTGAAATGATTTTTATAATTCAATTTAGTGTATATAAATTATGCTTAAAGTTCACATTTATCATCTAAAAATAAACAAAAGTGTGTTTGGCTAACTCTATTTTGAATTTCTATACTATTATTTCTCTAAGCAAAGAGGCTACTTTACCTCAAATAAAATAAAAACAAATGAAAAATATCTGCTCTGGTGAATTAAGTAATGAGGTCTGGGAAATAATTTAATTCTTATCTATTTCAGCAATGATTCTCAAACAATGGGAGGAACTTATCTAAGATCCGCTCAACAAAATCATTTGAAGGAATTATTTTTCTTCAAATTATACATAGGATGTTCTGATCTATCTTCTCTTTCCTCAGGAAGAAAATGAAACACAGGCTAATCTTTGAAAACTCAAAGTGTTCTCTGTAAATCTCCAATACCTAAAACACAGCATTTCTCTAGGGCTTCTTGCTCCTTTGTATCTATCTTTTCCTCCTTTTTCTCTTAGCCACCTCCATTTGTTTAGGTATTTTACTTCTAGCCCAACACTGCCCATCCATGATTCTTCATTATGACCTATTTGGTCCATCCACAGCTCACTGCTGATGGTAAGCCTCCTTGTGTTGCTTAGTTTAAATTCTCAGGAGACAGGGTTTGGTGGGTTTTCTTCTGCTACGCCATAGGTTATTATGGAATGCCTAAGATGTATTTGCACAAGGCGAGGTCTTGGTATCTGTGTCTGGAGAGGATTCATATGGTACACAGGACAGCCTCTTTTTTTTTCTTTTTTTCTTTTTCAAGTTTGTATTGAGTTCCAGTTAGTTCACATACAATGTAATATTAGTTTCAGGTATAGAATTTAGTGATTCATCACTTACATAGAACACCCAGCGCTCATCACAAGTGCCCTCCTTAAAGCTTCTTTGGGTAGGGCACATGCCACAAACTACATCTATTACAATTCAAGTATTTTGAGTTTGGTCAGCAAAAATTTACCAAGTGCCTTCTACATATAATATATTCTGCTGAGTGATGGTAAATAAGGAGTATAATATATAAGGTCTCTCCTGTGAGATTACAGCAAAATTGGGAGGACTGAATGCATCTATAAAATCCTGGAGAGTGACAGAAAATATTATATTTAAACATATAGTCTTTTTATGTATTTGATGACTAAGTCATTTAGGGATTCAGAAGTGAAAATGATGTCATTGTAGACAGCGTATGGACAGGAAAGACCTATTTGAGGGGTAAGATTTAAGCTGAAACTTCATCAGTCAGAGACAGTTGCCTTTCATTCAGGATAACTGACGGAGCGCAGGTTCTGAAGAGTTTTTAAAATGCATCTTTTTTCTTTAGGACTTCCATTTGTATGTCTCATATGACATCAATTCCCATGAACTGTTCACTTAAACTATAATTTGATTTTGCATCTTTTTTTCTTTACCCTTTCCATTAACATCACTAACTCTTAACTAAGGGATTAATTCCATGATTCTTGTTAAATCTCAGAGTAATCAGCTTGGCACCAAGAACCACACCTGTATTCAGTAAGTATTTAAGTATTTCCTCGCTAGTTCAATTTAACACAGAAACAAGAAATGTACTTAAAATACATAAAGCTTAAAAAAGTGTTCTAGGGGTGCCTGGGTGGCTCAATCAGTTCAGCGTCTGCCTTCAGCTCAGGTCATGATCCCAGGGTCCTGGTATTGAAGCCCTGGGTCCAGGCTCAGTGGGGTGTCTGCTTCTCCCTCTCCCTTCACTCTTGTCCCTGCTGACACTCTCTTTCTCTGGCTCACTCTCCTTCTCAAATAAATAAAATCTTTAAAAAAAAAAAAGGGTTCTAACTTCACATTTTCTGACTTTATTTACCTACCTGACTCATAAAACAGTGACCTAAAAGTTCAATCAGTTATAATGAATCTAACATCCCATAAGAAATAAGCCTAGTACTTTTCTCTGTCAACATAGTTGAACTAAACAGTATTCTATGTCCTGTCCCCTCAGAGACATTTGTTGTATAAGTGCTCAACAGAAGATAGTTTTTTGAATTTTTTAAAGAATTTATTTATTTATTTATTTATTTATTTATTTATTTATTTGAGAGAGAGAGAGTGAGAGAGAGGGCCTGAGAAGGGGGAGTGTCAGAAGGAGAAGCAGACTCCCTGCTGAGCAGAGATCCCGATGCCGGACTCCATCCGGGGACTCAGGATCATGACCTGAACTGCAGGCAGTTGCCCAACCAACTGAGCCACCCAGGAGCCCTATTTTTTTGAATTTTAAATATAAAGCATTTTTCTAAAATATGATATAGACTTAATTATGTGACATTCAATGTTAAGTTACATTGGAAAGATGAGAGTCCGCATATTTTCCAGATTGAGAAAAACCTTTTATGTTATCCATTTTATAAACTAGGCTTAATTAATAAAGCCAACTTCCTTTTTTGTTTCTCCATCCCACAATTTTGAAAAGATATAAAGTATATATAGATGTTTTTGTTATTTCCTCAGTGTTGCCAATTTAATGATATCATTTTTTTACCTTTGAAAATGTACGTTTTCCATAGAATAAATACTGAAATATGAAATGCTGATGTTACTATCTTGCCAAAAAGGCACAGCAGATCTGGGAAGCAGTCCAAAGTGCTTCAGAGTGACTTTTGTGCCAAACTAAGGGTTTTTACCTGAAGCCATCAGTTTCTAGAGAAGAAAAAAAAATCCATCTTTGAAGATAATTCAGGTACATTATGAAATGAGTAAACTCTCGTGAGTACAATTGAATATGCCACCTCAGTTTTATCACCACCAAAAACATCATTCTACCACTTCCTGAATGTGCAGGCAATTGTGATTCAGGGCCACATCTCAGAAATCTGCAAATTCTTAGAGAGCTTGCCCTAGTCTCTCCTTGTGGCTGAGACAGCATCACACAAAGGAAGGGAAAAATTGAGGCGGTTGATTTAAAATCAGAAAGTCTGATTTCTAGTCAGTGGGTGGGAATTAACTGGCAAAGGTTAAAAAAATGAAATAATGGAGTAGAGGTTAATTACTCTTAAATTAAGTCCAGTACATACTGAAGTCCAACTGACTGCAATCATGGACAATTGCTATTTAATTTGATTATAATTTTTTAAATGCTCCAAAATGGCAGATTTCAAATGGCAAGATAGAAATCACTGAAAAATAAAATTAATTCTATCTCTGAATGTACATGAATATAATAAGTTCAGTTGCATTCCTAATATGAGTAGCTTGTAGCTCTTGACTGTTCAATTCTTTTCCCATTTATGTTTCATTTTCTTTTGGTGGGGATATTGTCTTTCCTTTCACAAATTAAACATCTATTTTATCAATTCCCTTAGGGAAATTTTCCTTTTTAAGATCCCTTATACTCCAGAAGCTGTCAATAACTATACCATCTTTGTTAGTTTTCTGTGATACTATCTCTCTTCCAGCAAGTTCTTCTGAGCCTTTTACTTCTTTAGTGAAATTGAAATACTCAGTGACTTCTGACATCCAGGTAGGGTTAGGGATGCCTTTCACCATTGTCACCAGAGTTTATAATATAATATAATGGCGATTAAAATCCAATAACAGTCAAATCATGCCTTAAGGATTTATTAAGGGAATACTTAAGAAAAGTGCAAAAAAATATTTTCCAACCTTGCCACTGAAATCAAGTGCCCCTGAATAAATACTGTTTTGGTAAATATCATGTCTCAGGACATTGGTGAACAAAGAGTAATTAATTGCATTTACATAGGACAGGCCTCCACAGTTCTATCTTGCAGGACAGGCATTAACTTGAACAAAACATCAACTATAAATGGCTGACACCACGATTCTGAGACCAAAGACGAACAGTAGCATTTTACTCAGAGAAAGTACACGAAGAACCTGAATCAGGGTTGAATTGACAATAATAAAAGATTGTGACCTGGAATATAAAGGTAAGACTGTAAACCAAGAAACATGCCAACTCAGGAACTAGAAAAATGAGAATTAGATTGAATACTGTATGATAGATAAGAGCACTTCAGAATGAACATCATGGGTTGTGAGAGAAAACTGGAGAACCAGGGGAATTCGTCTGGGGTGGTCCTGGCAGACTAAAACACACATGTACAATATCTAGTTGTAGTACTAAAAACTGGAAGGAGAGCAAAAATGGGTGAAATTTTTAAAGAAATTCCAGGACTTTCAAAAGCCCGTGGGGTTGTATCGATAAGGAAAGAAAAGGAAAAAAAAAGAAAGACAATCCTCAGAGATAAGTAAGATTCTTCATAAGGGGAACACCAAAGATATTTTAAATGAGATCATTCACCATAAAGAAAGTCAGAATGTAGATCATTACAGAATCATTAGAGTAATTCATCAAGGGACTGACTTTCAATTTGGCGACAATATGTTCTTCTAAAAACAAAGTGAGAGAAAGAAAAGCAAAGCAAAGTAATATAACTCTGTTCAACAGTAAATACCTGGTATTTCACAATACCTAGAGAAACATCCTTTTAACTATGCAAGGGGTTCCAGAATTCCATCTACTCTCTGTTGAAGCCACCTGCCAGCAAGCCTGGTCTTATCCCCATCTTTCTGAAGGCACTGCCCATGCATGACAGAAAAAATCTCCTTCAGATACCTAAATACGTTGAGTTGTGTTTTTATTTGTAAATATGAAAGAACAATCAAGAAATACTAGACAATTTAAGAAACCCAAGAACATAAAGAAGGATAAAGATGAAGAAACAGAATAGCTGGATTTGATATCTATATCATAAAAGATCAGGATGCTGTAAAAAAAAGAAAAAATAAGGGCGCCTGAGTGGCTCAGTCTTTAAGTGTCTGCCTTCGGCTCAGGTTATGACCCCAGGGTCCTGGGGTGGAGCCCCTCATAGGGCTCCCTCCTCCCTCTCCAGCCTGCTTCTGCCTCTTGCTGTGTTCCCTTCTCTCACTCTCTCTGTCAAATAAATAACTAAAATCTTAAAAAAAAAAAGATAGAGTAGAAAAATTTTCTATGCAAGAGAGCATGTATTAATAACATTAATAACATGATACTGAAAAAAGAATCCAAGAATAAGCTAATAGAATAAGATAAAGATTAAAGATGTCTTGTAAAAATATGATATTTTGAACATGAAGTCTAGAAAATTTTTCAGTACATATAGGGCATTCTCAGGAGGTACAATAATATTCTAACCAATGTTTTAAATGTTTGAAGAAAAGAATTAACAATCTTTTATTCTCTTTCACTTTCATAATTTATGTATGAATTTGTATATATATATATGTATGTCTGTGTACATATATATAACTATATATGCATATGTCAGATATATAGTTACTTTCAATCACTGCCTAATACCTACTGGTCATATCAAAATATAATCTATTCTCAGGGGTGCCTTGGTGGCTCGGAGGGTCAAGCATCTGCCTTTGGCTCAGGTCATGATCTCGGGGTCCCGGGATCTAGCCCTGCATTAGGCGGTTCTGAGATCCAGCCCTGAGTTTTGCTCCCTGCTCAGTGGGAAGTCTGCTTCTCCCTCTCCCTCTGTCCCCCCACCCCGCCCCTTCATCCTCCTGTGTTCGTACTCTCTCTCTCTGGCACATACAAGCTCTCTTTTTCTCTCTCAAATAAGTAAATGAAATCTTAAAAATACATATATATATATACATATATATTTATATATATAATCAATTCTCATGGGCATTGAGGTTGTTTCTAGTTTCTCTTTTTGTTTTATTTTTCCCCTTAGAATAAATTAACCTGCCATGAATATCTTGTGCAGGTATTGATTCTATTCATGGTTGTAAGATAGATTTCCAAATTTTCAAGTAGGAATAAAATGACAAAAAGGCATTTAAAATATAATTTGAATAAATATTGTCAGGTTATCCTTTAAAAATGTGTTTTATTTCCACCAATATCAATCGAAGCTGAATATCATTAATATTTATGTTTTTAATTGTTGACCATTTGAAAGATGAAAAAATAATTTCCCATTGTATTTCATGCACACTCGAAATTATTTTTTTCTTTCTCAAACAATTAGTGAGGGGGCGCCTGGGTGGCTCAGTGGGTTAAAGCCTCTGCCTTCAGCTCGGGTCATGATCTCAGGGTCCTGGGATCGAGCCCCGCATCGGGCTCTCTGCTCGGCAGAGAGCCTGCTTCCCTCACTCTCTCTCTGCCTGCCTCTCTGCCTACTCGTGATCTCTCTCTCTGTGTCAAATAAATAAATAAATAAATCTTAAAAAAAAAAGTTAAAAAAAAATAAAATAAAAAATAAAACAATTAGTGAGGTAATATGTCATTTAACATGTTTATGGCAATTTCTTTACATTTCTCCTTTTACCTACCTTGTTCATAAATGTTGCTTATTTTTTCTCCTGGTACTTTTGTCTTCATCATTTTATCTTTTTGTAGTGGCAATCTGTGTCATAGTGATAGCAAGCTTTTTTTAGAGAGTGGCAAATAAATAAAATCAGTTTCTCATGTAACTTTTTCAACATTTTATGTTTTTTATCAGTAACTTTCTCTTTAAGGTAGGTTTGGAATCATATTCACACAAAATATTCAAGCAGACTTTAATTTGAGCAGCTTTTCCTCTATACATAATGTCTAATAAATTCAGAGGCAATCCTATTTGGCAAATTGGTAATATATTTAGTGTTAGATCTAAAGGAAAGTACATACATTTATCTTTTATTCAATAAATTCTCAACAAAACTCAGGTATTTATAATATCTTGACTTCTCAAAGAAAAACGAACAAAATGTTCCATCCAAAATTCAGATTCTTGCATAAATTATTTTAAAAAGGAAAAGTCAATTGTGCATCAAGTTAAGTAAACATTTTTGTTATTCTGGTATTTATTTCTAGTACTAAAGATAGAAGGAAATGAAGTTCTATTAGTAGCACACATTTTGTCATGTGTGAGAGGGTTAAAACTTTAAACTATTTCCAGTTTTTAAGGAATGTCATCATCTGTTGTTTCTATTTCAAAGTGACTTATTTCACCACAAGGGAAGTGTTAGAAATTATAGCAGAACACTTAGGAACAGATTCTGGCTAACTTCTTTTAAATAAAAAGCTAGCCAAAGAAAAATTGAATGTTTGGTAGGTTTAAAATAATAAAGTTTTAGAGGAAATATATTTTGATACTTGAGAGCATTGGTTTTCAGAGCTATGGAGTGCAGTCTGTAGACCAACAGCACCAGTATAATCTGAGAACTTTTTAGAAATGTAAATTCCTTTTAAAGGTTTGTTTATTTATTCTTACAGAAAGAGTGAGAGAGAATGTGGGGGTAGGGGCAGAGGGAAAGGGAGAGAGTCTCAAGCAGAGGAACCGAGCAGACATGGGGCTTGATCCCACATGGGGTTGTATCCCATGACCCTGAAATCACAACCAGAGGCAAAACCAAGAGTTGGATGCCTAGCCAACTGTGCCACCCAGGGACCAACCCCCTTTCTTTTTTAGAAATGCAAATTTTGAGGCAATACTTCAGGTGCGCAGAGACAACTAGAGGTAGAGTCCACCAATCTGTAATTTAACACCTCCTCCAGGAGTTTCTCATGCAGTTTAATTTTTTGACAACCACTATTCTACACCTCTTAGGAATTTTCTATTGGCCTAGCACTCAGGGATTGTGTGTGTATTATATATACTATTTTTATTATAAGTAGCTAATTTATATGAGCAATTATGTGACTACATAATTTGATTATAATATCTGCTGTAGAATGAGTGATGAGTTAAAAAGAATGGAAAAAAGACCAATAAAGCAGTTATTTTACTTGTATGAGAGAAATTGTGAAAGTGAATGGAAAAGAGATAACAGATTTTTGAGATATTTAAAAATTTTAGATTTATCTTAGAATTATCTATTTCCTAACCTTTAACAGTCCTTAATAGAAACTAAGATAACCAAAGTCCAAATATGATTTTCTCAAGAAAAATCATATATAATGTACAAATGTAATTTTCATTTACTTTTAATGTTTATATAAGTGGCAATTAGCCCTGATTCTCTCCCTCCTTACTTCTCATACCACGTCCAGCTATCCATGTGTGGTCTTTGTTTTTCTTATAAAACCTTAAATACTGCTTAATATATTTGTAAAATTGCCAATATTTTAACCTGCATATCTTAACTTTTCACAAATATACACATAAGAAAGGAGTTACTCCCTAACGGAGTTGTTGGAATTTTTATAGGCATTAATTCTGGCAAAGATTCACTCTATCCCTGAATTATTCACTTTTCCTCATCTTCCTGACCCCCTTTAACTGAAGGGCAGTATATTGTATATATAATTACATGATAAAAGATAAAATCATGTGAAAACTAATTGATTCACTTACATGTAGGGAATACAAACTTTTATAACTAATGCCAAAATAGGAAATAAACACATGCCAAAAGTAACTAAATTTCATTACGTTCATTGCAGAGCCATAATTTGTCTTGAGCAGGGCAGGGTATGCTGGAGAGGTACACTGAACAACAAATACATCCGGGCCTCAGTTGTTATATCAAAACATTTTCATGGAAAATTTTCAACATGGCTTTTAAAGAGTTATTGGAAAGTTATTGATCCTACCTATATATTATTAAATATATTTTAAAGAAACAAAAAGTTTTATGGAGCCAAAAACTAACATTTAATGAAGAAATATTCATGACTAATATTCAGTAAGAAAATTATAAATTAGAACAAAAATTCCACATTATAGTAGATCTGTATTATATGTCATGTGAAATTTTTGAAAACATTATGATTTGGAAGATATAGAGTTATTTTAATGTTTTTTAATGTATTCTAATGTCTTTAAATCTATTGTGCCTTTATCACTGTATATTGCCATGAGAAAAGTATCTGGCATACAGTGGACACTCTTAAATTTAAAGAATGAACCAGACTGGTACATAAAGTTGCTCACTAATACTCTCCAGTGTATAAAAGGCATTTCAAAATTTACAAACCTCAAATAAAATTATTTTTTCTGACCTCATATGGGCTTCTGTGTAAATATGTCACATCTTTGTAAATGTCACCGGCTATCTAACTCCTTACTTCAAAACCCCAGGGATCATGGCCATGATGGAGAAATTTTACCATATCAATCTTGTGACAAGAAAAACTACAAAAGTTAGATAATGGGGAAAAAACAGCCAATTATAGTAAATGGATAGCATCTGAGAAAATATTTCCCAATATTCTGGGAAAAAAGTCTGGACAGTTCAATGAGATATGATCCACATGCTGTAAGAGGCTTTCCCATGTCCTAAGTTCTGTGACCTGGAGGCTGTGAAGCCAGTCAGAGTCAGAGCCAGAATAGACAGAATTTTTATTCATGTCCTGAATTTGTCCAGACAGAATTTGAAGTCCATATTGACAAGGTCACCATAAGTTTTGGTGTCAAAATTCTGGAGCAAAAGTAAAAAAAAAAAAAAAAAAAAATGAAGAGAACCTGACAATCTGCACTGGTTTTTGACTTGAGACATTTGAGATTTTTATGCTAGAGTATGAAAAAGGCAAAGAAGCCAAGAAAAACGTGCCTAATAAGCTCAGCAGAGCTTAGCTTTAAATAACTGGAGGAAAACGTAGTTTAAAGTCTGCCATGAAGGAGGATTTTCTAGTAAAAATAATATGCTATCAGAGTGGAAGCCCACAAGGCTACACCTTGAGGGTGGGAGGAACTAAATAGGGATAGACCAAGCATCATATCTAGACAGAATTTGCAAGTGTAAAGAAACTAATCTTTTACTTATTGAGATTATTATTATAAAACTTAAAACACTAGCAAAAGGAACATATTATAAATAATATTATTAATGATTCATTTGTGTGGTAGGAAAAGTAATCAACTGAGAATATTAAATTGTATTTCACTTTGATTTCTGTGCCAGATTTTGTATTATTCTTGAAATGATTATTATTTTTAGTTGGCATCTCTTTTTTCCTTGTGAAAGTAAAACAGAAGGTATTTGTTCCAAGGAGAATGACTTAAGGCACTAAGAAAATAAGTTCATTGTCAAGATTATAAAATATAGAGTTTTATAGTTTAATCTGGTCTATATCAGTCTCTTGTTATGAAATAGATTGCCTTCTTTTTTTCCTGTTACTATAGTAATGTGAAACAAATTCTTTAAAATTGAGTGAACAGCCCATATAACAGATAAATGGAAAGATCATTTGTACTTTTAATTTATAAATTTTATTTATCACTTGATTAATTAAGCTTTTTAAAAGTCTTGATTATGTTTATTCAATTGCAGGAGGAAAATTAAATATATAAACCCTGTCTCCTTTTCCTGTAGCATTTCCTCATCATATGGGGTAAATTTTTGTTCAATATGAGTGCAATCACACCACAGTGCCCATTAAAAATAATGGAAATTGCTCATCTAATTTGCCATTGACCAATTGAAAAATTTTCCCCTTAAGGGTAATGAAATACATAAAACTCACCATAGGAGGGAAAGTCAGACTGCATTTCTAGATATTCGGCACCTGGGGGGAAAAAAAAAGAAAGAACAATGATCTTTTAAAACCATTTAACTTATAAGTTGAATAGTCCAGGAGATCATTTAATAAAATGTTATGCAGATAGAAAAGGAAGAAAAGTAAAGTTTGAATCAAAGAACAATGTAACCAAAAGGAAATAAATTATCAAATCTAGGTGTGAAAAACAACATAAAACTGCTAAATCACATACATAAGATCACTTATTTTATAATTTCCTTGGTTGGACTTTTCCAACTTAATGTACTTTTTTTTTCTTATTCAAAGAAAGAATGGAATGTCTAGAATAAAAGTACTGTAAGACATTACCCATACACACAGGGATTGCAGGATTTAAAAAAAAATGATATAATACTTTAATTTATTTAAAGACAATACAAAAACAATTGCAATTCTTTATAGATTTCATCTTCAAATTTATCTATCTCAAAAAAAGAACACTTCCTTTTTAGTTTCCTAGCACAATACAATAAAATATTAAAATTATAAAAACCAGAATTTTAATTATGATTATCTAGAGATGAGTTAAAATGTAAAGTAAGTGGACCCAGTTTTTTTTTTCTTCCAACTTCCCTTAGCTCTCCTTGTACCTTGTCTCCTTGTCTCTTCTAACTTTTTTTCCAAAAATGAAAGTTTATATATTTATACCTTAAATACACACAGCTTTTTGTCTGTCAATTTTACCTCAATAAAGTCTTAAAAAATAAAAAAGAATATATTTGGAGCAAAGATTATCTATATTTTACCTCATTTCATGCATATTATAGTTTTAAAAAGTCAAGGAAGTACAATTTGTTCCACTTTTTATTGCCCTTCATTTGAGTACTTCTCCTTTGCAACTTCACTGACACTAAACGAGTCCAGAATCTTATCTTGTCATGTCTATTATAGTTGTTAAGAGAATTGCCCGTGTCCATGTTCTTGTTTTTCCAACCATCTTTCCATCAAAATCAATTAACTTTTATTTTTTTTCCCCAAATACTTTTATTTTATTTTTTCAGTGTTACAAGATTCATTATTTATGTACCACACCCAGTGCTCCATGCAATACGTGCCCTCCTCAATACCCACCACCAGGCTCACCCATCCTCCCACCCTCTCCCCTCCAAAACTCTCAGTCCCTTGTTCTGAGTTCTCAGTCTCTCATGGTTCTTCATCCCTCCGATTTCCTCCAATTCATCTCTCCCCTCCCTCTCACAATGTCCTCCATGTTTTTCCTTATGCTCCACACGTAAGTGAGACCATAAAAATCAATTAACTTTTAAAACAGTGTAAATCACTGATTCTTTTCTGTCAGAAAATATCCTTATTATATTATATTACCTACAATTTATGTAAACACATCTCAGTTGGGCCTTCCAAACTACCTTTCGAACTCTTTTTCTACTATGAATTCTCATGCACATCCCTACCTCAGGTTTTCCTTCTACTAAAATTCATGACTATGTTAGAATCCAAGGTTCATTCTTTTCCTCACCCTGAGATGTTCTTCCTTTATTTTTCCTCAGAATTATATGCACCTTTAATAGCTTGTTAGAAGTTCTATAATTTTTTTTTTTTTTAAACAACTTAGTACTTAAAAAGGGAAAGGCTACTTCAGGGAGTTAAGCTTTTCTGTGCCTATAGGAGAACAGAACTGTGTTTTATGGCATGCAAGAATATTACATACCACCATCCACCAACATCCCTAAGGAAGAAATACTTCATTGGCTATCTTATCAATTAAAAATTCAGTTTCATAAATGTTTTTCGTTTTTTAAAATATGTTCTCTTTTCAGAAGATTAAAAAATAAAACATTTTTTCCTAAATGTCATTTAATTTTACCATATCCATTACACATGAAAATCAGATATAAGATAGTATAATCAATGCCTTCTCATTCTACTTTTAGTAATTATTTTTATAAATAGAGGCTTTGACTTCCTTACGTATGCTTAAGAGATGCCAAGAATATATTTTGATATTAATTAGAACCAACAAAATATCAAAATTAACTCAATCAGTTTAATTAAGCTGACTCTACAACCTAATCCAGTGGAGTTACCATTGAAAAATAAATTTTACCCTGAATAAACATGTGGTACTAAGCTGTATCATTAGTTCTATGTGTATGTTCCTTGAAAATAGGTGTGATGTGTGCTACTTATTAATTATACAGTAAGCCAGTTTTGAAAATGAGGAGACAGACAGGAGTGAGAACATATTCTAAATAAGAAAAATGATTTTTCTATCAGTCAAGAAAATGATACAGCATTAGTATAAACCACAACCTCTCTTGGTTTAGTATCAGTGCATTACATGTATGTATTGTTAGAGTTTCATGGCATATACAATGCATTTTTATGTGTCCTAAAAGCTTTCACTTTGAAGTTATCTTCAAATTATCACGATTATAAAATCTTAATGTCAACAAACAAACCAATTTATAACAAAATTATTTAATTTTTTACAAGTTAACAAGTACGTAGAGTCATATATTTATAGTAATAAGTGCATTATAAATAAGATAGTAGATCTAACATTTTCTTTCAGTTTTCTTCATTAAAAAGTCATTCTTTAAAAATAATTAATTAAACATCAATTGTCCTGCTCATTTTATTCTGTGAGAACTAATAGGACTGTGATCCTATACTTTTGTTTCCAAATGGAAATTTTTATCATCTGTTAATATCATCAGCTATACTGACTGTATAATAGAGATTATTATTAAACTCAGTATTTCCTGAGATCACTTATTATCTAAAAGTTTTTCTACACTGCCTTCATCTTGAGAAGTAAAGTATTTCACTCTAAACCCCCTGATGAGTCTCCTACTTGGGTAAGCATCAACAATTGACACCTCAGTGGTTCTTCTATTGCCTTGATAGTATTTAGTTTCATTGCCAGCATTGGTATTGGAGAACAACTTTTGCAACATTTGACGCCACTTTTATTATATTTAGCTGCAATGAAGAGCCTCTCAGATTTTTGTGAGTTCTTTACATTAAGTCTAAGCAAACACACACACACACACACACACACACACACACACACACACAAATATAAAAATTAAACAACAAAAAAAACCCAACCAACCAACCAAACAAAAAAACTTCTTAAACATGCTTTCGGATTCTACAACCTTTTTATTCTTTTGAACTCTTATGATATTTACAAATAATATCATGGCCTATATTATCCAAGACTATAATCACAAGCCATATTTGGCTACTTAATTTAAAATTAAAAAAACAGATCAAATAAAATTTAAGAATTGGTTCCTTGGTAGCACTAGTCACATTTAAAATGCTTAGTAGTTACATGTGACTAATGGCTACTATAAGACAGCACAGAATGTAAAGCATTTCCATCAGTGCACACAGTTCTACTGAAGAGAGCAAATACCAGTTAAATCAGAACGGAGTGTAAATCTTCTCTTTAGCATCTCCTTACACTTAGACACTCATACTTACCTTCCTTTTTAGTTAATTTTTTAAAAAGAAAAATACTCCCAATGGGAAACACAGAATAAATGGCAACAAAGATAGCAAGCTCCCACATGCAATGAGAATCACTTACTTAAGTGCCTTGTTCCTTGCTACTTATGTAGTCTGCAGTTAAATGTTTCAAACAAATTTCCCAACATTTTGCCAGTATCCCAGCTTTCCTACCCAAAGCTGGTATGACTGGCCTTTGTGTATGGGTTGCAGAATTTTCTTTTCCATGATCTGTAAACATATCTTCAGTATCTATTTGTCATCAACTTGCTTCTGTATGAAGGAGAGAAAGGGAAAAGCTATTCCTTACTCACTGCCCTCTCTCCAACAGCATACCTCAAAGCTGAACAGTAGTAAATCTCACTAGAAAATTATAGTGAAAGAATGAAATGGATTGGTTGTATCTTTGGGAAATTTGATGTTCTAATCCTTTTTCGTCTCCACTAAATGGTAAGGTATGAGTTTGAGAGTTTCTGTACTGCTCAATGCCAAGCTGTCAGTTTTAACTTCTCAATGCTGTCAGAACACATTTAACCAACACTTCTTCCTGACTCCTCCCACAGTTTGTTGCTTCTAATCTGCAACAAAGTAGAAAAATAGATAATCCAACTTTTTAAGATTTACAGCGCAAATGGAGCTCAGAGTGAGAGCCTCTTAATTGTAGGTTTCTGTGGCTTCATTTAAGTTGTTCTGATGCTTTATACACTTTCACATTTCCTACTATATTCCAAAAAGTTTAAGGTGACGGACCTCTTACCTAGAGTCCAATCCATGCTTTACATTCCATGATTTCTAAGGCTTTAAAAAATCTCCTTAAAGTCCACAAGTTTCTTAGACTTTGATCTTTTAGAAATAGTACTCCAGAATCTCAAATCCTCTTAATTACCAAAAGAGGAAACCTGCCATGAATACCAGTGAACAACTCCTTCATCACATAATCAGACAATCTGATTCCCCTTTCACTTCCTCTTTTGTGACCTGCTCTGAAAACTAATGATGTAAGTAAAACTAGAGTTTGCAGATGTGAATGATCAACCTCAAAGAGACTTCATTGCCCAAAGCCACACACTTTAAGGATGGAACTTGAATTCATATCCAAATTTTTAGTACATTAGGACCTGTATATTTTTATAATTACAACTTGTTTCAGAATAAAATTCTGGGAGAAGCAGGAAGATTAGAAGGAATTTTTATCATGAAACCACATTTTATGTAAGTGAATATTCTAGATGAGCAAACTTTGTCCCATCAGGTGCCAGTGATTTAACTATTTTTTTTTTTATAGAAATTCTTCCAAAAGGCAGAAAGAACATTTCACTTCCTTCCTCAACAGAGGACACAGCACATGATGTAGTCGTTTTCTTGATGACTCATCATCATCATTATGTATCTCCATTCCTGCTCTCTGTTAAAACACTCAGCACATTTCTGCATATGCTTGGGAGTTTCTGTATTCTTCAATGTCAGGCTGTCAGCTGTAACTTCTCAATGCTGTCAGAATGCCTTCAACCAACACCCTCACTACCACCTCCCACGTCTAATTTGTTGCTTCTAATCTAACTGTGACTTCTAATCTTCAGTAACCTAGAAAAATAGATAACACAGCTTTTTAAGATTTACAGGCCAAATACAGCTCAGAATGGGAGGCGGATGGCCGGCTTTAATTTTGGACTTCCCGTAGTTCCTTTGCACTGTTCATGCTTCATACACTTGTCATGTTTCACTGTCTTTCAGAGGGTTTAAGATGATGGAAATCTAACCTGTAGTCAGATAGAGGTGATTTATGGTCCTCTCCTTATGCGTGGTGTCTGTAGGTATACCACACAGACATTTGTAAAAATATTTTACAACTGTTATGTCTGTAGTTATTACATTGAACATTATAAAGTGAAGAATATTACGTTTAATCTGCCAGTAAAGCAGTTAAGAGAGCACAATTTCATTAACCCCATCTCCTACAATCTAAAATGAATAAAACACCTCTTTGGAATAATATACTTGTTCTGTAATTTAAATTATCTTCCAGATGAGTAAGTCCTCTGATATGAATCTGTGCTTAAAAGCATATGTACTTTAAGAATGACCTATGGATTAAGTCTTCCTGGGAAACTTTCCATGCCAATTTGTCCTTTTCATAGTCTGCCAAATTTATGTAATTCATGAGGATCTTCTAAAATATCCATTTTATGTCTTTTTTTTCACCTTTACCAGAATATCCAATTAAAAAGTAATTTTAAATTTTCTGTAAAAATTCAAATATTAATGATAGAAATAACTTAAAAATGAAAGTGCTACGTATTCCATATTGAAGGGGCAATCATGCATTATAATATCTTAATACCTTCTTTCTACACATTTAAAACTAAACAGGAATGCTTCTGACTATAATTGTAATTTCTCATTCATTTTTTTATGTTATATAAGAACAGAAAAAAAGTTTAAGCAAAACAAAACACTGTGCTCCTTTTAAGAAAACATCAAAAATCCACCTGCACTTATTTATTTAAAAGGAATGGACTTCTCATTTTAAATGAAAGAGCGAAATCTTTGCATAAGGTTGTATCACTTATAATATCGGAAGCTTAGGCTAGGCTTTGCTTTTTTGTTTTTTTTTGTTTTGTTTTTTTAATTATTTTTTAAATACTTTATTTATTTATTTGACAGAGAGAGAGAGATCACAAGTAGGCAGAGAGGCAGGCAGAGAAAGAGGAGGAAGCAGGCTCCCTGCTGAGCAGAGAGTCCAATGCGGGGCTCAATCCCAGAACCCTGAGATCATGACCTGAGCCGAAGGCAGAGGCTTTAACTTACTGAGCCACCCAGATGCCCCGGCTAGACTTTCTTTGTATTAGGTCAGGATCTCTCTCTTTAGGCCTACAAAATGAGATTTATATAACCACATTGTAAGACTCATCCTAAAATGTACTATCTGGATACAAGATTTGATCACCTACCCTGTTACACAGGGTGAACTAATGGCTAGGCACTTGACCTGGAGGAAGCAACAGCAGAGAATGGGGAAGAAGTAACAAAAAAATCAGGGGCCTTTTAACACCAATCTCAGAGCCACCCTCCAATTTAAAGTTTGTGACTTCTTTTATGCCAAGAAAAGGAAGCATCTGAGGCAAATAATATCTGCTACTTAGCAGAAAGAAACAAGGAAAATAGAGAGCAAGAGGTGTTTAGCAAACTTTGTCCTTACTTTTTCTATTCACTCTAAATGATCATTTTACTAACCAGTTTTGCCTGTGAAAGATAATGTGTAGGTTTATCACTGTTTAGCACATATGGTCATCAATCAATGTTGAATGCATATATAATCAGATTCTTTTTTTTAAATTTATTTATTTATTTGACAGAGAGAGAGGGATCACAAGTAGGCAGAGAGGCAGGCAGAGAGAGAGGAGGAAGCAGGCTCTGCACTAAGCAGAGAGCCCAATGTGGGGTTTGATCCCAGGACCCTGAGATCATGACCTGAGCCGAAGGCAGGGGCTTTAACCCACTGAGCCACCCAGGCGCCCCCAAAAATCAATTCTTTAAAATGAATATTAAGTATTAATAATTTAGTCCAAATACTCTTCTATTATAAAAACAGGCAAAACTATACCATGAGCATATAATAAATGAGCACCAACATTCAGTAGTAGTATTTAGGTATGTTTTATAAGTTTGGCTATACTTAATCATTTATAATTTTTTTTATTGTTCCTTGGCCTTTGCTTAAGATTAAGTATAGTATAAATTATTTTGGGTTATTTACATTAGTAACATCTGTATAATGGTTCAATGTATTTTTTATTAAAATGTTTAATTTGACAAAATTTTAGATGACTTTTCAAGAGTTAAGTACAAGAGTATATGATTAAAACCAGGTTTTTGCTGTCAAGGATATTATTCTGTGTAATTATTACAAGAGTGATTTGTATGTGTTGTTCTAATTGAACAGATTCAGTGAGATGAGAAAGTAATGCATATGTACATAAGTCTGCACTGTTTGATGTCTAGGGTAGTGATGGTAATTGTGTATGTAGAAAACTAAGGTTTTTAGAGTCCTTTTCCTCTTTTCTTTGTCCGCATCACTCGGCTGTTGTGGGAGACTATGATATAAAGCATACAAAGCATTTGAATCCTAGTGTCTCAAGTTATAGACTATGAAAAAAATTTGCAAACCACATATACAACAATGGACTTGTATCTAGAATATGTAAAAACTTATAAATTAAAAAAATTATAAAATGGGCAAAACAGTAATCTCCTATCAGAATGACTAAAATTCTTAAAATAGTAATATCATTTGGCAAATGTAGTCAAGAATGCAAAGAAACCAGATCACTCTTGTCTTCCTAGCAGGAATGCAAAATGAAACAGATTCTAGAAAAGACTGGAGGTTCCTTATACAACTAAACTGAACATGGGATTACCATACGATCCAAAAATTATAGTCTTGAACACTTATCCCAGAGAAATGAAAACTTAATGATTACACAAAAACCTGAACAAGAATGTTTACAGCACCTTTTATTCATCATAACCAAAAACTGGAAACAATCCAAATGTGTTTCAACAGGAAAATAATTAAACCACAGCACATCCATGCCATGAAATGTTATTCAATAATAAAAAAGAATAAGCTCCTGATGCATATAACAACCCAGATAGATGTCAAGGGGATTAAGATGAGTAAAGAAAGCTAATCTCAGAAGGTTATATTTATTTAACATTTTTGAAATGACAAAATTATGGAGATGGAAAAAAGATTTTTGGCTCCCAAGGGTTTGAAAATAGGTAAGGAAGCTGTGGTTATAAAAGGATAGCGCAAGGGATCCTTGTGATCAAACCGTTCCATATCTTGACTGTGATAATGGTGGGTTGAGTCTACACCTGTGATAAACTTGCATGGAACTAAACACACACACACACACACACACACACACACACACACGCAGATGTGAAAATAAAACTGATGAAATATGAATAAGGTGGTGGATTATGTCAATGTCAGTTTCCTGGTTGTGATTTTGTATTATTCAATTCCACAAGATGTTACCATTGGGGGAAGGTAGGTAAAGAGTAGATGAATTTCTCTATATTTTTTCTTAAAATTGCATATGAACCTATACTTTCCCAAAATAAAAAGTAACGAAAAAATTAAAATCTTTGTGATCCAGAATTCTAGGTAGTTTCTACCAATTGCCCAGTGCTGGCACTAAAGATAAAATGCCTTTGCTATCACTGATCTTGTTGTAAAGACAAATCAATGAGGGCAGGTAAATTGTGAATTATTGTGCATGATGCTAATGGTACAGGCTTTGACACTGAACAAAGCTGTGTTTAAAAAATGGCTGAGAAGATTTCCTTATCAACTAACAGTGGAGAATTCACCCAAGCCCTTTAAGACACAGATTCTTCAACTACAAAATATATAAAACAGAAATAACAATGCTTACATATATTGTAGGTATATACACAATACTGTGTTGCTGTGGGTATTGTACAAAATCCATAATATAGAACATATATCTATACCCAGGCATATGTAAATATATATACACTCATAAAAATTTTAATATTTATTATTTTTATTATTTCCTCCCAAGCCACTTAGTATCAAGAAGTATGTATCACTAGCAAAGTTTTACAGAAGGAGACCCAGTTACAGAGAGAACTCGAAGCCAAGTAGGTAGAAGGAGAAACCTGGTAACTAGAATATAAGATAGGAAAGAACACATTGAAAATAAATAATGCATTGATAATTTAGAAAAAAAGGAGTCAAATATAATTATAAGGAGGCAAAAACCAGAGCATCAAGATTGGCCATGCCAAACAACGGGGATACATATTTGTTGCTCTTATCTTTCTCCACCTATGACAAAAACTGATGCACACATGTTGGTTCAGGCTGAACATACAGATTAATATTGAAAGTTCTAGGTGGAACATACAAAAGTATGGTTGAGGGAGCTGACAGGTATGATAAAGTGTATCACTTTAACATAAAAGAGTAAAAATAACTTCTAAGTTTTCCATGATAATAAGAATGCAATATGATATAGATTATAAACAAAGGACATATAGGTAAGTACTCCTGTGTGTAATAAAGATTTATTGAAAATTCCCATTTTTATATATCCCCTCATTAGGAAAATACTTGTTATGATTTCTTAGATAAAATATTTTTAAATAGTAAATATGTTAGTATTCATATACAGAATATAAAGTGTTCCCAGGTGTTGCTTAAGCCAGATAGTCCACATGAAGAGTTTAATATTGATTATAAGATTTCTGAATTCAATTACTACAACCACATGGTTCCCTCTAGAGGTGTGGGTACCAAGGCACTTGATTGACAGCACACACACTTGACACGTCAAGTAAGAGTGAAGTTGGTCAAAGAAGCGACAACACACATGCGCTAGAATTGATGTGCCTGGGACTTTGGTTTCACTTTGTCATCACCAGATTTTTCACCAAACCCACAATTTTCCTAGTTTTGGCTTTCCAAGAAATCTAACAATGAATTTCATCTCGTTCCTTAGAAAATCTAATAATTGCCCCTACAAAAAGAACCCCTTGCTCATATACTCCCTACCAAATTGGTTGTTTAATTTACTTCATTTATTTTTTATTTTTTTCCCATTCGATGTTGATTCAGACTAATACCATATTTGCATTATATACTTAACATCAAGGAATATTGAACAGTCTCTTTATTTAAGGTGGAATGGTCAATGAAAGATGAAGCATTATATCTCCTTCTTTATCTCTTACTCTAAAAGCGGGACATGATTAGAGCAAAATTCTTTGAATTTAACTATTTTCTGATGTAAAATAAGCAGATGAGCTGGCAGGTTCTCTCCTCTGAACTAATTCCAAAAGTCTGGTTGTTACTTGTTTGGGAATCACTGGCTCAAAGAAACCATCATGTATAATTTGGGTCTGATGCAATGTCACTCAGACAATAAGAATACCCACAAAATTCAGAAAGATTCTCTTGATGAAAATGGTGGAAAAATACAAAGTCACTAGCCAGTGAGTTCCTACCTCTGAAAAACTGTACGGATTTTCACAGCAGTGGATATTAATAGTTCCTCCCAATATTTTATTAGGTAACATTTGGGATGTCTCTGTTCTTCCTTTGTGTTCGGCAAGTTCCCTAGCCCTGGTTCATTTCTACTTACATTTGGTGTAGGACCCAGGGCACTTTAACTCCTTTAGACTGGTCAGCAAGGGGTCTTTGCAATGTTTCTCCTGTCCTATCCACATTCACTTACCCAGAACTTCTCAAATTTTAATCAACATATGAACCACCTGGGGATATTGGGAAAATTCAGGTTCGCATTTACTGGGTCTGCAATGAGACCTGAGATTCTGAATTTCTTATAGGTTCCCCAGTAATGTCAATGGTCCTGTTCCACAAATCACATTTTTGTTGCAACAATGGAGACATTACCTTCTGAACTGATATTATGATCATCCGATTAAGGGAAATCAGGAACTTCTCAGTGACAAAATATATTTCAAATTATGCGCATTTCCATTTTTCCATAGTTTCAGTCTTTACAAGGATGGGTGCTTTGTAAAGCTTTTTTCCTACTTCCAGGTCAATTATTATTAAAATATTTTGTATGAAAACACTTGCATGACTTAAGGAATCATGTTTACTCAGTGATCAAAGTTTAAAAGAAAAATAATATAAAAATTATAATGACGAACTACAGCACCTTTTCAGTGTCACTGAGATATAATTGACAAATGAAATTATAAGATTTTTTATTTTTGTAAGATATTTTAACTGTACATCATGATGATTTGATATATGCACACATTGTGAAAGGGCTCTTCCCATCTAGTTAATTAACACACCCATCATTTCATATAGTTATATGTTTTTTGTGGATGTGAGAACATTTGATTTTTGCTCTTTTAGCAAATTTCCATTATATGATAATGTTACCGACTATAGTCACCATTTTATACATTAGATCCTCAGACCTTTTGTATCCTATAGCTGAAAGTTATGGTGATTGTTTTTTATTTCCTCTTAAGGAATATTGCTTCACTCACTTTGTTGTGCTATACACATAATATTTTCAATTAGATGCAATACTTATAAACACAAATAAAACAAAACAAATATCTTATTGTGTTTTATTGCCATCTTAGCATTCAAGAAAAATAGCAGCAGATGCTGCCTACCCCTACTGAGGTGCAGTCTTTGTGCTGCATTCTGAAGGGATAGCGCCAGGACTTAGGGAAGAAAGAGAATTTTCCCTTCCTTAGACCTTGCTCCAGGATAGCACATCTGACAGGAAGCTGAGAA
Source organism: Potos flavus (assembly GCA_028534135.1). Lineage (NCBI taxonomy): Eukaryota > Metazoa > Chordata > Mammalia > Carnivora > Procyonidae > Potos > Potos flavus. The sequence goes on along the minus strand of CM052886.1, from coordinate 79,513,123 downwards.
TTTCTTTACATTCCCTGTCAGGGGGAACTTTAGATGCCCTTTCAGAAAAGAAAAGGGAGGAAAAAAATATAGTAGAGCTGTTGCATTCTTCTGTTTTTTTGTTTTATTTTGTTTTGTCTTGTTTTTGTATTTTAGGCAACTGGTGGTTCAAATTTATATCAGATATTATGAAATTTATATTTTTTAAGCAGGATAGAGGAGTTTTCTTCATCTGCTAGTTGTGTTTAAATTCAAAAGCCAGTGTTTTCCATAGACCTCACTGAACTGTTCTTTTTATGCATTTCATTGTACTTCACAGGTTGATATTTTGCTTTTCCAAATTGCCAGTTCTTTTCCATTTTATAAGTCATTACCGTTTCAGCCTGTCAATTTGTTACTCTTGGAGGTTTTTTTGAGCATAAGAATAACAGGTGCTGGTCTAATTGGAGGTTTTAACTTTAGGAAAAAATTAAAATATTAAAGACATACTAAAAATATGACTTTGGGTAAACTCCACAAGAATCTTTTCAAATATAATCACATTAATTAGTGACTGGCTAAACATGTAACATTAAATATAACAGAAATATACTGATAAAAAATATGCCATTATTCAGAACCAAATCTCACCTGTCCTGAACATTTATTATTTTTTATGGTATAGAAGCTATTTAGAGGTGTTATAATAAATTTTATTTCAAAAAACGAAGTAAAACAAAGCCAATGCAGCTTCCAATGCTAATTGACTCCCACTTAGATTCTACTTTGGAAGAATGCATTCAAATATTCAATCAATCAATTAAATAATAAAGTTTTATGCTGCACATTGAACTTTCTCAGCCATCTTAAACTATAGAAGAGGAGATAAGAGTTAGACATAATAAATTATTAGATACAACAAGATAGAAAATGTTAAAGGTGTTTAAAGAAACCAATGTAGATCTGCAGAATGCAAAAGAGGAAGAGATGATTGCTATGTAAAATTGTAAGGAAAGCTATCATGAGGCAGGATCTTCTGATTGATTCCCTGAAGGGAACAGAGAATACAGATATGTTGGATTAAGGAATGTAAAATTCTGAGCTGAGGAAACAGCACAAAAATTTAGTGCAAAGACATGAAAGTCCATGAAGAGTTCAAGAAAGCATGGAAGATATAGGCTGAAGGATATAGAAACATAATGATAAGATAATTCCATATTTTTTTTTAAGATTTTATTTATTTATTTGACAGAGAGGAGAGAGATCACAAGCAGGCAGAGAGGCAGGCAGAGAGAGAGGGGGAAGCAGGCTCCCTGCTGAGCAGAGAGCCCGATGCGGGCCTCGATCCCAGGACCCTGAGATCATGACCTGAGCTGAAGGCAGAGGCTTTAACCCACTGAGCCACCCAGGCACCCCGATAATTCCATGTTTTTAAGATGAATGTTGAGAGGAGGATTTTGAATTAACTAAAATAGGGAGGAGGAGTACAAGTTTCAGAAGGAAAAGAGTGACTCATACTTTCAATTATGCTAAGATAATGATTTTTATTTTCTTTTCAGTCCCAATCAATTTACGTGCATATACATGACTATATGACTATATCTAAAATGTGCATCAATGATGAATACGTCCTATAAAACACCAAACGCAGTTGACAATCTCACAAAAATAAACACCCAAAACTTTCTTTTTCTTTCCGTTTGGAGTCTGAATAGAAAAATGTAATCATTTATTAGAATACTAAATCTCTCACTTTTTACTCATACCCCACTTATCTTTTGTCTGCGCAAACAGATCCTGATAAAAATAGCCAAGATATAATCTTCTACACAATGTATGCAACTCTACTATTTTTATATCATCTTACTTAAAAATGTAGATAGAAGATTATCCTATATTTTAAATTTTGCATATAAGAATATAACAGCTGGAAGAAATAACTTAAGATTAGATCATTAGAAGTCCTCTCCTTAAAAGGGGGGGTATTAAGCAAGTATGAAATAAATAATAAGCATATAAATATTCTGCAGGAGTTAGGTAAACAGGTGGGATGTTCTTTTTGAAACAGTTAATTTCCGAGAGAGAGATGAGAAAGATCATCTTTCTCTTTTTTTTTTGTAACTGATTAATGAGTCAAATGGAACAATCTCTTGAATCACACTGTTTTCCTTTTAACTGGTGTATTACCAGTTATTAAGAACAAGGCAGGAACAGAAATAAATGAGTTTTACAAAGAAATTATCAACATAACCACTATCCGAAACATAGAGGTACATTTAATAAGATAGGATGGGATAAAGTAGCTCTGCCATCAAACTGACTAAAGTGAGTCTCCTAGCTTCATCACATATGAAGTGTGTGAATTTGAGAGAATTTGTAAACCTTTCCACGCCTGCTTTCCTTGTATATCAAATAGGATAATAATATCTCTTTCACAGTGTTATTATTATAGCTACTATGTACAAAATATTAGTCTTGGTAATTCCAGAGCTGATTTTAAACCCTGATCCTAGCAGGGATAGAAAATTGATTCTCTAAACTATGACTATAACATAACAAACATGAAAGGAGGTAATTTAGAACTAATGTGGGCATCGCTTCTAGGATTTCTTCCCTAAAGTCCTCTTTCATTATTAGTGGCTTGCCACCTATATAAAATAGGTAATCTATCATTTACAACCACAGTATGGCTTCCCTTCTTTTCTAGAAAGTGTTAAACCTGCTGCTCAAAAGTTCATTTTTTTTCTAAAGACATCATGTGATTTCCTTTCTGTGATTTGGGTGACACACTATATTCACTATATTCAATATTCTTCCCCAAGACACACATATGACCTTTGCTGTGATGTATTTCCTCCTGTAATTATTCTTATCTGAAAACATATAACATTTTATTAGTCATTTGCCACTACATCATGTTCTGACAGGTGATATCTGATGAATGTTTATTTATTTTACTAAATAATTCATTTTTAAACACTTATGGACCAGATTTCTCTTCACAGCTTCAAAGATCATCTTGAGATTACCACCAATTAATGACTTTAGATGAAGTATTTAATATAATTTTTTATCAAATTTTATAAATCATAAAACTCCTATCCAGAAAAAAAAAAACTGGGCAACAGACTCAAGGTCATATAATTGTTATTTCTGGGATTCAAACACATGTCTATTTTTGTCTAAAGCTGGTATATTTCCTATTTATCATTGCCTTTTAATGAAAATAAGATGGAATTTAAATGTGATAACTTGTATTTAAATCATTTAATTTTTGGAAATTTCTTGAAAACAAAGCATTTCCATGGATTGCAACTCTTAAAAGTAATTTCTCAAAGTTCATGTACATATATTTCACATAAAGGACTGCTCTACCATTGCTATCATAAAGGAGAAATATTTGTGTAGTGTATACTTTGATGCATGGCCAAATGCCAAAGTAAGCACTACATATTCTGTTGGTTAGGGACATAAAGCAACTGGGGAAGTGAGAAAATAGTATGGGCTTTTCTCCATATATACCAAAAAGGAGATTATTTTTTACATTTATTTATTTATACTGAGAAGAGAATAAATCCCTAAATCTATGCTACCCAATATGGCAGCCCCCAGCCACATGGGGCCTTTGAGCACTTGAACCACAGCTAAATTAAATTGAGATACATTTTACACACAAGATTATAAAAACTTGGTAGAAAAGCATGTAAAATGTTTCACTAATAATTTTAAATTGATTGCATATAGGAATGATAATATTTTGTATATATTAGATAAAATAAAATATATTAGTAAAATTCATTTCACCTTATTTAACAAAAATTGTGATAGTGATACCCTAAAATTTTTCCAGATTTCAGTTTTTTTCTCCCACAGATATATTTGTTGATTTCTCTGTTATGAGTGCTGCTATAACTCCTTTCATAATTTGCAACAATAGAGAAAATGCTTTTAAGCACAAACCAACCCTTTTGTATTCAGCAGTTTGAAAATTATCAGAATAATCATTTTCTCTGCACCAAAACAGTTATAATAGTTCTAAAATACCTGAGTTTATCATCATTACCTCTTGAGCAGCAGAATTAAGTAAGAGTTTTTGTGAAATTCCACCTGGCATAAGAGATCTTGAAACATAATTCTCTGAATGAGTTTTCTTTTCTTTTTTTTTTTTGAATGAGTTTTCTACCTAAGTAATAAATTCCCATCAATAATCTGGAATTAGCATCAGATTATAAACATGCTTTAAAGAAAACTATCCCCTTGCCCCACAATTCTCCCTTAAATGTATTTTAATGAAAGATTTAATTTCTGTAGGCCTTAATAATTTTAAAACTTTAAACTTTTATTTTTTTAAGATTTGTTTATTTATTTCAGAGGGAGAGAGAGTGTGAGCAAGTGCCAGAGGTAAGGGGCAGATGGAGAGGAAGGAGAGAAGCAGACTCTCTGCTGAGCATAGAGCCAGATGAGGGCTTGATCTCAAGACACTGAGATCATGACCTGAGCCAAAATCAAGAGTCAAATGCTTAATGACTAAGCAACCCGTGTCCCCAAACTTTAAACTCTAAAATTTAATATTCACCAGCTATTGCTTCAAAATAATAAAAACAAAATATTAGCAAAATATTCATAACAGAAAATATACATTTTCTTTCAAAATTTGTTATAAAACCATGATATACTCATCACTGAAGATCAAGTTTGCTAAATGTTCCAAATTTTGAATTCATGTATATTATTGTATATATATATATGTGTGTGTGTGTGTGTGTGTGTATATATATATATACACACATGTATATATTTGAATTCAAATATATTATTCAAGAGCTCTATCAAGATAATTTTTTGGGGGCGCCTGGGTGGCTCAGTGGGTTAAGCCTCTGCCTTCGGCTCAGGTCATGATCTCAGGGTCCTGGGATCGAGCCCCGCATCGGGCTCTCTGCTTAGCAGGGAGCCTGCTTCCCCCCCTCTCTCTGCCTGCCTCTGGCCTACTTGTGATCTCTCTCTCTCTCTGTCAAATAAATAAATAAAATATTAAAAAAAAAAGATAATTTATTTTGGGAAATGTAGAACTAAAAGATGAGAACATGATTATCCTCTCAAAAGCAAAAACAGAAAAAGAGTAATGGCTTGGAAGAAAACCATAAGGAGAAGACTAGAATAATCTTTCAATCCCAGGGGGCCAAATGATTTGGAAGATGGGGAGGAAGCAATCAGTTAGATATACTTTCTAACATTTCCCAAGTAAGAGCCAAAGGTAAAGTATATCCACATAGTTTCAAGGCTGGCTTTAATTCTTTTAAGAAATGCTGCATCACCAAAGCTTTTGATGAAACAAAGGACTATATTTTGTGGAAAACATGCACATCAACTTCTCTAGGTCAAAAAGAGAGTCAGGAATCTAACTTTGATATTGAAAACTTTTAAGAATTTCTTAATCGAATTATTTATTATGTATTTTCCTTATGCTTATTCTTAAATATTTCTTATATGTTTTCTACAAATAGCAGATATGATAAAAACAATAAAGACCAGCTAACAAATACCAAATAAAAATTCTATTAATGGAAAACCTCGTGTGATAGTTTATTTTTTAAAACATAAAACTAGGCATATATTACCATCAATGAAAAACTTCAATTTAATTAATCCAGTGTACTAAAGAAAACATGTAATTTTATGTTTTCTGTAAAAACATTTCTATGTCATGAATTGTTCCATATGCAATCAGCAAAAGAGGAATATATGATAGTTGCTTTGATTCATAAACCACTATTCCCAAACAGCTAATACTTGAGGCCACCAAGAAACAATAGCTGAAAGAAAAGAACACTAGAACAGCTGAAATAGAAAAATGTAATATTCACTTCACTTTCTTCCCTTTGGGCAGTTAGATGCTAGGCTTTGGCTTTTGTTATTCTTCAGTTTTCCTATATATGTCTTGAAAGATTTCTTATCACTTTAAAATATTTTCCAAAATATGGTAATACTTTTATAAGTATTGACAGTATTTTGAGTTTTTGTTAAAAAGTTTCATAGATGTTAAGTGGTCTTCCTCAGATGCTCTTTTCTTTGTGATTTGACATAGCAGAAGGGTTAAAGGATCCCTATGAACCACATAGTGTAGAACTTTGAAAATCATCATGTGTGTCGGAATCTTGCAGAACAATCTTTTTTTTTTAAAGATTTTATTTATTTATTTGACAGAGAGAGAGAGATCACAAGTAGGCATAGAGACAGGCAGAGAGAGAGGGGGAAGCAGGCTCCTTGCTGAGCAGAGAGCCCGATGCGGGACTCGATCTCAGGACCCTGGGATCATGACCTGAGCCGAAGGCAGAGGCTTTAATCCACTGAGCCACCCAGGCGCCCCGGAACAATCTTAATAATCAATGGAAAGGTTATAATTGCTTCATGACCTTGAAAAATATTTTGTCAAAATATTTAAAACTTTTACTGTCAATTAAAAGTATATAAGGAAGTGAAAACACAGTAAAACTGATCTTTATGTATACAGTGTAATTTAATAAAGGTGAGATGAATGCCATAGTACTCTGGCTCACTGAGAATTGAAGTGTTTTATTTCTATGTAAAAAAGAAAAGAATAGTTTGAACAGTGCTTGCCTTGTTCTTGTAATATAATTTATATGGAGCAAGCATCATTTCTATTGTTTGGAAAATTGTCATACTCCTTTTCATGTTTGGATTAGCTTCCAACCTTTTATATTTTGAGCTTTCAATGTTGTAAAATAACTCCAAGTACTCTTTTAATGCATCATTTTTATTGGCATCACTTCTTCTGGGATATTTTTCTCCTCATCATCATGACTACTTTCTTCATTTACATTGGTAAGTTGACCTTCACTAATTCCTCCAGTTGTATGGCTAGAGTCTCTTCAAATGGAGACAGTGTCAATATTTCCATCATTGGCACTTTGTCCTTGTAACTTCATTTATGTTTTGTATAAATTTCCCTTCCAGTGTAATTGATTTTTGGTTTTTTTTCCTGTACTTTGTTGGATAATTCCATATTTCAGCTACCCATTTTTATAAAACATCATAGGAGCTTGTCAGAGGGAGACAAAAGGGCAGCACACTATAAGCTTTGCTGCCTATTTGTGAACTGAATAATTGATGCTCAGTGGCCAATCACTGACAGACTTGGAAAAAAGTGAGTGATTAGTCATTGATCATGAAATGCATGTTATTTACATAATGATTAGTGGACTGAGGCAGCCAAGTTCGTATTTTATGCAATTCCTCACAATTAAGATACTGTGATTACTAAACTTTGAGTTTTTAGGGGACTAGTGTTATCTTATTAAAGCATGATAACTGAAATAACACATAACTGAACTACGTGAAGCAACTTCTAGTTGTGTGTGTCACAACAGAAATATTTGTATCACCTGCATAATATATTAATTCTCTCACTTCTACTTCATCAAAATATTCTTTAAGAAGACGTAGGCTTAGGGGCACCTGAGTGGCTCAGTCATTAAGTGTCTACCTTCAGCTCAGGTCATGATTTCAGGGTCCTGGGATCCAGCCCCCGATGGGCTCCCTGCTCAGTAGGAAGCCTGCTTCTCCCTCTCCCACTCCTCCTGCTCGTGTTCCCTCTCACTCTCTCTCTGTGTCAAATAAATAAACAAATAAATAAATCTTAAAAAAAAAAAAGAAGGCTGAATTGGAAGGCAAATGGATTGGAAAACCAGCTCATACCTCTTGTGTCGAAATCTTTGTGTGAAATGCTAAGAATCCAGAAAAAAGGTCAAAACATTCCAGTATAGGGGTCAGTTGGTTCAATTTTGTGTATTTCTTATATCATTCTTCTATTTTGAAACAGTTATTTGGAAGCAGTATTTTAGAAAGTTACAAAAATTATTGAATGACCAAAATCTAATTCTCTCATAGCTTTCTACCTGTTACATAATTAATTCCATGTAATATCTTTTGGAGTATATATTTAGACTAGTTCTGTGGCTATATTAGTTGTATTATAAAATTAATTTTACTATTTTCTAGTTTTGTCTCTGTAGAGAATGTAGCTTAAAATACCAAATTAGTAATAATAACAACAAAATAATAACTAATACAGGTGTTTACCACGTGTCCTCAACCTTTTCAAGTATTTTATATACATTAAGTCGTTGTTCTTTCCAAAAACTCTAGAAGACTAGTATAGTATTAGCCATAGTAGACAGATGAAGACTCCTAGAGACAGGATAAGTACCTACAGTAAGTGGTAGAGTCAAGATTTGAACCCATAATATCTGATTTCAAAGTCTGGCTCTTAAACTTATGTTCATAAATGTAATCTAAATTTGCATCCCTCCTCCACTGCTGGCATTTAAACCAGCTACATCTATGTCTGGCTCTGAGTCTACAGAGCTCTACAGGGCAGTAAGCTGAGTATAGCATATCTAATGCCAAGCAAAGGACTGAGTTACTGCTAAGCAAAATAATAAAAAGCACAAATGAACTAATACTATTTGAGAAAAAGTGAAAATCAATAAAGTAAAAATGGACCATTGATTTTGTGGGTCAACATTTGATGGAATTGGCTTCATTTGCTTTTTATTTATTTTATTGGTTCTTAATCAGGTTTAAAGTGCTTTGGGTATTTCAAAGATCTATAGTAGATCTTAGAATTGTTTTCATTTTGCATCTAGCAGTTGACCTTTAAAGCTTGCTTCCTCTTGCTCAGCTTATTAACATTGAGTTTTTGTTTTCCCACACAGAGTTGCCAGATTTAGCCAAAATCAACCAAAAAAGTAAAAAATAGAAATATATATATATACATATATATATATACATATTCACTGTCTGAAATGAAAATTTAATTGAGCTTTCTATTTTTTAAAATATATATTCATATATATGTATGAATATATATATTTGATACATTTGAATATATATATTCAAAATGTGTGTGTATATATATATTCAAGTAGCATAAATATGTCTCATGCTATATTCAAAAATACTTTAAAAATAATCACTCATTAATCTGAAATTCAAGTTTAACTGAATGTCCCATTTTGGAAACTACTCAATCCAACATAAATTTGGGGGATAGATATCAAGACAGAAAGTTCTTCTGAATCTAAACATTAAAAGAATGTTTTTAGGTTATTATAGACATTATGGTTTACTAATTAAGCACTCTTGAATCATTTTACTTGTTTGAGCCTTTGTCTCATTGATAAAATGGAATCATTAGATACTCCCCACCCCTGACAATTGAAATAGGTAAAGACCTATTTTTAAATATTTATTTAAAATTCAAGAGCTATGAACATTAATCTTATATTTTTTTCTCTCATTTCGTATACAAACTAACTCTCACTCTAAATGATGTAATTTACCATCACACGCATCATATTACAGACAGCGCTCTTTCACCACATTGTGACATGATGCTTACCTTATACATGAACTGAGAGTGGTTAATGAGCATTAAATAATTAAGATTAAATCAAATTTCTCTCATATAGTCATTCTGACCATCAGTGAATACTGTAAAATAATTGTCATTATTATGTTTTTAAAGTAGATTGATATAAATGCTTTTTTTTTCTTTAAATTCATTCATGGAAAGGGAAAAATATATCTTAATGTTTGCCTGAAAAAATGTAATGTTAGGTTTTTCTGACACTTAGAAAATGTAACTACACAATTAGTGAAGAAATCTATACCAGCAAAAGATATACTAATTGCCAAATTACTGTAAATTGTACTGTGCTTGATAAAGGATGATTTTCTGACTGTGAAACACATTTTCTGCCATTAAAATGATTTCTGACTTTTACCCTGTTATTATAAATTCATGAACATTACTTGTTCTGCCAGACATCCACATGGTGGCAAATGAGAATCCCACAGGAAGCAATCTTTAAATTAAGACACTGTCAATAAGTTCCAAGCTTCCTCTAAAGGCCTAGGCATTTCTTTTTACACTGCGATAAAGGAAGTCACAAATCTTTTAAAACATTAGAATTGGTTAAAAACTATCAATGAGAGAAAAATACAACTAAATTTACTTGGTGATGTTTAATTACAATTACCATAATTCCATTAATTCTATTAACAATCACCTGTTGAGACATTCTTTGTTTGGAGTTATCCAACTTTGACAATAAATTGTTCTTACTTTTCTCTAATTTTCTAAATTTTTTTTCTAATTTCTACATGACCAAAGGAGGTTTTACTTCTTTAAAAAGTTGAAATTTTTGAATCACCTGCCTAATTTAAAATTAAATTGACCTTCCACATCAGCTTATTGGTTGGAATATGCTAAACAGTTTCCAATGTAGTAAACCCACAGAGTTAGCTTCTTACATATCTCCTCAATTTTGTTACCCTATATATCAGTTTAACATGCTCAGCTTTTGATTAATAGTGAATAAATGCAGATAAGGATGGTACAAATTGACCACATCTGGCTCTTAGAAATAAAATTTATAGAATACACACATGCACAAATACATGCACAGTCATCTGTGATGTCTAGAATAGAAGAAAAAATGACTAAAGAATATTTATGTTTTAAGAATATAAAGCAAAAGAGATAGACCTGGGATACTATGGATAAGTATATAAAATGCATTCCCTTTATGCAATGGAATATTACTCAGCCATCAGAATACCCAACTTTTGTAACAACATGGACGGGACTGGAGGAGATTATGCTGAGTGAAATAAGTCAAGCAGAGAAAGTCAATTATCATACGGTTTCACTTACTTGTGGAACATGAGGAATAACATGGAGGACATTAGGAGACGGAAAGGAAACGTGAACTGGGGGAAATTGGTGGGGGAGATGAAGCATGAGACACTGTGGACTTTGAGAAACAAACTGAGGGTTTTAGAAGGGAGGGTGGTGGGGGATGGATGAGCCTGGTGATGAGTGTTAGGGAGGGCATGTATTGCAAATAAGCTTCTTTTGTCTTATATTCTTCTAATAGTGGAATGCTATTGCCTTGTATTTAGGATAGTACTTGAGATGCCAAATAATTTTTCTTAGACTTTGTACTTCATCCTCAGATTTCAGTAATTCCTGCTTGCATGCACCATGGAGAGAGTATTTCTCCATAGTCTTCTCTCTCCCCCAGAGTAGATTTCCATTGTTTCCAGGCCTGTGGTGGGAGTAGGTAATTGTTCCCTTGTCCTCAACTAGCATTTATTAAGGCTTTTCCTGACCATCCCATTTAAAATCTCATCCCTCTTCTAATTTAATCTCTTCCTATGGCTCTGTAGGCTTAATTTTTCTCCCTTGTATTTATTACCATGAGATGTAATATATAGTTTGTTATATTACTTTTTGTCTTTCTCTCCCACATTTTTGTCTTTCTTTTATTGCCAGATCTTTAGAGCCTAAAATAGTACTTGGCACATACTCAGTTTTATGAAAGCCCTGTTGAATGAATTAATGAAAGCTGGAGTCATTTGAAAATACTATGGGTTTCTTTCTATAGAAACTCGAATGTTTTCATTCACAATATTAACAATATAGACTAAAATAATATAGACACTTAAAATTTAGCTTTTATATTTTTCCTTAATTGTGAGGGAGTGTTTGATTTTCCCTGAATACTGTGTGCTTATTCTAATAGGAAAAGGTCTAGTAATGGTGGTTTAACTTGCAAATAGCCACAATAAAATGTAATCATCTTAATAGCCAAGCATAAGGATTTCTCAGGAAGAATTACATATCATGAAACAACATTTTGAAAAGTAGTCCTTTCAGAAGGTAAAATTTACTATTTTCTCCTTTCTTTTCAGGATGTAGTATTATAATGTATCAAAGCTACAGAAGAATATCAAAGGCATTTGGGTAACAGTTATAGGAGAAAGAAAGAAAAGGAAGTAAATAAAAGGTGGAGGCTTAGATGCATCAGAGTGATCAATTCCCAGAGCTCCCAATCCTCTCAGCACATGGTGCTAAATTCACATATGCCGTGTGAATGACATGCTTGATGGTAGTGGAAGTGTGAGATGTGTGAGATTGTGTAATTATGTGGCATATGGGGAAGAACTGATATATTGAGATAGGGACAACCACTGAAAAACACTAGGGTACTAGACCAGGGTAATGAAAAGCTTAGAAACTTAAAGACCCCTAAAACTTAGCAAACATCTTTGAAGGATGTCGAAATTCTATAGACCCTTCATTGTGGCCTTATACACAGTTTCACTAAGATGTCAGGCAACAGGGAGCACTTCAACTGATATTTAGCTTATGCTCATGAAGGAAATAAAAGTCAAAGAATCTGAGAACCTACAATTAAATCTCATATAAAAGACTAAGCAGCAACTCTTAAAAAAAGAATGTAGAATTGTGGCAGGCAACCTCATCTTTCATAGTTCAATAGCAGTTTTAAAAAACATAAGTCCCTGGGACCTACCTTCTGATTTCCTAATACAATACGTCTGAAATGGAGTCGAGAGATTTAGATTCACAACTGCTGTCAAGAAAAACCTTATATAAACTGTGCTATAGAAATTAGCCCTTACTCTTCATGGAGTATATTGGTGTTATGGCTAATTTATTTTTAAAAATTTAAATAATTTTCAGTCTACCATTTTGAATTTCCTTCTCAAGTTATGATGGTTTTAGTGACGATCATCCTCTGACAGAATTCCCTCAACTAAAATCAAGTCAATTCTGAAAGTGCTCCGAAAGTGAAAAACTGAATAGATTCATGTCCTTTAGTGATAATCATGTGGAGGCAATTCAAATTGAATAAGGTGCATATGCCATAAATATGAATAGTAAATCCCCTGAAGATAGAACAGAAATTATTCTTAAATAGATGTGTCTTTTTCTCTATTTGCATTATGTTGCACATATATATATATATATAATATATATATATACCTTCATAATCAGAGACTCATTCCTTTTCTAATATTTTTATACTGAATTTATAGGTATAGTTTCCCACTACTATGGGTTTTAGAAGAGCATTAGCTTCTTGCAGGCTGCTATTCAGTAATATCAGGGAGCCGAATCATTCTCAGTGAAATTTCCAGTAGAGGTAATCCTCCCTCATTTATCTAACTAGTAAATTGAAAAGAAAAAAAAATCCTATAACCTAACAGCATGAAGATTAGGTATAATGAAAATTTGCCAGACATTTGTATAAAATGACAAATGTTGGTTTTCAGATGCTTGGTTCCCATTAACTCTAATATAAATTACTCAAGACAAATGGCAACATTTGGCATGTTTATCACTGCAAATCGAGGAGTTTGGTGTGTCCTTACTCTGGAATATTTCATATACTTTCCGTAGGACCAAAAGAGGTTCTGTTTAGTCAATAAATTTTCCATTTCTAAAAGCTAAAAGTCGGTTTCCTTTTTAATATTTGACTGTGCAGACTATTTATGAAACATTTAATTCTCATGTCTGAGTTTTGGGAGTTAAAATCTTATCATTTCATGCGCAGTGTTTAATTTCAATGTAACAGAAGGAGTAAATAAAACTTAAAACTAAGTTAATAACAAATTAAACTCAGTCAGTCTGTCATAAAAAATCTGAGATCTATTCTATCATCATGTATACTACAGCAACTACTCTTTCACATGCCGAAATATATTCTTATGTTCATGCATCAATTGCCAGAACATGTAAGTAGAAATAGTCTTATGTTTTAATTGGCATACATCTGAAATGAAACCTAATATTTATATTAGGAGTAGGATAGGTAGCCCTTTAAGTAAATTTCTTAAATTATTTATTAAATTATAATAGCAAGGTTCTTTTGTAATTTAAAATACAGAACAGAATAAAGTCTTGTTTAAACACTGTTATAAAGTAAATTTGTAACAATTTCTATATGCTGAGGTCTGGACAATTCTATTTAATAATTTGTGGAAAAAATGAATTAAGCACTTTTTAATGATCACAGAATCCTATGGGATATATTATGTATTAATGCATTCTTCAAATAAATAATGGAATATGAGTACATGTGAACATCCAAGTGGATGCAGTTCTTACATTGAAAACAAACATTTTTCATTAGTAAACTTAATGATTCAAAATAGTCTTTGAGCTGTACTTTTCTGGAATATCTGATTTTGTCATTCTGGTGGTATACTCTTCTCTGATTCTTGCTGGTATGCCATTATGCCCTATATCCCCAAATTGTGTATAGTGGAATGATCACGGTTTTTTTTTTTGGTTAAAATTGTTATACTACAATTGTTATACAATTGGTTAAAATTGTTATACTACTTGGGGTGCCTGGCTCAGTGGGTTAAAGCCTCTGCCTTTGGCTCAGGTCATGATCTCAGGGTCCTGGGATCGAGCCCCGCATCGGGCTCTCTGCTCAGCGGAGGGCCTGCTTCCCCCTCTCCCTCTGACTGCCTCTCTGCCTGCTTGTGATCTCTCTCTCTCTGTGTCAAATAAATAAATAAAATCTTTAAAAGAGAAATTAAAAAAATAAAAATAAAATTGTTATACTACTCAGAGAAACCTTGATTTCCTAATACGTATAATTCTTAATGTATTTGTTACTTTATTTCAGAGATGTCACCCTTTACTTCTAAAGCTCTAGACGTCTACTTTCCCAGAAATTTCTGCACAGATTTGAATATTTAGTCAATTACCGAAAAACTCCTTCTGTATAAACTTTCCTCACAAATGGCTTTATTAGGTGTTGTATGATAAGTGTGAAAAGAGGTATATATGCTTTGGGAACTAAGAAAATGAGGTTGAGATGCTCACTGAAAAAGTATCTTCAGCATTCTTGGTTATTAATGGTATCACTTTCTCAAATTATCAAAAACATTCTATGGCTTTAGGACCTTGGAACATTTTCATTTAAGTCAACCAAGACCATGTGTATTTGGACTACATCGCAATGTAGGCACTTGAACTATGCATCTTTTCACATTTGACTCTAATGAAAAATGGCTGGCAACTAGAAGTCACGATGACTCACTATGCTCCCTGCCATCTCTTCAAAATTTATTTTATAGATCCTAAAACATGAAAACCAAGAAATCTTGAGTTCAGCCAACTATGGGTATGACAAAAGATGCAGCAACTGAAATGTAAAAAAAAAAAAAAAAAAAGTGCATTCTAAAAAAAAAATGTGAGAAGCAAATTTAAGTTTTGTGTTTAAAGTGAGCAGTGTTAAAGTGGGGGAAAAAAACTTTACACTTCAGAGGCTATAGAAATTCCTATTGAGGAGAGCCAATTTCATAGTTGAGATTTAGAATTAAGAAAGTTCTAAAGAAATAAAAATGAAAAAAAGAAGGCTAAATGTATATTTTAGGTTAAACACCCTTCTGACATAATGCTACCAGTATGCTGTGTGTCGGGAGTGTCGACAGGACAGGCATAGTCTTAACTCCTTCCTTAGGAAAGATGTCATTTCTTTGTATTTTGTACCAATACATCTCTGATTATATAATAGAAACTAGTGGGAAAATAAGATACCCCTTATAGCTAACTTTCCTGAAAGACTCCATTCATTAAAGGAAAAGATTAAAAAGTCACACTGAGTAAAAAGCATGCTTGCAGATAGTTAGCAGCAGCCCTTAAAAATGGCAGCTTCTATAAGAAACTGCAGGTTGAAAGGCAGAGCTGGTCACATATCACACATTTACCCGCTACTTATGTCTACATGTGAAGCAAGTAACCCTATCAGCAGCAGTGCCAACAGATCCTCAAACATAAAGGCCCCTCATAGCAGTTGTGAGAACAATCAGGCAGCGTGGTCCTTTTCATGTTGGAAACCAGCATATTTCAGCTCTGCCATATTTGTAGGGGTTTTGGCATCTGTTCAGAATCTCTTTAAATGTGCTGAGAGTTCTCTTCATTTCTTCTTGCATTACAGTTCTCCCATCAAACAAGCCTACATAGCTGAAGCCCAAAGGAATCTGAACCCTTACATGAAGATTAACGTGTGCTTATCCAAAAGGTAGAACTCCATGGCAGGCTTTGAACTAGTCATCCAGGAGTTATTACATGCTGACACTGGTGCCCTAGATGCACATGCTCAGGAGGAAATGTAGCTGGTATCTGATTGTTTCACAAGTGACACTGAACTCTGATTTGAATGAGGCAGAGGTTGTGTATAAACCTGCTCTAAGAATGTCAGACTTGCAGCCATGAACTCCGGGCAATGACCTTCGGCAAAACAATGAAGTTGACTTTTGCTCCCTCAGCAGTGCTTTGTTAGCATGCATTGTATTATAGAAGAAGATCATCCAAATTTGGTGGGAACGATGGACTCACTCGAAACCCACTACCCCCACTTCCATTTAACAGGGATTGCAGAACCATTTTACAGTGTGTTCCCACAACAAAAGCTCTCCAACTGGTAAGGATATATTCCAGGACAGAGAGCTCGGAAGGGTGGGAGACATGACACCATTAAAGCACACTGAAAACATTTTTTTTTTTTTTTGTAGTCTACAAGGCTGTCAGATAAAAGACTTTGAGTTAAAGCTCTGTTAAGGCAGAGCTTGGGAACAGCATTAGCTGAGAGAGCTGTTTCGATGCTGTGATCTGCAATAGTACAGCCGAGTTCAATCTGTGCAGAAGAAATGGTCTCTCTGCAGGGCGAGCCAGCTACAAGCTGGGCTGAGTTCTAGCAGAGACAACGGGCTTGGCTGAAGCATGAGCTTAATGTACAAAGTGGGTGTGCTGATCAGAGATGGAACTGTTTAGCCAGCTCATTTCTCAGCAGAGTAATACAATCTTGGAAGAAGCATCGCTTCAATTTGGAACGGAACTGAAGGGATTCATGTTTTCTGTGCTATCACACTGGTGATGTCCAGTCTCATCTTTTCCCTCAATCCTGCTTCTTATGGTCCTCATGGGGAATAAGTGAAACTTAATGAAAACAATTCCACATGGGATTTATTAGGATTATGGATTTTTTAGGCCTTGTGGTATGGTCAATTTCATTCTAGAGGCCTGTAAATACATAAATGAATAAATGAATGAGTGAGTGAATGAAATCTTCCCCAAAACTCTGATGTTGCTGTTCACCTGCCCTAAATCTCAGAGTCACCTGACTGAAAGATAAGCGATGTGCAGCCTCCCAGAGCAACTAATGCTGTCCCACCACAGCATCCAGAGAAGGTAACAAGTGTTAAATCAATAAGCTCTAACTCACATTTACAATTCTTATTGCCCCATTTTAGGCATGCCATTATTGGTGTGTTCTTAAATTAAAATTAAAGCCAGTTTTTTTTTGTATTCTCACAAGAACACTCCATATACCACCTCACAACTTTGTTAACCCTTTCCTGAGTTTGCTATAACTGTGTATCTTTGTTCTTCTTTTCACTAGGATGAAGGCATTCAGAGGACAGCTATTATTTTTTTTATTCCTACAACTAATGTTTTGCCTGTGACATAGAAAGTACCCAATAAATGACTGCTGAATGAAAGTTGAAAGACAAATCTAATAAGCACAAATGGAAGTTAGTTTGCCTGTCTGGAACTGTGAATTTCAAAATATTTTATTTTATTTTATTTTTTGCTCATTGACAAGAGGAGCAATGGGCAACTCTAATTAATTAATCAGTATAAATTTGTTACTGTGTATACTCTACAGAGACTAGTAACAGGCTGAGCCCCAGGTGCAGGACAAGGACTTGGCAGGATTCCTCCTTCTCCCATGTTAGTCCATCATCCTTCTTATCCAAAAAGGGAGGCTAATAAATTATAATAGTGGTGACAGCTACTTCTGCTCCCTGCTTACCATGTCATAAGTTGTTACATCATAGGCACGTTAAAAAAGAACTTCACAGTTTTCAAATCTTATAAAATACGACTCAACACACTCTGTCTTTTCTTTAATGTGTTATTTTCGACAAGCAGAATTGTTTTACTGTGGAAAAGAATGTAATTTGAATGACTCCAAAACAAAATCTAGATCAAAATAGCTCCCTCATTTACCCTGTCTAAAACCGCCACCTGAATATTCGATTTGGATTAAGGAAATGAAGTTTAAGTGCAAGTGATATAGGGCAGAGTTAATTATTTGAGACATTATCAGTCCCTAGTATCTAAGCTTAAATTAGTAACAAAGATATGTGGGGTTGAAAGGGAATGTTACAGATAATCAAACTGCAGAATGAAGAAGCTAAATTTTTTTTTTCAGTTATACAGTATTGAGGGGGAAACAAGACTAGAACCCAAATATACTGGTACCTAACGCAAAATGTTCACCAATCCAAGATAAGCCCAGAGTAGGGTAAGAAAATCTGCATGGGATGTGTAATCAGAATGTCCTAGTTTTTCATTCTGAGTGGTTCAGTTACTTCCTATATAATGTGAAATTTCTGAGTGATAGTTTTCTCATCTATACCAAAAAGATATAATTGACTTCAAAATATTTGCATTTAGGGGCAGCTGGGTAGCTCAGTCAGTTAAGAGACCTACTCCTGACTTCAGCTCAGGTCATGATCTCAGGGTCTTGGGCTTTGCACTCAGTGAGGAGTCTGTTTCTCTTCCTCTCTCGCCTTCTGCCCCTCCCCCCACTTGTACATGAGCATGCCCACGTGCTCTTTCCCACTCTAAAATAAATGAGTAAATCTTTAAAAAAAAATGTTTGCAATTATTTAATGAGATTATTTATATAAAGGTGGTTTGTAAATGGGAAAGCACTACAAAATACATAGTGTATTATCGCTTCCAAAGCAAGATCATATGAAATCCAATCGTTCCCTTCTCCAGTGAATGTTTTCAATAGTATCTCTCTTTACCCATATAGCATATTTATTTTAGAAATAACTTCATAAACATAAACATAAACATGAATCCTTCTGAGTTAGTAAAGTCATTCAATATTATTGAACTTTGTATCATTTTTCTGTAAAATTTAATCATATTTTCTCTGTCTCAGGTTTTTGCAAAAATTAAATAATATATGTTCAAAATAAAAAAAAAACAACAGCATGATGCCTAGTATATAGTAAAAGCCAAACCATTCTTTCTCTTCCTCTTCCCTTCCCTTTAGTATTGCATTTATGGTGGTTGATTTTGGTAGTGGTGATGGTCTCAGGTTCTTTCTACCTTCCCAGAGTGGTTGTGTATATCTGAGAGGAGGAAACATTTTTCCCATTTCATAAGTACTTATTGTCTAGGGTGAGACTACGTACACAGCAAGTAAAAATCAATCAGAAGTGACTTAAGTAGTAAATAAATATTAATAGGATGGGTTACCGTGGAAAGAGTACAGTCAGGATACCATCTGAATTCTCTAGATGATGAAAGATGAACATCAAGTAAGGATATTTAAAAAATACTGTGGAACTTCTAGAGATAAATCTCAGACCTGAGCTAATTTACAATTTGACCTAAGTATTACCCTGCCTATAAATGTGACCTTACTCTAGGAACTAAATTAAAATTATCGGTATCCTAGAAGTTGTTCCTAGTGGGTATACACAGGAATATAAAACGGAGATTTGTATGAGTTAGGTAAGTTACATAACTCTTTAAAGTTTATATCAGAAATTTCAGTGACCTGACAAAACATAAGTTTATTTCTTTCTTATATGTAGTCCAGTTTTAATATTCTTGCTTGGGCAGCTTTGCACAAAATTGTGACTCAGAGACCAGGACCATTGCCATTGTGTGACACTGCTCTCTGACAGAAGACTGCACAACCAATAGAGGATGACATAGGAGTTTTTAACTTCAGGCTTGGGGGTGCTAGATGTTATGTGGGCATTGCTGGTCACATGATGCCCCAGAGCAAGGAAGCTAGGAGGTGTCTTCCTATGATTCCACAAGGACAATGAAACCATGCAGGGAATACATACGTTGTGTCTGCTAGAAACTGCCCTTCTTGTAACCAAAGAGTCTTTCATGGTAAATAGGCAGCCCCACTTGATTGCAAAAGCTCTGAAAAATGTGATTGTCCAATGTAGCCAAGAAGAAAGAGAAACTATTTAGTGAACACGGAGTGTTGTGTCAGTCCCAGTAGTAAAGATGGGAAGGACTTCCCATTCTGGGAAAATCGCTGCTTATAAAAAGAATACCAGAAAAAGGCATGAGAAAATACACTTCTGCCAACTATTAAGAAGGCACAGCATTAAGAAAGGCAACCAGCAGTGTCTGACAATAAAAAGCAATGCTACATTATTTGGTATTCCTGAACAAACTGTTATTTTATTCCTGGTACATCTGATATGCATTATGTTATTTGCTTGCAACGTCTTTCTGTACTTGGCTGATGGGTAAATTCCTAATCATTTCCAAAATTTAGTTCAGCCATCAAAACCTCTGTTAAGACCTACTAATATACTTTTTTCCCCAAATACACAGAGCATTTACCAACCTTATGACCACTTCACTTCATACTGCATTGTATTTATATGTTTCTTGTAATAAACTCTGAGGAAACAAAATGAATCAAGGTTTCTTCTTGTAACTTTCAGATCTAATAGGGCCTGGCATGGAACAGATGCACAATAAATATCTATTTCTTTTTGGAATTTTTAGTTTAGTAGTCAGATCATTGACCAGCTTTCCATTTCAATCCACTGCTTCACACAACTTTGAAAAAAGCATTTTATCAAATGGTGATTAATACGTCTTTTCTAGGAAAAAATCTCTACCACAAGAATTAAGTTGATTAGACTGCATGTGCCTTTTGTATTTGGACTAAAAAAAAAAAAAAAAGAGTATGATAGGAGGAAATAAATGGTTGGAAGATTAGGACATGACTGAGCAAGGTGATTTAGGAAATATAACTTTTAGGTGAACTGTGAATTTAGCTACCACACCTACAAAAGCAGAAAGAGCTAAAAAATTCCTTGAGAGACATTCCAGAAGACTTCTTAATGTAATACATTATAATTTTGAGACAAGGGCCTCATTTTATCTATGATTTTGAACTTCTTGTCCTCAGATCATTTGATGTTTAAATTCATTTTTATTTTACAGCTTTTTGAGCCTAAGAGTCCCAAAATCTTTAAATTGTGTTTTTAACTTCTTAAGAAATGATAGCCCACTGGAAAACAGGTGATTTAGAAATATAACATATAATTCCTAATTATCCACAGTTTGAGACTGTGCAGGTCTTTTTCTTCCTTTTTTTTAAATATTTTATTTATTTCTTTATTTGAAAGGAAGAGAATGAGAGAGAGAGAGAGCATTAGAGAGAGCATGAGATGAGGAAGGGGCAGAGGGAGAAGTTGATTCCCTGCTGAGCAGGGAGCCCGATGCGGGACTCATCCTGTGGGACTCCAGGATCACGACCTGAAGGCAGTTGCTTAACCAACTGAGCCACCCAGGCGCCCTGCACAGGTCTTTTTCAACAATTATGCCTATTTGATCTGTTGAAAACATGGGTATTTTATTTTCTTAGAAAATATATTGTTTACATTGTTGCTAGACTACAGTGTCATGCACACTGTGCAAATTAATTCTGAATACTACCCTAGGTGTTTTTGTGATTCAAGGACAGAGTAAGGACTTCAAGTCTTTTTTGCTGGATATATAAAACAATAAAAAGTAATAGGCAGTAACAATTAAGACGAAATTTGCTACTGATAGATACAGTTTCTTTCACTGCTTTCCAAAAGCCAACTGCAAAATAGCTAAGTCATTTCCGATTGCTTTGTCTTCCCTCAGATTATTACATTGGATCCAGAGTCCCCCAAATACAAGATTGTTGGCATTGGTTCTTGAATCAAATCCCACCGAGAGGGAAATAAACCAAACAAGAACATTAAACTAAGAACATGATATTTCGATCTGATCATTTTGAGAATGCTGGCTATTTTAACAGAACATGTTGCATTGATTCTCATTTTGTGATGTTAAATATAGACTATTACATTGTAGTTTTCTGTGACAAGTAAGTAATATCAACATGTATCCTTGATCTTCACCATTTCTAGAACTTCGCTACAACTTATTTCAGCACCCTTTGTATTCTTCCTGGTTTCATCACTCATTAAAATCAGTCTTCTACTGACTCACTGTAATACAACTCCAAAACAAAGAACCCATTTCCTTAGGAATGGCTCCTGGCTCTCATATTCTTCCTGAGTCAGTTATTCTTAACTTACACCTTGCACGGGTTCAATGATTTCTGTTGCATCGGCTTTTTTTCTGTTCATCGTTGCTTTTTGCCTGAATATTAGTCTGCTCTTGAACTTGAGTGCCATGATCAGTTCTCATAGTTTTCAATCACAGACATTCCAAACAGTGATTTAAGAGTCTGTCTGACTTCTTAAACCATCCTAAGGATTAGGTTCACCCACATGCTAAAAAATTTAATAACTCATTTTATTAATGTTGATTATTTTCTTAGAATAAAATCATAGAAATGAATTCTACTGTCAAGTGTACACAAGGTTAGGACTACTCATGCATTTTGGACAGTTCCAGAAAAATTATATTCACCTGTTCTGCTATATTTCATCCAACTTTTCCTTTTATGAGTTTGCCATTTAAACACATCTCTACAATATTGTATATTACTTTTCTAAGGACAGAGATACATCACCAAGAAGCTGATGTAGCTGTGTTAGTAAAACAAAATTATTTTAGGGAAAAAAATCATCACTTCATGTGATACCTAAAGAGCTTTAATTTATGAGAAAGTTATAACAATTGTACATTTGTGTGTGCTTAGTAATATCATCTCAAAATATATAAAGCAGAAATTTATTGAGCTACAAGAACATTTATAATTTACCAGGATTTGAGAAATTTTATTGTGTTATTAGAATCACTTCTCAATGTAATAGTTGATATATTAAAATAATTTATGTAATATTTGTTCATTATAAAGCTTAAATATAGTATAAATTTATGAATATAGTTCTTTGTCCAAGAATTATAATATGATCAGTAGCCTGTATCTTTTCACATGGTTATCCCACCTATTAAGGTCCCCCAAACTCAGTAGTATTTACATTACTGACTACATCCAATAAGGAACTAGTAACAATTCCTCACATGGAACCCTTACTCCAGCTCTACTCCCTAACTATAGCAAAGCCATAAACTCTCACCCTCACCATCATACTTCATACTGTAACTTGCCTACCTATGGCAGCACTCTCAACTCCCCTTTCCCTACCAAGAGGAGATAATATTTATCATATGTACTCTTTATTTTGTCACTTTTGTTGGATTTTAAATTCCACTGGGCAGTAATATTTTATTCTGCTTTGTGTTGTTCACTGTGGTGCCCTCACAACTAAAACAATGCCTAGAATAGTTCTAAGCACAGTAGGTGAACAGGAAAGTTCTGCTGAATGGACAGTGAGTGTACCTCCCTCATTATCTTAATTTTGTAATTAAATTCAACTTATTTAAAACCCAACCAAGCAAAGTGGAAGCTGGTACCAAATGTGCACATATATCCTTGCTCTTATATAGTGGTAACCTATGGTTGTCATCTTTCTATCCTGACAATTTGCAGGCTAATCAGGTACCTACTTAATTAGATCCCTTTTCCATATTTCTAGCCCAAATCCTCCAATGTTTGTCCCAGTTATAAAAATTTTCATCTCCTTCATTGTTGTCTCTGATTTTTATTAGCTCATTACATTTTCTACATTTCCTTGGTAAATCTGATGACATTTCTAGAGGGCCTGATATGAAGTAGTAATATTTCCTAACCAAGTATCAGTCCTTGCTCCTTAAATTATATTTTTTACTGATAAATCCAAAGTGGAATCATTAAAATTGGAGGTTAATTCAAAATGTGTTCATTTCTAACCAATTCTACAATATATATTATTATAAATTTTCTTGTAATCAGAGAAAAATTTGACTTCACACAAAAGAATTCAAATATTTTCAGTGGGATTAAGGATTTGATTTGGATATAGTACTTTGTGATTTAGGAAAATCACAAAAGTCATCTGATAAATAGGTTTTCTAGAATGAAGATCAAAACCATGTAGCTAGTTTTTATCTATGGTTTCAAGACTATGTATTTATTTTACTGAATTTTAAAGTATATTAACTTTTCCTGTTTTGATTCTATTTTTTGAAGCAGCATTCGAAGTTAAACCTGAGTTCTTGTTTAGAAAGTTGTACTCACTATCCCCGCTATATTAACTACAAATGCCAGATACTTCAACTATAAATATCATTTCATTTCTTCTGTAATGTCTTCTTTCCTTTCCTAGTATTGTTCTTTGACTTACATTACTGTATATCCATTTTTTATTAATAAAACACTCCACTATCTTAAATAAACCAGTGATTTACAAAGGACCTTTATTCTATGCTACCAATCCCCGATGAAACCTTCTTTGTTAAAATTGACATTTTTTATAGCAAAACTATTACTCTTTTTTTTCTATCAGAAGTAAGCCACTGCCACTACAACTTCTGATGCCGCTCTTTATAGCCTATATATACAACAAACACATTAAGTTTAATCTAATAAAGACAATCATGCAACACGGAGAAAAATATATACATATCATATGGCTCTTGCCTTAAGTCCTCTGATATCCAGGAATATTTTCTCCCAACCAGAAGAAAAGCAGATGGGAAAATCAGATGTGGACAAAGAATATAGCTATAGAACAATGGTGCCAAACTGTGGTTCTTGTAGAGGCAGCATAGCATTACGTAGGAACTAGACTTATTTTCAGAGTTTCTGGGTATAGGGTCCAGGGTCCAGCTTTCTCTGCTTAATTTCCAGGTAATTTTGATGTGCGGATAATTTGGGTAACCACTGGTATACAGGTAAACAGATCTGAGTTAGAATCATATCTTTTTTACTTCTATATATGAAATACTATGGGTTGAATGCTTATGAATGCCCCCCAAAATCACATTGAAATCCTAACCTCCAAGCTGATAGTACTAGGAGGTGGAGCCTTTGGAAAGTGCCCATATCATCATGGTGGAGTCCTCATGAAAGGAAGTAGTCCCTTATAAAAGAGGCCTGAGAGGCAACTTTGTGTCTTCTGCCATGTGAGGGAACAGTGAAAAGATGGCCATATGTATAAGGAAGGGGGGCCTCACTGGATATTGAACCTACTGGCCCCTTGATCTTGGACTTGCTAGCCTCCAGAACTGTGAGAAATAAATTTTTGGTATGTACAAGATACATAGTCTATTTTTTTGTCATAGCCCAAAGATAGAGATCATTAAGCTTTGAGGGAGATATATGACTTTTGTAAACCTAGAATATCCTCATCTATATAATGAAGTTAGTTATTTCTGTACTGAAGGTAGGTGTAGGGAAGTGTGTGAGTGTGTGTGTATGTGTGTGTGTGAGAGAGAGAGGGAGAGAGAGAGAATTAACTGGAAAACATTTACCACCGTATCTGTCACATAATAGCTTCTTAACAAAAACCAGATTTTCCTATGCCATTTACTATATATCCTGCTCAAAGAAATCTGTTCATATAATAATTATAATTTCAGAAAAAAAATTAATGTGATTAACAATGATATAAGGAAACCTTCTAAATAATGGGTTTCATGGCTCTCTTATTCTGTGAAGTATCCAGTGGGTACAAAATGGGGGAAGCATATCCAAGCATGGAATCACAATCACGTTCATATGTGCAGGAAGTATCCCCCTTAGCCCTGGGCAAGCAAGGCCCTCCCCGATCAGGGCTCCCTAAGTCAGCTCTCTCAGTACCTTAGATGTCTTGCTCAAACTTTTCTCAGTTCCCCCTGAAGTCTTGGAGCTGGAAACACCAGAAAACAAGTGACCTGAGGACCTGATCGGGGCCTGCTTTGGCCCTGGGGCCAGCAGCGCCTTTCACAAAATTTCCAAAAGTCCTTCTCCTCACTGGGTGTCTAGGCAGACTGGATTCCCTCAGGCACCAGAGGTAGCCCCATGTATCAGAATGACCTTGCCACAAAAACAATAGTAGAATTAATATGCCCTTACTCTGAATCTTATCAAAATGCAAGGGCAGGAGGCTTTAATTATGATGAACAGCTTATGTGACACATTAGTCTTGTTTTTCAGTTGTGTCATTGTGAATATGGTTATCTTTTTCTTTTTACCTTAAGTACGTTGGAGAAATAGTGAACAGATTGGTATTATATATCTTTTATTTATTTAATTAAAGTTTTTATTTAAATTCCAGTTAGTTAACATACAGTGTAATATTAGTTGCAGGTGTACATTTCCGTACATCACCCAGTACTCATCAGGACAAGCAAAGCGCCCTCCTTAATTCCCATCACTTATTTCACCGATCCTCCCACCCACCTTCTCTCTGGTAACCATCAGTTTGTTCTTTATAGTTAAGAGTCGGTTTCTTGGTTTCTCTCTCTCTCTTTTTGTCCCTTTGCTCATTTGTTTTATTTCTTAAATTCCACATATGAGTGAAATCATATGGTACTTGTCTTTCTCTGACTGACTTATTCACTTAGCATAATACACACTAGCTTCAGCCACGTCATTGCTCACGCAAAGCTACCCATACTCTTACCACCAACCACCTATCTTTAGCCTCTATTCCACTTACATTATGTTTTTTTAAAACTGGAGCTTCATATATAACTGAATATGAATATATATATAATATAAATGAAATCATAGACATATGGTTTTGAAACTTTATATAAGTTAACAATTTTTAAACATCTTGTCATATTGGTAAATGGAAACATATATATTTTATTTGTATAATCTGTTTTATTCTGTTTCAGAATTTATTTGGTTATTATCCCACTGGGTGTTTTCATTACTTCCAAAGCAAGTAACATGCTGATAGACAATAAGGTACATTTGCATTTGTTTTTGGTTCATTTTGGCAATGATAATATTCAGTGCTATGAGTCAGAAAACACATAGTCATATATTTGCTGATGGAAATGTAAATTGGCAAAAATATTTTGAATGACAATTTAGAAATATGTATCAAAAGCCTTGGGGGAAAAAAAAAGCCTTGAAAAATAAATCTCCCAACTTGGAGTCAGCAATTATTTTTAACAAATCTCTTCTGCAGAAAAGAAGTGAAAGAATAAAGGAGGTATATAAAAATATATTTCAAAAATTATTTATAACACTAAACTGTAAACTAGAGTAAATTTCATTATGCTTAAAATTACATGTAATAAAAATAAATTTTTTGTATGAATACTTGATGTTTTCTTCCTGTACTTTAGATGGTATACATAGCAATACTTTGGTGGTTCTTTTTAATATACATTTGTTTAATTAATGTTTAGTTTTATATGGGCAGGAAGAAAATAATAAGGAAGAAAATTGATATATATCCAAATATACCATGTATCTAAAATAAAATATAAAACATTAAAATATTACCAATTTTGTAATACTGCTCAATTGCTTATTTTAAGAACCTGAAGCCAACTTTCAAATCCATATATAAAAATGGAATAGGGAAAATTGCTATATTCTTTATTCTAATTTAGAAAAACGGTATGTAATATGACAAAAAATAAAGATAATAACATTTGCACCATATAACTTATAATATACAGAGACATTTCCTATAAAAAACCTGTAGCTAAACTGTGTTCATGATATCTAAAATATCCCAGTGAAATAATTTCACATTTCATTTTTAGAGTGTGACTCATTTATTAATATCAGGAAATTTCCTGATAACTAAAATTCCCAACTAAATTTTGAAATATTTATCCTTAAGTAGTATTAATTACTAGGCTGACACTCAGTTAGCAAAATCATGGAATAGTAATCCATGCAATATATGAAAATTTAAACAAGAATTTGAGAATTTTACATTAACTGATTCTGTAATTTTTTTTAAATACAGGCTTACTACAGAGGCACCTGGGTGGCTCAGTGGGTTAAGCCTCTGCCTTCGGCTCAGGTCATGATCTCAGGGTCCTGGGATTGAGCCCTGCATCGGGCTCTCTGCTTAGCGGGGATCCTGCTTCCTCCTCTCTTTCCGTATGCCTCTCTGCCTACATGTGATCTCTCTCTCTCTGTCAAATAAATAAATAAAATCTTAAAATAAATAAATAAATATGGGCTTAGTACAGGTGCTTATGAAATGTAAGTGCGTGTATGTATAAAACCTGAGTATTAACAATAAGAAAAATATTAATTGGTTTAGATGATGCATATTTAATATCAATAGGGTATTCCTAATTCAATTTTATAGTTACTAATATGGTTTACAATAGAATCATAAAGGAACATATATACAGGTGATTAATCATAATTTCTAAAAAAATCTAGAAAATGAATTGCTATTATCAAACTTTAAAATGACTTAAAGAGATGGAATTTTTAGGATTTCTTCTTGACTTCCTGTTGTTTAACCTTATAGGTATTCCTGCCGATCACTCAACACACCCTTGCTAAGTTACCATGGCTACAATTGCTCCGGTTACCATGCCAAAGTGTTCTTTGTAATTGATTCAGGAGTTTAAAATTTCAACCATTGAATTTTAGAACATAGAAATCATCTAATCCAAACATCAAATGTAATAAGCAAGACAAGAAGTCCAAAGCAACAAGAAAGAAACATTTTTAAAAAGACCAATATGCAGGTCAGACAAATGTGAATATTCCCAGTACAGATAACATAGAACTTATTAATAAAAACAGATACGAAAATAAATATTAAAAATACGCAAGCCATGAGAAAGAAAATGCATGTCTCTTTAACATATAAAGAGGTGCTCAATTTTGGTAGTTTTCAGATTAACTGTAAGTTAAAGCAAAAATGATAGGTTAGCTTTAGCCACCTAATTGGCAAACATTTAAACACCATCCAAAGTTTACAAAAATGCAGGAAAACATTATCTCACATATTACTAGTGGAAATGTGAGATGCTGCACACAACTTTTTTGAAACGGTCGGCATTCTTTTGTCATAAAAATAAACATTACTTTTAAAAAATACTTCCTTGACTATTCAATTCATATATTCATATAAAAGCACAATTATAAAATAACAAACACACAAGTTTTTCATTCTTGCATGTCTATTGTGGCCAAAAACAGAAACAATGGAAATGTTCAGGAGTAGGGGAATATCTAAATAATTTCATCATGTATATGTTACGCGATTTTTGTAGATATGAAAAATGTTGAATTTACTATATACACATTGAGTGGAATAGTTGTCTAGGATACAGTTTAAGGGAAAAAATGCAAAGTAGAGAATAAACATTGTACGATCCCACTTTTTCTTTTAAAGAAACAAACATTAAAAAGGACTATAAAGCATATATGATTTTGTTTGTGAATGTTAGCATGAAGTATGATGAAGGTGAATGTATGTGAATAATCACATTTTCTTTTTTTTAAAAATGTTAATGAGAAAGTATCTCAAAAAACAATGACTCAAGAGAGTAATGATTCTGCTTTAGTTATGACATGATCATGACTTGGGTCAAATTATTTTATATCCTTTTGCTAAGAAACTCCTGGAAAGTCTACCTAGGTAATTAGCCAAGGCATAGCTGAGTACCCCCAAAATCAAAGAATGCCAACAATGAAGAGGGAGATGAAAAGTAAACAAGTGATTGTGAACTTACAGTCCTATCCACTGACCTGAGTAGGAGTACTGCATATTAACTGCCACATGGAGACCAGAGGAGTAACGCTGGAATTTAAATAATCACATACATGAAAGGTATACATTATGTGAAAAGTAGGACTAGAAAAAAGTCTGCTCACTATTACAGGGACATATAAGATACCATGTGTGTCTCTGCCAGGCATTTCTGGGTATTTAATACCACTGTACCGCCCTAATGCAGGTTTGAAAGTAGAATTTGTATGACATATATTATAAAATCTCCAAGTCAAATAATTAATGCAAAAAGAGATTCCCTTGTGATACCTCTTGTCAACTCGACTAAAGCAAATGTAAATTTGAATTTTCATATCTGAAGATGAAGACATTCTTCCTGTTCTTGTTCCAATAATAGAAGAAATTAATTTGTGAAAAACTGGGAAATTTTTCAGAATTACTTAGAGAATGAATGAATTCCTGTTTGAGTAGTAAGAAATATAAAAATAAGATAAAAGAAGATGATTAAGGGTGGAAATCTATTTCTCATTCTCATTCTATTTCCATCCAGGAAATGGGAAAATTAAAGAATAGGGATTCAAAAAGAAAGTTTTCAAAGGAGAAGCTAAAATAGATGGTGTTAAAGAAATCTATATTTAAAATGTATACTGATCTATTTAAGATATGCATGAAAAACTTTTGGTTAAAAATGAAAATTAAGTGCATTGGAGCAAAAATAATTTCTTTTAAATGTGAAAATAGGACTAAGATTAAAGACATTCCAAACTAGAACTTTTTCACTCCACTCAAATTTCCTACAAATTCTGTACCCCTTTATTTTCAGAACATGATGTTTCCATGACTTATGGGGAAAGGAGAGAACATTAGGCATGAATTCTTTCAAAATCATGTCCATCTACTTCCTACTGTAATTCCTTATCTCTGGTTCAGAGAAAAAGCTATACTATCTCTTGAAGAAGACGAACCACCTGCACAACTGCTGTTTTACTCAGTATTTCGTCACAAATTATTTCATGACCTGAGCGCACCCAACAGTTAGCAACATGCATAATTCCAAGTTAGCTCTCAATAAGTTGCTACCGAACAAAGCTTATTTGGGTCTCAAAAACAGTTATACCACTGAAAAAGAAAGCAGATTTGAAGCTAGAATTTGAAAATTGAAAAGGATAAATCAGCAAAATATTAGTGGGGGGATAAAGAAGATTAAAAGAATTCTCTTCCAGAAACTGATAAACTTTAATAGGAAAGAGTCATTTAAAACATCTTGAAATTGCATGAAATAAAATTGTGTCAAATGTAATATATTGCACAAAAATATAATTCTATTATCCCAAGTCACCACAGATTCATGTAATATAATGCATATTAATAGAAGAGAACAAATCAGAGGTAAAACAATAACAAATATATTAGTATATTATTTATATACAATGTCAAAGGAAACTTTTTTGAGTTTCATGATGAAAACTAATAGTTGTCAACATATGGTAAAATTTTCTGATTTAAAAGTATGTCCAGTGCACCTGAATGGCTAAGCATCTGCCTTCAGCTCAGGTCATGATCCCAGAGTCCTGGGACTGAGTTCCACATCAAGCTCCTTGTTCAACGGGGAGCCTGCTTTTTCCTCTGCCCGCTGCTCCCCCTGCTTGTGCTAACTCTCTCTCTCTCTCTTTCTCTCTCTCTGACAAATAAATAAAATCTTTTTTAAAAATTTAAAAAATGTGTGTCCAGTGTGCCCATATTGCAGATAGCTGATCACATCATAGGGACCTCATTCACTCCCATCATTGGCCTTCTTTGCAGGTTTATAAATATACCCTTGGATTTGGGCACATGAGCTATGGGCCTCACCAAATGTAATAACTTTCACTCTTAGTCCTCCTCACTAGCCAATATCTGGGGAGATGAGTGGGTAGAGCGGTTCCTGTGACAAATGTACCACACACAGAAATACCGCATTCAGGCTTCATCTTCAGTGACTGAACTGCAGTGCCTGAGTCCTCTCTCCCTCTGAAATGCTCTTTTTTCTACAGTATCATTTATTTTCCCAGATTTGTAAAGCCTTTTATGTTGTTGAGGATAATTTCTATTTGAGGACTAGTGATGGTGCAGTTTCTACTATACCAAATACCATTATTAATAATCAAATAATAATGAGGGGTATCACCATGGATTCCTTAAGTGGTGTTTTGTAAGCTTTGGTGATAATGACTGCCCTGCCATTGAAAATGATCTTTCTTAGCTTTTAAGACAAAAGAATAAGGCATTTATAATTTTTTTGAATTATTTTACTGCCAGTTGGGTAACTATGACAATTCCTGAAACAGCGGTTTTAAATAAACCTTTTCTTGTTGCTTATTCTGTACATTCAGTGAAACATGCTTTTAATAAATGCAGAAAATGACTTTGGAATACTTTCAAATGTAAAATTTTATGTCAATTTTGATGAAATATTTACCTTGTACTACCCTATCTACCTGTATAAACATTATATCAAGTTTATTTGAATGTTCTTTCATCCTATGTAGATGCCTGTAGTGCAATAGAATTAATGAACAATAGATAACTATAGTGCAATATAATTGTTTATAACGTAATTAATCTTATTCAAATCAATCTTATCATTTTGATACTTTCTTATTTATTAAGATATTAATATCTGCATATATCTTTAAAAAGATACTGCTTTAGCAGTGCCTGGGTGTCTCAGTAAGTTAAGTAACTGACTCTTGCATTTGGCTCAGGTCATGATCTCAGGGTCCTGAGATGGAGCTTCACACCAGGCTCTACCCTCTTAAGATTCTCTCTCTTGGGGTGCCTGGATGGCTCAGTGGGTTAAGCATCTGACTTCGGCTCAGGTCATAATCTCAGGGTCCAGGGATCGAGTCCCTTGTCGAGCCCCTCATTGGGCTCTCCACTTAGCAGGGAGACTGTTTGTCGCTCTCCCTCTGCCTTTGCCCCTCCCCCTGCTTGTGCTCTCTCTTTCTCTCTCTCTCAAATAGAAAAAACCTTTAAAAAAAAAGATTCTCTCTCTCTAATATATATATATATATATATATATATATATATATATATACTGCTTTATACTCTTCCTACCTATATACAGTAGTCATTAGAATACCATGTTTATTGCTAGCAATGTGATGTTTGGCTCAGGTTTAGTAGGTATTTCCTGCCAATAAAGAACTTATTGTATTCAAGAAATTCATGTAGTATAAATTTCCCCCAGTTTAAGAAAAAGCAACTTTCAAAATATTTGACAAACCATTAACATTTTCCATGAGTGTTTCTATAATGTAAAATGTGTCTTAAACGTCTATTACAGGAGGTCCTAGGTGACTCAGTCGATTAAGCAATGAACTCTTTTTTTTTTTTTTAAGATTTTATTTATTTATTTGACAGAGAGAGAGAGAGAGAGGTCACAAGTAGGCAGAGACGCAGGCAGAGAGAGAGGGGGAAGCAGGCTCCCTGATGAGCAGAGAGCCCGATGTGGGGCTCGATCCCAGGACCCTGAGATCATGACCTGAGCCGAAGTCAGAGGCTTTAACCCACTGAGCCACCCAGGCGCCCCTAAGCAATGAACTCTTGATTTCAGCTCAGGTCACAAGCTCTGCATCAGGCTTCATGCTAGGTAGGGAGGCTGCTAGAGATTCTTTCTCTCCCTCTCCCTCTGCCTCACCTCCTCCCCACTCACTGGTTCTCTCTCTCTCAAATAAATCAATAAATAAAATTTTTAAAAATGTCTATCATGTTATGCTGGCAAATCTTTTGTTATGTGAATATCTTCTATAATAACCTTTTCAGATTTCTTTCATAATTCTTTGAGGACCAAATTAAACAGTACATACGAATGTGGTTGGAAAAAGCGTAAACTGTTTACAAGTAAATTATTTTATTATACAGGGGGAAAATTGTCATAGCTTCTTTGTGAAACTAAAGCTCTTTTATATAAATAGAAATGTAAATTCTGAGGTGAGGGAACTGTTGAAAACTATGGGTCATAGTGCACAGATTTAGTGATACTGGTTTGACATCAATTTCTATTTACATGAGTGCTTATTTTTATTTAAATCACACATTTGCAGGATTAATGACCTTCTCTTATTTTTCACCACTACATTTTTTTTTTTTTTTTGCATGAGGAAATGTTTTGGAGTGATGGAGTTTTTTTGTTTTGTTTTGTTTTTATTAACATAATGTATTATTTGCCCCAGGGATACAGGTCCATGAATCAAGCTTACACATTTCATAGCACTCACCATAGCACATACCCTCCCCAATGTCCATAACCCAGCTGCCTTATCCCTACCTCCCCACCCCTCAGCAACCCTCAGTTTGTTTCATGAGATTAAGAGTCTCTTATGATTTGTCTCCCTCCTGATCCCATCTTGTTTCATTTTTTCCTTCCCTACCCCCCACAACCCTCTGCCCTGCCTCTCAAATTCCTCATATCAGAGAGATCGTATGATAATTGTCTTTCTCTGATTGGCTTATTCTCTGAGCATAATACCCTCTAGTCCCATCCATGTCGTTGCAAATGGCAAGATTCCATTTCTTTCAATGGCTGCATAGTATTCCATTGTATATATATATATACACCACATCTTCTTTATCCATTCATCTGTTGATGGACATCCACATTTTAAAAGTCATCATTTTCTAACACATGGATTGTATCCTTCTCTTGTTGATTCAAAATATCCATAACTCATATTAAAGACTTTGAGAAATCCTATGGGGTGTTTTATTTAAACAAGAATTCTTCAGTATTGTTTTCCTCATATAAAATATTCCTCAAAATTTTGGAAAATACTCTCAAAGTATTCTAATACTAGCAAATAGGCTGGGAAACATTAATGCGGTTGTGTTTGGTTTTTCTGTGTGTAGCGAATTTTAAGAAAACAAGACTCAGAATCATGGTTCAAATCCTACTTTAGTCTTTAATTTCTACATTCCTAAAATAGTGGCAATAAGTCCTGTCAGTACAAATATTGAGATGATAATAATGAGATGAAATATTGAGACGAAAATTGGTTTAAGGCCCTTTGCAGGTTATCTTACATTATAGTAAAGTTATCCCTCATTTCTTAATGAAAAAAATCTCCTGTAAAAATCCTGGAAGTCTGATATGAAAAACAAGAATCACGAGAAGCAATCTGCTTTACAAGAGATTTTAAGGATATTATTACCCATATGGGAATTTACCATCCTAGAGCATGGTTGTTCCAAAGGTCCAAGAACAGATCCACTTATCAAAGACAGTAGATACTGTCCATGGTTATGAGTCTGGTAAATAAAATAAAAACCAACCCCAGTCGATTTAAAAAAAATATATATATAGAGAGAGAGAGAAAGAGAGAGGAGAGAGAGAGATAAATAACATAATAAATATATTAATTATATTAACTATATTAAATTATATAATTATATTTTATATAAAATATAATATATTGTGTATAATTTATAATAATACATAACAATATAATAATATATATTCATATATTTATAACTAGAGTCAAATTGAAGCACTCATGTTGGAATATATACTTGATTCCTTCTCTTAGATCTTATTGTAAACCAATGTAAAAGGGTACATTCATCAAGTGAGCATAAAATCAGAACAGAAAACTCATTGAATTAATTTAATTAGTTTTAGGCCAGGAACTGTGGTAGTTACATAATTTAAAATACAATCTCTTTAGATTGGGGTGATCTTTTGTAGCCATTTCTAACAATAGAAATTACCTTGTTAGTGGCTCCAAGTACTTTTAACTCATTGGACATGATTGCCTCAATAATGTACATAATTTAGGTGGATATCTCAGATATTTGTCTTTTATAGTCTCATTTTTATATCTTCTTAAAACTCCCTAACTCCTCTTGTGGCTAGTAAATTCCATGTCTTTCTTTAGGTGTGTAATATGTTCAATCTAGTCCTGTTCTACCATCTTATCTCTGTGATATTGTGCTTATATTTTTGCTTTGACCTATAAAACATTTAGCTTGTGGACTCAACTTTTTAGAAGATATGATTTCTCTTTTCTAAGATAAGTGAGATATCTCACATAACCCTACTGCCAACATTTTCATTGTCAGAAAGTAAAACAACTGGGACACCTGGGTGTCTCAGTCGGTTAAGCGTCAGCCTTTGGCTCAGGTCATGATCCAGGGTTCCTGGGATCAAGCCCTGCATCAGATTCCCTGCTCAGTGTGGAGCCTGCTACTCCCTCTCCCTTTGCCACTCCCCCGACTGGTGCTCTCTCTCTCTCACAAATAAATAAAATCTTTTAAAAAATATTTTAAAATGTAAAACAACTGGAGGCTTTCGAAAAAAAAAAAAACAACAAGAAAAATGAAACACTAATTTGCCTAAAGCAGCTTATGTATAAAAGATGATAGATAGATGATAGATGGAAAGAAAGGAAGGGAGAGAGAGAAGGAAGGAAAAGTTAAGGAGGGAGGAAGAAGGGAGAAGGGGGGAAGAAGGAAGGAAAAAAGATAATTATTTTGCTTATACTAGGAAAGAAGATGCATAAATGACTAGGTGATTATCTTAGAACATATACAATTTATGTAAACTCAAGTCCTATACATATAGTGCAAAAATATTTGGGATAAATTAAAATGTATAGAGTATGTGTTTATATATGTGGGGTATTATGGGATATTGGGATTTTTCTATTGAATTTCCATTTACTATTGAAAAACTTCATGTGGGATTTGGAATTCCAAAGGCCTAATACTGCTATGTTTGATACTCCAACATTTCTAGTCTTATTTGAAATACAAATTATGTAATTCCTCACTTTGTGGTACAGAAAAGTATATTCTCTGTCTTTTAAAGAACGATTCCACTCCAGTGTTACCATGTAAAATATACTTGCCTCAGCAAGAGTTTTATATGAAAGTTGCTGCACAGCTGATCACCCATCTCCCTTGGAGTCAATTATTTTTAAATTTCCAATCTGGGTTTAGGTCTAGTCATTGTGCCAAAGGGAGTTTCAATAGGGTTTGTAATGACTTGTTACTTGTGCTGAGATTTCTCAGGCAGCTTTGATTCTGCTTGATCTATTGTTGCACTTGATTTTATAGATCACTGAGGAATATACAACCACTACTATCACCATGTGCAACTTCTGAATTTTAATCTAACTTGCCTTTGCCAACTATGTATGTGTTGGACATACATAGTTGCAGAGTATATGTTCTTCTTATGGTTCCAAATGGCAATGCTCTTTAACATATAGAATGAAACCTACCTTGTCTAAATAAATATGTTTAGAATGAGTTGGGTTAGTATTGTTTAGAGGATAGAATTGTTTCTCTTGTCTATAATCTCCTTGCCAGGTGTTGGACTACTGCCTATACTATGCTGGGTTGGTAAATAAACTGCTGTTGTTTTCATACTAAAATCCTAGGTTATGTTAGATCACACTTTCATGATTCACCTTAATGCAAAACATCTGTTTCACAATCTACTCTCAGTCACCAAAGGTATAAAGAATATTGTTAAGTTTCTTTTTCTCTCTGACTCATTAGCTTATTGATGAGCATTGTTATATATACAACCATATACAACAAATGCCTAACAGCAAAAAATATAGTTCTTAAGGCAGTTGAGGTAATAAAAAAAAAAAGCCAACAAGAAGCCTTAGTTTCACAATAGCTTCTATGTGTTTTATTCAGTATCTTCTCTTTTGAATCACTATTAAATACCTACAGCTTTGAATTAGCTGTCCTCCTTTTCTTCGTCTATTCTTGCATGTACCCCATGGGGTAACAGAGCCATTCATTACTTCTTGCAAGATAATACCTCTGGTAATATAGACAAATTTATGCAGCTCCTAGAAAAATATAATGCTCCACATTTTTACACATTAATCCACCTCTATTGGCATTTGCTAAGACTTTCTCCATGGCTTTCTCAGCGTAGGAACTCTCCTTAGGCAATCCAAAGTCAAACTTATAAAGCACGGCTTCTGAGACTCACTACAAAATGGTACCTGCCTACCTCTTTAACTTCACTTTCTGCCACTGTTCATTACTCAAATCATATTTGGGAAAAACTAAATTGTAGTTCCAAGAAGATAATGTGTCATTGCTCACCTTCATGCTATTTCTTAGACTTTACCATAACACCGAGGTCAATTTACAAAACTCTCAGATGATTTCTATAGTACTGACACTTATGGAGCTTATCCCTTTGAAATCACCAGTGGATTTGTCCCTCTTTTCTGCTATATTGAGAATTCTTGAAAGCTGTTATTCCAACTCCTGGCTTCTAATAGTGTGATCAATAAATCATTGTTTTCCCTTTTCTTTTTCCAGTTAAAACTTATAGTTGAGATGTCCATCTTTCAAACAAAGCAAAATGGTGGATAACTTGGTTCCAAATAAATTATTTAAAAAAAACATAAATATGTGACCATCCATCCATTTATCCATTAATTTAATTGTATTTGTTATTATATGTTCAATTAACCAAATATTACATCATTAGTTTTGATGTGGTGTTCAACAATTCATTAGTTGTGTATAACACCCAGTGCTCATCACAACACATGCCCTTCTTAATACCCATCATCCAGCATTAGTTAATTTTAAATGGCATTTTACATGTTAAAAAAAAATAAAAAAAAACAGGAATCTTTGGACCTTGAAAGAATAGCCAGAAGTCTGTCATATCATTCTCCTACACAGAACCCTGACTCTATTTGAAATTTCAACTGCTCCACTTGTATTTTGCATTTCATTGTCTCTTGCCTTATCGAGGATATAGTTTATTTAATCATTCCCTTTTTCCAAAAACATTAATTTATTCTTCATAACTGGATTATTCTCATAAAAATATATTCTAACAATTCACATTAATTTTTAAAAATTCCCTTGAGTCCATATACCCTTTCATTTATTGACTCATTTCTTTCCTCCTCTTCAAAGAAACTTAATGAATTTTTTCTTTTCCATTTCCACTAATACCAACTCATTCAAGACACCACAATTACTTGGCAAGAATCCTGCAATTACTTCATAATTTATATGTATGCATGCATTCTTACCAATTCCAGTTTCCACTTATCAAAGTAAATTTTAAAAACGTAAACCAGATGATGCCATTCTCTTATTTAATACCTCCCAAGGGTTTCTACTGCTCTTAGAGTAAAACCTAAATTATTTACCCTGAATTGAAGCTGAACAGGACTCTAGCCTCTCTACTTTCTGAATTCCTTCCATCATAATCAAAGCTTTGTCTACCCAAATTCCTTGTCCCAAGCTAGTGCCCTTACCCCACCCCCAGTTCATATAAGTGTTGACTGCTAAAGATTTACAGATTTACCTTCCTCCATATAATTGCCCTCAGGTGACAGAAGCCATTTTAGTGAGAAAGTCAAGCCCTCCTGATAGATGGTGCCCCAACCAATGACTAGCTGAAACTGGG
This sequence comes from Potos flavus, assembly GCA_028534135.1. NCBI lineage: Eukaryota > Metazoa > Chordata > Mammalia > Carnivora > Procyonidae > Potos > Potos flavus. Next base: position 79,474,272 of record CM052886.1, on the reverse strand, counting down.
CATAACTGACCAGCCTCACTGCTTCAAGAGTATATGAAACTATACCACTCAGTTAATACTTGAACCCACATCTATACTGAGAATTTTTCTCATCCCTGCTCTATTTTACCTTCTCCTTTACAGGTTATTTTTCTCCCCTCTAGAGTACCTCAAAAATTCATATAAAAACCTGTTTCTAGGAACCTGATCTAAGACACTCATCCTCACTTTGCTTAATCATGCCTACTTTGTCCTTGATACATATGGATCATTATTCTAATGACATTTTTACTTGCTGTTCTTTCATTGAGAAATGCTCTTCATTCACCATTCTCCCAAATATCACAATTTAAGTCACGGCTTAGTTATCTTTAATTGTTTTTTTTTTTTTTAATAAATGCAGTTGTTTTATTTATTGTTGGTTTTCCTTTATGAAACAAAAATGCATAAGAGTAGGTTTTCTTTGTCTTCCTTTTCTGGCCAGTTATCCACAAAACATACAAGAGTGCCTGACACTCAATAAATGTTCAATAAATATCCGTCGTATAAATGGATGCCTACAAAGCAAAGAGAGAAATTATATTCACAGACTCAATATAGAGTTGGTTGTCCTAAGGTTTAAAATCTTCCCTTGCATTGGTCTGGGGATATCACACTCTTATGGTTGTTTTCTAACTCTTTGGCTACTGTTTTCAGACTCATTTAAGTAGCTAAATAAACCTAGGGCCATGAAGAATTTTGTATACTCATTCCTCAGACTGCCTTTGCTATTTTCCTTATAAGCAATTTCTCTACTTTTCTGTCCCTTTTTTGAAAAATTTTGGGGAGAGAGCTAGCATGGGCCATACATGAGGTACATGATGGATGAGGCCTGTATACCCCTTTTTCTTCTTGAAAACTTTTAAGAGAGATGAACATTCTCCAACACTTCATCTTGACAGATGGGAATCTACACTGATATTACAGTTGCATAGTCAATTAGGATTCTCAGAGAAGCAAAACCAATAGATCTGTCTGTCTGTTTGTCTATCTATCTATGTAGAGAGATATCTACTATAAGGCATTGATTCATGAGATTATAGAGGCTGAGAATTCTCAAGAACTGCAATTGACAATTTGGAGTCCAGGAGAGCCAACAGTGTAGTTCCAGTCTGAAACCAACAAACTTGACACTTAGGAAAACCAATCACTGGATCTGAATTCAAAGACAGGAAGAAGCTATTGTCCTAGTTCAAATAATCAGACAGAAGGAATTCCTATACTCAAGAAAGAGTTAATCTTTTTATTCTATTCAGTCTTTCAACGGATTAGATGAAGGCCACCACATTAAGGAGAGCAATTTGCTTTACTCAGTCTACTGATTCAAATGTTAATCTCATCCAAAAACATCCTATGAAACACACTCAGAATAATGTTTGAACAAGTATCTAGGCACACTGTGACCCAGTCAAGTTGACACATAAAATTAACCATCACAAAAAACAAAAAACAAACAAACAAAAAATTAACCATCACACACACAAATAAATTTATGTTCACAAAGGAATTTTCCTCTTCTTGCATTTTCAGAACGGCATTGATTTAAAGTCAGGAGTGGGCTTTTCATACTTATAATGTTAAGAAAATTATACACACGCACACATATACACTTGATTTATTGATTTATACACCTACATACACACCCACACACGCACACACACACTCAATCACCCTATTTCTTATACCCTAGCTTCTTTGGATAGACAAAGAAAAGCATCAATATTTGTAGACTTCTAAAACAAAGCTAAGTAACCAAAATTTAACTACAAAGTGCCTCTGTCCGTAAGGTGTGTTAGGATTGAAATGTTATGTTTATAGTATGTTAAATTCCACATCATTATTGAATTTTTACTCTATTAGTTATTTTGAAGAACTCTAAAATTTGAGTGATAAGTGTGATTTATTCTCTCAAAGTAGCAAAATGGTAGCCTGAAATCTGATGATAATTCGGAAAACCAAATACACGTTGACTTGTTAATTCTAAAACTAAGTGAATCTTTCTTTTAATTTTCTTTAGGACTCATGTGTCTTGTCCAGAGATACAAGGCAAATCATTTACAGTATATTACAATTTGTATGCATTTAATATATTCTTAAAATTCTTTCATTGCTTTCTTTTTCACAGAAAAGGCATTCACACTACAGCTTATTTCTTAAGGGAAGAAAAATATTTATATTTCAGTATGATGCTATACATTCTATCAATACAAACTTCAATTTACAAATATGTTTATGTTCTATGTTCAAATAGTTTCACATGAGGAAGTCACAGAGCTGTTCCACCTACACTTTTAAAACATTATAATGCAAAATTCCATTTTTTAATGATTTATTTATTTATTTCAGAGAGACAGAGTGTGCACACAAATGCAGTGGGGAGGGGGAGAGGGGGAGAGAGAGAGAGGGAATCTCAAGCAGACTCCCCACTGGGCATGAAACCCAATGCGGGGTTTCAATCTCAGGACCCTGGGATCATGACCTGAGCCAAAATCAAGTCAGATGCTTAACCAACTGAGCCACCCAGGCACCCCTACACTACAACATGCTATTTTTAATGATCTAAAATTAGTGTCTATGAAGCATTTATGAGAAAATATAAAGCACAGAATATAGCTATCCCATAAAATTATGCACATACGAAAGTATTTTATCACCTAATAATCATACTACTTTACTTTTCTTTCCTTGATGATCTGGGAAACTGAAGTGATATTCTCTTAAGCAGCTCTAATTTTCTGTCAAAACCATACCTTACATAAGCTAATATACTCTCTTACATTTTCTGTGGAAATATTACCATTTCTACCTAATCATCACTGAAACAATAAATCTTCTGAAGTTACAGAGCTAAGAACAGGATGGAAATAGGCTTGCTGAAATAATGCCACACACCAATATGACAAATTCTACTTTGCATGAAATACAGCAATTTTTTTCCCTCAAAAGCAGACATATTTTAAATTACAACTACCTATATTGATGAATATCTTGTGCAGTTTTGGGTGATTATATCAATTTAATGTTTCATGTATTAATGAATTAATACCACTATATTAAATGGCATGATTGAGATAATTTGAATCTTAAGTATTACTACTCACAGAGCATTTTCTGGATAACAGATCATCAGTTTTATCCCAATTGTCTGACAAGTATGAATGATTTCCAGGCCAGAGTGGCTAAAATGACTTTAATCCATTTTAAAATTAATGAATTCTATTCTATTCTATTGGTGCAAGAGATTTACACTCAATGAAGAACTAACATAAAATGAAAAGATTTTAAAACATAAGCCAGGGTAGCAGGAAAATCAAAAGAAAGAAAGACAAGGTGCACTGTTAGAAGATGTCACCTTGGGCAGAGCTCAAAGAACTGTAATTGAACAATAAATTGTGTGGAAATAACTGCAAATATATTCTTAGTTGCTTGGATAAGCCAGATTTTGGCTTGCATTTGTCTCCACATCCCCACTATGCTTTGAGTTGGAGTTACAGTGAACATTTAGAAGTCTTGTCTTTCAATAAACCTGTGAATGATATTACTTGGTAAATAAGGAATGATAGCCTAACACTAACTAGCTCTAGGCCTCTGCCTGTAATGTAACCTCTATGGGCCACATTAGTTCACATGTTCTTTTATTTTTTAATTGAGCCAAAAGGAATGAGCCAACAAATTATGGTTACAATATGGAGAAAATTCCAATAAATATTAGTAATAATGCAATACATTCTTAGGATTTTTAAAGTTTGGGAAATGTTTATCATTTTCACTCTCTTCTTTCAAAAGTGCTCTGTTAGTGTTTGCCAGTCCTCCAAGTCTCCAAGTTAGGAAACTTCTTATAATTGCATTTGTGGTGCCAAAGATTGAAGATGGATAAAGCAGCAATACTTTAAAAAGTAAGAGTTTGGCTCTACCAGTAGCCAAGATCACAAAACTGGCTTACCTTTAAGCCAGCATCATTTTACCATACAGAAATTATGCCATAAAAGTTCTGCTATACAGAATGTACAACATGATTTAGCTCTACATTGCAAAATATTTACATTGAATCTGGACACTGTCTTCTTTAATCTGTCCACATAAAGAAAAAAAGGTGAAGAAATGTCTATTCTAAAACACTTAATAAGTAATCAATAATATTTTTAATATAACAAAAAGACATTCCTTGAATTATCTTAAGAAAATCGGATTGTTAGTGGACTAATCCCAGGGTTTTCTTCAGAAACCACAGATACACTGTATCACAAGGTTGCCAAAACACTAAAGACCTGAACACTAAAACCAAGACCAAAGAAGCAAGGAAAATGGAAGCCACTTTGGAACAGTTTAGTGGTTTCTTACAGTATAAAACATATGCTTACCAAATAATACTCCAATAGCACTCCCAAAAGAGATGGAAACCTATGTTAACACAAAAAAAGCATACAAATGTTTATAACAGCTTTATTCATAATTGCCAAAACTTGGAAGCAACCAAGATGTCCTTTGGTAAGTGAATGGTTAAATAAATTGTGGCACATCCAGACAATGGAGTATTACTTAGTGATAAAAGGACACGAGCTATGACGCCATGAAAAGACATGTAGGAAACTTAGATGCTTATTACTAAGAGAAAGAAGTCAATCTGAAAACTACATAGTGCATGATTCCAACTATGTGACATTCTGGAAGAGGCAAAACTATGAGTGAAAAGATCAGCAGTTGCCAGGAGTTGGGGGAAAGGATGAATAGGTAAAATAAAAACCGTTTTTAGAACAGTGAAAATACTCTTACATTTACTCTCTATACTGATGATATACACCTCACAAGGTTGAGGTTTCTCTACGTCTTAAGTACATCTGCAGTCTATTTTGTTTTGAAGTGAAGTAAAATTCTTTCTTGTTCTCAAAATGGCTTCAATATCCTAGTAACATCTATTGAGTAATTTTTCCTTCCACTAATTTGTGACCTATAGTCATTAGGGGTTTAAAAATTGTCTTCAGTGATTTGCCAAAGACAATTTCATTTTGCACCAACATAATTCATTTGTGGATATTTTTATTATTAATAGTAATACATAGATGTATTCAAGCAAAGATCCGCACATGGAAATATTGCACCTGTATATGTTTCTGGTATGGATCTTCATTTGACCTTCAATTACACTTAATATTCAATGACATTATTTTCTTCCAAATAAGACCAGGTTCCTGACGGCTACTCTCTTTCCAGATGGTCTTGTGCTTGGCAGATTTGATGTGCCATGTCACATAAAAAGCTCATGAAACTGAAGTGGCACTGGCTTCATACAATGCTTTTATTATCAGCATACATGGGGCACATGGCACAGAGCCTCTCTGCCAACAAATTAGCACCTAATGTTTCTACCATCCAAGTTCAATTCAACAATTTAACTCGGTAATCCTCCATAATTTATGCTGCTGCTTGACTCCATGTAGTTCATTTTAGTGTATTTTCCAAAAAACGAAAAGTACAGAAACAAAACAAACAAAACACATTTTTAAAAGGCAAACAAAAAAAGTTCCACACAATTGATGTACAAATAAGCACCTAATAGGTACACATGTGAAGTAAATATCTTAAGCAAAATTAATGGACTTATTTTAAAAATTACCAATTAGGAAAATTATGTAGAATTTTAAAGGATGTGTAATAGAGCTAACACACTGGTTGTTTATTTTAAAAGCTTTGGGGACATTTGTAAGATAGCCACATTTTAGTAACCCATATCTTTTGTGAGATTAAATCTGTCTGCTGGATATTCCTGCATGGATAGAATAAAGAGTACTGCAAACTTTGTTGAGGAACAAGCTATCTTTATTAAAGTATTTATCATTTTTACAGCTGGAATTGGTATTAATATTTCAACAAACAATACCAGTAAGCCTTATCTTCTCTTTGTTGACTTTAGTTAAGCACTGTCAGCAGTAGGCTGTTTAGAACAGCTTGGTCTGTTCAAGCAGAATAATTCATCTTAGGGTTTAAAAAAAAAAAAAAAGCTCACTTTTAATATGCAGTAGGAGCACGCCAAAGCAGAAACACAAACTTAGTCCAAAGGACATAAAGCTTGAGAAAGTTGATTGACATTATTCTTTCCCAGCTTTTGAAAGCATTCAAAACTAAGGAAGGAACATTAAACCTATTGACACATTTTAAACAGAGACTGAACTTACAGATTTTCTCTCATTTACCACATAGGCTATTATTACACATGAAAAAACTAGAATTTATGTTCATATCTTCTTGAATATGATGTAAGAGAAATCAATGGAACAGAGATAAATTCATTGAATTCAATAAATCCTACAGTATCTTATTTTACTTGAACATCATTTGAAGCTATGGACAAACCTAGAGCTCAAACTCCATAGTTGAAAAATTAGAGTGACTCTGAGATAAAATGGGTTTAAATGGACTATTTTATTTGAATTTGCACATGTTAAAGACTAACTCTATTATAGAGTTAGTAGAGTGATAATTAAAATGGCTTGTTTTGTTACATGACTGGTTTATGAGTTTACAGAGTTGAACAGGTTATCCAGGTCAAAATCATATCAAAGAAATAATGTTTCAATATTAATGAATATTGCATATACAAAAATTACATTCTTGCTTCACAACCATCCCCATTGGGGATGGAAGGTAGAAAACTTCAGAATATTTTATTTAAATAAACTGTGAGAAAGTACTAATTATTGCATAAGTATGTATATAAATAAAAAAATGTTCTTATATTTCAAAAGAAAGATTCCATATTGTCCTTTTCTAACGGAAAGTGAAAATTGTATCAAGTGGTATGTTATTAAGATCTACAACTTTCTGTAATTTTTATAATGTGCTTTTTGCTAATTTGGTGATTTGAGTATAATTCTTTAGCAGCATGGACACTGACTAATCCTACAAGATGTTCACAAGAGCAGCGCTCAGAGAGCATCTGTTGTATGGGTTGGTCCCATTCACTTACATGCTCTTGGCTCAATCACAAGTCCTAAGCCACAGATTGGGGTTAAAGCAGAAGGTATTCTCTTTTGATTGAATATATGGCTAGGTTGTTTAAGCGACTTTCAGAACTTTAAATAAAAGTATTTAATTGATGCTATGATATGCTTACAGAAAAATTCACAAATAATAAATATACAACACTTAAGCATTACCAAAAAGTGAATACATCAATGAAAACACCCAAAATTAAGAAATAGAACATTGCCAACATCCCAGAAGCCCCCATCTGCCCCTAACTACTCATTCCTCCCACCCGATTATAATCACTACCCTTATTTCTAACAACATAACTGTTTATTTACTTTTATATACAAGAAAATATGCTGTATGCGTGAGTTTCTGTCTGGTTCATTATGTTTGTGAGAGTCACTCATTTTTTTCCCCATGAGCAGTAATTTTGCACTTTAATTACTGTAAGGATTCAAATTAATGAGCTCCTGGATGTTTTTCCAGTGTTTCTAGCTAACATATTTTTTTCTTTCAACACTTAAAGTCTTCACTTTGCTCTCTTGCTTGCATAGTTTCTGATGAGAAGAACCAAGATAGTTCTAACCGTTGTTCCTCTGTAGATAAGGCATGTTGTTTCTCTGTGGATAAGAAGTGGAAAAGGCACTTCTTTTTCTGTGGCTAATTTCAAAATCTTTCCTTCATGCTTGGTATTTGGATATGATATGCTTACATAAAGATTTTTTTTCTTGGTATTTAATTTGCTTGGTGTTCTTGGAGTTTCCTTTTGACCATTGTTATTTCAGATATTTCTTTTTTTTTAAGATTTTATTTATTCATTTGAAAGAGAGAGCACAGGTCAGGGGGAAGGGCAGCAGGAGAGGGAGAAGCAGACTCCCCTCTGAGCAGGGAGCCCAATGTGGGGCAACCGGAGCTGAAGGTAGAATGCTCAACCTACTGAGCCGCCCACGAGACCCTATTTCAGACATTATTTATGCTCCCTATTTCTTTCTTCTGGTATTCTAATAAAGCATATGTTACACCATTTGTAATTGTCCCACAATTTTTGGATACTCTAGTCTTTTTTGTTAAATCTTTTTTTCCTTACATTTCAGTTTGTGAAATTTCTTTTTTTTCCCCAAATACTTTTATTTTTTCAGTGTTAAAGTTTCATTGTTCATGTACCACACTCAGTGCTCCATGCAATACGTGCCCTCCTCAATACCCACCACCACGCTCGTCCAACCCCCCACCCCGACCCCTCCAAAACTCTCAGTCTGAAATTTCTATCGATAACATTTTCGAGCTCACTGATGTTATCCTTTGGCATGCGAAATCTACTGATGAGTCTATCAGGGTCACTTTTCATTTCTATTATAGAGTTTCTGATTTAAAGAATTATTTCACCCATTCTTAGAGTGTCTCTTTACTTGCATTGCCTATCAATTATTGCGTATTGCCTAATTTTCCGAAAACAGCCCCTCACATACTGTGTACAGGTTTTTTAACATTCCTGGTCTGATAGTTCCAGAAGCTCCTGCCATATCTGAGTCTGGATTTGATGGTTGCTTTGTCTCTTCAGTCTGTATTATTACTTGCCTTTTAGCATACCTGTAATTTTTTTTGAAAGCTAGAAGCAAGGTATCAGCTTGCTTCCTATTCCTTGCTTCCTATTCCTCCTATTCCTCCAATAGGAATGGAGGTATATAGGCCTTTAGTGTTAGTTTTTATCTTAATCTGGCTAGGAATGGGTCTGTGTTTAGTGTTTGCTATAGCTACGGGTGTCATAAGCTTCAATTTCCTGTAGCTTTTTTTTTTTTCTCTCCTGTCTAAATTTCTCTAAAAACCCTTCTTAGAGTCTGAGCCTTAAAGTTTTCCAGCTAAAACACACTATTATTTTATTGCTGTCCTGCTGATGTGGGAAGTATTCCATATCCCTATGGTTTAGTCTCAGTCCTGTATTGAAACTGTGTCCTTCAGCTCTGTTACTCAGCCTTTTTCACCCATCAGGTGAGATAGAAAAGCTAGTAATGTATGGAGTTTGGTTATTTCTCTTTCCTCTTATAGTTTAAGAATCTGGTAAACTCTCTCCTGCTTAGGAGGCCTTCATAATAGAGAACAGTCTAGTCATATTTCAAAATAATCATCTATGCCTTCCTCTTGCTAGAAACATAAGGATATTTTCTGACTGTTTTCAGTGAGACACTTGTGGGGTTCCTAGAGTTAAAACCCAGAGACATGTGGGAGCTCCCTAAGATTAACCACCACGAGTTTTAAACTTTTACAGTAATCTACATTTTACCGTCAGCATTAACCAGTGTTATTCTTCACTATTTACACCACCAGTTTATGACTCCAGCAGCTTCTCCTGTAGGTGAGCACATTTCAGCTATGATTCTCTATATTCACCTGTCTCTCCAGATTTTGGGGTGGCAGCATGCCCTGTGACTTCAATTCTCTGACAAGTCCTAGAAAAGTTATTGATTTTCCACTCCTGCAGCTTTTTCTTCATTGTAAGAACAGAAATGATTACTTCCAATCCTTTATGCATTGGAAGCGAAACCAGAAGTGACTAAAATATCTTTTTAAAATTGGGTTTTCATGAAACCACTGTGGAAAACAGTATGGAGGCTCCTCAAAAAATTAAAAATAGAACTATCCTATGATCCAGCAATCACACAACTGGATATTTACCCAAAAAAATACAAAAACACTAACTCAAAAGAATATGTGCACCCCTATGTTTACGGCAGCATTATTTACAAGACCCAGATTATGGCAGCAGCACGTGTTCATTGACAGATGAATGAATAAAGAAGATGTGGTGTGCAGTGAATATTGTTCTCAATGAGGAAAAACTGAAAGCTTTTCCCTTAAAGTCAGGAACATGACAGGGATGTCCACTATCACCACTGCTGTTCAACATAGTACTGCAAGTCCTATGCTCAGCAGTCAGACAACAAAAAGAAATAAAATGCATCCAAGTAGGCAAAGAAGAAGTCAAACTGTCACTCTTCGCAGATGATATGATACTCTATGTGGAAAACCCAAAAGATTCCACCCAAAATTGCTAGAACTCATACAGGAATTCCGAAAAGTGGCAGGATGTAAAATCAATGCACAGAAATCAGTTGCATTTCTATATACTAAAAATGAGACAGAAGAAAGAGAAAATAAGGAGTCAAACCTATTTACAATTGCACCAAAGACCATAAAATACCTAACAATAACCCGAACAAAAGAGGCAAAGGATCTGTACTCAGAAAACCATAGAACACTCATAAAAGAAATTGAGGCAGACAAAGAAATGGAAGAACATTCCATGCTCATGGATTGGAAGAACAAATATTGTGAAAATGACTATGCTACCTAGAGCAATCCATGCATTCAATGTAATCTTTATCAAAATACCATCAACTTTTTTCACAGAGCTGGAACAAAAAATCCTAAAATTTATATGGAACCAGAAAGGACCCAGCCAAAGAAATGTTGAAAAAGAAAACCAACATTGGTGGCACCATAATTTCAGACTTCAAGCTCTATTACAAAGCTGTAATGATCAAGACAGCATGGTACTAGCACAAAAACAGACACATAGATCAATGGAACAGAATAGAGGCCCCCAAATGGACACTCAACTCTATGGTCAACTAATCTTGGACAAAGCAGGAAAGAATGTCCAATGGAAAAAATGACAGTCTCTTCAATAAATGGTGTTGGGAAAATTAGACAGCACATGCAGAAGAATGACATTGGACCATTTCCTTATACCATCACAAAAATAGACTCAAAATGGATGAAAGAAATAAATGTGAGACAGGAATCCACCAAAATCCTAGAGAAGAACACAAGCAGCAACCTCTGTGACCTCAGCTACAGCAACTTCTTGCTAGACATGTCTCCAAAGGCAAGGGAAACAAAGGAAAAAAATGAACTATTGGGACTTCATGAAGATAAAAAGCTTTGCACAGCAAAGGGCAGTCAACAAAACCAAAAGACAAATGACAAAATGGGAGAAGATATTTACAAATGTCTTATCAGATAAGAGGCTAGTATTCAAAATCTATAAAGAACTTATCAAACTCAACACACAAAGAACAAATAATCTGAAGACATTTCTCCAAAGAAGACATACAAATGGTCAACAGACACACACAAAAAGATGCTCAACATCACTCTGCATAAGGAAAATACAAGTCAAAGCCACAATGAGATACCACCATACACCAGTCAAAATGGCTAAAATTAATAAGTCAGGAAACGACAGATGTTGGCGAGGATGCAGAGAAAGGAGAACACTCTTACACTGTTGATGAGAATGCTAGCTGGTGCAGCCACTCTGGAAAACAGTTGAAAATAGAGCTACACTATGACCCAGCAATTACACTGCTAGGTATTTACCCCAAAGATACAAATGTAGTGATCCAAAGGAGTGTATGCACCCCAACGTTTTTAGCAGCAATGTCCACAATAGCCAAACTATGGAAAGAGCCCAGATGGTCATTGATAGATGAATGGGTAAAGAGGATGTGGTATATATGTACAATGAAATACTACTCAGCCATAAAAAAAAAAAAAAAAAACCTGAAATCCTTCCATTTGCAACGACATGGATGGAACTAGAGGGGAATATGGTAAGTGAAATAAGTGACTCAGAGAAAGATAATCATCATATGATCTCACTGATATGTGAAATTTAAGAAACAGAACAGAGGATCATAGGGGACAGGAGTTAAAAATAAAACAAGACAAAATCAGAGAGGGAGACAAACCATAAGAGTCTCTTAATCATAGGAGACAAACCGAAGGTTGCTGGAGGGGAGGAAGGGATGGGGTAACTGAGTGATGGGCATTAAGGAGGGCATGTGATGTAATGAGCACTGGGTATTTTATAAGACTGATGAATCACTGAACTCTACCTCTGAAACTAATAATACACTGTATGTTAATTGAGTTTAAATTAAAAAAAGATGTGGGGTGTGTGTGTATACACACCCACATACATAATGGAATATCACTCAGCCATTAAAAAGAATGAAATCTCGTCATTTGCAAAAACATGCATGTAGCTAAAGAATATAATAGTACTAAAAAAAAAAGAATATAATACTAAGTGAAATAAGTCAGTCAGAGAAAGACAAATAACATATGATTTCACTCATATGTGGAATATAAGGAACAAAATAAACAAAGGAAAAGAAAAGAAATAAACCAAGAAACAGACTCTTAACTATAGAGAACAAACTGATGGTTATGGGTGGGGGAGAGGATGGGTAAAATAAGTGATGAGTATTAAAGAGTATATTTATCATGATGGGCACTGAATAATGTACAGAACTGTTGAATGACTATATTGTACACCTGAAACTAATAAAACACTGCATGTTAACTATACTGGAATTAAAATAAAACTTAAAAAAGTGTTATTTTTCATTAATATATTATAAGCATTTCACAAATATTAAGGAAATATGTCCTTTGTCAAGTATTTGTTTTTGCAAATATTTTATCTTATTCTGTGGCTTTCTTGCCTTTTTTTAAAGGATTCCTTTTTCAGGTCTTTTGAGAGCAGTTTTTCACTTTGATAAAGTTCAGGTTATCATGTTCTTTCCTTTTGTAGTTATTGATTTTGCATTTGATCCAGGAAACCCTTGCCCAGCCAAATATTACAAAGATATTTTCTTGTTTTATTCTAAGAGCTTCATATTTTTAGCTTTTACATTTAGGCCTGTAACCCATCTCAAGCTATCATCTTTATATGGTTTGCTTTGTCAAGTTCCCTTACTTTTCCAAATGGTCATCTAGTTTCCAGTACCATTTGTTGCAAATACATTCCTTTCCCCTATTGAATTAAGTTTGGCACACTTCATATAATCATTTGTTTGGAAAGAAGGTCTATTTCTGAATTCTCCTGTGTTCCATTGAATTTTATTTTCAAAACATAAGTATATTTTCTCAATTATTTGTGGTCTGTAGTAATTTTTAAAATCATATATGAAAGACTTTCAAGTTTAATTTTTTAAAATTATTTTGGCTATTCTAGGTGCTTTATGTTTCTATATACATTTTAGCATCAGCATGACAATTTCTAAAAAAAAAGAATAGAAAAAGAAAAAAGAAAACCTGTGATTTCATTGAAATTATATTGAATCTATAGAACAATGTAAGGAATATTGACATTTTACTAAATTGAGTCTTCCTACGTGTCTATACGGCATATTACATCATTTACTTGTAAGAGACATTACGATAACTTTTATTTGAATTTTCTCAGCAATATTTTGTTGTTTTCAGTGCAGAGGTCTGTAAAATTTTTGCTAAACTGGCCGTTTTGTGTTATATGCTGTTGTAAATGATGTTGGTATTTTCATTTTATTTTCCAGTGTTTTATTATATAAGTATATCTTCTTTATGTACTTTGATCTTTATTACTGAGCACTCACTAAATTTACATATTATATCTGATAGTTTTGTTGTATATTACTTAGGATTTTCTAAGTAGATAATTGTTTCATTTGCAAATGGTGATATCTTACTTTTTTTCCTTAGTATTTATTTTTTAAAATTTTTTGGCACTTTTTTAAATTTTCTAGTATATCCAGTGATCATGAACATATATGTATTTTCATCTAATATTGAGGGGAAAGCATTATGTCTTCCATCATTATGTATGATGTTAGCTATAGGCTGTTGTAGATTTCTGACTAAGGAAATTTTTCTCTAGTTTTATTTGCTGAGAGGTTTTGTTTTGTTTTGTTTACCACGAACAGGTATTGAGTTTTGTTAAATACTTCTTCTTCCTCTATTAAGACTTATGATTTTCTCAGATATCTCAGATATCTTCTGTATTTCTCAGATATCTTCTGTAAATGTAGCACGTAAATTATTTGTTTCAATTTTGAACTAAACTGATATTCATTGTGTGAATCCTCATTTGGCATGAGGTGCTATCCTTTTAATGTACTCTTTAATTTGATTTGTTAATTTATTTTGGTAAGAATTTTTATATGTCTATACTTTTCTTGAAATGCTTTTGTCAAGTTAATAGGACTAGGATTATGAGGACAATAAAAAACAAAATAAAAAATATGTCCTCTTCTACTGTTCTGAAAGACCCTATGCAGTGTTTTGTTTGTCTGTGTGTTTGTTTTCTTAAACATTTGATACTTAAATACGATACTTAAATTTGATATTTAAACTGCACTGGAAAATACCTGAATTATGGCTAGTCCTTTCATTTCATTGGTCCATATCTGGATCTATCATTTTCCTAGAGAAGCTTTATATTTTTTAAGGATTCTTCTATTACAAATCAGTTTATGAAGATTTCTTGTGTTTAGCTCATTGGATAGACCCATAAATATGTATAATTTGAAAGTAAAAAGATAAAATATCTGTATTCATGAATCTCTTTCAGGTTTTAAGGATGAATTCCTCCATGTGATCTGAAAAATGTGGGTGTATCATAAAAATGAAGCAATAGTTCCAATTATCTCTGAAAAGGCAGCACATCACTGCCACTACTTTAATATTCAGCTTTTCTATGTTTTTTTTAAATTTTTTTCTATGCTTGAAACTCCAAATTCCATAAGAAGATAGAGTTTCATTTTTAATTAAAATATTTGAAAACACCATTTGTGCTTATTTAATTTACCAAATTCAAAATAAAAATATTTAAATGACAATACTCAATGTTTGCTAGCATTTGGTAAATGGTCATTATCGTCAGCATCTACATCTCTTCTCATTTAAAAGCTAGATAGCATAGTTACAATATGAAGTTGGGTAAAAAAACAAAGTTCTGAATGAAGATACATCCTGAGACTCATTAAGTACAATACAAAGGCTGATTTAGCTGAATCAAACTCTGTCAATTCTCTCATGAAAGAGATGTGGGGTGAAAATTTTTAGGACAGATTATTTCATTTAAGTGGGTTTAACAGACATGTTCCCTTTTGCACATAGACTAAATTGGAAAAATAAATATATTTGGATAAATAGTCAATCTGAAGAATGCATGAAAACGCATACACTAAAATGAAAAAAATCAATGTACAAATCCATACCTTGAGAATATAGAAAAGTGATAGTAGATATTTTGTATTAAGGACCATGTGTAGACAGAAATTTTTTCCCATTTAATCCCAAATAACATATAAATATTTTATTTCATTTATACCAATGTGGAAAGTAAGATTTAAAGAGATACAATGAACTACTCTAGTTTTCTTGCCTGCTACCCAGTTAACAAAAGAGACTGGAACATGCAAATAAACTTCTCAGATTCCATTTAAAATGCTCCAGATTTCTTTTATACCATCACATAAATTTTCCTGAAAGTAAGCTGTTAAGTAATTTGGAAATTAAATGCTTACCAGAATAATAATTTTCATAAATGTTGTTAATCAATGTTCTTCCCTTCAGGTTTATGTACCCCTTCTGTAAATACCAATCTCTAAATTGAACTACAAACATGACTCATTCAGAATTTATTTAATATGCAAATTATGTAAGACTTTATTGATTTCTAAATTATTCACTATACTGAAATTCAATGACAAATGCATGTGTAAGATTATAGAATCTTGAGCTATAACAAAACTTAAAAATGACATAGTTCAATACCTTCATTTTAGTAATGAAGAAAAAAATACTATTTAAAAATTTATTTTTCTTAAATCAAAGATCCAGTGTGCATATCTGAGTACACACTCATTTTTATTCTAATCTCAGATGATGATATGATTACCCTCAATATCTCAAGAGACAATAAAAAAATAAATAAATAACAAAGTTGAACTTACAGTTTAGGGAGAACCAGAATGATCAGGTATAATCTCTCCAAGTAGAGAAGATTGCTGATATTAAATGAGCATTTTGAGAAGCATAAGAGTGAGCAGATTTTCGGACATAAATGATTTAAGATCAACTGCAAACATGTGGTTACTTGTGTAAGATTGCTGCTGACTGACTAACACACAGAAGTATGGGTACTAGAATGGGTGTGTTTCTGACTGGTGGATTTTTAGAAATGAGAGGCTGATATGGGTTGTTTGCTTGCAAAGCATTTTTACTGAGACAAGTTTTTCTTCATTATTTCTAGGAATTTAAAAGCAGTCTGATGACACTTGTTACAATAGCTACAAAATAACCCATTTTTTCTTTGCATGTTAGATTTATTATTTTTGTTATTATTATTAGTTTTTTTCTGTTGTTTTTTACCAATCAAATGCTGCAGGAGATATCAATAAAGCTTCTCCAGATCTTCATCAATGTTGTTGATCCCCCTTAACATGAGATTTTATTTGCAAGTGTTCATTTTTTTGTTTGAGTATCCATCAGAATTATTCCACTATACTTTTGTCTTTTAATATATTTGTTATTGTTAGAATGTGATTATGTAGAAGCCATTAAAATTTGTCAGGCACCTGGGTGGTTCAGTCAGTAAGGCGTCTGCTTTTGGCTCAAGTCATGATCCCAGGTTGCTGGGATCAAGCCCCACATTGGGCTCTCCACTTAGCAGTGAGTCTTCTTCTCCCTCTCCCTCTGCGATCTCTCTCACTTTCACTCTCTCTCAAATAAATAAATAAAATTTTAAAACACAGACATTGAACAACTGTGAAACCAACAAGTATTTCTAGAAATAAAATAAAATGAAATGAAACTGAAACCATGACCTGGATTGTGTAGGCCTGAATAAATAAAGAGATCCCAAAGGTACCCTGAGCCCATCCAAATAAACAGATAACTTTTTTTTTAGTTTGGATATACTTACACATACCTGTAGTATTGATACAGGTATAACATGAAGTATTAACAGTGATGTAAAGCCCCACCTCTTCAGTTGGCCAAAAGAAGATTTGAGGCCAATCTATTATCTAAAACCACTTGGGCTAAGGCATTTATTGTGCATCCAAGTCTCAAACTATAGAATGTATCATGTCAAAGTGAGAGATTTTTGATGCCAACCAAATTTTTCCAACTCCAACTCAAACTGATGGTATCACTACCCTTAGAAACCAACTCCGTCAGTTAGTATGTAGACCCCTCAGAAGAGTGTTATACCTTCATAAACTTTGTAAGGAGGAAGTAGCTACTGTATGTATTTTATATGCTTGGAATAGTCTAATAGCCTTACAGAGCAATTAGCCCTGAGTAGATATAAAAGAATCTGATTCTTGTATAGGAAAACAAAACAAAACCACATTAAATGTGATCAAGCTAACTTAAAAGAGCTGTATATTATCTCTGGGGTTGTAATAATAAATCTACACCAGTACATCCTAAGTATATATGTTTTTAGTTATAGAAATAGCTCATTTAAAATATCTAGTCTTTTTTTTTAATTTTTGGAATTAGATTTATATTATTACTAAAAAGAGACTACATGTACAAATGATTTATGGGAAATATGATTGCAGATGGACAAATGGCTTTGATCATAGTAATTGTTACATGGGTATAGTTGTGCCAATCCTGTCCTAAAAGTACAGTAATAAATACCATTCTGATATCAAATAAGGCAATTTACTTATTCATATCCACAATCAAAATTCATTTTAGTAGCATCCAATAATTTCAGATACTGCTATTATGTGCATTTACCAAGGATTTGGCAAGATAGGACATATTAAACAGATTTTCAAACTGATTGCACCATTACTAACTGGGAGAACTGATTAAATAGGCAGGAAGATGACTGTCTCTAGGAAATCTTGAAATAACAAATACATTATTACTGATAAATAAACATAAAAGATTTAGTCAAACATAAGTGAGCTAAAGCCAGTAAATGTAAAATGTCTAATCAAAAGTAATGTTACATGAGGGAGTTTATAACATAAAATATCTATATTTTAGGCTTCTTGAGTGGAAATTGTCTATTTCATATGTTTGTCTGCTTGTTTCACGGATCCAGGTAAACAGTGAAAATCCATGGGTCATCTGGAGAATGTCTGTGGAACCTAAATTCAAGATCTTTAGCTTTCTAACCTTTCCAATTCTTTCTGGATAGGTGATGTCATTTTAATTGTGAAACAGGAACCAAAGTATTAATTTCTAATTTAAGTGTTTTAATGGTAGTTAACAACCTTCTAGAAAGGTTTATAAGCAGTTTTTTTCCTGATGTCTTTTCTAGTATACTAGATCAGTAGGTCATTCAATTTTAGGTCATGGTGTGAACCTTTTTCTTAAAATCAATTTCTGTCTCTTTCTCTCTGTTTCTCCCTCTCTCTGTCTCTCTCTCTATATAGACAGACAATCAGATAGATAAATAGATAAGATAGATATCATCTATATACTTACATCTCCTATTGATTCTATAGAGACCCCTAACTAATACAGATTTTAGTGCAAAAAGTGGTTCTAGAGGAACAGAATCATAAGGATGAGTTTTCTGAATTGATTCTGGACTTTCTGAAATTGGTTCTCTTATCTAGTCTGACTAGATTCAAAGCAATTAATGTCCAAATTTCTAGTGGGTCAAAAAGCACTCATAGTTCATGACATTATGTAGCAAGAGATATGCCAAATACCACTGTTGGATACCCCTAATCAAATACTTATGAGTCAAGGTTCTCCAGGAGACTGCATATGTTCTGAGTCAGTGTCTGATATATGGTGCCATATCTTCCACTGACAAGAATCACAGATCCAGGAATCAAGAGGTGGAAATGGAGGTGGCATCACTCATTGTTACCCCTGTGATCCCCCAGCAATTTTTTCCC
>CM052886.1:79435458-79455080 GCA_028534135.1 Potos flavus | reverse complement strand
AAATTCTGTCTCCAGATAATCTTTGTACTACAACTCATCCCTGAGTTTCCAGTCTACCTGCTAGCCCTGTAAATTTCAGATTTTCCAACACTAAAAGAAAAATAATTATGTGAGTCAATTCTTCAAAATTAATCTCTATATCTACACACACACACACAAACACACACACACACACATGCACACACAACTTACTGGTTCTCTCCAAACATCTATGAAATAAAATATGTAGCTTTTTTTTTTTTCCTCATAAATTGACTAGAAGTGGGTGACATTGCTTTTATTTATTTATTTATTTATTTATTTATTTATTTATTTATTTTAGAAATCTAATGTAGTAATTGAGTTATGGGATCCAAACTATTGTTTTTATTTTCACTTAAGCTATGCATAATTTATTGTTGATTAATGATACATTTTGCACAATTTACAACTAAATAAAATGTTAAACCTAACTAAAATAAGCCATAAAGGATCTTTATACAATGTGATTTTAGTTTAGATTATACAATTTACCCAATTTTGTTTTTTTCCTAAAAATTTAAATTATAAGACAGAAATGACAGTAGTGAATTAGGTAAAAGAAAAAAAAGAGTGAACGTTGAGAAGATACAAGCTACAAAAGAAAAGAAGAAAATGAGAAATTAAGAACGAGAAGATAAGGAGATGACTAAGGTCAAATAATTTTTTTTAATTTAATTTTATTTTTTTCAGTGTTCCAAGATTCATTGTTTATTATAGTTAAAAGACTAATGTAGTTAAGGAGACAATATGCAATGAAGGAAACATACTCCACATTTGTACCTGTTCTCAGGTTCCACATTTCCTTATCCCCTGCCTTTGGATTTGGGCTACGCTGGTTCAGTGACTCAGAATTGTTTCCCAACTCTCTATTATCAGTGTTCTTTCTCACAATGCCTGACTCTGGGATAGACTGGAAACAGGCAACAATCACTGCAAGGCTCCATGATATTTTATCCAATGGTAAATCTACAATATTTAGAAATTGACATAATTTAGAAATCTACACTATTTAATGCTGCCTGGATTACTTTCCCATTCTAACACACACACACGCACGCACACACACACACACGCACACACACACACACATCACTTATGTAAACCTCAGCCCTCTTAAATTCAACAGCTTAGAAACCCTAAACCTTTTAAGACCAGAGTATAAAGTGAGTTGATCTGGTCGTATCCTCTGCCATGCACATCATGCCATGTTTTCTATTGTGTTATGATGAATGAAAGACACTAGCATCTCAGTCCCCTTCTTTCTTCCTTATATTCCCAGATATATCCATCCCAAATGGATAGTGTCAGGGATATCACAGAAAATATAGTGTTGAAAAGGTGAATAAGAACAATGATAATCAATGCATATGACAAACAGATGCTATTCTTTGTACCATAGTTTTATATGTAACTTTTTTTTTTTTCTGGTAATAATGGTGATGGTTTAAAAAGGGAAAAAGATGTGGCACATGGATGGTTCAGTTGGTTAAGTGTCCAACTCTTGATTTCAGCTCAGGTCATGATCTTAGGTTTGCACTGGGCATAGAGCCTGCTTAAGATTCTCTCTCTCCCTCTCCTCTCCACCCCCGCCGACTGCCACTCTCTCTCTGCCTCTCTCTCAAAAAAAAGGGAAGGAGGGGAAGAAGGAGAAATAGGAGATTATAAAATGTAATGTTTAATGAGTGCTTACTATAGCTTAAACAGGATGCTGTTTTATATATCATCTCATTTAATACTCGCATAAGGAAAATATCTGTAATTTACAATGCAGAAGCTAAAAATTAGAGTAATAACTTATTTAATACTACATAAAATCTGTGCTCTAAATCAACTATTATTCATTAATCCAAATATTACACTTTCAAATATCTATGTGAATGTGGAAGCTAAACTGTCAGAAAATTACCCCTGTAATCTACTCATTCCATGTTTCTGTATCTTTGAAGAGATTGACTGAAGCTCCTTTGACTGTAACATAAAAAGGACAGTTTGCTCAATGTTTAAAGGTGTAGTAAATACAAACCAAACTGAGCTAAGAGAATTTAATTTTACACTAGTAAAATAATGATATGAAACATTCTTCAGAAAGAGCCAAGCTGGGACACCTGGGATCGAGCCCCGCATCGGGCCCTCTACTCAGAGGGGAGCCTGCTTCCCCCTCTCTCTCTGCCTGCCTCTCTGCCTACTTGTGATCTCTCTCTCTCTGTCAAATAAATAAATAAAAATCTTAAAAAAAAAAAAAGCATCTGCCTTCAGCTCAGGTCATGATCCCAGGGTCCTGGGATGGAGGCCCCATATCAGGCTCCTTGCTCAGCAGGAGCTTGCTTCTCCCTCTGCCAGCTGCTCTCCCTGCTTCTGTGAGCATGCTTTCTCACTCTGACCAATAAAATCTTAAAAAAGAAAGAAAGAAAGAGAGAGAGAAGAAGGAAGGAAGGAAGAAAGAAGGAAGGAAGGAAGGCAGGCAGGCAAGCAAAAATCATTGAAAAAGTACAGGGTTTTTTTTTTTGTTTTGTTTTGTTCTGTTTTTGTTGTTGTTGTTTTTAGTGAAAGACAGTATTTGCAGTGCTTAGAAACTCAGATGATACTTACAATACTAGGTCTTGGTATATGCCAGATAGGATTGCCTTGTCTATTACTGGCAAAATGGTCAAAACGAATCCCAAACTCAAATTCTGTTTCACAACTTCAGTATGAAAAGATCGTCTTTCTGGGAAGTTCAACAGAAAAGTTATATGGAAAACACTGATGGCTTGACCATCTCTGAGTCAATTCCCTGAGCCAGGAAGATAAAGTAAACGGATTGGCCTGTCTTGGTCTGTTTATTCACTACTCTGATAAGACACCATGTTCATAATGACACAATTTCAAGCCTCTCCTTATTCAATTAGAAAAAGTAGTTCTGTTATGAGAAGAGAAAAGGACAGCTATTGGACAGACAAAAATCAACAGATATCCATAATGCTAGGTTTGCAAAGTCTGGTTCTCTTCTAAGCTCTACATGAGACAGCTTAGGCTTTTGTACTTTAGGACTCCTTTTACCTTGAATTTAGTCCTCTACTCCATCATCTTTGTCCTGGCCTGTTTGGGTATCTCCTGGCAATGTCCATGGTACATACAGCTAGGAGTTAATGATGCCATTCATTGACACAGAAACAGATTTGGGGCTTTTTTGTTTTGTTTTGTTTAGTGAGTGGCAGGCAGAGGGTGAGGGTGGTGGTAGCAGGATACCTATGAGCTTAGTTTACTATCTGTATGGTTTATTACAATTTACAAAGCAAGACTGGTCACTAAATCTCAGGGCAAGGTATGTTAGCCTTCATATTTGTCTGGAAATGAAATATAGTGAGTTATTTTGTTTTTAATTAAAATCAAACTTTTTTTTTTTAATATAGTGCCTCACTTAGACACTAAATGTCATAGTATGCCAGTTCCTATTACCTGTTCGAATTTTTCTTCCCCCTTCCTCTATGCAGGATATGTTGAAAGGTCAAAGATACCAGATGATCAGCATTACTCAGGGCCAATTTAATTCCTCTCTCAGTCAAATGAAGTTAGAAGGAGATGATATTTAAATTCTATCTCCATGTATAATTCTTCTACTATCTAAAAAGCCAACAGATGTATATCTAGTAAACAATAGATCTAGCCACAGCTTTTAAAATGCACTATTTAATAATATTTGCATTGGCAAAAACATCAAATAAGAATATAGGCATCCCTCTCTATATTAAAACTCATATTTTAGTACATATTGGAAATAGAGGAGATAATTTTTTAGTGAATCACAGAATGCTAATTTTAAATATTAAAAAATACAATTTCTCTACTTTTACCAATGTCTTCAGAAAGAAATCCTTTACAACTAAATCATCTCAACTCGAAAGCTTTTATCCTATAAGGCAAATATTTCTAGAATATTTTACAACCTATTTTTCTTTTCAATGAGCATGTCAATCATGTCTAATTTAAATATAAGACAAATAATATATAATATATTCTCTTAGGCATGCATATTGTGTTAACATGCACATTCCATAAGGGAATAGAAGTGGATTTGTTGCTTATGCAGGACTGACCAGATGAGATTACTGTCCACACATCACTTGACAAAGAGCAAAGTTACTCAGGAGAACAACAGTAACCCCCACTGCTATCTCTCACATAATTTTTTCCCTAGTTCCAAAAGCAAGAAAAGATTGACCTCTTGTTGTTGTCCCAAGGTATAGTTTTAGAAAGAGTTCCATCCAGTGTAGCTCAGGATTTTTCCCAGATGGGGGTTTTAGGACATGACAGAGAGCTCCAATTAACCTAAGACCCCAAAGGCTATTAGTTCAAGGAAAACAATTTGTTTCCCAATGAGGGCATAAATCTAGCCCAAGAATAGGACATGATGAGTATCCCAAGGCATTCACACGCATTCATTATGCTCATGCTTTCCGTAAGAGATACAGACCAAAAAGGATACTCCCTTGAAAAAGAGATTGGAAAGGAAAGTCCTACTCTAATAAAAAGTCAGAAATTGACAAGAAATCAATTTTGATGATAAGAAAAAATACATTACCTGCTACATCTTTTAATCTAGATTTTAAACACCTTAACAATATGATATGGCACTAATGATAACTTTAAATTTTGTGGATTGATTATCAATAAGTAATTTACACTTTTAGGTAATCACTAGCTTTTCTGAAATAATGTTATATGAAAACACTTAAGTAGCTTGTTGCATGGACCAAAGTTCTGTCTTTATTAGGAATATGTTTAAAAATAAATTTCATCAGGGGTGCCTGGGTGGCTCAATTGTTAAGTGTCTGCCTTTGGCTCAGGTCATGATCCCAGGGTCCTGGGATCGAGACCCGCATCGGGCTCTCTGCTCAGCCAGAAGCCTGCTTCTCCCTCTCTCACTCCCCAGCTTGTGTTCCCTCTCTCGCTGTGTCTCTCTCTGTCAAATAAATAAAATATTTAAAAATATATATATAAATTTCATCATTCAATGTTTATACATATTATATATTAAAAGTCTAGAACTTTATCTTATAGTAATGAGGTTGGTCACTTAGTTACTGTCACTCACCTTGTTCTGTCTAAGCCCCTTCTTGACTTTAGCAGATTCCATAGTACATAACAGAACTCTTGAAAGGACCATCTTCCAGCTTATTTAATTCCAATTTTCATCCTTATTATTCTACTCAATTGTTTTCATTTCTTCTCGAGGACTCTAAGTTCAGTAGTACTGTCAATCTTCAATATCCCTACAAAGCTCCCTGAACTACTATGTAATGATCTCAAAGCCTTCAGCTAATTCAAAGGGGGGGGGGGCAGGAGTAGAGAGTTTCTCTATAAAAAGGGATTGATACCTTGTTTGACAGAATCATAATGACTATAAAATTGAAGGAGAATATTTGTGGCTTGGGCTACAGTGCTTTGGAGTATTTTTAATTTGGGTTATTAAACAGTATATCTTATATTACTGGTATACACTAACTTTTGTAAACTGGTATAAAAGTTAGGTTGGTATTTATTTAGGACACCTATCAATACTCCAAATCTAGAATGGCACAACTAAATCCAAGTCAATCCCAGTTATGTTCCCAAGGAAAGGATGAAGAGACTAGATAGATGAATAGATAGCTGATAGATAGATAGAAAAAAATTAAAGAAACAATCTTCAATGAAACAAGCTGCTTTCTGAACCCAGATTCCAGAACTTTAATGCAGAATTCTACTTGTCTGGGCTACATGGATTACATGGCATATGTCTTTTACTAAATTAGTGACAATCTTACTCCCAGAGCTGAACCAAGCAAGCACCTGCTATTTTTCCTAAACCTCTTCCCAAATTTGAAAGCACACTTACTTCAATTATATGAAAAGTCAAGTGCACTAGCTCCAGTT
Source organism: Potos flavus (assembly GCA_028534135.1). NCBI lineage: Eukaryota > Metazoa > Chordata > Mammalia > Carnivora > Procyonidae > Potos > Potos flavus. Next base: position 79,449,164 of record CM052886.1, on the reverse strand, counting down.
AAATGGAGGCATAATTAATGGCAGTGTTCTCTATAGTTTTTACAATTGAGCTGACACTGACCTATCTTATGAGCTCTATTTCAGTTAGGACACCTTCTTTATGATACCTTACAAACAGTGTCATATTCTAGACAGTCATATTATTTCTTACATTACAAGAAGTCTTAAAAAATTCAATTCCAGAGTTGGGGCAATGGTTTAATTATAGCATCAGAAACCAAAGGTCTTCTTTTTCTTTCTCCCTTTCTTTAATGCATGGTCATATCTATTCTAATGGTACCCATAGTGTGACACAGCACATCTTCATAGAATAGCTTCCTAAGCACCAAGAAAGTTGATGGATGAAAAAAGAAAACGAAAACAAAATCAGCTCTTCTTATTCGGACAGAGAAAGTTTCCACAGCTGCCTCCCGAGCAGACTTTTACATTTCATTGATTGAACATGGACCATGTCTATTATAGACCAGTATAAAGGAATAGGATTTACATAGTAGGGTTAGAATAATCATGATTCATCTTTTAGGCTGGGCATCTTTATGTCCCACACCTGCTTCTTAAACTCCCAGTCACAGATTTGCTCTCACAGAATTGTCATGAAGTAGTAGGTAGAAATGGAAATTGAGTAGCTGAAGAATGATGAAGCTTATGGCCTTCTCAACTTGCCAGCCACATAGAAAAACAAGGGGAGCAGGAAAAGTAAATGTTTAAGAACTGGGGTAATTAAAGTTTAAAATGGGTATATATATAGAAAGAATACTCACAATATTTTTTTAACTTTGATAAGGGTTTTACTTGCTCAAAATTCCAATTCTTTCTTAGTTCTATACCAGGAAAAAAGAAAAAAAAAATATCTTGGAATCCTCTTAGAATTTGACAAATGTCACAATACAAAGGTGCAGCAAAAATATATTTTAAAGCACCTGTGCTTCAGTTTATAATGGGACACAGAAAGAAACTATGGAATAAGAGACTTTTAAGAAATGCAAACCAGTTTGCCCTTCAAAAGCCACCATCTTTTTCAATGCTGCAGTATAGAAAACTAAATAGTCTTGCAGTTATTAATAAGCATCTGTAGCATATATATCCACAAAATTAGGAAATTGTTTAGCTTTATTAAACAATTTGTTATAAAAAGAAATAACTGAACTAAAACAATATTCTCTCAAAGCATATGATCTGGGGTGCTTGGGTGGCTCAGTGGGTTGAGCCTCTGCCTTCGGCTCAGGTCATGATCTCAGGGTCCTGGGATCAAGCCCCGCATCGGGTTCTCTGCGTAGCAGGGAGCCTGCTTCCCCCTCTCCCTCTGCCTGCCTCTCTGCCTACTTGTGATCTCTCTCTCTGTCAAATAAATAAATAAAATCTTAAAAAGAAAAAACAAACATATGATCTTCCCCAAAATGATGAGTCATACCTATCTCAGCTACAATTTTTCTATAGAATAATACAGAAAAAATTATTTGGAACTGAAAAGCAGTGAAATGGTCAAACAGGCTCAAGATGCACTTGAATAGAAGATACACACACACACACACACACACACACACCTGGAACACCATCCTGGCTTTCCTCTTTCCAGCAAATTGCCTGTCATTACTTCTTTGACATCTTAGATGTCCAACATGTATGTTTCTCTTTATCATAACATTTTATCCTACTTCAGTTAGAATAGATGATGCTCTGACTCTGAACTGTAAATTCAGGAAAATTCAACTGTTTTGTCCCTAATATTCAGCCACCGAATGTACCAAAGTCAGGGACGCTAGAGAAATGTCTTCTGTTTCTAGAGATAAGAGCATAGCAGAAGGATGCCAATTAAAGAGAATCTTTCCCTGACATGTATGGACAATACCTCAGAATTATATCTAATGCTACTAAATATACCTATTCTTTTGGGAACATTTGTGTAATTCAAATTTCAGAGAAAATGTAATAATACTGTGGATTAGACTTTGTTTCAGTGAATTTGGAAAATGAATCATGAGTTGTAATATCTGAGTCTTGATGGGAGAAGACACCCTTACAGGTCAGGGAGAGGTGTGAGGAAGTATTGCTGTTAGGTAAATGGCTATTCCCCTATTTCCATTATTTTAGGTCATGAAATGAGTTTGCCCTTGAATTAGGGTAGAGATCAAATCCCAACCTTCACTCTCTGTGGAGCAGAGACTCAATAGGGCAAGAATTCTAAAGTATGAAAAAATCAGCAATATCTCCAGTGATTGTGGCCCACTAATCAACTTTGAGAATAACATGACTATTAGGAAATGAAGGAACAATCCATATTTTGAGGCAGCAGATTTCCATTGGCAGCTTTGATCAATACACCATAGGAATAAAAAAAGTATCTCTAGTCTAAGAGAGTCTCTTTAGAACTACCATTGAGTCTTTAGGAAAACCAAAATAAAACAAACAAAACAAAATAATAAAATGGAATATCTTAAAAAAGCCTCAAGATTCAAGTGACATAGCACTAACTTAATTACTAATATAATAAACAAAACTCTTCAGAGGAAGATACAAAATGCAAATGAACAGTAAAATGTGACCCACAGTCAAGAGAAAAATAAGTGGACAAATAAAGATCCATGGTTAAACTAGACATTAGAATTAGCAGATAGGCATTTCAAAATAACTAGGGAAAATATGTTAAAGACTATAGGTTCAGACTGATATGATATAATGGGAGAAGAAATTGAGAAATTTAACGGAGGTTTTAAAGCTATGTAAAATAATCCATGCAATATATGAAATCAAAACTATATTAGATGGTATTAATGGCAAATTTTACCCAAAAGAATAAAGGATTAGTGACATTGAAGAGTAGTACATAAAAACACCTAAAGTGAATTTCAGAGAAGAAAAAATGACCTGCAGCATAGTTTCAAGTGTCTAACATCCATTTATTAGAATCTCCAAAAGAAAAGAGTTCTGTCTTGGGACAGGAAAAATATTTAAAGAATATCTGTACCAAGATTTTCAAATTTGATCAAAATCAGGTGCAGTAAACTCCAAAAAAGAGATAAATAAATAAAGAGAACACCACATCTAGACACATCCTTGCCAAGTGTTGGAAAACAAAGATAATTTTTTAAAAGTTAAAAACAAAGATAAAATTAAGAATGGCATCTCATCAAAACAAAAATTAGAATTCAAAAGACAATGAATAACATTGTTAACATGTTAAAAGAAAAAAAAAATCAACCTGTAATTTTATATCTGACAAAAAGTATGTCTCTAAAATGAAAGATGAAGACATTTTTAAATAAGTGAAAGCCAAGAGAATTTGGTGCTAACAAAACATCAAAGGAAGAATGCTTAAAGTTCTTTGAGCTGAAGGGAAATGAGAGAAGCTGGAATTTCAGATCAATAGGAATAAGGGAGAACTGGAAGTGGTAAATATAGGGGTTAATATAAACTACTATACCCTTTCTTTTCTTAAATCCATTAAAAGTCAACTTCTGGCTCAAAGTAAAAGTAATGTATATACATTTAGGGTTTATAAGAAGCAAAATATATGACAACAATAGCACAACAGATGGGAGATGTATAAATGGAATTACACCATTTAAAAAATTTTATATTGTGTATAAAATAGTACAATGTTAATTCAAAGTACCAATAAAATAAAATGATATAGCTAATAATCTAATAAAAACCAACAATGGAATATTTTTATAAATATTAATTAATCACTAATAATGAATATTTATTATACACATTAACCAATAACAGGACAGGCCATGAAGAAATTTAGGAATAAAAAACAAAAACAAAAGCCACTTGGGTGGCTCAGTCAGTTGAGCATCTGACTTTAGCTTAGGTCGTGATCCCAGGGTCCTGGAATCGAGCCCTGCAGCGTGTTCCCTGCTCAGCATGAAGCCTGCTTCTCCTTAACGCTCTGCTCCTCCCTGCCCTGCTCATGTTCTTTCTCTCTCTCTTTCAAATAAATAAACAAAAATCTTAAAAAACACACACATACACAAAGGAGACAAGTGGAAAACAAATATCATGTCAACCCTTATGTGAAATTAAAATGGACTATAAACTTCAATTAAAAGGCAAAGATTAGGTTCTGGAGGGTAGGGGGTGGGGATTTGGGTGAGCCTGGTGGTGGGTATTGAGGAGGGCACATATTGCATGGAGCACTGGGTATGGTACATGAACAATGAATCTTGGAACACTGAAAAAATAAAATAAAATTTAAAAAAAGAAATGAAAAAAAGAAATAAATAAGGCTGACTATTTCATGGAAATCATCTTAAAAACAGATTTAATTAGGTTACTCTGGGCATTATTTTAAGAAATAAAATATTGTTTCTATTTTTCTGTTCTAAAAAAAAGGCAAAGGTTGTCAGATGAATACAAAAGTAAGATCCAATCTGACACATTTTTAGAAGAAATATTTTAAATATAAAGACATGGACAAGTTGAAAGTAAAAAGATGAAAAAAAAAAAAGATATGCTATGCAAAACCTATACATAAGAAAGCTAAAATAGCCACATCAATATCATAGTAGACTTTAAAAAAAATTATTACCAGGATAAAAAGGACAATTTCTTAATGATAAATGTTGATTCAACATGAATTAAGTGTGTGTACACTTCATAACTGTTACTCAAAATACAGGAAGCAAATATTGGCATAACTAACAGGTAATAGGCAGATCCACAATCACATTTGGAAATTTAAGCACTCTTGTCTTTGTGATTGAAACTCCAGTCAAATATTAGTAAAGCTATCACATAAATGAGCAACAATATCAACCAACTTGATCTATTTTTGTTTTATTTTGTTTTATGGAGCTCTACCCCCAATAACTACAAAATACACACTCATTTCAAGGACACATGAACATTCACCAAGACGGGCCATATACTCGGTTATAAATAAGTCTCAATAAATTCCAAAATATTAAAATCACACAAATCATTTTATCTGACCCCAAAAGTATTAAACCGGAAATTAATTTTTAAAATACCTAGGAAATCCCTAAACATTTGAAAATTAAGCAACATTCCTCTAAATAACCCATGAACAAAGAAGAAATCACAAGGGAAATTAGAAAAAATTTCAAACTGAATGATAATGAAAACACAGCATATTAAAATTTATGGAATGCTGCCAAAGTAGTCTTACAGGGAAATTTATGGCTTAAATGGTTATATTAGAAAAGAAGAAAATTGTAAAATAAATGACTTGGACTTAGATCTTAAGAAACAAGTATTATAGTGAATTCAGCAGACAGACCCTTTTCCTGACCAAATTTTGTCTGGGCTTCTTTAAGGCCTCTTTTGAACTAGGCTTTAACTTGAGTTTCAGTGTCCATTCTCGGTGGGCCTGCATCGTCCAGTTTCAGCAAGAATCTTTTGTGTGTGTGTGTGTGTGTGTGGTAAATTTTATTTATTTATTTATTTACTATTAACACATAATGTATACATAATGTATTTGCCCCAAGGTACATGTCTGTGAATCATCAGGCTTACACATTTCACAGCACTTACCATAGCACATACCCTCCCCAATGTCCATAACCCAGCCACCCTATCTTTACCCCCCTACTCCCCTGCCACTCTCAGTTTGTTTCATGAGTTTAGGAGTCTCTTATGGTTTGTCTCCTTCCTGATCCCTACTTGTCTCATTTCCCTCTCCCGCCCCCCACAACCCCCTGTCCTGCCTCTCAAATTCTTCATATCAGAGAGATCATATGATAATTGTCTTTCTCTGATTGACTTATTTCGCTTAGCATAATACCCTCTAGTTCCATCCATGTCATTGCAAATGGCAGGATTTCGTTTCTCTTGATGGCTGCATAGTATTCCATTGTGTGTGTGTGTGTGTGTGTGTGTGTGTGTGTGTATATATATATATACCACATCTTCTTTATACATTCATCTGATGTCCTTCAGCAAGAATCTCAACAAGATTCTTAGCAAGAAGAAATTATTTCTTTAGCAAGAAGATTTAGCAAGGAGAAATCATTCCGGGGGTGCCTGAGTGGCTCAGTCAGTTAAGCGTCTGCCTTCGGTTCAGGTCATGATCCCAGGATCCTGGAATTGAGCCCGATGTTAGGCTCCCTGCTCAGTGGGGACTCCCTCCCCCTACTCATGTGTGCACTCTCTCTCTCTGTCACTCTCAAATAAATAAATAAAATCTAAAAGAAGAAGAAGAAGAAGAAGGAGGAGGAGGAGGAGGAGGAGGAGCAGGAGGAGGCGGAGAAGGAGAAGGAGGGAAAGAAGGAGGAGGACGAGAAGAAGAAGAAGGAGGAGGAGAAGAAAAACAAAGAAGAAGAAGGGCAAGGGCAGAGGGAGAGGGAGGAGGAGGAGAAGAAGAGGAAATAATCATTCTGGGGAGAATCCTCCACCCTCAACATGTGATCACCTTGGTACCTGATCAGTTCCTTTTCCTCCACCGTCTTCCAGGTGATGTCTGATCACTCTGGCCTGCCTTCAGTAAGAATCCTGTCAAAATGATTTAGCCAGAATCCCCCCTTACCCCGATATTACTCATTAGTTACTTTCCATCTACCGACCAACATCCAACTCCTCAACTGTAAGTCACTATTTGTCCATGCTATATTTGGAATTGAGCCCAGTTCATTAATGAGGTCTTTTTTCCTCTACTGTAGCAGTTCCTGAACAAAATCAGTTTTTACCATTTTAACTACTGTCCAGCTCTGGTTTTCTTTAACACAATGCAAAATAAATAGAAGAAAGGTAAGAAAGGAATGATAAAGAGAGGAAATCAGTGCAGTAGGACATGGACAAAGAGTAGGAAAAAAAATCGATAAAGCCAATAGTTAAACATTTTTTGATAAAACAGACTGAGAGAGAAAGAAAGAGAGAGAAAGATTAATGGAAAGGAATACACTGCTGACATACTAAATGACATGGATGGATCTTAAAAAAATTGACCCAAAGAAACCAGATACAATACTACACAGGGTATATTTGTTTTTTTGTTTTTGGGTTTTTTTTTTGTCTTTTCAGATTTTATTTATTTATTTACTTGTCAGAGAAAGAGAGAGTGAGAGAGAGAGAGAGAGAAAAGCAGGCAGAGGGAGAAGTAGAATCCCCACTGAGCAAGGAGCCCAATGTGGGACTCAGTCCCAGGATCCTGGGATCATGACCTGACACGAAGGCAGACACTTAGCCGTCTGAGCCACCCAGGCACCCTACACAGGGTGTATTTGTATTTGTATTCTATTTGTATGAAATTCTAGAACAAGCTAAAAGGATCTATGGTAATAGAACCCAGAATAGAAGTTGCCTGACAGGAGAGGGGTTTATGTCGCTAAGATATGAAGTTACTTACTGCAGTACTAGAACTACACTAATTTGTGTGTGGGTTTACATAGATGATATTTTCCAAAAACTCATCAAACTACCTTTATGGTGCATAGCTTTTATATTATTAAATTATACCTGTTAAAAATAAAACAGATGTGACCAGCAAAATCACTGAACTGATTCAATTCTAGTCTCTTAAGGGTATGACTCCTAGAGTCTGCTATCCGTGCCTCCAGATATAAGGGCACTTGGCTCTAAATGGGCCCTGTCCATGGAAGTGAGCATCCCTGAACCAACTTCTGTAGATCTGCTAGATCCTGCTTGTGAAAGTTGACCCCTCTGCTATTGGTCACTGCCCAAACCGAGTCTGACTTTACCACATCCCTTTGGACACAGAGACTGGACCTTCCAGCTGCCCATGGGAATCATGTAGAGTATGGTCTGGTTGGTTCTGGCAACATTCATCTTCACTGGTTTCAATTTTATTCCCTTCTCCACATTTAAATTGTTTACACAATTTAAATTCCACTGAGGGAAAGGGGATGGGCTGGTACATGGGCCCATGGCAAATTGGAAAGCACATAGCTGTATAAAATGAACAGTCACTACTCAACTCAATCAATTATTGCTATATAAAACAGTCAGTATCGCCAAAATAGTTTATTTGAGAGGTATGAAAGCGAGATTTTTTAGTGGTACTTAAGTTGTCTAAATATCTCTCATCTCTAAGTCTACTCACTTATTTAATAGCACTTCTGTGTGATTAAGATATTTTCTAAAAATTCAGTTTAACTACAATTCATAATAAAGAGGACCAGTAGGGTATGAGTCATATCAAAAATACCCTCATTCTCGGGGGACTCACAGCCCTTCAGAGTTCTAGAGCCTAAATAACACTTGCTAAATGAACACATCAACCTACTTCCTATTGAATCTGAACACATCAACCTACATCCTATTGAGTCTGGCCAAGTGATAAATTGTGCTATCCTGGTGATATTTTACACACTTTAAAGTGATAATAGCTTCTTATGAAGATAGTAAAACAAACAATTCTCCAGGATGAAAACTGAATTGACAACACAGGAACAATATATTATTTGTTGATCAGTAATAGATCTTTGTCATGATTCATAAATCATTCTTATAAATAATAAAAGTATTTCTCAGCATTTTGAACCATTCAGATTTCATTCTACATTATCTCATCTGGCTCCTGTACCAGTCCTAAGATACAAGATGTCAGATATCACCTCCATTGTTCTGTTGAGTAAATGGAAGTAAAAAGCCTTGAAGTTATTGCATAATATTACACAACAGGCCAGAGGCAGCCAGGGAAAGTTCCTGAGCTTTCGAATTCTTAATACAGTAAATGATCCTTCCTTCAGACCAGAGAGCACAAACTAGACACCTTCAGGCTATATCTGGCCTGCAGGCATTTTTCTGGCTGACACAGTTTTAGTATACACTTTTAAATTATGTGACACAATTAAAATGCATAGATTTCACCTAAAAGTCTAAATAAACTTTCTGTTTACAAATTCGGGGGTTCCTGGTGTGAAATCTGAAATTGGCTCCCAAATGAGGACATGCAGGAGAGACTGAAGAAAGAGGAAGATCATTCCAGATTGAAAGGTGACAGGTTTAATAAGCAAGAGGTTTGAGTTAAGCAGCTGGGAGACAAGTAGGACTCCACATTCGTCCCGTCTGGATGGCCTCAAAAAAAGCGCTGCTCTCTCTGAAAATGGCGCGCAGCCCAACACTGCAGAAAAGTGCCTTCCAAGTAAGGGTGGACAAAGGGGAGGAGCCTATGATTGCTGGGGTCAATTGCCAGTCATGTCCTCTCCATGACCTCCTCCAACATTCTTGAATAGTTAAATATATGAAAATACTCACACTTTTTTTTTTTTTTAATAGAACAAGTATTAGTTGAACTGAGTAGTGATTGCTTATTTAGGCAGTTTACCTGCTTTTTGATTTGCCATGGGTCCCATTAACTAGCACATTCCCCTTCCCTCAGATACAGTTGCATCTGCCTAGATGCTCTGGGCACGTGTAGTTCTGGATTCTGCATTAGACTGTATTACCCTTTAGACACCTGACCTCATGTCTTGGTGTTGTCTCTTCCCTTATACACTCTATATTTAAGATTCTCCTGACTTTTAGGATAGAGGGAGAGAGAATCACCCTCAAAAGCTACAGGTCATTTGGCTCTACGTGTTCTATTCATTGTAATGATTACTCAGAATCATTTCTTTCCATGTAGCCTATATGACCACACTTTTTCTGAAGCCCAAGACATTTACGTCACAATTTCCCCATGTTTATATCTTTTCTAATTTATGTGATTTGAGCTACTTTGATATATAAACATCACTGCAGTGAAAGCTTTATGACAGCCAAAGAACTGTATCTTATTTACCTTCTGACCTCAGTCCCTCAAGTAGCCCCTACTAGACACCATAGACACTCAACAGAAAAATGTTGAAGGAACAAAAACTTTCTCCATTACTAGGGCCTTGTCATTCTCCATAATTTATTTTTTTATCAACTTGGATTCAGAAATTTTCCCAGAAGGATGGCATATTTCAGTAGAAAAATGCATAGGGTTTAGAGACAACAATCTGGTCTCCACAATTTAACACCTTTGTGACTTGACAATTTAGCACCTTTTGTGTCTTTTAAGGTGTCATATAAATGAACAATTTCCTGTGCTTTAAAATGAGAACGACACTACTTACGTCACAAGATTTAGTTAGGATCAACAGATAACTTAGAAAGCACTTTTTGAGTAAAGCGCTGTGGAAATATGTGTTATGATAGTTTGTGTATCATAATCCCCCACTGAACTTCTCCTAGTATTTTGAGCAGAGTTTGATTCATATATATGAACATGCACTTTGCAGAGGCACCAGGGTGTCTCAGTAGGTTATGCGTCTGATTCTTGGTTTCGGCTCAGGTCATGATCTCAGGGTCATGAGATTGAACCCCACGTCAGGCTGCTAGCTGGGCATGGAGACTGCCTAAGATTCTCTCTCTCTCTCTCTGCCTCCCTCCCCCACTTCTCATAAAACAAATAAATAAAAGTCTTTAAAGAAAAAAAAAAGAAAGAAAAGAAAATGTGCTTTGCAGTCTTAATGTATTTCATGGGTGATTTTTTAATAGCTCAAGTGAAAACTTTGTGATATTTACCTTCATAATAGCATTTTATTTTGAAATTATAATTTGTAAAACAACGAATTACCTCAGCCAACAGAAAACTGGCTGGGAGGAAATACCTCCATCCTGTTTTCTTCTTTGCTTTGGCGAATACCGATGCTCATGAGAGAAACTTGACCAGGTGAATCAGTACTAAAGATGAGAAGATTCTCTTCAGATTTATTTAAATCACACACTTTCACTCCTGAATCACAAACTGGTAGGGAATCTGCTAGGAGTTTTCACTGAGAAAACCTCTATATCATAACCAGAATATGGCTTTGGGCAGCAAATTTAACTTTGTTGGTAGCAGACCCACTTTCCTTGCACTGTAAGATAGACCCAGGTAGTCAGAATTTTGAATAGAAATGGTGAAGAGATTATAAATTAGATGCCCCAGAAAACAAAACGCAATGACTTATTTTTATTCACTCTGGTCCTTTCTCCCTCACTCTCCCTTGCTCTCTCTGCCTATTCTATCTCTTATGTTCTATTCTTAGTTAATCTTGATAAAGCAAATTTTCTAGGTAATTTTTTCCCTATCAAATTCCATATCTCTGTCTGGTGAGTTCGTAAGTACGTCACTTCCACCAATTCCATTTCTGATTCAATTGAAAGCCCCAAGGCTCACTTTCAGCCTCAGAAGATGATAAAGCCCAGCTCTCTGAGAGAGCACACTGCAGTACCTCTAAAATTGTTAAGACCATATATACCACACTTTGCCTGCAGCATCCTCTCCCTCCAGAGCTCTTACATACATGCTTCTTTGCCTTCTCAGGACACCTGTGCTTTGACCCATCTCTTTTCTGCAGTCCATCAGTCCCCTTCTTCTAGGTTCTCTTTCTTTTCTGCTCAGAATGCACGTCCAAGTCAGTAGCCTTGATTCCATCCCCACAAGCAGTGTTAGCTTCTCTTCATTCTAACACACTGACCTTTAAACTCCCACTTCTGTCTCAATCTAGCTGTAGACCTTCTTACCCCCTGGGCTACTGAGCACACTGGGAGAAAAAAAAACATGTAACTTTTCTGGATTCAGGCTAAGCAAATTTATGGTTTTACCTCTAGATGGATTGTCTTTGCCACTCTGCAAAAAATCCCTTTGTTTTTTTTCCCAATTATTCTCTTCCAATTCCCCTCAACACTTACTGTAAACTTGTATCATTCTCCTCAAACTTATTCTCTATACTCTGTGCTGCTTGTTTCCCTAAACAATATAAGCCAATCTTCTCTTGGTCCTAGAGCTAAATAGAGGATCTGGCTAATTCCCTTCAATTCCAATATTTCTTAACACATATAAATGCACTTGTTTGCTCCCTGTCTTATTTACTTTATAAAAGTGCGCGTGTGTGTATAACACACTTATTTTTCAGGATTTATCAGAATATTGGAAAATATATACAAAGGATCTGTCACTCATTATAAGTTGTGCTCACAGTTTTTAGAACTAACCCCAGAATCATCTTTATTTTGACACAGGTCTACACAAGCAATGAACAACAGCAACAAAAAAATGTTTTGTGCATTTTATTCTGCGTGAAGTATTTATGCCTCCTCACTTTCTTTCAGAGCAAATATTAACTAACTGTGACACTTCAAAATCTATTTCAATTTGTTTATTACTGAACTTTCCCAGACTTGGATTCAAAGATATTTAGGAGATATGTTAAAGAAGTTCATGGCATCTATGAGGCCCCTGAATGCAAATGTACCATTTTGGGGTATATGAGTTTTTAACAAAAAATTTTTTGAGGTTTAATTTATACATATTGATTAGAACAAATTGGAGGAGCAAGATGGTGGAGGAGTAGGAGGCAGAGACAGTGTCTGATCCCAGAAGTTCAGCTATCAAACCACTCTAAACAACTACAAACTTAGCAGGAGATAGAAGAGCAAAAGAACAGCAACTCTAGGAACAGAAAATCGACCACTTTCCGGAAGGTAGGACGTGCAGAAAAGTGAATCCAAAGCGACGGGAAGATAGACTGTGGGGGGAGGGGCCGGCTCCCGGCAAGCCGCAGAGAGCAGAGCACAAAATCGGAACTTTTAGAAATCTGCTCCACTGAGGGACATCGATCCAGAGGCTAAGCAGGGGGTGGAGCCCTCGTGGGGACAGCGTGGTTTCAGGACCCGTGGGCTCACAGAAAGACCGGGGGTGTCTGAGGGTGGCAGAGCTCCCAGGTATCAGAACAGCAAAGCCAATGGCAGAGACGGAGCCGAACAGTGAGCTACCACCTTGGGCTTACCTTGAACCGTGATCCCGGCACAGTCGGGCCGCTGCACTTCGAGCAGGGACTCCACAAGGGGCAGATCCGGAGAGACCCCCTCCTTCCTCCTCCGGGAGGAGCGGCGCGGTAGCTCGTGGCAGGAATCTGCTGGGTTTGGAGACTCCAAACGGGGCTGTGCGCCAGAGATAGAAACGCTCGGTCACAGGCTGGGTGAGCCTGGATTGCAGCCGGAGACCAGGGAGACGGGTGGGACGGACTGCTTTTCTCTGAGGGCGTACTGAGGAGTGGGGCCCCGAGCTCTCGGCTCCTACGGGCCGGAGACTGGGAGGCCGCCATTTTCATTCCCCTCCTCCAAAGCTGTACGGAAAGCGTTCAGGGAACAAAAACCCCTGAGAGCGAACCCGAGCAGATTACATAGCCTGGCCCCTGGCAAGGGCGGTGCAATTCTGCCTCGGGCAAAGACACTCGAGAATCTCTGCTACAGGCCCCTGCCCCAGAAGATCAGCAAGAATGTCCAGCCAAGACCAAGTTCACCAATCAATGAAAACTGCGGAAATCCTGAGTTAAGAAAAAGCAACACATAGAATTCATAGCTTTTTTCCCCATGATCCTTTAGTCTTTCAGAGTTAAATTTTTTAAATTTTATTTTTTCTTATTGTATTTTTTTATTTTATCTTTCCTCTTTCTTATTTTAACTTTTTTTAACTAGTCTCTAATCAACACCTTTTTAAAAATCTTTTCTAATTTTCGCTGTTACATATTTTATCCCCTCATTGTATTTAACCTTATTTTTTTGTATACATATAGGGTTTTTTTTTCTTTCTTTAAAATTTTGGGATACACTTTCTTCAAATAGATCAAAATATACCCTAAATCTAGCATATGGCTTAGATCTAGTCTCCAGCCTGATTACATTCTTTCCTCTTTTATTCTTCTTTTTCTTTTTTTCTTCTCTTTTTTCAACCAACCTCTTATCAATCCCTTTAGAGTCTCTTGTAA
>CM052886.1:79416845-79434958 GCA_028534135.1 Potos flavus | reverse complement strand
AATAAAAAAAAGATCGGATCGGGAAGGAGACAAACCATAAGAGACTCCTAAACTCACAAAACAAATTGAGGGTGGCTGGGGGGTAGGGGGGTAGGGAAAGTGTGGCTGGGTTATGGACATTGGGGAGGGTATGTGCTATGGTAAGTGCTGTGAAATGTGTAAGCCTGATGATTCACAGACATGTACCCTGGGGCAAATAATACATTATGTGTTAATAAAAATAAATAATAATAATAATAATTTATATATATTAAAATGAGGTTTGACCAAAAAAAAAAAAAAAAATACACCTGTCTAATTACCACTACACTTTCATCCCTTCAGAAAGTTTCCTTTACTTTTTTCTAGTCATCTCAATGCTCTGCCCCAGGTAACTGCTGATTTGTTTTCTGCCATTGTAACTTTGTTTTGCCTGTTGCATATTTATGGAATCATATACTATGTATGATTTTATAACTACTTTCTTTCACTCACCATAGTGTTCTTTTTTTTTTTTGAAAGATTTTATTTATTTATTTGACTGAGAGAGAGATCACAAGTAGGCAGAGAGGCAGGCACAGAGAGATGGGGAAAGCAGGCTCCCCTGAGCAGAGAGCCCGATGCAGGGCTTGATCCCAGGACCCTGAGATCATGACCTGAGCCAAAGGCAGAGGCTTTAACCCACTGAGCCACCCAGGCGCACCTCACCATAGTGTTCTTAAGATTCATTTGCATTGTTGTATCAATAATATTCTCTTTTTTGTTGAGAAGCATTTTTTTTTTTGGTATGGATATATGTATTTGTGAATATTTGTAGAGAATGTTTTGGCTTTTTCATTAGACCCTTAGAATAGAAGTATAAGAATCAGTGCTCTAGATAAAGCTCGAAGGTTCCCTTCCTTGTTCCATTCCTAGGGGAAGACATCTGCTGTGGGTCAGCAAGAAAATGATGTCCTCTGTGAAATGCAGTTAGTTCCATGTCCAGGTACTGAAATTTTAATTGGCAAAAACAGTTTGTAAAAACAAAGGGACAGAGCAACATCTATTTGTCTCATTTTGGTTTTTTGTTTTGTTTTGTCTTGTTTTGTTTTCTTGTATGCTTCTATCTTCTAAATCTTACTTAGGATGCAGACTCTCATTTAAGAGGCAATTAAATCCTCCAAACTTGGGAAGGTCAACTATAATCAAGATAAGGCTAGTTTCCAGGTTCATGAAGTAGAGAAAAACTCTTAGGGCTGCCTTTATTAAGCTTTTGGGATAAATGTTGATAATCATTCCTAGAAACTCATATTGCCCAGTTCATCCCATTAACAAGGGATATATAAAAGGAATTTAAAATTCGTAGCTTAATTTTCAATTAGGAATATATCAGACTAGAGTATCCTCTGAAATAAACATATCCCTTGAAGAGTTAAAGTAATGAGAATAAAGATGCCTATCAAATGTCAGGAAATTGACAGTTTAAGAGGATTTAGTGATCACAAATAAGGCCAGATTTTTTTTTTTTTTAAGTAAGCTCTACAGTCAACGTGGGGTTAAATTCATGACCCCAAGATCTAGAGTTGCATGCTCTACTCAGTGAGCCAGCCAGGGCCCATGAGTAAGGCCAGATATCAATACAACTCACAATATAAAGACTGGAAATATTCGGAGGTCATCAAGTCAAATGTCTTCCTCCGAATCCATAAAAGCTGGCATAGTCTTATGAACATAAAAGATATGTAAAAAGAAATGATTAATTGAGATTAGCCCTTCAGAAATTTCCAAGACACTAAAAATTTGTTTAAACATTTTTCTTCCTTTTCCTCTTCCAAACTTGGAAATTAAGCATAAAGGAAATAACCTGGGCTTCTAAAAGTTAACCTGGAAATTTTTCATTTGCCCTTTGTAAATGATAAATGGTTCCATCAAAAATTAGTTAATCTCATCTGTGGCTACAAAAAAATAAAATTAAAAGAAAATTGTCATGAACTGTTTTAGCCTTGCCTCTTATCCTTGATATTGAGAATGCTTCTCTTTGGGAATACTTCTATTTCTGATGATATCTCTCCACATAACTTTATTTCTTCTTTCAGATTTCATGTGATAACATTTTAAGGAACTAACACATATAATATATTTAAATGGAGTTTAGGCTTTTCTCTATAATTATATTTCTCTTTCCTTCTAAGTCTGCAATATTATTATTAGACTGCATTTGATCTGCACTAGTTCAGTTATCCCCATATTTCTTATTTCAGCTCTGAAATTGACATATTTTTTGATTAAAATTTCTATTTTCTATTCTTAAGTAGGTAATCTTGATTTACATGAAGTGTGACTTTCATTACCTATGCCAGTAGCTACCAAAGATGCAGTTGTACAAAGCATAAAACATGAAGCATTTAGATCTTTCCTAAATAGTTTTTGCAGGATGAAAACTAATGTTGTACAACTTCTAAAATATCAAGCTGTGAATGTTATTGGATATCAGAAATACAGTATGTTATACAGTTTCCCTGGCTGTAAAATGCCAATGCTCTCCTGTCTTTGAAAGAGCACATTACTTTCCAACATTCAAAAAATATTCTAATTATAATCACTGTTTCACAGGGTTTTAAGGATATTATATATCTTAAACACCAGTAGGAAGGGTAATTAAAATATGTGAATGATGTTTATATTCATTTCTTTTAATGACTATTTGGTAAGGAGCTACATTAATATTAAATATTAAGCCCAAATACTGAAAGTAAAGTAACTTGAAATTCACAAACCTTTTCCCTGTATTTTTTTTTCTTGATTTTAGTTCATAAAGCATTTTTCTCCAAACTAAAATTAAATATGCTCCTGCATATTCAGGTATTCATCAATAATTAAATCAATTAATTTTACCTCAAACAATATGCTTTCCATCAAATTCACCTCTATGTCACTCTTGTTTTTTTAATCACAAGCATTTGTATATTATGTTTTTTTAATAACTCATACTTTATCACCATTACCATTTCCTCACCTAAATGTTTAAGAAGTGATCCTTAGATATTTAAAGGGGATGTTAAATAAGCTTTTCTGAGAGTCTCAATTTGGATAAGAATCCAAACCTGGGAATAATAGATGACTAGTTTCCCGAAAATTTCAAATAGAGGCCTTTCTAAAAGAATGGAAATTTAGCTCATTCCCATCCCACGTCATATATAGGGGGAAAAAAAAAGGATCAATTTGAGGAGGGGATTGTCAGAGAATTATTTGAAGGGAGTTGTCTGTTTTCTGTGCTTCCTCCACCCATCTTGCCCACTACCATTTCAAGTCAACTGATTTCAAGTGACCTGGTTAAGTCCTTATATATGTCTTTTGGCCTTTCACCAGCATAGGGACTGGTGTCTGACACTTTTCAGTGAAAAAATCTAAAGGTGAGAAGATATTGCATCTGTCTCTGATGTTAGAACTCTGACCATCCTGCACTTCTAATCTTTGGCTGACTTACATGTGTACATGATAAGGAGCTGAGCTGGAGAGTCATCTTGAATGGAATCTACCCTAAAGCTTTGCAACCATGAATGAAATGACTCTGATGATAACAGTCTTTGCAAGATATCCCATAACATGCAGGATCTGAAAAGGGAGCCTAAACCAGGAGCTATCACCCATTTGAAGAACAGTGCAATGCTGAAATTCACTCATCTACAAAGTACCAACCAAAGTACCTTGTGTGTTTTGAGGCAATATATAAGGCTTTGCCAGAAAGAGTTTCCAGAAGCTATGGTAAGATATTATCAGCTAAAATGTTGCTATTTTTCTTTAATCTCCATCCCACTCCCCAGGCTGTCATCTGTCAAGTATGAGTCAGCCCTGAGATTGTGTGGGAAGGAAAAAGGTATTAAATTGAATGAGAGGTATAATAGTTTAAATTATATAAAAATGAAATTGTTTCTTAATACCTAAAAGTGAACCCAAAAAGCTCTGAGATCTGCATGAAATAATGCTCAAGTGTAGGACAGAGTGATCTGATTGAGTACCTTTGAAAGCCACTGATAAAAAGAAATAAAACCATTTTCTGCATTACATCTTAAGTCCAATCCATTGAATAATTTGATAATGAATGGAAGGTAAGTCAAAAAGTTCTGGTGAAGCTACTTTAAATGATAAGCCACCCAAATCCCAAGGATGCCACACCCATTATAAAACATGCTATAGTTTAAATTACTCAAGCTGTATGACTTGGAAAAGAATTTTAAACAAAGCAGGTTTAAAGTACCCATATCTAGATGTGGATGGAAGTGTACACTGTGCAGCTGATGGGCCACATGGAGGCTAGGTACAAAAATACAAATTTGTTAATGCTGTGGAGTCAAATTTTAAAGTGAGTGGTGAGGGCTTCGGAAGTAAGAGTAGGATTATTTGCTCATCTTCACTGCCTTTCACTCCTCCCCACACTGAGCAGAGTGCTATAAAGAGGCATTGCTTCTAAAGGTGGGACTAGAAAGCCACATGAAAAAGAGTAGAAAATCCCATCCGCTCATAATCAGCAGGGTTTATGCTAGTCTTAGTTCTAAAACCCCGAGGCCAGTAAAATTGGACCAGGATTGCAGTTGCTGAGAGTTATACAGTTGATTTTCAAAGATCCGATCCTGAATCTGATTCATAAGGCTGAGCTATAGAATCATTTTTCACTGTACTTTCAGTTATTTCTACTATCCAAAAAGTATATTAACAAAGCTTTAAAAAATTTTTTTCCATGTATTGTCTTTTTCTGCATGTTCCTGTTTTAACAGAAAGTAAAAAGTGTCACAATGTACCCTCCTTCAGTTCCCTCCTGTCCCTTCTTCTCATCATTTATCACAGCTGCTCTCTTCAAACAACCAGCTGCATTTACTTAGTAGCTGCTCCTGGCTTCTCAGCAGATCACATGTCTTAGAATTGTTACACAAACTTTCAAGTAGTTACTGATGACTTCTCCATATTCTTTCCAAATTCCATGTATCATTGTCAACTAAGGCACAGATGTCATTTTTCTTTGGAATATCTTTTGTATTTTTCTATGTATATAATCCTTTGTAAAAGTGCCCCTCTGCCCTTTCTCAAGGGCACACAAAGGTAGCGCATCTACATGGTGTCCCTAATACATTGACCAGGAGTCACCTATGTATTATCTTGTCAGGAGAGATTAGAAGAAAAAGAAATCTACATTATATGCCCATGAAACTTGTATAAAAACACATACATGTATACATGCATATCACACATGGAATAAGCATGTATGTTTAAATTTCCAAATATATTAATTTAGATGTATTTTATGAACATGCAAATATATTTTTTAATGTTGTTTTAATTTTATTCTATTATAAGTACACTTGAAGAGGTAAAAGAATGGTAGATGATAATAAAATGAGAATGTTTGAATTGTGGGGTTTCCGTTTGCTTTGGCGGCTATAATTCATTTTCTTTTTTTCTGTAGACACTCCCGCCACTTCTTTTCTATTTCCTTTTCAAGATCATGGTTATAAAAAGATGAATTTCTTCCAGCTCAGTCCTAGCCCCTGACTTTTCACTTTACAGTCTCTCTGCTTATAATCTCATTCACAAACCGGTCCCAATAACCAACCATGCTCAGATAATTAGCATTTATATCTTAGCACAGATGTCTCCTCTGAACTCCAGACCCATATGTCTAACCACTTGTCTCAAAGGAATTTCAAATTCAATTTAATATTTTCTGCTACAACATGTGGTTCTTTAGTGAGAATTGACTCATACATAGGGAGGTGATGTAAGTTTAATGTGAAAGTCACGTTGGTTCATATGTGATGCTTCCCAGCATGATATGCTTATAGAAATCAGTAATATGCTACTCCACAATTAAAAAGGAAGCTTTAATAGCACATGAAGATCTTTTTTAAAGAGGTAAAAATTCTGCAAAAGTGCAATTAATGCCTACCTTAATGGTTTTAAGAATCTCTAAATTTTGCATAGCATTAAGCTGACAGAGCTGTGTGTTCAGATTAAGATTCAAAAGCATTTCCCCTGTATTAAAAAAATGTGGACAAAAAATGTGCAAGGCTACACCTGCATCAGATTTTTAATTTTAAAAATTGTCTTCAATTATCCCTTGAAGTAAGAAATACAGAACTCCGTATTTAAGACTACAAGGGACCTACTGACAAAGAAGCTGAGTAAAATGTCAGTGAATCAGTGAAACTTTAACCATCTAAGTAATTGTTTTAGAATTGTTTCTGAGGTTTTGTTTTTTGTGTTTTGCTTACATATTTCATAGATGATGAGTGGTCTCATGTAATCATGATTTTATTTGTGGAGTCAAATTTTATTTTTGCATGATTTGGCAAAATGCAAGATATTTTAGTAATACATATGTGCATTATCATAGAAACATCTCTTATGTTAAAAAAAATATGTATGATCTAAGCTACCCCTCCCTAATCTGGTTCCCTCTCAGGGTGCTCTATTTCAGTGACTAACACCTAAATAACTTCTGTAGATCCTTTAGAATAACCACTAGCATCTATTTAAGAAGTAATCTTTATCCTACTCCCTCTGTCAACTCCTACATATGTATATTCCTATATATATATATAAAATTGATTCACTGTATGTATCTTCTCAACACTTGACCTAGTTAAATACTGTCTGTGCCTGTGTGTGTGTGTGTGTGTGTGTGTGTGTATCAGGGGAGGGGTTTGAGTGTTAACTTGACTAAAGTCCATTTTGAAAGACCACAGATTTTATTAGGGCGAAAGTAGTGGTTTCTTTGATTGCTTGGCTTGTTTTTTTACCATTTGTCTCCATAGTGCTTCAGGAGTATAGGTGCTCAATCAATATTTGTTGAAAATATGTTGAGTGAAGAGATACAATGGGGAAGAGGCAGTGAGGGGAGATGATTACATAATTTTACAATTTTGACTTACTGAATTCTGGATCAAAAATAATAAGACCACATAAATGATATGAGTTTGAAAGGAAAGGCATTTGGTGGTCAATTAATTAATCAATCTTAACATATTAATTTGCTCAATAGTGTTTGCTCTGCACTTTTCTAGTCACTGGGAATTAGGTAAAAAATTAAATAATTATGAAATATTCAGATACAAGAGACAACACTAAAAACACATGTAATAGAAAATTATTCCATTTGAGGGGATGAGGGAACATTTTTTTTAAAATACAGATTGTGTTCTAACAACGAAAAATTATCAGAATTAAAAGACCCAGATGTTAGAAGCAGTTTTAGCATAAGCAAACCCATAACTAATCACTCTCCAGTTCAGCTCCATCTACTGTAAAATAAGTAGCTCAGATACATGATTGTTAAGTCTTTATAACTTTGAAATCAGTAAGGGTCAAACAGCTTCTGGGAAATGGTAAAGGAAACAGGATATTTTACCAGAACTTTTTCCTAAGTACTTTAGAACAAACCAGGAAGCAGTACTGGACAAGACAAGAGAGAAAATAATTTTATTAAATCAGGGAATACAAAACTGATTGCTGAAATACTTCAAAATAGAGTGGCATCAAAATGTCTCAGGCCGTAGTTGGAGGATGAGTTGCAATAGTAAAGATAACTTAATGTTTAGAAAAGAGGAGGTCCAGAGGAGAATCAAAAGTAATATTCTCTAGAAACCACTATGTGGTAGTTAATAAAAAGCAAATTACATAGGTGAAAATATAAGCCGATTTTAAAAGTTTCTTGAGCTAGTCACAGGCATTTGTACTTGGTATTAGAAGCAAGGTGAAGAAATCTAAACATTGAAATTTAAGTGAAACTAACATTTATCATATGACGTCCTTAGACCAGAGGCTTGCTTTGAGTCTTGAATAGCCCAAACTTATTTCATTTCATCCAATTTTTCTTAGGCTTCAGACAACCAATTTCAATTTGAATAAACAATTTTAGCTAAAAATACGTATATTATTAAGGAGGCCTTATTACTCTGCCAGGTGTTTTATCAAAGAAATTAATGGATCTTTTCCCTCTAGTGTCCTTGAGTCTGTCACACAAGTGAATTTATCAAGGTGATTGGTATTTGGGAGATAAGTAGAAAATGTTTTTGACAGATGAATGAGTGAATATTTTAGAAAATCACAGAAATGGTGAGTAAGTGACTATTAACCCTAAATTCAGGAATATATATTTTGTCCATTTGTTTCTAGTAAAAACAGTTCAGTTTGGGTATGAATGTTTTACAACTCTGAGGAACACAGAAAACACCATGCTAGCAAGACCTCTAAATTTTTCTACAAAATTATTTTAGGAATACTGCATATTTATTGACACAGGTAGGTTTATAGCATTGTGGTGTGGTGCATAAAAAGATAAATGGAGATCTCAGGCCTGCACTGGCTCTTAAATATTTTTGTTTCCACCACACTGTCGATATGTTATTTATTTTCCTCCTCATCTCTTCCCACAGCATCTAGGGTCTGTTAGGATATATCTATCCCTTTGCTTGTTACACCATTTTGGTCATTAAACTACGTCTTAAAGCAGTAGTCCTCATGACGTCAGGATATAATTACATTTCTGAGGTTGAGACATTTCTATGGTGGAATAGAATTGAGACTTCTGGCCTAAATTTTAGATGCAGTGGGTTAAGGATAGTCTGTTCTAGCACTACAGATACCAGAAGCACTCAAAGCTCTTAAATTTTTTGGTGAAAGAGTAAAAGCTTTAGAGAAGAGGCATGTATCACAGCAGAGAAGTTATTGGGCAGCACAATTAACTTCATTCTTCTTATGTTAATAATCTAATTCTCTAATTCTTTTGATATATTCATGGCAAATGCTTGTTTTTACCAGTCTAAAATGTATATAAGAAAGTTAACAGTTTTTATCCGAAGCAAGAAGTAAAGTAACACTTTATATATTTTATTTTTACATCTAAATATGCATTATGTTTTTTATCTCTTAAAAATGGTTACAATAAAAGTTGCCTAGGAATAGTTTTGAAGAGAAATGTGGATGAACTAAATTTAGAAAAACTCAAATCATCACTGAATGTTCTAAAAGCAAAACTCAAAAATGTACAAAGATATTATACAATGTAGGAAAAGTGAATTTTGAATCCCTTCTGAACATTATAAAAATATGATACAAATTAATATATCATTTCCTTACAGGCATCTAAAAATGATGCGGAAGTATATCAGAAAAGATTACTGGGCAAAAAACGGTAAATATATTTTTGTGAGAAAACAGTGAGAAAGAATTTGTATAAATTGTGAGTTTGCATCATTAAAGCAAATGACCAAGAATGAATGGATGAATGAATGAATGAATGGTTGGATGGATGGATGAGTAAATGAATGAGTGATTAAATGCATAAGTATGTTATCTAATTGTAGAATGGCTTTTCTGAAAGCAAGTTCTGCTTATAACTTGTATCAAAATCATCTGAGTTACTTGCCAATATTGTCAAATCCAGGGCTCCCCTTCAGAGTAACTAAACAAAAATACTGGAAGACCAAATAGAGAAACTAGAAGCATATGAGTCATAACAGAAATCTTTCAAATCCCTCCTTTAGTGGCATAGGCTTATCTGTTACTACCATCTCTGTGCCCATATATTTTTTTACCAAGCAGTAGAATATAAATCAAATTAGTGTATAAAATAAATAATAAAGTAAATATAAAGTAAATAAATAATAATAATAATAATGATGAAAAATGATTAAAGGTAGATTTACTGAATTTACAGAAAGAGTAAAAATGTTTAAGCAATATGATTTCAAAATAAGAGAATAAATTATAAATAAATGAGGTAAAATAATAGTATAAGAGCTGACAAAACTAACCAAAAAAAGGATAAAAGGATAAAAACTGTATTGGCCCAACTTAGGTGCCTTGTCTGACCCTCTCAAATACAACTGTGCCACAGATCCTCACAGCTGTGTCTGTGGTAAACTGACGCCTTTACACACCAGCGTGGTTCCAACACCGGAAGCCCCAAAACTGTGCTCCTGGAGTTTGTGGTTTCTCATCTCAATCCAGAGATGAAAATCTGCAAGAAGTATAAATGCTTAACAAAATCTGAAGAGATCTGGAATCCCTGTAACTGAGGTCCCAAACTTAAGTACTTTTCTGATGAGAAATGGTAGATGCATAATATAAAATATAAGGCCCATAATGATAGCCAATATTTAGAGTACCACCAAATCAATTTTCTAAGCATTTTACTTCTATTAGTTCATCTAAAGCTTATAACAACCTTATAAAATCGCTATTATTGTTAACCTCATTTTAAAGATGAGGAAAGCAAGGCTCAGAGAAGTCAGGCTACTTGTCTAAGTTTGATTGGAACCAGATAAGAAAATAAAAGCATTAATCCTGCACTAGCTATCCCTAACCTAACCACACTGGTTTAATTCTTGGTGTTACTGCCTGGTAAGACGCATACAGTGATTGAGTCAGTACTTATCAGACCCTCAATTTTGTAAGCTGTATGAATAAGTAATCCAATATAATAATCTTTCTGACTTACCATCTAGGAGAGATGAACCACATTAGATGAACAAGCCCTTGCTGTTGATGAGATGGTGATTTAGGAGCAGGAAACCACGAAACTACTGATCCCTAGATATGGGAGAAAGACATGGCTCATCTCATTTACCTTCTATTATAGGTGGGCAATGGAAGATGAGGATGTAGTAAATTATGGTGTGGTCCAAGGGGAGTTGCTAACATGGCATTCAATAACAACCTGTCCAGACTAAGAGAGATGATATGGTCTTTGAGAGAGACCTGCCCAGAAACAAGAGTTAGAGTGCAGTCAAAGGTTGAGTGTTGCCACTATTTCACTCTCTGCCCTTTGAATCAAAGTAAACAAGTCTCTTTTCTCCCTTCTTCCCTCCTTCCCTTTTACCTGCTGGTAAACGAGCTTAGATAAAACAACATATGTGTGCAGATTAATGAAGACTGGCATAAACTATTTAGCTTACTTGTGAACAATTGACTAAATTATCTAGAAACATATACCTGTAATAGACTTTAATTAACAAATATAATTTTAGCCCTTGATTTTCAGGACTGACATTGGGGAACACAAGCATATTTATCACTGGATTAATAAGACTAGAAAACAGAAGCAAATACTGAGGTATTCTCTCTTTCTCTCTTCTTTAAATATCTCTTTGCTGCATTGTTTTCTCCATAACTTGGCACAAAGTCCTTTAATGGAAAATCTTAATATATTTGCTGTCCTGGGTTCTTAGAGAAAATTGGCACTTAGAGATCTCTCTTACTAAATGCTGAACATTTTCATTGATTTCTTCTAGAAAGCCTAAGCTTCTTTTTATGCACGTTTCTAAGCCTTATATTAAGACCTACAATTTGCCATAGTAATTTGCCATCCAGGATCACCCACAAAATGTCTGCAAACCACCTAGAGAGCTGCACGAATTTTAAAACTCTGATTATCTTTTTTACTTTCAATTTTGCCTTCATTGTATTGCCTAATATCCAGATATGTTCCTATATTCCTTTTATATTTATCAGTCTCTTTTTTCTAGACCATCAATTATGCCTTCAACCACATTCTTTTATTCCATATTACTTTCAACTTTGCATTTGTTTTCTTGAAATCCATGAATAAAACATCAAATAATTCTTCCATTTTTTGGTACTTTAACTGATAAAATGCTGGTGGATGATACGAAATAAGTGAACAACTCATAAAATGTAGTCTTACAGTTCCAGGCTTATCAACCTTGGCAAGATTTTTCTCAAGAGTAGAAACCAGGCATAGTACCCTCTGTAGTGACAGGTATATTTAACACAGCATAGAAACTCAATAAATAGATCCAATTCTTAAAAAGCTTTCCTTCTTCAATTTTTATTTGATTATTTTTATGGTTATTTTTCTCCCTTGAAGTTACATTAAAAATTAATAAAACAATAAAACAATACGTTGAAGAATCAAAAGGAGGAAACTATAAAAGAATAAAAAAGGACTAAAAGGGGAAGAAGAAAAGATTTTAATCAAAACACTCAGACAAGATGGATAGCAAATCCACCATTGACCTAGTTTCCCCACTTCCATTTTTTTCCTCAGTTGAAGCTATCATCATCTTGCCTCCCAAAGAACAAGCTTAGTGTCTTAATTAGTTTGTTCTTAGTTATCATCTTAAAAATCTCAACAGCTTTTTCTATGTGCTCTTCTAGCCATATTTTATTTCTCATTGCTATTTAAACTGTTTCTATATATTGCATTGACAAATATGATAGCCTGCATTTAACTGTAGTTCTCGAATAATATTAAGCACCTCATAAACAAAATGCTAACCAGGTACTAAACAAACAATTGAGATTCTTGCCTTCCAGGGATAAAGGTTTTTCTGGCCCAAACAAACAAAGTGAGACAAATTCTGTATTAAGTTATGTCCTTCTTAACCTTCATGGCAAAATACTGGATTGCTTCCAACTCATGTGAATAATTTATTCACAGGAATACTATAATCAACAGATAAAGTTAAATGCAATGAAAATGATATATATGTATTCTTCTTACTATTGCTTTTAAGACCAAGTCACTTTAGCAAATTTCCAGTACCCAACACAGTATTATTAATGATAGTGTCCAAGAGTAGAGTTCAGGTGCTCTCACCATCCCCCACCAAAGGTAACTATGTGAGGAGATAGATATGTTTATTAGTTTGACTATAGCAGTCATTTCATTATGTAAATGGATATCAAAACATCATGTTATGTGCCTTAGATACATATAATTTTAATTTAAAAATCACGTTGTCTTTTCATTATATAATTATGAAAAATATTAATATATTAAGAAAAAATATCAAGCTTTTTAGAAGAAATTGAATGTTGAATTTGATGAATTTAAAAAAAATTTGACTTGTTATTTTGTTCATAATTTTTGCAGTGAAATGTTTTAAATATATTCTAGAATCTGTAGGATAATTCTATACATTTATATTTTAAATATTATTGTTTATGAACATTAAAGTTTCTAATCATGTATGTACACGTATATGTTATATCTTGATTACCTTTAATTTGGCTATTTCTTTTTTATTTAATTAAGATATTTTAAAGTGACTGTTATAGTGGTAAGGGAAATGAAATGAAAAGATCAATTAAGGAAAAATTGCAAAGAGCATGGTTTCTTTTTGTTTTTTTTTTTTAAAGATTTTATTTATTTAGCAGAGAGGAGACAGATCACAAGTAGGCAGAGAGGCAGGCAGAGAGAGGGGGGGAAGCAGGCTCCCTGTTGAGCAGAGAGCCCGATGCGGGGCTCAATCCCAGGACCCTGAGATCATGACCTGAGCCGAAGGCAGAGGCTTTAAACCACTGAGCCACCCAGGTGCCCACAAAGAGCATGTTTACGTGAAAATATCATGATCTGGAAATCTTAGTAAATCAATTGCTCAATATATACTATGTAATATTGCTAAATAGTAAATTATGAAAATAAAGATAAAATTATTTTTAATGCATCTCTAAAATAAGCACTTTGTTTAGTAATCAGTAATAACCTTTTCAAATTCTTTTTCATATCAGTTATCTAATACTGGATAATAAGCTACCCCCCAAATTAAAACAATAACAAAGTATTTAGCTCATGATTCTGAGTGTCGGCAGCTTGACCTTAGCTTTACCTGGATACTAGTTTTAGTCTCAACTGAGCTCATTCATGAATCTGCAGTCAGTTGCCAGGTTGTTTAAGGAATGATGCTTTGTCAACTGAAGTTTCTCATCTAGGCCACAGAACACAGAGAACTATTTGTGCAACTCATTTTAAAGTATCCTCAAAATGGTATACAATTAATACTGTTTTAGATGAAAAAGATGAAAAAAGATGAAAAAAGTAGCTGGATGATGATGGAAGTTATACGGTCTAGCCCTGGCCTATTGGACAGGTGGAGGAAGCAGCTTCTTATGGGCATGCAGCCAAGAAGCTACTACAAGGTGAGGACTTGTGACCCCATGGTAAATCCTGCAAAGATGCCTGAATAAAGACCAGACAGAGGTCAGACGGGCAGAAATTGAGAAGACTGATACTTGATGTATCAACCATACTTATTCCTAGGACACAATAAAGACACAACTTTTGGTGAAATGAAACATGTACTTGGATAGGTTATGGATCACAGAAGATAAAGTGCATGACAGAATTAGCTGAAACTTTAAGTGCCCCAGAGAAAAGCCTGCCAAGGATTTTATCCAGCTCTATACTGTTGGAATACTTTATAAGTGGTCAAGCAACACTGTACCCGCAATAAGATGGGAGGAAAGAGGGAAAGAGAGGGAGGGAGGAAGGCAGAGACAGAATAACGGAACAAAGAGAGCAGAAGGAGTAAACAGAAGAGAAAAATAAGGGGTAAAAAGAGGGTAAAAATAACAAAGAAACTAATTGTAAGTTATTTACTTTTTGGTGTTTGTAAGGAATTAGCCCACAACACAATTCATCTGGAACTGGGGTGCCTGGGTGGCTCAGTGGGCTAAAGCCTCTGCCTTCAGCTCAGGTCATGATCTCAGTGTCCTGGGATCGAGCCCCACATTGGGCTGTCTGCTCAGCAGGAAGTCTGCTTCCAACCACCCCCCCACCCCCCGCCCCACCTGCCTCTGCCTACTTGTCATCTCTCTCTCTCCATCAAATAAATAAATAAAATCTTAAAAAAAAAGAAAAAATTCATCTGAAACCTTCTTTTATATTAACCCGGAAAAGATCCAAATTTTGTCTTACATAATTAGTGGATATTCATGATAAACTCTAAGTAAATGGATTCACAGAAATTCCAGCTGAATTATTTAAGGACCAAAGCACGATGACATAAGGCTCAGTGGAAGAAATATCTTTCACTGAGTGCCACTCCACAATCTATATCTCTGTTTTCCTGGGGGCAAGAAATGCCCACAAATTTCTCAAAGGCCATTTACCAGCTTTTCTTCTCTCTTAGACATGCATTTGAATATATATTTTTTCTTTACCCCTTCCATTGAAGTAAGCTAATTTTTAACTTTCTGCTTAAGGAATTTGGCAAGCTAGATCCAAAAAGATGTGAAACCTCAAAGTATCAAAAATTAACACTTCAAAAAAAAAAAAATTAACACTTCATGTTTCCTACTGCTAATACTTAGTATCATACATTATCAATTGAATGATGTTTTGTTTTTTCCCCTCTCTTTCTTAAAGATGATATTACAAAAGAAAACTCACAGGTATATTTATTTAGATACCTGGCAATGAGTGCTTTCCAATATCAATTTCTTTTTAAAACCAGCAGATATGCAGCCGCCAAAAGCAGCATTTACATTCAGCTAAAACAACTGAAGTTATTTCCAATAGTTTTCAACACAGGAAACATTTTTAAAACACCTGCCTGATGCTCTAGCAAAGTGAAGGGCTAATATGACATGCATTCTTCAGTCTTAAAACTTTTATTGCTTGTCTGCTCATGCCAATGTTTAGAGTTTCTTCCCTGTAAAATATAGAAGGTAATAACAAATTGTTAAACCTAAGAATGGAATTCAAGGTGAAACTGGCTTGGAAATTCACATTCAATTGTCAATGGCACCAATTTTTTTAATTAGCAAAATTTTAAGAAAATATCATCTTTACTAAAGATGATTTAGTTGTTTTAGATGATTTACATGATTTACTAAATCAGATAGCATACTTTATTGTGGTGACCAGAGAGTAAGCTGACAGGGTCCTTGTGGTCTTAGGGCCAGGTCAGAGACTAGCCTTACCCACCACGGTTCAGCCCTAAAGCACTGCCATAATTGCAGCTTCAGAAGCAGGTAAACCACAAAGCAGATTTGCCCTTAAACTAGTTGATCTGACACAACATAGTGTAACAGCCCTGAATGAGAAAACTTACTTACCGGGAGTTTCTTATGTTGATTGTTCTATTGAACTTTAAATGCAATGATCAAGGTGACCCCCACGTGACTGTATTGTGCTCGAATCATATAAAAGAGCTGTAAACCAATAAACTTCCTCTTAGCAGCCTTGACTGGACCCTCCTGATCCCAACCTTGGTGTCTCTTTCTGTCTTTCTCATTCCCACTCCCGAACTCAGGTTTCTCTCTTCAGTTAAGGCTGGTTCCTTGGCAACTTATCATAATCCTCTATATCATCCTATTTCTCTCACTGCCTATCATTTATTTAGGCCTTTGAACATTTCTGATTATCATTCACTATTATCCATATTCTGTAGCTTTCAAACCATTTTCTTCTACTTATCTTTCATTCTTTATGGTTGGACTACTGATGGGTTAGTTCCCAATCTTACTATTCAACTAACAACTTCTTAGATCATGTGGGCTGAGATTCACTTTTCTACTATGGGTTCAGCTATTCTTTACATAAAGAGAGATGGATTATCCATTTTTGAAGAGGTGAGTCCTAGCTTCAGGTGGGTGATGGGTCTGGCATCTAAACGCCAAAGTATAGGGGCGTCTGGTTGGCTCAGTCAGTTGAGCATCTGGCTCTCGGTATCAGCTCAGTTCTTGATCTCAGGATTGTGAGTTCAAGCCCCACTTTAGGCTCCACACTGGGCATGGAGACAGCTAACTAACTAAATAAATAAATAAATGCAAAAGTAAAACTAAGGAAAGGAATTCAGAAATATCCTGACTATAGAAACTACAAAGATTTCTTGGGTAAATCAGATGTACTGTTTTGGTTTTTATTTTTGTTGTTACTTGTTTGTTTTCTTTCACTCTTTTTCTTTGCATTCTGAAGTTGGTCATTCAAGACATCATCCTTTCTGCCCAGTGGTGCAAACTCTTAAAATTTAAAATTTGTGGTGGTGCAAACTCTTAAAATTTGTGGTGCAAACTCTTCTCCAATAACTAGAAAATAAAGAAGGGTCAGTGAGTCATCCTTTTGCCTGGGAATCTGGAATTGTGTTTTGCCAATCACAACATTAGTTCACTTCACTGGTGAATACAGGAGTAAAGATTTATAATACCAAAGAAAGGAAGGTGTTTTAGGAGGGCAAAGGGTGATACATTCTCTGCTTTTTACCATTTCTCAAGATGTTTCTTTGATAGGGCATTAGACTGAGGACTAGAGCCATTTTCCTGACAAGAAGACTCAGGGCCTACAACCTAGGCATTCAAACTGTTACGGAGTTTTGTACGTACAGCTGTGCTTGGCATTAGAAACAGAACTCTAGTGCCGCTATAATTTGCTTTATTTATGTTTTAGGTCCTTGAACTTAGTGTTCAGTCTGCCTGAAATCCTCTTCCTGATAAAAACTGAAAATATCTATATTTAATAAATTTTGACCAAAATTTAGACCATTGGATATAAACATCTTAACTCTCATTCTAGAAAAAAATTTCCCAGAAAAATAAGACAATACTTTATTCTTTACAGTTTGATTCAAGACATTTCTGAAATCTAATTTATTTGTACAATATATTAATCATCTGATTAAACCCCCATTTCTTAAGGCCATTGGTTGCTGCCACATTATGATTCATAAAAAACATAAACATATATATATTTGATATATATAATATATGTAGATACATATATTTGATTATTCAGATGACCAAAATATATTTCACATATATAGTTGATCTTCATCCATAGTTCCTGGCTCACAGCTCTCAAAATCCTTGGAATTTTCCCGTGTTGGGAGAGACATAGATGTCTTTTGTTATGTTAATGATGACGTGGTTTTTGGAAAGCACCTAAGGATGGAGGGCTGGTTGTGGATGGAGCTAAACATGTGATTAGAGGGATAAGACTTTCAGTCCTACCCCCTGACATTTGGGAAAGGGAGATAAGTTCGAAGTTGAATTAGTCACCAATGGCAAATAATTTAATCAACCATGCCTATGTAATGAAGCCTCTATAAAACCCCAAAAGTTTAGAGCTTCTATGTTGGTGAACAAGTAGAAGTGCTGGAAGACTGGCAAGCCTGGAGAGGGCATGAGAGCTTCCAGACCTTTGCCCATGTCTCACCCTATATATCTATTCCAGCTGGCTGTCCAGCAGCTTAATTAGAAACTGATATATAGTTGGTTTCTAATATATATTTGTTCAATAATTTGGAGCTGATTAATGAATTTTTGTGTATACTACTCCAATTACCATTTTATCCACTGGATTTTTCCTTCGTTTGGTAATATTTATAATATCTGACAAATTATACTTTGAAAAATTC
>CM052886.1:79365784-79416345 GCA_028534135.1 Potos flavus | reverse complement strand
CAAAGTATATTTATGACAGAATGATAAAAAAAATCTACTAAACTATTCTTACTCATAGGTCTTTTGAATGATCTTTCCATGGCCACAGTGCTTGTAAATAGTCCTATAGTAACTAAAGACCCCAAATTCATCAGATTTTCCTTTAAAATTTTTAATTAAAAGACATGGAGAGTATGGGATTTTAATAAAGAACCCTGTGCTTAAGCTAAGAGCTATGACTATGCATAAAATTATTAGTCATCAGTAAAATGAAGGCTGTGGAGAGAAGAAGGAACACAGTTAGGAAGGTTTTAACTAAAAAAAGAGAACCTATGGACAAAGAATAAAATAAAAGATTCCCTGGCACCTTCTTATAGCCAACTCTGATATTCTCATGAAACCCAGATGGTCTTGATGGTGAATTTGTAGCATCTCTAATGGAACTCAATCCATTGTGGTAGGTTGAATAGCTTTTGTTCTTTGAAGCTGAAAGAGCTATAAAAATCAGATGTTTACCAAAGTTCTTCTGAACTTTCTCTTCATATGCTCTGGAACCCTAGAAACCACTTTTATAGCACTTGCAGTGAAACAATTGAGTATTAACAAAATATCAGTTCATAAGTGGATAAAGATTTTGTGAAAATAGTTTAGGAAAGCTAATGAAAATAGTAAATATGCCCAATATTGCCGTTACCACTATCCTATTTCAATCGTATTTTCTCTTCACTTAACTTCACAAGATTCTGCCATCTGAATTTTTTTTTTCTATTTTAAAATTTTTGTTTAAAGATTTATTTATTTATTTGGGAGAGAGAGAGCATGCATGTGCAAGTCGTTGGAGGGGTGTGGCTGTTGGAGGAGGGCGGACAGAATCTCTAGAAGACTCCCTGGTGAGCATGGAGCCTGACACTGGGCTGATCTCATGACTCTGAGATCATGACACAAGCTGGAACCAAGAGTTGGCCACTTAACCGACTGAGCCACCCAGGCACCCCACTGCTCTCTGAATTTAATCTCAGACATTAATTTGAAGTAAGAACCATCATTTTAATATTTCTAAGAGTGTTATGTGGGTTGTAACATGGCAAGTTACATTCCAGTATCTATTCTCACTTCCCTCCTTGGAACTGGCCCATGGACATCTAATTAGAAAACATTTTCCTCCCAGCTAGTGATGAACTTGGGTCTAAATTCCAACCAGGACAATGTGATCTGAGGAATGAGTGCAAATCCAAGGCCATATGCTTTAACAGAAAATTGCTTGTTCTTCACTCAAAATGGGAATGTGGTACCAGTAGTGTGTGGACCATGGTAGTGACATGATAGAAGGAACCAGAGTGCCTGGATGAGCTCACAGATGACCTACACCAAATCTCTCACCTCTGAACCACTCGATGAAAGAGCAATAAGCTTCATCTTCCTTGAGTCACTATATTTTGAGCTATCTCTGTTAAAAATTAAGCAATTTAGTTAATTGCTCCTGTGCTTCAATTATTTTCACACTAAGCACTGAATTTTTACTAGAATAACTTATATCACCAAGTATTTTCTGCTTTTCAGACAGGCCTAATCTCCTACCTACAAATATGTTATGAAAGCCACATGGTATCTGGAGTTTAAGGATACTTTTAGCTTCATAATTCAATCAAATTAGGTAAGTACGCAGGATATAAATAAGAGTTCATAGCTTGATATAAAAGAAAACATAAATGAGTAATAGCATAATTTAGTCAAGCTTTATAATAATAGTACTAATTGAAAATACTTGATACAGCACTTATATAATCCTCACAACAAAACTGTGAAAACTTACTACTAATAATAATTTTGTACAGATGAAAGATATAAAAAAAAGTGGTAAGTGATTGAGCTAGGATTCAAATCCAGCTGATTCCAGAGGCCATGTCCTTCAATACCCTGTGCTCCCTCTCACTTGGCTAGACTGCTTCTCTCCATGCTAGTCTCTCTATCCCCACCAGCATCCTGTGAACTAGGCTCAGGAAATCTTACATGGCTATTGTCACACAACATACACATCACACTCAGGATTCTCAAATTGTGGCTGCTTTTCCTATGTTCTAGTCTTTCAGAGGAGCTGAGTTACTAAATGAAAGACAGAAAACAAGTGTAATTAGATTCAGAAATGGAAAACACCTGAGTAAGTGGTCATACAAGGTTTGAGGACAAAGAAAAATATTTACAGGAATGCCTAGAGTAACCATTGAAGACTCTTATTTTTTTTATTTTTTTTCTAAACAAATAATTTGCATGTATGATTAATTTATTGCTGAGTATGTGAAGACTCCCAAAAATTGATGAGATATGGACAGGTGGCATCAGATTGTCCTGAATTGGTTCACTCTCTTATTCCTTCTGCTTCATATTTCCTTATTTTCATCTTTTAAGTGGGGACAATAATATGGCCTTGGCATTGATGTCCACTTCAGATTGTGAAATATTCCAAATATAAAATATGGTATAAATATTAACACATGCAAGAGAAAAATGTCTCATATATATAATGCATTAATATGTACTAATATATATATTACATATATAACTCTTATTCATCCATTTTTGCATTTAACACAGGAATCTTGTATTTTATTAGTAAAAACACTACTTCTTCCTTCCAAATATGGCTAAGAAAAAATATATATGTACATACAAATATGAATATAATTTAGCTCTGCATAGATGAGTCCAAGCATTTCATATTATAATGAAGTTCAGGGCTCTCACAGGATTAAAATAACAAAATTATAATTTATGACCTGAAACTAACAGGAAATTGTGTTGGCCTGTATATAATATTCTAAAGCTATCTGGGAAGGGAACACAAGGATATTAAGAGGGTCCATTTTCATTCTATGAGTTATCATCTTACTATATCAGATTAATTATTAACACGGGAGCTTAAATTATGGAAATACTTTAAAAATTATTTAAATAAAATAGTAGATTTATTTTTGCCAAAAATGTTCATGTCAAATTATAATTAAAATTCACTAAGATTTTCTTTGCTCTAGTATAGACTTAACTTATACTATAATTAGAATCCTAATAATATTACTTTAAAGGGCATCTACATATTTTTGTGTTTATAATTGACTTATATGAATATTATTATCCCCAAAGAAACAAAATCTTAAATGAATGTGTTAAGATATATAACGTTGCCCCCAGAATGATCTAGAAAATCCAAGTAATTTATCTTAACTTTAAATAAAACATTTGATTAATGGGTATAATACATGATAGCATTGCAAAATAAAAATCGCATGATTACAATATGGTCTTAAAGATGTGTCTGCTGAGTCTTATCTTTCAGGAGAAGCAATTTCACCCATTATAGCTATTGTCACATAATTGAATCATCAATTCTAGGTTTGACTTATGTGCATTCTAATGGGTTATTTTAAATGGTTAAAATAATTTTAGTTCACACAATAATCAATAAAATATTGATATTAAAGTTTTTACCTTACAATATAAGCTTTAAAAATTAAATTAAGGCAACTACCCTGAATTAGCAGTGTCAAGCATTGATTAAAAAGCAAAAGTGGTATGGATTCAAAGCTAACATATTGTACACAAATAATCAGAGCAGATGGAATAGTTCATAAACTCACATTTGCATGCGACTATCTGTGAAATAGATTTAACTCATCAACTAAATATACATGCATTATATGATGTGAATAAACCTAGGGGCTCTTGTCACGAATTTATATTACAGGTCTCTCCCATGGTCTAAAAGTAGAGCATTCCTATGCAATCTTTCGTAAGTGGAAATGGTGCAAAGTAAAGAAGTAATTACTATTAATTTATATGAAAAAAATTTTTTGAGTGTTCCCGGAGTCAATATAATAATCTCTCAGGCTTCTCTGCTAATAGATGCACAAAATAAATCAAAATTAAGCACAGGTGCTTACAGGCACAGTTCAAAGCTATGGCAGATTGGTGCTGAGATGCTGAGTGTAGTTCCCAGGGAAGGAGCTTGGTGGTGCCACTCTAGCTCCTCCAGGGATGTGTGCTGTCTCTACGGCTTCCCCACAAAAATAAATGCTGAATGCTATTTTCACTTTTTTTTTTAATAAAAGCAAAAATTCTCTTTGGATTTCTTTTGGTTAGTGAAAACAGGTGCTAATGTAAGTCTTTTGTAAAAGCGATGCGACATGATGTTAACTTTTGAAAAGCAGGGGATACCTATATAGGATGCTTAAAATAATATATGGAACAAACCAAGATATAAATAAGTAAATACATAAACATTTATTTACACAGGTGTTTGCTTTTAATTTTATTCAAAGCTCAAAATAAGAAACTATGTTATATTATTCAGGCATGTTATTTAAAATTCAAGTAGAATAAGCATTAGAAAAGCATGTATTTACATGAGGAAAAGAAAATCACAAATGTAGTTAGAAGAGAAAAAAAATATGTGCAAATCATGATTAAATTTTCCTAAGGATGGAATAATCATTTAACAAAACATAATCAAAATGTAATATTGAACCACAGTTATTAAAACAGCTAAAAGGAAAAAAATAACTCTATTAGATTCCTTGCAATGTCATTTTCTGTAATTTTATGTCTCAATATAAAAATGAGAACTCCTTTGTGAAGTGAATATGTCTGTAATTCACTTCATGATGCCTCTTGAAATAGGAATAAAATAGAAACATTCTATAAAGATGATTCTACTATGTTGCAATTTTAGAAGACTAAACTTTTAGGAAGGCTACAACTAAAAGAAAAAAAAACTAGATTATCTGGAAAAGTGAAAGTGCTTTTGAACAGATTTTATTTGAGTTCTCAACTTATTCTT
Organism: Potos flavus; assembly: GCA_028534135.1. NCBI lineage: Eukaryota > Metazoa > Chordata > Mammalia > Carnivora > Procyonidae > Potos > Potos flavus. The sequence continues at coordinate 79,411,535 of CM052886.1, read as the reverse complement.
TATTTGCAGAAACCATAATTCAAACAATATTTGTGAACTCTTACTAGAATTGATCTAAAACTGCTTCTCTCTCAGTCTTGTCTTTTCTCTCTGTGTGTATATACATGCACACGAATATTTGTGTACATACACACATATTCATACATACAAAGCAAATCATAGTGGGTGCCTGGGTGGCTCAGTCCGTTAAGCATCTGTCTTCAGCTCAGCTCATGATCCCAGGGTCCTGGGATTGAGCCCCTCATTCAGCATTGGGTTCCTGGCATAAGGCTCCTTGCGACAGGAAGCCTGCTTCTCCCTCTCCTGCTCGCCCTGCTTGTGATCTCTCTCTCTGTCAAATAAATAAATAAAATCCTTAAAAAATAAAATAAAATAAAAGCAAGTCATAGGTATTCCTTCTCTCTTCATGATATATATATTCTCCAGTATATGCTAGAAATTCTATGTTACCTCATTCAATCTTTAAACAACCATTTAATCTACATAAAATTATTATCCTCCTTACACAAATGAGAATAGAGGACCTCAGAATAGATACAACTTACCTAAAGTCACACAATAAAACCTTCACTAGGACAAGCGCTATAATAGAAAATAAATGAGTTTTGGAGGGAGAATCACCCTCATTTTGGTTCCTGGCTTTTCACATCAGTGTCCTCTTGGATTAGTAAGTTAACATCTTTGGACCATATTTTTCTTTTTCTTTTTTTTTTTTTTTAAGATTTTATTTATTTATTTGACACAGAGAGAGAGAGAGATCACAAGTAGGCAGAGGGGCAGGCAGAGAGAGAGGGGGAAGCAGGCTCTCCGTGGAGCAGAGAGCCCGATGCAGGGCTCGATTCCAGGACTCTGAGACCATGACCTGAGTCGAAGGCAGAGGCTTTAACCCACTGAGCCACCCAAGCTCCCCTGCACCATATTTTTCTTAACTGCAAAATGGAAGTAAAAATTCTTAATTTGCATGATTATTATGAGGATTAGAATCAGGCACATGCCAATTATTTATCATGTGATATTATCCCAATAAACAGCTGATGGCATTATCATTTCTATTATTATGTAATTATTATCCATAATAACCATATGCATCTTATCTACTAGTTGTGTTATATAAAATAACACACACTAACCCACAAACACATCTCTTTTCTTTAGAACATTAAATTAGTCATTTTAAGTTATGCACTAATTTAGTCTATTTGAATAATAATTTTCACAACGTCTGGTAAATTCTTTCAAATTAATCTATTGGACACACATCTTTCTAAAGGGTTCATCTTTAATGAGAAGTTGTATAATTTGCTTGGCCTTGACTTTCATAATAAAGCTACAACAAAACAATAACTTGAAAAAACAATTGACACAAGTAAATTGATTTTAAAATTTCCTCCTCTGTATAATTAAACTCATCTTCCACACTATATCATAATAAGGAACAGGATTGTACAGAGATAAAAGAAACATGTTTAAGGTTAAGTAATTCATTGAATGTGGATGGCAATGTCAAGATTTTCAAGAATATGAAGCTAAACTCAATCTAATAAAATAAATATGGCCAGAACATTCATTATAGATGCCTGCATAAATAAATATATACTTTTCACAGCTGTAACATTAATTTTGATATGAATTTGTAATATTCCTTAAGGTGTTCATTTCTAATGTGAAAGAGACAAGAGACGCAGAATTTCTGATCAAAGGGTTTAAAATAATTCTCCTGTGTCATCTAATAGAGTTTTAAAGATATAGATGGCAAAGTTTAATTTATTAAACTTATATTATATTATATATTGTTTATATAATATAACAATATTATATATTGTTATTATATAAGAAGAGTTACAAATATGCTATGTCCAGTTATCTCTGCAGTTGCAGTTAGAAATATAATTACATAAATTGAACACAAATGAGAAGATAAAAGACTAAGAGTCTCTATTCCATACAAACACACAGAAGCCAAAATTCAATTGCCAATCTTCATGTTTTCCTGAACCCTCAGAATATCTAATTGATATCACGTTTCACATAAATAAATGCAGTCCTTACTCATGGAGGAGTTTTATGTGTACTTTCTAAAATCATATGCAATATTATAACACTTAGAGGAACTGTGTACATACGCAGCCAATATGTTGCTAACTATGGTCATTGTCAAACAGATGAAAGGGATGGTGTACTAAAAGATTCGTGTTTGTGATTTCACTCTACTTAGAATCCATGCTTTCAGGTTCTGGCTCTGCACCCAAATGGATGTGTCAGTTTTGGATTTATTTAGTATAAGCCATGCAACAATTAGATGTAAATATTTATTCTAAACATCAAAACTTAAAAACAATTTTTATAGATCTAACACAGCTTCCTTTTATAAAAGTCACTTTTCGTTCTTTGACAGAAGAGTAGATGAAGAAAATGACTCTCTTGTGGACACTTACTAGATTCTCCTGTGAGACACAGAATCTAATTATGCTGTAGTTTGCCTGCTGACAGAGCCGGTCTGTGCGCCATCATCATGATACTGTGTCTGTAAACCACCAGGTTCATAACATGATTTGCCTCACTAATGTTTGTCTATTTCTGTTAATTTGTGATAAACTTGAGGGTGATGGTGTGTTTCAGGCTGAATTCATTATGACAATGTCTGGAGTAACCTGTAAAAATTTAATATATGTGCTGAGATGAATCTTTTTTTAATGAATTCATGACTTGTAAGCATCTGTTTTGACTAAATTAATTTGCATACACATCTACATACACAAAGTCATCAAATGCTGATGCTGTGGAATCAATTCTTTTATTTTTTAGTTTTAATTTTCTTATTACTGTATTCCTTTGTTTATCCTAAGGATTGCTGAATGTTGTCTGAGCTCTAGATGCTTTAACTTTTTAAGAATGGAGTAAAATGGAAAAGAAAGGAAGTGGGAAAACAAGTATTTGAATTTTCTATTTAATACACTACTTAAATGATCTACAGAAAAAAAGTAAAAATGTCTGAGGGAGAAGAAGACATAGATTTATTTTTTCAAAAATAATTTACATTTTCCTTCATTTATGTAATTCTATATGTATTTCAAGCTGATATTTTTAAAAGGTTGAATCTCATTCTTTCTGAAAGAGAACTTAATAGTATTAATTATGAATTTTAACAAAAGTGATTTTCAAAGAAAATTTTTTGGTAGCATTCCATACATAAAATAATAATAAAATTTTGCACTAAATGAAGCCCTAATGAGGGCACAGATTTTTCTCTGCTCTTATCACTGCTGAATCCTCCATACTATTAGATCAGTGTCAGGACTGTATCACAGTAGGTAATAATAAATATATGTATACCAAATGAATTGTGAGTGGATCCATAAGGCAGCTATATAAATAGTAGTTTGTGTCCAGATTCATGATGCAAAATTTCCACTACACTCATCATTAGTCAGACTATATATTTTACAGGGGATAGCATGTTAAAGGACACTCTCAAGCTTAGGCATCTAGATAAAGTGGTAATTAGCCATATTGAGACTATTCGAATGAAGAATAAATAACCTTGAAAATATGTACGGGAAGCTGAGAATTTAAATTCAAAATATTTTTAAAAAGCAAACTTAGAAAAAATAAATAAAAAGCAAACTCAGAGACGCTTGGGTGGTGCAGTCCGTTAAATGTCCTACTCTTGATTTGGGCTCAGGTCATGATCTCAGGGTCACGGGATAGAAACAAATTGGGCTCTGTCCTCAGTGCGGAGTCTGCTTAAGACTCTCTCCCTCTCCCTCTGCTTCTCCCCCCTCCCAACTCTCTCTCTCTCTCTCTCTCACAAATAAATAAATAAATAAATCTTTAAAAATAATGAAAAATAAAAAAGAAACTTACTGTCTGAAGTTGTATTCTAAGAGTTGGATGAACACATGAAAGGTACAGAAATAGATTACATATCATGAGAGAGCATTCTAGGGCCTAAAGCTGTAAAAAAAAAACCCCAAAATGACAATATTTCATCAGCTTCTGTCAGTCAAGATAGCAACATATCTTACTGTGCAATAATTCACTGTTTGTGTAAGTGAAGCAGTTTATAGTACAGGCCTCATAACACGTTGGGTCTTAAACTTGGCAAAAGAGAATGTGCCTCTGGGCTTATACTTTGCTATTCATTAAAGATTTTCATTCTTATTAGAGGAAAGAGAATTTTAAAATATAGAATAATGACCCCAAACTCACCCCTTAGATTACAAAAATGAATATTTTCATCAATTAAAATAAATACCAAGGATAAATAAATAAATAAATAAATAAATAAATAAATAAATAAATACCAAGGGGTTAATTCTTGACTATCAGAATGCCCTTTAGGCTTGCTTCACACGATGGCATATGAATGACCGATCATGCATTTTTAAAGGCCGACAGTGAAATAAAGATGCTATTGCTTTAAAAATGTTTCTAGGGTCTACTTAAAATGGGGTGCATTATTCTTCAAGATTTTATTTTTCTCAGTAAAGAATGAAATCTCCATTGATTTTAAAGGGAGAACAATGTCCTAGTAGCAAGAATATTGGAGTAGATAGGAGATTTCATTTTATTCACAATTTTATCAACTGTTCATTCTATCTTCTGGGAAGTTTTTTAAAAATCTGTCATATTCAATACTATATTTGTAAATTTTAATAAGATATTTTCCCACACAATCAAAACATATTCTAAATGCAAAAAAAAAAAGCTTTACTGTATTTATAAAATTTTTAAGTTATTTCATTTTTTTTAAAAGATCTTATTTATTTATTTATTTGACAGAGAAAGAGATCACAAGTAGGCAGAGAGGCAGGCAGAGAGAGAGGAGGAAGCAGGCTCCCTGCTGAGCAGAGAGCCCGATGCGGGGCTCAATCCCAGGACCCTGAGATCTTGACCTGACCTGAAGGCAGAGGCTTAACCCACTGAGCCACCCAGGCACCCCACGTCATTTCATTTTTTACTGTTGTTTTCCCCTTTTGAATACAGTAGACTATTTTCATTTAGAATATTCTTGAAATATTTCATACACATTAAAATAGACATAGGTATAACTTTTTTAAATTATATTTTATACACCAGGGTTGCTAGACACTTCTGTGGTAGCAACACTTATCATTCTCTTCTCTTTATTTGCTACTTTTACCTTACCTTGCTTTAATATAACTCTCCATGAGAGGCCGTATACCATGGTGATTAAGGATACAAACTCAGCAATCAGACTGTTGTGTGAAGTCTCTTAACTTCACAGATGACGAGTAATGTGACCCTGGCAAAGTTATGGACTATATCTATCTTCTATATCTGTACTACTCTATTTTTTGTACCTGAATTGCTTCATCAGTAAAATAGGAATAATAGTGGAATAAAATATAATAATAATTAATAATAATATCTCATGTGGTTATCTTAAGAATTAAATAGTTAAATTTTTGGAAATCATGTAAAACGTGCCAGGTACATAGAGAATACTCAATTAGTGATACTTAATAATTCTTTAAAAAGCTCATTTATCGGGGCACCTGGGTGGATCAGTGGGTTAAGGCCTCTGCCTTTGGCTCAGGTCATGATCCCAGGGTCCTGGGATTGAGCCCCGCATTAGGCTCTCTGCTCAGCAGAGAGCCTGCTTCCCCCTCTCTCTCTGCCTGCCTCTCTGCCCACTTGTGATCTCTCTCTCTCCTCTCTGTCAAATAAATAAATAAAATCTTTAAAAAGAAAAAAGCTCATTTATCCATTTTTTCCTCTTCCACGAAGTGTGTGTAACATTCTATATACTATCACATCAAACATATCTCTAAATTACAGTACTGCTACAAAGTATACAAGTCTTTATTTTTCTCTTTTTGACCTTTAGCTCAGGCTCCAAATAGTGGTTCCAGATCATCCTTCTTATTTTCTTCACTGAAACGGCATCTACTGAAAAGGGAAAAAAAAATCCAAGTCATCCTCTAAAGTAACTAGGATGCAGAGTATATCAGCTACAGAACCCACATCCAATCTGTCTGTGGATGCAATGAGAAAGAGGCGATAGGAGCAACACACCCCTGAAGTTTTGTCTAGAATTTCTTTAAAAGCTTCAATTTTTTAAGAGGTATCATTATTTATCTTTTATCACGGGCAGCTTTAGAGTTGGATTTAAATAACTTAAATGCCTTTGGATAAATGCAGACATTTTCTCTTTGTTTCCTGGCCTACTCTGATTCATCTATCAAATCTTTCTGTTACACTAGGAAAAATTGATTAGCTTGATGCAGACAAATATAATAAATTGGGAGCTTGGTAAGACTCCTTAGGCTCCATTCACAAAACAGTTTTAAATACAAGTTTCCTTTCGGGAATTTTTTTGTGGTTATAAAAGTTTAGGTATTTTTAGAGTGGATAGATTTTACATCTAGCATATTGAAACTTTGTAGAAATATTATTTTCTAAATATCAAATTTTTCAACATGTAAATCTAAATTTAAAATTCTTAGCCCTTTGCCATATGGTTATAAGATGTTCAGATACTGTTCTTCCTTTTAAAAACAAATAATTATTCATTTATTTACTGAAGCATCACAGGAGATATATTGGCTGCCAAGACTCAGGTCTCAGTTGTTACACAGAATGAGGTAACCAGCCTCCAGAAACTCTGAAAATCCAATTCACTCTCTCACTCTGTCTCTGTGTATTTGTGTGTGTGCACGTATATATCTATTTCTGTGTGTCTCTGCCTTTCTGTATCTCTCTGTGTTTCTTTCCTTCTCTCTCTGTCTCTATATTATATATATAATCTATATAGATCTATATAGATACAGATACCTTTTTCCTCTCGGTAAGGTGGGATTTTTTTTTCTTACCTCCATCTTATTTCTAGATTTTTCTTTAAGTCTTGGTAGTTGTTTTTGCAGTTTGAATATGACAATTAGGAGTATAGATTTTTTTGGCATTTATACCCCATTATGGTCTCTGATCTCTCAGGATCAGTATTTTGCTACCTACATTTAATTTTGAAAAGCCATCAGCCATTATTACTTCAAATATTTCTTCTACTCTACTCTCTCTTTCTTCCCCTTCCAGTGTTCCAATTACACATGTATTACACATTTTGTGATTGCCCCAGAGTTTTTAAATTTTCTGGTCTTTTTTTCTCCTTTATTCCCCTCTTTTCATTCCAGTTTGGGAAGTTTCTACTGACTTAACTCTAAACTCATGCATGCTTTACTCACCTGTGTCCAGTGCGCTAATGGATCCACCATAAGTATTCTTCATTTCTGTTGCAGTGCTTTTGACTTACGGCATTTCCCTTTGATTCTTTTTCAGAGTTTCTCTCTCTGCTTACATTATCCTTCTGTTCTATATATTGTCTACTTTTTCCATTTGAACCCTTAGCATGTGAATCATAGTTACTTTAAATTCTCTCATATTCCCAATGTCACAATCCTTTCTGAGTCTGGTTCTGATACTTGCTTTTCTTCTTCAGACTTTTTTTTCTTTTACTTTGTCCTTTAGCATAACTTGCGATTTTTTTTTTCCGTGCCAGACATTTTGCATTGAATAATAAGAACTGAAGTAAGAAGGTCTTTAGCTTAAGGGTTTATGATAATATAGCTAGGGGCTTGGTCTATGTTTATCTTTTATTGTAGTTGTACGTGAGAGGGCTTGGAATATGCCACCCCAAAACATGCTGCTTTAGCATATTGATTATTTTAAGCTGAGGACACTTGAGAAATAGCCAGTGCAGAAAGGGCTCTGTCTCTTCCCCATTTCTACCTAAAAGCAGGTCAAAATATTCCCCATTAGAAATAATGACTTCCCTGAACAAAGAACAGAAGAACATTCTGATTACCAGAGATCCCGAGTCCATGCTGAAATGAACCTATCCAAATAAGCCTTATCTTCCATTAGTTTCCCTGTATTTTTCTCACTGTCCCACAATTTACTGCCCGTAGCCTAAGCCCCTTTGCTCTGTCATGTTCCTGAAATCTGTTGCTTTTTGTATAAAGAGGTATGTAATCCTCTGGGCCTAACAGCTTCTTTGGATCTCCATTTCTTTTATGAGGACTGTTATATACACATAAAAACATTAAATAAATTTGTACTTTTACTCCTGTTACTCTGTTTTATGCCAGTTTAATTCTTAGGCCAGCCACACAACCTAAGAGAGTAGAAGGAAGGTTTTCCTCCTTTTACACAAATTTCAGGGAATTCAAATCCCTGTTAGGTTCTAATTTTGCCTCTTTTCTTTAAGTACTCTTCCTGTGAGAGAGTCTGCATATTTCAGTTCTCAAAGCTATAATCTACTATCATTTTAGTGGAGACCTGTTTGTCTGATAGTAAAATGTGAGGGAAGGAAGACAGTCTATAATTTTATTATTAAAACCTAATCTTCAGTGGGCCCATGTCTGTGGATATCCAAATGTGTTTCTCTGATGGTTTAACTTTCTTCTCCTCTTAGATGAAGAAAGAGGCTAAAGGAAACTACATTTGGAATAGGCTACAATTAGGGCTTTTTCCATAGACTGTAGGCCTTTCTTACAGAAACTGCTCCATATGTTTTTCAGGATGAGTATTCTTCTCTCCCTGCAGGAGACAAGAAGTGATATTTTTTAAATCTTCACCACCAGAACCCTGGAGATTTTAGACATTACCCTACAGAAGTTTTGAGCTCTCTCAAAGCAGTAGCCTCTAGATCTCCCCACTCTCTTGTTTATCTACTCTCACTCTCCAGCAATTTCTCAAAATTACCAAATTTCCTACCAGTTTATCCAGCAGCTTTATCCAAGGGGGCGGATCTCCCCTTCATCTCTGAATTCACCCATCTCCAGAGCTTGGAGTTTGCGCTGCAGTCTCAATTCTCTGAAAGTCATCGATTTTTAGTGTGTTCATTTTATTTATTTATTTATTTATTTATTTATTTATTTATTTATTTATTTTTCTTTTTAAGGTCAGGAGTGATGAGTTCTAAACTCTTCAGAGGTCAGACCTGAAATTGGAATTTAATTTTTTTATATATTTGATGGAAACAAAAGCAATCACAATACTCAAATCCATTGAGAAGTATGTTGTGCAGCTAAAAATATGTAAAAAACCAATCCCTATTCACTAATTTAAATTTTTATAGTATGTTCAAAATGTCATGCTATGTATTATAGAGTTAAGAATGCAAATTTTTTCCTGTATTTTATACAATTTTGTCAGATATTTTGGAAATGAGACTCATTGACAAATAATTAGAGTAGAATAAATTATATTCTGTGGTCTATCTATCTATCCCCCCTAGTCTACTGAGAATTCGATAATAAAATATCAGAGATTCCCGGAAGTGATGGTGATTCCCTACTATGATGATACAATGTCACATTTACAGGAAAATGAATTAATAGCACTGAAGGAATATTAATAATTATCTCTATTTATTCTACTGAAACTCGAGTCATTTCAGTTATAATTAGTCAAGCTAATTAGCAAATTAAAGATAAGCAGAGTGGTCAAATAAGCAGTGTATAAGTAATTTGAATGGATTGTTTTTACGATAGTTGGAATAGAACCTAGGGCATTGAATAATCATGCACTCATTAATCTACTGATTCCATGTTGTTATGCAAAATGACATAAATTATATACTTTGTTCATTTTTTGCACATTTTCAGATACAAACTTGGTAAAATTTCACACTCAGTATTTCTGAAGTTTTAATTGGTACCTCGTATCAGCATGAATGACCTCCTATTGCTTCTTGCACTTTGCCAAATCGCATAATAATCCTGAGCCTCTTAAATGAAAGAAAGTTCTTCCAAGATTTATAAGCTCATGACCTGCTATTGTTCTTTTCAAGCCACTGTGACCTTCTTGGTTCATCATTCATTTAATAAAATGAATTCACTTTTATGGTGGTGCTAAGTCTCTGTGTTTAGAAAACCAGTGACCTTTTCTCTCATAATAACAGTGTTTTTACAAGTCTAGCCCTCTTAAAACTAAAATTGGTTGAGAGTTTTTTGCATCTTTTCCTAACTGTAGGAAAGTGAACAACATCAACAACTAGTGCCATCTCCAGCTTGAAATTTTGCCAACTTGTATAAAAGCTCAAGATATACTTGCATTTAGTTTTGTGGGTTAAGTAAAATGTCATTCACTGTCTATCAAAGGGCACCATCCATAAATGCATACTTCATATCACAGGAATATTTATAGTGAGTCTCTCAAAGGCTATTGATACTTTGCAGTTATGTTATGCAGAGTTGTGATATGGATGTTTGTTGTATATCATTGTTTCTGAATGTGTGTGTTTGTTTGTTTATCTTGTTCTTCCTAGCTGATACAATGTTCCTACTGTTTCTATAATGTTTTATCTTCTAGGCCAGAATTTTTATCAGCATTATGTGTGCTTTAGATATAAAACGTGAAGTAGTCTGCAATGTTCTTTGCATCCCCCTCAGACAATATTTCTTCGATACATGTCCTATTTGTATAAAAAAGGAAGCTGTGCTGAAAAATGTTTCTGTTAATTTATAGACATTATGGTTTACTGCCCCCTTGCCCATTTTGACTAATGTGTGTGATAGGGCTGCTATGATAGTTACACGATGAACAGGTAGTAGTCTTGCAAAATGTTTATGAATGTAAATAAATTTAATATATCATACATTCACATAATAATATATTGGGGTTTGCTTGATTAAAACTAGGGTTTGCTTTATTAGTAGTAATTTTCATGAAATCTAAAAGGAGAAACAATGTTGGAGACCTTCTAAAAGGCATTGAAATTGACCTTTGGAATGCATTATGTCAATTTGGTCTTAGTAAAAGTGATTTCCTAACATTTTTTTCAGATTCCCAAAGTCAACACACACTTCTGGGAAAATGAATATATCCAAGTTATAATTATTTCTCAGTGGGGACTAAACTGGGATGAAAATTCTTCGGCAACATAACAAGTAGAAAATACATATAAGGAAAAGTGAGCAGTTAACCATATATTTGCCTTCTCCAAAAACAGAAGGTGATTTGACAGTAGAAATAACAGCATACACTGATTGAGAACCTACACTGAATCAGGCACTGTTCCATGTAGATAGTTCTCAAGACCCACTCTATGAAATTAATACTGTCATTAGTCCCATTTTATAGATGAAGAAAATGAGATCCAGTGTTTTCAGTAACCTTCCCATATCCTAGGATATAGTAAGTACAGTACAGATTTTAAGCTCATTTATTCTGAGAACCTGAAACTCATACTCCTTGTCTAATTGCTAATGAGTGCTGTGTGTGAAATGTTTGCATTCGTTCACATAACTTTTTAAATAAAGCCAATGGGGAGCAATATTTCTTCAGTTATAAAGACAAGAAAATCAAAGTTCGGGAAGGATAAATACATTTTACCAGGTATACCTCACTAGGGGATGGCACAGAGAGGATTTGAATCTGCTTTTACTATATAGCCTATACTTTACTCTATAGTCTTTACCCTATAGTCTGTGTTCTTAACTCTTTTAGTGATTACCTTTATAAAAGCTGTTCTCTCATCCTCAAAGATAGTTCTAGGGCAGTATTTACTTTCTGGTAGTATAATGGCCCCATTGCATCTTATTTTCTTTCATTCCTCAGCTATCTGTTGAAGCTAATGGTGTTTTAAAATTTGTATCTAATTTGGTATATCTTTTTATGAGTTACTGTGCACTGTTTCCATTTTACTCTTCTAAATAAGATAATTGGTGGTTCTGGTAATACATTCATAATAATACTATTATTATTTGAATTATTACTTGTAGTAGCAGTAGGAGTGTTACTTTGATAATTATCAAATGATATAAAGTAGAAAAAATGATATGAATAAATTTGAGCAAGTCCAGATGTTGAGAAAAATTATTTTAAACATTAATATAACTTTGAAAGCTAAGCAATCTTTTTTGTCCTCTATTACAGTTTCTAGAATAAGTGTTAATGATTCAAATAATGATTGGGTTCATGGATTTAAGCATGATGGCATGGCACAAGCTAAGAATAGGCTTGTCAGCTAAGAATACAATATTTTGGAATATTATTGATTATAGTTTCTGGGGCAAGAACACTTTATACATCATTTATTATTCCTAGCAGTGATTTTTATTACCTATATGTCAAATAAATGGAAAATTTCATCTAACTGAGTACTTGTTGACATGAGTATGTACTACAATCAAACTAGATTCTATCACAATTTATAGTGAAGAGAGCCTCTGGATGTGAGAATTAGGGTAAGTCTTAAAGTAGAAGAATGTGCTGGCAATAGTACAAGATAGAATTTATATTTCATATCTACTTCATGTAGCTATTGATTATTTGAGAGATATTCTTTTCTACACAGTCCCAGAATCCAGCTTGTCTTCTTCCCATTGCTTTTCAACTAGCTCCATCTCAGGAGGCAAAATATCTTTTAAGAAAATCAATGAGCGTAACACCGAATACTGAAATTTTTACCACCGTACTGGCTTCCCAGGTGCTTGGACACTGGTATATTTCAGCAGGTTAGAGTATTAAGAATTTGAGTTTTACAGGCTGGAATTGTTTCCTGTAATGTCCCAGTGAGGTAGAAAGTAGGCAGCCTTCCAAGTCAAATTTGGAGTGTTACAGAAATGTAGGATTGCAGACTTTTACCTCATACACCCACCTACCTCAAAAAAATCTGTTAGAATTGTGTAAGTCTGCATGAAAGTGTGGTCCTCACACCTTTTTGGTGTGGATATTGAAAATATGGATCTTAGGCCAAATCACTTATCTGTAGGATCAGAAAACTGAGTTTCATATTTCTGAATATTTATTTTGAGCAGCACCTTAGATGATGAATATGTTGACTTAGGGTTGGCAACCAGTCATTAGTGACTTTCAAATCAGTCAAACACAGATTAGAGAGTGGAGATTTTGCCACAAATTACTGGGCGTCTTTGAGCAAGTTAAGTGACCTAAGTCCTGGTCTCCATTATAAAATTGTGAACATAGTGATGCTTTTTTCCAATTATTCCCTTGAAGATGAAATGGGATATTGGGTAAGAGGCATACATACTACAAAATATAGCATGTGAACAATCAGTAAAAATATATTATTAAATTATTATTATTATTATTATTATTATTATTATTTTAGATCTTGGGAGAGCTGAAGAATATTGCTTCTTGATCATTTGAAAGGCTTGGAATGTGTTTCTTAGTGCAGTTGGTCTTGACATCTACAAGAACATCTACCATATATGTTTTCTGATAAATAATTTCAAATTTTTTTTCCTCTCTTTTCATATTCTGCCAATTTGACCTCAGAAATAAATCTCCACTTCTATCCATTGATACTGTCCTACCACACCAGTCCAAACCAGCTCGCCTCTTACTGGGAATAAAGCAGTAGCCTTCTAAAGAAAAACATGAATAGTCTTTAAAATCCAACAGTGACTGAGTCTCCTACTAAGACTATTAAAAACAAGAGCAAAAACTCCAAGGCGAAGTTAAAGAGAGAGAGAGAGAGAAAGAAAGAAGGAAAGAAAAAAAGAACGAATAAAAGCAAGCAAGCAAGCAAGAAAGAGCAAAAGAAAGAAAGAAAGAAAGAACAAAAGAACGAAAGAAAGAAAGAGGCCTCAATAATTCATTGTTTAGAAAAATAGAAAAGTCAAAAAAAAAAAAAAAGAAAGAAAAAAATAGGAAAGTCTTGCAAGTTCTGGTCCTTGCCCATCCTTCTAGCCCCATCTTAGAAAACATGCCTACTACAGATCTGCTTCCCAGTCTTGCTACATTTTTTTTCTTCAAATATGCTTGATTAGCTCCTCCCTCAGGAATATATACATGCTGTTTCTTTTGATTATGGGTTCACACTCATAACTCTCTCGTGTTTCCTGGCTACTGCCAACTAGATTCATAGGCCTTTACCCAAATTTCACTTCCTCAAAGAAATAAGTCCCAATTACAATTTAAATTAAATTCTCCAACAGTACTTCCATTTTTCTCTCCTTGAAACCCAGATGTGGTTATTTCTTTCTAACGTATACCATTTTTAAATATATATTTATTTTTTTAAAACTAGTTTGAGTAGTTTATTTAATATCAGTATCCCTTGGGGTGCCTGGGTGGCTCAGGCGTTAAGCGTCTGCCTTTGGCTCAGGTCATGATCCCAGGGTCCTGGGATTCAGACCCGCATCGAGCCCTGCATCGAGCCCTGCATCAAGCCCTGCATTGGGCTCCCTGCTCAGAGGGAAGCCTGCTTCTCCCTCTTCCATTCCCCCTGCTCTTGTTCCTCTCTCGCTGTCTCTCTCTATCAAATAAATAAATAAAATCTTTTAAAAAAAATGTCAGTATCCCTTATAACACTCCAGTCTTCATGAAGACATAAGATTTATCTGTTTTGCTCTTCAATATCATCCTCAGGGTGAGCATAGCCTTGAAAACATTAGGTGCTCATTATGTGAGTCTCACCTGAATAAATGATAGGACAGTTTAGATACCCCTTTAAAACATATATTCCCATGCTGGCCCATTTGGTAATCTTTTATTCAAAATCAAAATTTTTTTAATTCTTGGGAAGAAATGCAGCATAGGCCCATTGTTATTATCTTAATAAGAAGCCAGAAAAGTTACAGAATTTTCAGACCCTCAGCCTTTATGCTCTCCTTCGGGCAACACTTTTTTAGATGTTGACAGCATAAAATTGGTTCAGCACTCAAGTCTTCTTTCTGCAGATTATTTCTATGGATAAATCAGCAGGCCTAAATATTTCTTTCCTTTAGTAAGTACTATGGCACAAGTAATCTAATTACTCCAGGGACTTTTTTGACATTAAGTGAGGCAATTCAAGAAATCACTAACAATATCCACCTTCAAGATCTCAAAGTATCTTGTATTTAAATCTTGAATGCTTTGTTTTTTACTTTCTTTCTTTTTTTTTTTTTAGTTTCTTTCATTGCTTGGAGTTTAAACACGGATGTTTTTAAAATAAGGCAAATTATTAGTGCTTTTATGTGATTGTGTCCATGATGGTATACCAAAATTCAGAGTCTTTATAGATACACAGAAAAAAGTTCGCTTTGGATTCCTATCATCTAGGATAGTTAAAGTATACGCTAAGTATTCTGCACACATTTCATTCAACCATGAAATGCCCTCAAACAGGTAATACTATTATTCACATTTTACAGATGAGAAAATTGAGGCTTAAAGTTTAATTATCATGCTTAATATTCAGCATATTCAATTCATTCCTCTTTCCATATATTAACTCATTCAAAAGTGCTAAAGCCATATAAGTAAATAAAACAGAGGCTTCATATCAATCTACAGAGAAATATTGGAAACATAAATACTAAATAATCATATATAAAATATTAAAAAGTGTTAAGGGTTATAAAAATAAAGACATATAAATAATATAGATAAATGGATGAGTGACAGTAGTAGAAAAACTGGGCTATTTCAGAGACTGTGTTCAGGAAATTTACTTTGAATTTTTTTCCCATTCCAATGGAGATTTCCATGAAAAAAGAAAGTGAGCTATGAAATTATCCAGGGCAGTGGCTGTCTGGGAAGAGGAACAGAAAGGGCGAAGTCAATAGAGCGAGAACAAATTTGGCAATTAAAGAATGTCAGAATGAACTGTAAGTGAGCACAGTTAGTGAAGCATGGAATGGCAGCAGCGGGGGTAAGAGAGATAGTCCTTCAAAACTTAGGTCCTCAAAGGCCATAGAAATGTCTTTAAATACTCTCCAAAGCTTGGCAAATGTAAACGGAGGGTGAGTTTTGAACCATGAAGAGGCATGATTTTCTTTCTAATAACAGAAATTTCTTTCTAATAACAGATAATAGTAATAATAATTTCTAATAACAGATTTTCTTTCTAATAACATCTTTTTTTGAGATGTAATTGACATAAATTTTACCTTTTTTTTTTAAAAGATTTTATTTATTTATTTGACAGGGAGAAAGACAGCAAGAGCAGGAACACAAGCAGGGGAAGTGGGAGAGGGAGAAGCAGGCTTCCAGTGGAGCAGGGAGCCCGAAGTGGAGCTGGATCCCAGGACCTGGGATCATGACCTGAGCGGAAAGCAGACACCCAATGACTGAGCCACCCAGGCGCCGCAAATTTTACCCTCTTAAAGTGTGCAATTCAACGGTTTTAGTATATGCACAGAGTTGTGCGATCATCACCAGGATATCATAACTACACCATGCTATTATATATTAATTAGCACCATAAATAGCACCAATGATGAATTTTCATCATCCTCAAAAAGAAATGCAGTACCCATTAACAGTTATTCTCCAACTTCCCTCTTCCGCCAGCCCTTAGTAACCACTAGTCTTTCAGTGAAATTTATATATGTGATATATATTATGTGTGATTGTTAAATGTCTGTCTTTCCCACTAGACTGTGAGAGTCATAAAAGCAAAAAAAAAAAAAAAATACTTTGCACATAATAGTCATTCAATAAATATTTGTGGTATAAGTAAACGGATTGTGCAAAAAATACTTCTCATAATATTCTAATTAAATTTTACTTAAATAATATCCTACTAGTCACATTCATGTGCCACTCATTTATGGAGTATTTGTGTAGTCTATTGGAGTTTTCTAATACTTCTTTGTTAAGGAGCATTACATATTCCTTGCACATTATACTCAGATCTCAAGTAAAGTAAAATTTCAATTTCCACACAATGTTTCTCTTTCTCTCCTTTAGTTGTAACATTTATCAGAAGAATAATAAAAGTAGCTTTTTTGGTTTTTCAAAAAATGACCATGGTGGTTTCATGATGGTTTGGTTTCATGATTTCATGATTATGAATAAAACACACACTATAAAGCACATCGTCTTCTTAATATATTCATAATTTCTTGTTTTCTGTGAGAATTGGTTGTGAATTTTTCCTTAGGGTCAATTTTCAAAGTACAAATATTGTTTTAAAATTTACTTTTTATTTTTGCTTATTAAGTTCTTGACTATGCAATGATGGGTTCAGAAAGACAAGGTGGGATGAGATGAACAAAATGGAAATGGGTTATGTGCACTTTCTGACTCAGTGACATGCTCCTGCACGCTATCCTGCAGCAGACATAAAATTTGTTTGTGTTTGTAGTAAAATGAAATATTAATTTATATTCTAGACCTTGAGTTTTACTTGCAAATAATGAAAACCGTGAATATCACATGCATGAATGCTAAAGTTTACTGAAGAAGTGGAAGACTCAAAAGCCTATAGAACTCATTGAAGGTGTTTGTGTTAATATGAAAGACGGTGATAATATGGTGAACTGGAGATACTATAGAGGACCCAAAGATAGAAGTTACTGCTTCTATGCACAAATACTGACCCAATATTAACTAGATCTTTTGATTTTTTTAAGCCTAAACTAGAAATTCAGATTACTTAAATGTATATGGTCCGTCTTAAATGTCATCAATTAATTTAAAAATATCAGCATATATTTCTTTTTTTTTTTTTAAGATTTTATTTGCTTATTTGAGAGAGAGAAAGATAGCTGGAGAAAGCACAAGCAGGGAGGAGAGGGAGAAGCAGATTCCCTGTGAGCGGGGAGCCTGACGTGGGGCTCCATCCCAGGACCCTGAGATCATGACCTGAGTTGAAGGCAGACACTTAACCAACTGAACCACCCAGGCGTCCCCCAGCATATATTTAACACTCCATGACACAAACATTCCATGACACAAACATAGCTTTCGGCCAGTTTTGTACTATGGGTAAGGTCTATATTTTCTTCTTCTACTTTTTACTTTTTTTTTTTTTTAACTTTCCGTGGTATGGCAAATGAATCACAGTGGATGAGAATGGAAAAGGTTGTTTAAGGTAAAATAGCGCCACTTTGGGAGAAGGCTCAAAGACCTTTAAATAAAAAGCAAAAGGATAATTAAAAGGAAAAAAGCATTTTATATTGCATACATAATTCTTCTTCATATAATAGAGGCAATTCTATCTTTATCTACAGCATTGCTTCCTAAAGCCCCAAGGAAGACATCTCTGAGCTCATGTGGGTATTGAACCTTATCATTGGCATGCAAAAGCATTAGCCTTTGGCAAAAAGGGAGGAGTGAGAATTAAATCTTCAAAATAGCTTCAATTATAGCAGTAGGATTAGTATGTAGTATTTCTCTCTGAGTTCTCACATGGATTTAAGATCTATTGCCTTTTTTTTTCCATAAAGTTTTAAAGTGTGTCTCTTTTTCCTGAAGAGAACAGGATTCTTCTTAATTAAAACTCCTGAGAGAGCTTTAAAGGTCTGTAGTTCAGATTTAGTGTTTGAGTCTTTTCATTTAAGAATATAAGCTCATCCTGTCAAGTTTCTGATTTTGTTTCAAGATTGGTGATTTGAGGGGCATAGGAATCAATTTAGTTTTGAGTATTTGGATAGCTTTTAATATAGTTTATAATGATACCACCTTAACCAGCTATATAGAGATTAAAATTTTGCTATGCCAGTAACAACAGAAAGACAGGTTCACCGAAAACTTATGCAATTATTTTAAAATATATGTAATCATTGCATAAACACCTCGTAAAATTATACTACTTGGTCTGTAGATACTGAGTATCTTGAAAGTTACCTACATTAGAATAATGATGCTCAATGGATGGAAGAAATATTTTGTTATGAAAGCAGATATAAGTAGTTTATACAGTCAGATGAGTATACAGGATTCAGGAGACACGGGTTCTAGTTCTGCATCATCCAGCCACCTTAAACGAGTTACTTAATAACTCACCAAACTCAAATGTCTTGTTAAAAAAAAAAAGGTAGGGGCGCCTGGGTGGCTCAGTGGGTTAAAGCCTCTGCCTTCGGCTCAGGTCATGATCCCAGGGTCCTGAGATCCAGCCCCGCATCGGGCTCTCTGCTCAGCAGGGAGCCTGCTTCCTCCTCTCTCTCTGCCTGCCTCTCTGCCTACTTGTGATCTCTCTCCTCTCTGTCAAATAAATAAATAAAATCTTTAAAAAAAAAAAAAGTAAATTGAATTTGACCTCTCCAAAGTCCTCTTTAGTCCTATAATTCTGCCTTTCTAGGTCCGCTATTCTTCAGTAAATGCTATAGTGGTGAAGGTCTTGGGTAAAGGGATGAAAGAGATGGGCATCAAACTTTCTGGCTAACCCATTGCTGCTACTGTGACCTGTGACCTTGAAAAAATTACCTCCTGTTTCCAAACCTCATCTTCTTATCTACAACATCTAGAATTACAGTAATTCCTATTTCATAGACTATTCTGAGGATAAAGTGATTTTTTAAAAAGATATATAAAGAATTTTAACCAAAGTCGATACATCAAGTATGAAAAATAAATAAATAAATGTAACCCTTATGGAGCCAGGTGCTCCAGAGGCTTCTTGCCCTTGGAGTGTCAAATACAAGTATAGCTCAAAGGTCAAATGTCATCTTAATATACATTGAGTTATTTATTGCTTGTCTTAAACTCTGAAAGTAACCAGTTTTTTGTGTGTGTTTATGTGTGTGTGTGCACACATGCAAATGCACATGAGATTTTAATCTCACAACTAGGCTTGCAAGTAAGAGCAGGAAGTCAGCAGCACCCTAGCGGTGCTAACACATGACTATCAGTCTCAGTACTCTCCTTAAGACAAGTAAAATCAGCGGTGCCCGGGTGGCTCAGTCAGTTAAGTGCCCCACTCTTTTCTTTTTTTTTTCTTTCTTTTTTAATTTTTTTATTTTATTTATTCATCAGAGAGAGAGAGAGAGAGCACAAGCAGGCAGAGTGGCAGGCAGAGGCAGAGGGAGAAGCAGTCTCCCCGCTGAGCAAGGAGCCTGATGCGGGATTCAATCCCAGGACCCCGGGATCATGACCTGAGCCGAAGGCAGCCGCCCAACCAACTGAGCCACCCAGGCGTCCCAGTGCCCCACTCTTGATTTTGGCTCAGGTCATGGTCACAGGGTCCTGGTCCTGGGTCACAGGAACCCAGTGGGGCTCCTGGCTTAGCAGAGTCGGCTGGAGAGCCTCTCTCCCTCTGCCCCACCCCCAAATAGCTAAATAAACCTTTAGAAAAAAAAAGAAAAGTAAAGTAAAACCATGCCACACAGAAGCATTACTCCACGGAGCTTTACATCCATGAACAGTCTGAGTGCTGGGCTTCCTAAACTTTTTTATGCCTTGTTTAAACATGTCTCTAGTGTTCAGCTTTTATCATCTGAATGATTTAAACTTACCACAGCTCAAAGTCCTTTTCTCGCATCCATAGCATAACATTTCCTATGTTTTCTGTCCTATTCATTCTAAATCCTGTCCAAGAGCAGGTACAGAAGTCACCAGATTATCAGGCCCTGATGGCAGGAAAGTGCCGGAGTCTTAAACAAGTCCCTTCGCGGACCTTCCCTCCATTTCAGAATTGCCTCCATTTCCTTTCAAAACCAGGTATACATAAGAACAGATTAAAGAAAAGACAAAGTTTAATCAGTAATTTCACTAGGACATTTTTCCCTACTTCTATTTAGTGAACTCGCATTTTGCTGTATACTTCTGTTTTTCCCTCTGGAACAGGCAGTCTCAAACTCAATACTCTCTGAGGGAAAAAGTAATTTAAAAAAAGTAATTTCTCTATCTTTCTGGTAGTATTTCAAGAAATATATCAGTTTGTACAATATCCTGTTTTAGTCCATCATAGCACAAGTGCAAGATTCAGGAAGCTATGGTGAAAATGCTCCTACATGTGGCTAAGTACTAGGTCCAAATTCTGCCACCACAACCCCATTTTAGTGTGGATACCATAATTTTCTTCCTCCTGTTACTTGATCTATTCCAAGCTCAAGCTTTTACTTGTATTTTTAGAAAACTGTAAAGGGAACCTTGTTTAAATACTAGTCTATTCTTTATCTCTCATCACATGCATTGCTAATGTTCTAATACCTTCATTTCCAATATTTTATAGAGAAAAACCATACTCTTTTCTCCTGTGCTATCCACCAAAGGGTGAAAATGGCCTGAAAAATTTAATTTTGACACGCTGGTCACGCTCAACCCCCATATCAGTGAAGGACTGAAAGCAGTGTGCCCTACAGTGCACAAAACCTAGGAAAGGTGTTTTTCCTCACACTGCACTGATTTATTCTAGAGAATTAATATGGGTGTTGAACTCTCTCTAGTCCATTCATTCTTCTTTAATTCAAGGATAGAAGGGACCACAGGAGAAGCCTTTGGAAATATAAATTAATAATTTCCTACTCTTCCATATACTTTTAAATTACTTTGATAATGTAGTTATCACCACAACTCAGGAAATAGGAAATGAATATTAGAAGATAGCAAAGTATAAATTTAAATCACACATATGACAAACAAATGAAGTGTATTAAAATAGATTTTCCATTTTATTCATTATTTATTCAGACTCATTTTGTGAGAACACTAGATCTAAAAATCAATGATGAAATTATGAATAGAAAGAGATAATTCATTCTTGCCATTAAGGATGGTCTTCAATGTTATCAAATATGCTATTTACATGCCTGCTTAAACTATTTGAGGGTCTATGAACTATAAGGGCTACAGAAATATTGATGAGAAAAAAAAGACTAGAAAACATATGAGGCATAAAACTTACCCTCAAAGACTGTATTATGGTGTGGAGAGGACAGAAGAAACACAAATGAGAATTAATACATACAAATACAAATTTAGTCCATCACAGCACAAGTGCAAGATTCAGGAAGCTATAGTGAAAATGCTCCTACATGTGGCTAAGTAATACAAATGAGAATTAATGAGAATTAATTTTAGTTAAGGAGGAAATGATGACTGGGGCTATAAAATATGAAACCAGCCATATTTAAGAGTTTAAAGTTTTGGCTTCCTAGCAAGGTCCTTTGTTGAATTGGAACAAGGGCTGTCAAACTTCCTATACAAAAGAATAGATTACAAATATTTTATGCTTTTCGAACAATAAGGTCTCTGTGGCAAATACTCAATTCTGTGTTGTAATGCAAAAGCAATCATAAAAATTAGCATAAATGCATTAGCATGCCATATTACAATAAAACTTTATTTATGAAAACTGATATTTGAATTTCATATCATTTTCGCATGTCATGAATTATTAGTATTCTTTTTATTTTTTCCAACCATTCGAAAATGTAAAAACCAATGGCAGGCTAGATTTATGCTGTGGGCCACATAATTTGACTATCTGTGGATTAGAACATTGTTTTATAGGGATGAGTGAAGATTGACAACTTCTTCATTCTGAAAAAGCTCTTGTGTTGGGTAGGATAATGGATAGAGGACCTTATTTCTGTTTGATGGTATGACAAATAGTGGAGCTGTATATCACATGTAGAAGCTAAAAACATGACCTTATACAACTTGAACTTTGTCCAGTGGACTTTTCTTTCTTTCCTTTTTATTCTTTATGCAGTGTCTACCCTTTCTTTATTACCTATAACCTCTCCTTTAGTCATGGTTTAACTATCTGAACTCATTTAGCACTTTTTTCCCTCTGGCCCTGCACTGTCTTTGTGTCTCCATATGTTCTGGCCAAACTTCAAATATTAGAACAGTAAGCTAACATTAGTTAGAAAAACTCCAATTTCATAAGAAACAAGCAAATGCTATTTAACAAAGTTTCTAGGGAAATGCCAGTTTAAAATATTGAATAGGCTATCTTCAAAAACCTTGCCAATGCAATTTTATATTAAAATTTCATTAATTTTAACTCACGTATCTCTGAGTAGGCTAAGTGTGCTATTATTGATTTTACCCAGAAAGTAGACTCACAAGAATATATTGTTTTGCTCTTACTAAGGCCCTCTTCCTCTTCACTCTTTTTTTTCTGGCTTCTTCCTACTTCATGTTTGATTTGTTTGCCCACATGGTAGATTAAGCATTTTATCGAGAAGGAAGTCTTTTCTAGTTAATTGAAATCACTTCAAGTACATCTGTTCTCAAGGATATTTTCCCACACAGGCCCCATGCCATACAGGAACACTGGAGCAAACAATAACAGCCATAGCCTCGAAAGAAGCAAAGCAATTGCAAGGTCAGCTAAAACAATCAAGAGAGAGAGGAGTAATTGAAGATAATCCAAACATGTACATCATAGGTCCTCAATCTGAAGATTCCTTTTGAATAAACATTTTGAAATATAGAGTTTGAGATTTCATCAATCTATTCTTAAAAGTAGAGTCCTTAGATCAATACTATTTCTATTTTGCAATACTGTGTGCCATAGGAGAATTAACACTACCAAAGAAAAAAATATCTTTCCTGATATTACTACCACTTCTGGGAAGAAAATATTAATGTGGTCAGATTTATGAATATAAAAATTCAATCTTTCCAATGTGCTGATTAGAATAACCCACTATTTGAAAATCCATGGCAGTAAATAAAGTAAATTTGTCAAAACCCAATCAATACAATGACTTTAGCAAAACAGATGTTATCAACCTAGTCAACCACTTACATGTTTTATTTATTAAATATAAGGGTGCTCTTAATAGAGGAACATTTTTCATTATATAGGTATCAATTTATGAATATATTTGTGTATTAGGCAGAAAAAAAGTGTGAGAATTTCTTTACTTTTCAGTTATCTTTATTTTGTATTATGCCTTTCTATTATATATAAAAATTTGTATTATGTAAGAAAATTTAACTTTGAATTTTTTTTAAATACATTTTTGGAGCAGTTTTAGGTTCACGGCAACACTGAGAAGGAGGTACATTTTCCCTATACTTCCTTCCCCCACACATGCAAAGCCTCCCCCACTATTAACAACCCTTGCCAGAGTAATATGTGTGTTATAACTGATGAACCTACATTGACACATCATAATCACCTGAAGTCCATAGTTTACAGGCAGGTCATTTTTGGTGTTGTAAATTCTGTGGATTTGGACAAATTAAAATTACATTATCTACAATTATAGTATAATACAGAGTAGTTTCACCACCCTAAAAATAACCCGTGCTCCAACTTTTCATCCCTTCTTCCCCACTAATCTTTGGCAATCACTGATCTTTTTACTGGCCCACATTTTTGTGGGCTTTACTTCCAGGTACCCCACCATTTTCAAGAAAAATTGCTACAAGACTGACACAGAAAGCAGAGATAAGAGATATACTTTGAAATATAGGAGTTTGTTCTCCGTAACAAAAGTCTACTCCCCAGTAAAAAGGACTTTAACAAAACCTTAATTCACGGAGGAAGAAAGGCAACTACCCAATTCCAGATCCCTCTAGTCTTACCTAATCAGGGGAGGAGAGGGAAAAAAAAAAGGTAAGAAACAATAATGAGGGTCACAGACCAGGGACACAGACTCACTAAAAGACTGACGTTTAACCATAAGATTATAGGTATTTAAATTATTTAAGAAATATTTCAGAATTTTCATTATACAGATCATGCACATATTGTAGTAAATATATTTCTATATCTTACATACTTTGGGAAATTATTGTAAATAGGATTTTAAAATTTCCTTTTCTAGGAGTTTGTTGCTAGAACATACAAATGTAATGGATTTTTGCACTACTTTGTATCCTTAGACCAGTTTAAATTTATTTATTATAGTCACTATTTTCATAGATTCCTTGGTGTTTTTCATGTGAAGTACCAGATTGTATGTGAATAGTCAGTTTAACTTAATGTTTTCCAAAATGTTTTAAGCACACACTTTTCCTGACGTATTTCACTGTTTAGAATCATTAGTACAATGTTGAATAGAAGTGGTGAGAACAAATATACTTTCCTTTTTCTTCAATCTTAGAAAAAAAAATATTTAGTCTTTTACACTAAGTATAATAATGGCATAGAAGTTTTGGATATGCTCTTTATCAGGTTGAGGATGTTTCTGTAACTTTAGGTTGCCAGGAGTTTATATTATAAATGGATGAGGAATTTTATTAAATGAGTTTTTTTGATCTAATGGTATAATCATAACTGTTCTTTATTTTGTCAATATTGTGAATTACATTGATTTTTGAATGATCAACCAACTCTGTACTTGGTTATGATATTAATATTTTATATGGCTATATTTGATTTGTTAATATTTTAAGGGTTTTTAAATTTATATTTATGAAAAAATTGGACTCTAAAGTATCTTTTCTTATTTTAAGGTGTTTTTATTGTTTTGGTATCAAGATAATACAGGTATCAAGATAAAACATGGGTCTGGAAGATCTCACTCTTTTATCTGGCAGTATTTTCTAAAAGTCAAGCTCGTGGCTTTCGACATTTCATTTATTTTTTAGTCTTGTGGAGTTTTATCCCACACATTTGCAGAATATTATTCAATCCAAGATTCCAGGAACACTGTAGATTTCTGGAGCTCTCTCTTCAAAGCTCCATCTGCCCTGGTGCCAGACTCCACCAATCCCTGTTACCTCAGTTTCCCTGAACTCTGGTCTCTGTCACTTTAGCTCAGCGAGACTGCCCTCCTCTGCTTGGGCATTTCCTTTTTACTCTGCAGTCTGGAAACTGCCTCTGTGTAGAAAGCTGGATGATTATAAGGTTCAGTGCTTTGTTTCCTCTCTCAGGGATCAAAGTCCAATACTTTCTGTTTTTCAGTACCAGATAACCATTGCTTCTTATGTCTCCCATTTTCTTTTTTCCTTTCTTTCTCTTTCTCTCCTTTTCTCTTCTGTTTTCTCTCCTTCTCTCTTTTTTCTTTTTTTCTTTTCTTTTCTTTTCCTTTCTTTTTTCTTTTCTTTTCCTTTCTTTTTTCTTTTCTTTTCCTTTCTTTTTTCTTTTCTTTTCCTTTCTTTTTTCTTTTCTTTTCTTTTCTTTTCTTTTCTTTTCTTTTCTTTTCTTTTCTTTTCTTTTCTTTTCTTTTCTTTTCTTCCTTCCCTCCATCTTTCTTTATTTCTTCTTTCTTTCTTCCTTCCTTTCTTTCTTTCTTTCTTTCTTTCTTTCTTTCTTTCTTTCTTTCTTTCTTTCTTTCTTTCTTTCTTTCTTTCTTTCTTTCTTTCTTTCTTTCTATCAAGTACCAGTTACTTTATCATGGCCTGAATCAGAAATGAAAAAAATAATGCTACGATGGGAAGAGGAGGAACTTGGTAATGGCCAGAGTGGTTTATGATCAGGACATCTGAGTTGTTTGATGAATCATGGTTTGTTTGTTGAATTCAGCATGTTTGTATGCTACTGCATTGGGTTCAAAGTAGAGGAAAAGGTTTAGAAGAAAGGAGTGTTGTGAGAAGCACAGTTTAGATAGAGGAGGGGGAGTTTAACATTGGAATTAACTGAAAGGGAGACTGAGAATTTGGCAGCAAATACATTCAATTTAATATATTTAGTGAATATTTTCTGGCCTCATACTTTCCATTCTTTCAGCAAAATAAATGTAGATTTTCAATTTACCAATTATGTGTGTTGGACTTGGATATATGTACTCTCCAAATAATCACTTTTATCATTTAGCTAAGATATGAAAGCATTAAAGGTATAACGCCAAGATTTTTTTCTAAGTTATAAAACCTTATAAAACTATTTATTGGAGAAAAAATCCAAATATTACAAAAAGAAACAGAAAACTATTTTGAAACTTCAAGTACTCATTGCTTAAATTCAACATTATAAACTCATCAACCATCCTTTTTTTAAGATTTATTTATTTTAGGGGTGACTGGGTGGCTCAGTCATTAAGCATCTGCCTTCAGCTCAGGTCATGACCCCAGGGTCCTGGAATGGAGCCCTGCATTGGGCTCCTTGCTCAGTGGGAAGCCTGCTTCTCCCTCTCCCACTAACCCTGCTCGTGTTCTCTCTCTCACTGTGTCTCTGTCAAATAAATAAATAGAATCTTAAAAAAAAAAAAAAAAAAGATTTATTTATTTTAGAAAGAGAGTGAGTGTGCATGTGTACATGTAGGAAAGGTACAAAGGGAGAGAAGCCCAAGCAGACTCTCGGCTAAGTGCAGAGCCAGACCTGGGACTCAGTCTCACAATCCATGAGATCACAACCTGACCCAAAACCAAGAATCAGGTGCTTAACCAACTGAGCCGCCCAAGTGCCCCAACTCATCAACCATTTTGATTCACAATTCTCTTCTCCCCAGGATAAATATAAAGCATAGTCCAGACTTTCTTTTGTTTTATTCATTAATAACTGGCATATACCTTTAAGCTGGGGTTTATTCCCCCTCAAAAAATAATAATAGTAATTCATTAATACCATAAAATTCTCAGTGTTCAAATTTGCCCAATGGCCTTGTCAATTATTATTATTTTTTAATATTTTATTTGGATCTGGATTATAATAATGCCCAAACTTTGCAATTGGTTGATATTTCTCTTAAGTCTTTTCCATAGCTCCCTCTTTTTTGTATTTTATTTTTTAAAAATATAGGCTCATTATACTGAGAATTATCATGATATCTGAATTTGACTTCTTTGATCATTTGGTGTTCTATTCTGTCATCTGAATTTCTTATAAATCAGTGATTAGAAACAGGGTCTTGATCAGATGTAGACTATATTCACTATATAGACAGTATTGTGAACGTCTATAAAAATGAACATAATGCAAAACATCTCTCCTTTTGTGATGATAATGGTCATTAATGATCATTGCCATAATTTTTTCTTTCATCAAGATTTGCAACATGGTCATGTTCAAATTTTATATTCTACTATTTGTTAGCTAAAATATTTTCATAAATAGCAACTTTTCTTCATTAAATATTTGTTTTCCTCCACTGTTTATAGAGGAGGGAAATTCTTAATTTTTTTCCTTTATTAACCAATTCTCTAAATAATTAGTTGGTTTCTCAGTAGCCTTTAAAGCTGGTTAATTAGTTGTGACTTTTAATTTTTTTATTTTCATAAATTGGTTAATTTAATGTGCTTCACTCCATGGAAGTTATTTTAATGGGTGGTCAATTGTCCCTGGTTAGGTCAGGCCTGTTTAAGTTGGCCTCTGAGTACTTTCAATATGACCTCAGTTGTCTTTGGTAGCATCTTTGACTTCTGCTGTGGCAAAATGTCCCACATTCATCTTGTATATTTCTCATCACTATTCTAAAGTAAATCACCTCTCTCAAGAGCCATTATTTCTTTTAGTAGGAGCCAGTGTTTGGAAACCACAATCAATTAACTAGATGTCATCACTGCTGTCTTGATCTTTGCTTTAGCTTTTCAGGTTTACACAGCCAGAACACAGCTTGACCACGAGACAATAAAACAAAACAAAAGAAAACGACAATGCAGCTCTACAAGCTTGAAAATGCAGGGAAACAGATTCTCCAGCCTTGATGTCACTGTGAAGATTTTTTTTAGAGAAGTGATTACATTTTAAAAAGTAGACTTTGTGGTACATGAACAATGAATCTTGTAACACTGAAAAAATAAAAGTATTTTGGGGGAAAAAAGTAGACTTTGAGTAAATTAGATTTCCATCCATAATGTGGGTGGGACTCGTTCGATCAGTTGAAGCCTTTAAGAGAAAAAAGACTGAGGGCCTCTGGGGAAGAAAGAATTCTGGCTTCATTCTGCCTTTGGACTCAAGTTGTAATATCCAGTCTGTTGGCCTGCACTGCAGATTTTGGACTGGCCAGCTCCCACATTTACAGGAGCCGATTTCTTAAAATCTCACTTCCTCTGCTTTTCTTTCTTTCTTTTTCAAACACACACACACACACACACACACACTTTTGATTTAGTTTCGCCAGAGAAATGAGACTACTATAGTAAATGACTCTTGTCTTCCTTGCCTTTTCCCATTTCATAAATGCAAATGTCTATAATTGTTATTCTATGCTTAACCTATCATTTTATTTTGGGAACAGATAACTGTTACTAAGTTTTGCAGGCTCCTAGATAGAAAGGAATATTCACCAGGATGGATCATACTCAAAGTTTCACCTATACCGATTTATTATCTAGATGAATTTTTGAACTTTCGAGATGATCATATTTATGTCAATTTTGATGCTATAATAGGTTTATACTTTTGAGGATGATAGGATAAGGGAAAGTATTTTGCACATGGTTTGTATGTGAATCTTTGGAGCAGAAGGCAGACTGTTGTAGGCTAGATATGGCCCCAAAGGTCTCAAGGTCTTAAACCACAGAACCTGTGTATGTTATATACAGTAATAGGGACCTAGCAAATGTGCTTAAATTAAGGATCTTGAAGACAATGTGACCACTGAAGCAAAATGCTACACTGTTGGCTTTGAAGATGAAGAAAGGAATCACAAGCCAAGAAATGTACCTCTAGAAGAAGTAAAATGCAAGGAAATTAATTCTTCCAAGAGATTCCAGCCCAGTGAAGCTTCAGACTTATGTCCTACAGAACTCTTAGAGAATAGCTGTTATTTTAAGCCACCAAAAATATGTGGTAAGTTGTTACAACAGCCATAGGAAACTAATAAACACAGTATTCCTTTTTCTCCTATATCAGAAATCTCAGTTCCTGATGATAACTAATAAGTACTCATTTCCTTTATCCTATGACTTTTACACATGTCCCAGAATAGCAATACCAACACTACTGCAACAATTTGATACTGAAAATAATTTAATATTTTTTCATCTTTCTGTTTTTGGGTATTTCCCATTATGGAACTACAAATAGGGTTGTTGTTGTTTTTTTTAATAGTATGTTTTAAAGTAACTTCTAATTATGCAGGAAGTCTCCATGCATATTAAGCATATCATCATTGTCAGACTCTTCTCTTTTTGTTTCATGGGCTCTGGAATTATTCCAAACTGCTAATGTCTCCAAAAGTCTGAATACATCATTGCTTGGAAAACTGGAGAAGAGTGCTCCAGTTCTAGGTCACTCTTTTGAGGATTTTTTCTTCCTACCCATAGGGACTTATCTTAAGATTCTTAATTTCCTCTCTAAAAATGCCAACAGTGCAGATGGCCAGTTGTACCCATTACAATATGCACAGTATGTATGGTGTTTAGGGACCTGGAATGTGGCCCAGAGTGCCTGTGTATAAATCCTCTATGTATGGTAACATCAGGACAATTGCTTAACCTCTCTGTGCCTCAGTACCTTTACTGTAAAATACAAAAATTATGATAACAGTACTTATTAATAGGGCTAGTGTACTACTTCAGCTAATCTGTATCAAGGGCTTAGAAAAGTGCCTCATATGTAATAAGCAGTATTACTGTTATTACCACGGCTGAGATAAACTGTTCCTGAATGTGAGGTAATTGGAAGAACCAAATGCATTTACAAATAAGCACATTTTATAACTGAAAAAAAATTTAATAATTATTTTTTCTGTGGTTATACATCCAATGTAATACATGTGCAAACACATACAAATACACACATACACACACACCATATATGAACATACAATATATCCATTTACATATTTGTTCATATTTAAACTCATAGAAGGCCGCAGAAGTTCACATAATAAAATTATCAATTAAGGAAAAGGGGAGAAAAGATAGAAAATACACTTCTCTAAATAAATCTAATTTTGTTGATTTGACTTTAAACTTGCGTACATAATTTACATAATTTTATACCAGTACAAACTTTTTAAAAATGCAATTTCTGCACATCAAAGGCAAAATGAAACTTAAACATAACTATATATTAAGTTTTGTCTTAGATAAGTGGAAACTTCATCTGACACTTTTCTCTCTCTAATTTTATACTAGAAAAATATAACCTGAAACTCTTCCATATAGTATTTAGAGACATTCTGCATTTCTTTTCTTTTTTAAACTGCATAATAGAACATTGAATGGTTTTTTCATGGCATATTCAATTAATTCCCTCTTAGTTCTTCTTTCTATTCTTCTGCTCTTATAAGTTGTACATTTGTCTTTGTGTTTGTTTGTTTTTCTAGTGTGTCTTTGGAATAGATTCTTAGCAGTGAGATTGTTGGATCGAAAGATAAATGCATATATAATCTTACTACATAGTGTTAAATTCCCCTTTGGTTGAATTATTTTGTATTTTTTTTTTTTTAAGATTTTATTTATTCATTTGACAGAGAGAGAGAGATCACAAGTAGGCAGAGGCAGGCAGAGAGAGAGGAGGAAGTAGGCTCCCTGCCGAGCAGAGAGTCCGAAGCTGGGCTCGATCCCAGGACCCTGAGATCATGATCTGAGCCAAGGCAGAGGCTTTAACTCACTGAGCCACCCAGGCGCCCCTTATTTTGTATTTCTTGAAGCGATGTGTAAAACAGCATATTTGCCCACAATATCAACTGCAAAATGTGTGGTCAAACTTTGGGATTTTACCTATCTATAAAATAGAAAATACTTTCCTGAGCGTAGCTTTAATTTGCATTTCTATGACTATAAATGAGGTTGGGTCTTTTTAAATATATTATTAAGGCAATTTACATTCCTTTTTCTGTGAATACTGTTCTTATTTCTTACCTGCTTCCATCAAGTTTTCAGGCTTTTTCTCTCAATCTTTAGAAGCTCTTTACATATTAAGAATTTTACCCTTGGTCTCTAATAAAGCTAACAAATAATAGTTGCTATGGTGTTTTTAGCTATCCAAAAATTTGCTAATAAGTAAAATTTATCAACCTTTCAATTGTTACACCTGGATTTTGAATCATCAGTAGGAAGAATTTGCCCCACTCCCAACTTAAATTTATCCATGTTTTCTTGTATTACTTGAATATTTTAGTTTTTTAGATTTAAATATCCGATTTATTTGGAATTAATTTTCTGTAGATTATGAAAATATGTTCAAATATATATTTTTCCAATAGTAAACTAGTTATACTTTTAAAGTTTATTAAAAAGACCATTTTTCTTACAAATTAAAAAAAAAACTAACCGCATTGCATTTTATGTTTATATAGAGAACTTGGTTTGCATATTATTTTATTTGCTCTGTTGATTCTGCTATTAGTACACCAATATTATATTCTTTTTCATTATTGAGGTTTTAAATGTGTTTGAGTATTTGGTAAGAACAGCACCTCTCTTTGCCATTCTTTTTAAATGTTTTCCTGGTTATTTTTGCTATATTGTATTTCAAACTATTTGTCTGACTCAAACAGACAAGTAAAAATAAAACTTTAATAGTATTCTTATTAGTTTTGCATGAAATTAGCTTACCAAAGTCTGACACTTATATGGTGTTGAAGTTTCTTATTTAAGAACATGATATACCTTTTCATTTTCTTAAGCTATTTTTGTGTCTTTCAGAAGTGTTTTTACAATGCTCTGCGTGAGATTTTGGACATATTTTTGTTAAGTTAGGATTAGACTGTCAGATATACCTTTCTAATACTTTCCTGATGTTGTTGTTCAGTGATTTAGACTCTTCTGCATGTATTTTGGGGCTTGTGGGGTTATCCCGAAACTTGGTATTATTGCATAAGATGGCTGTAATATTTTTCTTATTTTATTTATTTTGTCATGTTATATTTTGTGAGATGATCTAGGGATATTCATAAACTACACTGCTGCCACTGTCACTTTGCCTGGCATGTTTAAGTATTTTTGAATCTCCAAATTTGTTATATAAAAACCCTTTTAGCAAATATGCAAAAACTGTTTCACAAATTAAGTGATAATTATCCCAAGGACACATCTAACCATGGAAGCAATACAATGTACAGAATTGTGCCCTCAAGTGCTTACTAATTAAGACAGATAATACAAACAATATATGCAAGAAGCAAAATAATTAAATTCGAACCAAAGCTTTCAGTTTGCTTTGCCTAGCTGTCCTCCCAATATGTGATCTTTGACCCCGCGACTCTTCCCCACCTTAAAGAAAGCAGATATTTTGTTTCTCAGCCAAAATTTCCAATTAAACCATAGTTTTCATCTACACAGAGATACTGTGAATTATCTTACAACATTGGACTTAGTGAAGTTTAATCATTGGTAAGGAATTAATTGATTGTTAATATATAACTATCTACTAGGAGAAAGTAGGGAGTGATCGCTACCCAGAGCCAGGCCTTGGAGGCCATTCTTCTGCCTGGCAACGTGATCTTTGTAATCATGTTGGGTCTGGACAATTTTCTGAGAAAATCTAATGCCAACAGGGCAGTACCACAATTTCTCATGAGTAGATAAAAGAAGAAATGCATCCTATTCTCAGAATCTGGAATAATAGCATGTCGAAATAAAAGTCTGCTAGTAGATGACCGTTAATACCACTGGCTTACACAGGTTACTTTATTTTTCTCTCTCGTAAAGAAATCAAGAGGAAGTCAGCCTATGGCAGCTCCTTCTGTCTTTCTGCTCCGCTATTCTTAGTACGTGGCTTTCTTATTTGAGCTTACCTCACTTTCACAAGATCCTTATCAAGATTCAGTATTGTTTTTTGGGTTAATAAAGCAGGAGGAGGAAGGAGGAGGAATATAAGGGAAATAAGGAACTTGCCAGCTAAACTGGGCCCCTTTCAAAGGTGGTCTCATGAGCTTTAACCAATGCCTTCCATTTACATTTCATTCATTCCTCATGGCAATGAAAGCTAAAAAATGTAGGATTTGTGGGGGGTTTTTTACCTTTTTTGTTTTGTTTTGTTTTTAGCTGGTACATTGCTAAATGAAGTAAAATTGGTGTTATGTTCCTAAGGAAGATGAAGAGAATGAGTTTTAAGTAGGTAGCCATCCTTCTCTGCCACAGGATAAGACTGCATTTACCATCTGTCCTGTTGCTTTCTTTATAGTCTGATTAGGAGGAAGTAATTGTAATACTTGTAAGTTAAATTTTGAAGAAAGTATTTTAATAATTTTATTACACTTTTCTCCCCTAGCTATAGGTATCATAAATATTTAAGTATCTTTAAAAACCAGGTAAAACAAACCATAAAAAAAGCATTTATTCTATGAATGACCAGATACTCATCTGGAAATTAAAGAAAGAACCATGATATTCAATCCTTATATAAGTAGAAAGCTTTTGTTTGTTTGTATTCCAACATGTTTTAGCATTCTATTGCTTTTTGTTTAGGAAATCAGTTCAGCAACTATGCAAAGTTTAACACCAAAGGCAGATCAAGATGAATGTAGCCATTCTTGTTAAATAGGGCACTGTTCGTTCTATGGAAAGAAGATATATTACCAGGGTGGAATGATATATATATTTCTGCAACATCTTGTAACCACACTCCATTAGAAATGATTACCAACACAATGCTGCATGGTCTGAATTAGGTTCATATTTCTTTAGAGCACAAGGGCAAGGAAGAAGCCAGCTGCCAGATCGTCATGACCCAGTCTACTGCTCTGCCTGACCTATGTCAGGAGTAACCTCAATCAAAGCTGTAACAGCCACCATGTTAGCCAGGGTACTTCTAAACTGGTGACTTGTTACAGCACTTGGTCTAAAAATAACAACTGTCCATCAGTGTCAGTGCATGAAAAATTGAATTTCATCAGAATTTAAAAGAATCGTAGGCTAGACTAATGTGATGGCTGTAATTTGTTCTCTCTATTGCAACAAGTTGCCAACCTTCTGACTAACATTTTACCAGTTTCTCTAATCAGAGGAGAAATGACAGGGAAAGAGTTTTCAAAAATATTTACTCACTTTTATCACACACACCTGAATATGCATACAAGAGTATTTTAAGAATATCTTGGTTTGAAATAATTTACCGCCTGGCAATTGCTCTCTTGACCTTTTGAATTTAACTAACGGTGAGTGTATTCTTAAATGCATTCTTCTTTCATGAAGTTTAATCAATATCTAAATCTAAAGTCGTTCTGACAAGTGTGAGGCAATATCTCATTGTAGTTTTGATTTGCATTTCCCCGATCATAAGTGACGTTGAGCATGTTTTCAAGTGCTTGTGGCCATCTGTATGCTTTCTGCAGAAAAATGTTTCTTCATGTCTTCTGTCCATGTTGTAATTGGATTATTTATTTTTGGGGTATTGAGTTTTAGAAGTTCTTTATGTATTTTGGATACTAACCCTTTAGAGATATGTCATTTGCAAATATCTTCTCCCATTCCATAGGCTGTGTTTTAGTCTTGTTGATTATTTCCTTCACTTTTTATTTTGACGTATCACCTCACACCTGTCAGAGTGGCTAAAAACAAAAGCACAAGAAAAAACAGGTGTTGGTGAGGATGTGGAAAAAGGGGAACCCTCTTGCATTATTGGTGGGAATGCAAACTGGTATGTTCACTATGGAAAACAGTATAGAGTTTCCACAAAAGGTTAAAAATAGAACTATGCTATGATCCAGCAATTACACCACTAGGCATTTACCCAAAGAATACAAAAATATTAATTCAAAGAGATACAGCACCCTGATGTTTATAGTAGCATTATCTACATTAGCCAAATTATGGAAATAGCCCAGCATCCATTACCTGATGAATGGATAAAGTAATTGTGGTACATATATACAATGAAATATTACCCAGCCATATAAAAAAATGAAATCTTGCCATTTGCAACAACACAGATGGAGCTAGAGAGTATTATATTAAGTAAAATAAGTCAGTCAGAGAAAGACAACAGTATGATTTTAATCATATGTGAAATTTAAGAAACAATAAACAAGCAAAGGGGGGGTAAAAAAGAGAGGGAGAGGCAAAAATAGATTTTTAACTGGAGAGAACAAACTAATAGTTACCAGAAGGGAGGAGAGTGGGGATTGGGTGAAATAGGTGACGGGGATTAAAGAGTACACTTGTGATGAGGACCAGGTGTCATATGGAAGTGTTGAATCATTATATTGTATATCTGGAACTAATATTACATTGTATGTTAATTAACTGGAATTTAAATAGAACTTTAAAAAATAAATATAAAGTCTACATAAAAAATAAAAATAATAAGTCATAACAATGGAACACAATGCAGGTTAGAAATCTATTCAAATAAATATGTGATACAAGTGGCATTGATTAAAGTGGGTGGGTCATTCAATTAGTGTTGTTGGAAACATTGAAATAGGCTGTGGGAAAACAATAGAAAGTTTTATTACTTTTTTATTATTATTGTGGGATAACTAATCACTATCCCAGAGTAAATTTCTTTTTTTTTTTTAAAGATTTTTATTTATTTATTTGACAGAGAGGAGAGAGATCACAAGTAGGCAGAGAGGCAGGCAGAGAGGCAGGGGAAGCAGGCTTCCCGCTGAGCAGAGAGCCTGACACAGGGCTAGATCCCAGGACCCTGAGATCATGACCTGAGCGGAAGGCAGACGCTTAACGACTGAGCCACCCAGGTGCGCCTCCTGGAGTAAATTTCTGATAAACGAAATATCTTATTATTTTAAAAAGGCATATTGAAATATTGTATTAATTTGGGGGTGAATACGCATTACTAAATGAACTCAAATTTTAATCTTAAAATAGCATAGAAGATTTCACATATGAGTCCTCAGCATCACCCGACTTGATGTGTAGAAGGGATGGGGATTATATGGATGTCCAAAGTTCTACATGCTTCCTAATAACTTCTGAGAATTCACTAAACTGAATTTTATTAACTGGTTCTTCGGAGTAAATCTTCATTAACAGAATTAGAAACCAATCAACCCCATTATTTTAAATGATTAATACAAATTATCAAGCAAAAAAATAAGTAGTTTAAAAATAGTTGAGTGAAATTTTCTACTTATTGAAGTTAAACATGAATTCTTCTTTACAGCTGTTAATAAAGGGTAAGAGTTGATTCTTAAGAACTAAGGGTATTTTGAAACAAAGCAATCTCTTTTTGCTTTTGGGAATATGTTCTAAAAATTACTTTGTTTGCAAAAAGAGACAGAGACAGAAACAGAGAGAGAATCATATGAGTAGATGCTATTTATTTTTCATGAGAGATTTTTTCCCTTATATTTATCAGTTTTGCAAATTTGTGTGACTGTATAAAAAGAGATAATGTAAAATATACTTTAGTCTGTTAAATGCATTAAAATATGTTGGAAAGCCCCAGGCTTGGAGAACTGGTACATGCATCCTAGCTACATCCTTGTGATAAGGCAATCAAAGGGAAAAGATAACTTGGGCAAAGCATGCAAGGAACAAAACAAAAACTGAATACAAGCTAGCTTTCCACAAAAGATCGCTATTTATAAGAAATTTTGAAAATAAAACACTATAAATATAATAAGATTAAGAGCACAGGTCTACAAAATAAAAGAGATAAAATAAAAGTTTGTTGTTCTTCATAAACATAAAGACACATCTCACTCAGTTATGTCATTTACTACACACTTAGGTGAAAGAAAAAACAGATACAGAATAGACAACAAAACTAAGAAGAGGCAGATCAATACAATAGTGGTTATGACATCCTCCTCTTATAATTAGAAACTTGGGTAGGATAATTTCATAAAGTCTTGATAAATAGTAAAACATTGTCGTTTTCTCCTAGGAATATTATGATACAGGGAAAAAGGCCAATCCAAAGAAGATTAGAGAAAATAACAAAATGTGTTCGCTATCTATGACTCAGACTTCTATTTTCCCCATCCCAAACTGTTGTATATTCTTGCTATTTCCACATGTGTATAGGTGATATTATAAGTAGTTATAATCATGCCCAGAATACTTGGTATTAGGTTTGTAAAGTTCACTTATATTATTTTGGTTCTTTCAATTACTTCCTATGTTTATAATATTTTGAGTAACAAATTCTCATTCAGGTTTGCCATATTAAGAACACTTAAATGTAACCATTCTGGAGCAGCTTAACTACCAGGATAAAATCTGATGAGGTTGCTCGAATTTCTTTTGATTTTATTTTGTTTTGCTGCTTTCCTGGCAGGTTAGTTGCACTGAAGAAATATCTGTTGACTATTTATAAGTACAGGATGGAAAGATAAATTCAGCATCATGTAGGTAAGAAATCAGAAAAATCTAGAAACAAATTCATGTTCTTAGACGTGCTAGCTGAGCCAAGTAAACTTTTATTCATCCATTCAACAAGTATTCATCAAAAAACAACAATATCAGGCACTATTCTAAGATCTGAGAGTACTGAAACGAACAAAGTATATTAACTCCCTATTCTCATTGACCTGATGAAAGAATAAGATAATATGAAAACAAAAGCAGTGCATTTTAATTGGTAATAAAGTATGAAGAAGAATACACAGATTGAGGAAGCTAGATAGTATAGATTGTGGAAACATTTTTGTAGAGACAGGCAAGAAGCAAGACAGGATTTACAGATATTTGGGAAAAGACTCTTCTAGGCAGAAGTGACAATCTGTGTAAATGCTTTGGGTTTTTTTTTTTTTTTAAGATTTTATGTATTTATTTGACAGAGAGAGAGATCACAAGCAGGCAGAGAGGCAGGCAGAAAGAGAGGAGGAAGCAGGCTCTCTGCAGAGCAGAGAGCATGATGCGGGGCTCAATCCCAGGACCCTAAGATCATGACCTGAGCTGAAGGCTTAACCCACTGAGCCACCCAGGCGCCCCATATTCTTTATCTTTTATCTTGTTGTTTATAATTTACTCAGAAGGCCCGGAGCAGGCTGAAATGTGAAAATATTCCATGAGAATTATCTCTTAACATATACCAGAAATGTGAACACATTGGAGAAGGGAAGACTACATGGCTCATTATGAAATGATCAATACATCACAGATGAGTTTCAAGGTGACACAATTATGATGGGTGAAATTGCAGTTCCAGCAGTGACCTAAGCACACATTCATTAGAAATTCACATTCTTTTTTTTTTTTTTAAGATTTTATTTATTTATTTGAGAGAGAGACACACACAGATAGCAACAGAGAGCACAAGCAGGGAGGAGAGGGAGAAGCAGGCTCCCTGCTCAGCAAGGAGCCCAATGTGGGACTCTATCCCAAGACCCTGGGATCATGACCTAACCTGAAGGCAGAGGCTTTAACCCACTGAGCCACCCAGGCGCCTGTGTAAATGCTTTGAAGGAGGAGAGTGAATTACAAGTAAGAGGAATGGAGAGAAGGCATGAGAAGAGCAAAAGGACAGGTGTAGGAGATTAGAAAGTGAGAAAAGCAACCAAGATTCATCATTTGATTCTTGGGCAAAAGTGTTTATCATGGTTTTAAAACCCTAGACACTTGTCTTAATTCCAGCTGCTATAACCATAGGCTGGGTGGCTTAAACAATAAAAAATTATTTCTCACAGTTCTGGAGGCTGGAAGCCTGAGATGAGACTGCCAGCCTGATCAGGTTCTTGGTGGGAGCCCTCTTGGTTTATTAAATGGCTTCTTCTCACTGTATCTTCTTGTGAGAGAGAGACAGACAGACAGACAGAGGCAGAGGATGAGAACAAGAGAGAGAGACAGACAGAGACAGAGAAAGAGAAAGAGAAAGAGAAAGAGAGAGAAAGAGAAAGAGAAAGAGAAAGAGAAAGATCTTGGATCTCTTTCTCTTTTTATAAGGACATTAATCCTATCGTGAGGGTCACACCTTCAAAAATTCCTCTAGATCTAATTATTTCCCAAAGGTCCCACCTCTAAATATCATTACATTAGGGATCAAGCCCCAACATATGAATTTTGGAGGGACACAAACTTTTGATCCATAGCACTGCTATAAAGAGAATAGACTGTGTGAGTGTAGGAGAAGAAGGCAAGGTTCTTCTGCAAGGAAACTAGGAACTGTTCTAATAGTCTAGACTCTGGTCATTAAAAGACAGTGGTTCAGATCACAGTTTTAGTGGTAGAAATAGAAGTAGACAGTTCCTAAATCTATTTGGAAGGCCTTGGTGACAATCTTTGCTAATTCATTGGGGGGGGGGTCTGCAAAAAAACCTGACATCAATAAAGACTTAATTAGCTCCTCAAAGTTTTAATTTCTTCAAGCATGCAGCAGAGAACTTCTTAACTATAATATGGGATTGTTGTGAAAATTAAATGTCAATATATGAAAACAATTAGGACAATTGTTATATATCAGTATATATCATGCAAAATCGTTATTATTTATTATATTTTAAATAATAAGCAACAGCTTATTATGAGCCCTGGCACAAAACCGTTTTAAATTCCTCTGTAGTAGTCAAGCTCAAGTCATAGAACTTGATCTTTCTTTATCCATATGGAAATTTTCTATCGCAAATATTTTGTTCATGCGCCTGTCTATACAGGTAGTTCTTCTGTACCTACCTTCTTTATCAGGCAGGGGCACTTTTAATTCATACTATATTAACTTATCTTAAAAGTTGCCTAGTTTCTGGTGCCATTTTTCCCATGATTCCGGGTGTTTGCAAGGCACTAGCTTATACACCCTGCGGAAGTGCTCATCTTATAGAACTTCTTATTCTTATGGGGGGAGATGTCTTCAAAGACAGTTTCAAATAAAACAGGTTGGTGGCATGCCGGACCAGTGTCAGGTTTGGAGCTGTCTTTTTTTTTTTAAAGATTTTATTTACTGGGGTGCCTGGGTGGCTCAGTGGGTTAAAGCCTCTGCCTTTGGTTCAGGTCAAGATCTCAGGGTGCTGGGATCGAGCACCGCATCAGGCTCTCTGCCCAGCAGGGAGCCTGCTTCCCCCTCTCTCTCTGCTTGCCTCTCTGCCTACTTGTGATCTCTCTCTGTCAAAAAAAAAAAAAAAAAAAAAAAAAAAGAAAATTTATTTATTTGACATAGAGCAAGAGGGAGGACATAAGCCAGGGGAGCCTGAGAGGGAGAAGTAGGCTTCCCGCTGAGCAGGGAGCCCAATGCAGGGCTAGATCCCAGGCTCCTGGGATCATGACCTGAGCTGAAGGCAAACACTTAACGACTGAGCCACCCAGGCACCCGGTTTGGAACTGTCTTAAAGGCAGGCAGTCAACTAACTTTGAAACTAGAGGACAGGGTGTGGATGCTGAGACTATTGCCTCCCAATCTCTGTTTAATTTAGTGGTGGCACACTCAGAAAGTAATAGCAAACTGAGGGTGCCTGGGGGGTAGGGGGGGAGGGATAGGGTGGTTGGGTTATGGACATTGGGGAGGGTATGTGCTATGGTAAGTGCTGTGAAATGTGTAAGC
The DNA here is from genome assembly GCA_028534135.1 of Potos flavus. NCBI lineage: Eukaryota > Metazoa > Chordata > Mammalia > Carnivora > Procyonidae > Potos > Potos flavus. Next base: position 79,370,710 of record CM052886.1, on the reverse strand, counting down.
CTGATGATTCACAGACATGTACCCTGGGGCAAATAGTACATTATGTGTTAATTAAAAAAAATTTAAAAAAGAACACTTAAAAAAAATAAAAAAATCATAAATAAATAAATAAATAAATAAATAAATAAAAAGAAAGCAATAGCAATGTATGGCATACTGATACATTGTATTTTTTCCCTAAATTATGTAATTAAAACACAAATTGTAGGAAAACTGTCAAATACTGAATTTGTATAAGTGTTCTATAAAATATTTTCAAATTTCCAAAGATATAGTTGAGCTTGCTTCCATGAATATTTCTATATTAGTGTCTGTATCCATATCTACATCAATATGTATTTTTTATTGTTTTATTCTTGAAAGGTCTAAATACAATTCCTAATTATGTTTAATTTTCCATTTTTTATTCTTGATAGAAACCATCAATGAGAAAAATTTAAAAGTTAAGAAATTGGGACACCGGGTGGCTTAGTGGGTTGAACTTTGGACTCTTGGCTTTGGCTCAGGTCATGATATCCTGGGTGTGAAATTGAGCCCCACCTCAGGCTCCATTCTCAGCCTCAGCTGGGGGAGTCTGCTTGGAGGTTCTTTCCCTCTGCCCTTCCCCCAGCCTTCTTGCATGCTCTCTCTCTCTCTCTCTCTCTCTCTCAAATAAATGAATAAATCTTTTAAAAAAAGTGAAGAAATAGTTTGCTTAGTCTAAAAATAGTCTCCTTGGCATTGTCTTATACATAATATTGTTCACCAAAATTATATATATATTTGACTTTATGTAAACATGTAAACTAACAGTTATAAACAGGATGATAAATTATTTCAAACGGTGATAAAAATAAAATAATGGATTTCATATATGCAATTTTCCTTCCTAGAAAAGGGTTAATAATTGCTCAAATGTTGCTTTTTTCTCAATTAAACTTTCACTTATTTGAACAACTACCACTTAAAAATATCTTTTGAATTTACTCTTATTAAAAGCAAATGCTATTTACATAACATGGAATTGGTTTTTGTCGAAAACTGGAAAATAACAGGCCAGGGACATCATTTATATTTAGTTTAAAAAAAAGTGACATATTTATATAATAGCATTTTGTGCTTGTAAGCACCTTTCATCTTTCAAATTTCAAAAGCCACAGAGTGTAATACACTCATATAGTACATCCACTGAAGCTAAATCTAAAGAAACCAATTGTTCTTATGATTAAATATTTTAACAAAAACTACAAAAACGTATTTTCTTTCTTGGTTCAAAACCCTTGAAACTTAGTATTTTTAATATAATGCTGTTTATCCGTAGGAGGCTAATGAATCATTATTATTTTTTTCCTTAAGAATATTTCTCAAACTGGCATTCTTATTCTTCTACAAACTAGTTGTGATTTTTAAAAAAAGACAAATCTTAGGTTCTTATTACAGCATAAAATTATTTTTTATTATACTAAGATTTAGTGATAATTTATAAGATAATTCCATGTATGTATATGCCTGCTAATTTAATTCTTTGAAACTCAGATTTCTGAAAGCCTACGAAAGGCAAATGTAACGGAGAAAAATAATGGAAATCTTTAAATATATTGATAAACCCTGCAAGACTATCATATGTATTACATTTGTAATTTTGTATAGATCATTGAAAAATTATTTTCTTCCTATTTTTAAGTATTCACTTTGGATTAAGATAGCATTTTTAAATAATAATACTATTAAAAAAACCATTATGGTATTAATCACTCTGCAAACCAGTTAAACCTATAAGTAACCTCCATTAGCTCATGAAGTCTTTCTTGGAGATTCCAACTAACAGAAGAGGCACTTCCAGAGTCCAGGAATTCAAAGACAAAAATTGTACATCTTGACCTGTCAAAGTTTCTTTAGGATTTAACCCAGGCCAGTTTTAGTCTGATGATGTTCAGCTTATTCAAGAGATTTTAGACTAGGAGTTCCTAACCTGGAGTTCATGAATAGAGACTTTAGAGGATTTGTGAACTCGAATGAGAAATATTTAAAACTGTTTTATTTTTTTTTCACTAACCTCTAATGAACAGTATGCGTTATATTCAATTTTGATTGTAGGTATTAAACCAGAGTAGTATTGCCTGTACTTGAGATACGAGGCTTTGTCACCTCCATCAAAATTGTTACAGGTACCTCAAAATATTTTTACACTCATTGCTACCTTAAAATTATAATTGTCAGATCAATTACTAAATATTATTTAATGTGTTAGTAAAGAAAGATATATCAAATATATTTTTAATAATTTGTCAACTACATTTCAGTATTATTGATATTCATTGTAATTTGATGTATTTCTTGTATGCTTTTTAAACTATCTTAAAGCATCCATAGACTCACCAGACTTTCATAGCGGTTAATAGAAAAAACTTAAGAAATTCTCTCTTAGTCAGATAAAACTGACTAAGAGTGCAATTTAGGTCATCTTTATCCTTACTGATTTTCTGCCTGTATGATACATTTGTTGATAAGCAAGGGGCATTGAAGTTTCCAACAATAACTGTAAATTGGTCTGCCTGTTTTCAGTTCTAACAGTTTCTTGCATCATGCATTTTGACATTCTGTTGTTACATGCATGCACATTTAGAATTGTTATATCTTCTTGGGGAATTGTCTCCTCTATCACTATGTAATATTTCCCTTTGCCTCTGATTATCTTCCTTGTTTTGAAGTCAGGCTTATCTGAAGTTAATATAAATCCTACTTTCTTTAACTAGTTTACCATGGTATATCTTTCCTCCATCTTTTTACCTCATTTTAAACCTATATTTTTATTTTAAAGTTGTTTTTTTGTAGGCAGCATATCATTGGATCTTGTTTTCACTTTTTAATTCAATCTGACAATTTCATTCATTTACCTAGTATGTCACATACAGTGATTATTGATATAATTAGATTGAAATTTGTCCTCTTGTTATTTTTGTTGTTGTTCATTGCTTTTGGCTTTTGTTTCTTTTTAATCTATTTTTCTGTCTTCCCTAGTTTTAATCGAGCATAACTTATGATTCTATTCAATCTCCTCTCAGAATATCTAATTTATATATTTAAAAAAAATGTTTTTGGTGGTACCTCCTGGATTGACAGTACATTTTGAAATAATGTATATCTATCTTCAAATAATATTATACTTCTTCAAATTTAGTGCAGGTATCTTTTATTTCATTTATTTTTACTTACTTATTTACTTTTAAAGACTTTATTTATTTGATGGAGAGAGAGAGAACAAGTAGGGGGAGTGGCAGGCAAAGGGAGAAGGAGAAGTAGACTCCCTGCTGAGCAAGAAGCCTGACACAGGGCTGGATCTCAGGACCCTGAGATCATGACCTGAGCTGAAGGCAAAGGCTTAACTAACTGAGATACCCAGGCACCTCCTACTACAGGTATCTTTAACAAAATAATCACAATTCTTCTCTCTCATCCCTTATGACATTGCTGTTATTCATTTCAATTTTGCTATGCTATATGCATCCAATATAGTGTCACAATTATTGCTTTAATTATTTTTAGGTAAATTAAGTATAAGTAAATTAAAATATTATATTTTACTTCACATATTCCTTTTCTGGTGCTTTTCCTTATATGTATACAAGTTTTAATTTACATCAATTTTTATCTACTTCAGGAACATTCTTCAACATATTTTGTGGGGCAGGTCTCCTGGCAATGGAATTCTTCAGTTTTATTGCCAAGAATGTCTTTATCCTTCTCTTTTTAAAAATCATCTTAATATTTTAAAGTTCCAATTTACAGAAAAATTTGGATTTAGAGAAATTTATGATGCCTTTTATTAGAATTATTGTACCAATATCAACATATTATTATTAACTGAATTACATAGTTTATTCAGTTTCCTTGGTTTTTTCCAATGTCTTCCTCATTCAGGATCCCATGTAGAATATCGCATTACACTTTTACCCATCATATCGTCTTAGGCTTCTCTTGTCTGTGCTAGTTTCTCAGATTTTCCTTGTTTTTGATATTCTTGGCATTTTTAAGGAGTATTGATCACGTATATTATAGAATGCCCCCATTATTAACTTATTTAATTATTTGTTTATATCAGCATGGACTCATGAGTATTTAATTTATGCTTTGAATTATAATCCAAGACTACTTTACTTTTGTTGATGAATAGTTTCAATAGTTTCATCATTAGCCACTGGGGTCTTTCAGTTGCCTCCTGTGTCCTTTTGTATACCACATTGGTTATTTCTTTACTTTTCTCATTTTTTTCTTTTTTCTTTCTTTTTTTTTTTTTTTTTAGGCATTTTCTTCCTTTCTGGCATTATAAAATGCTCCAGGCCCATCTTGTATATTCCCAGCCGCAGTCTTAGAATCAGCCGTTTCTCCAAAAAGCCTCAGTTCCTTGCTTTAGAGAGTGTTATTAGAAATCAAGATCTATGGACTAGGTATGCTCATTGTCACTAAAGAGTCAGTGCTTTTAGTCTCTCTCAGTTAACAGAAAAAGCAAAGTATTTATATTACATTGCATGTGAGTTTATGCTGAGTCTCTACCTCGAATCCATTACCTCATGGATTATTCGAGCTTCCCCTTGCTCATCGGTAAAAACAGTGAGAATCCTAGCTCCCATCATCTTCCATTCATTTATGTCATTGTTCAAACTATGTATCAATGGTCTGATATGTAGTACAATACATATATAAATATAAAATATTTATATGTAATATAAATATTTACATGTAGAATATAAATAAATATAAAATAAATATAGAACATTTATATTCTACATATAAATTCAAAAAATTCCAAAAATATTTATATGTAGATATGTAGTATCATACATATATAAATATAAAATAGTATCAGTATATATGTATATATATAGTATATATATAAATATAAAATAGTCTCAGTATATATGTACCATATATGTAAATATATATATA
>CM052886.1:79336764-79365284 GCA_028534135.1 Potos flavus | reverse complement strand
TAAATAAATATAAAATAAATATAGAACATTTATATTCTACATATAAATTCAAAAAATTCCAAAAATATTTATATGTAGATATGTAGTATCATACATATATAAATATAAAATAGTATCAGTATATATGTATATATATAGTATATATATAAATATAAAATAGTCTCAGTATATATGTACCATATATGTAAATATATATATACAATTCTTATACTAGTATTTATATGTATTATACATATATACATATAATATATAATACATATATATAAATATAGATATATAGTAGTTGTAGAAACAACTTGGTCAACTTTGTCACATCATATTGAGGGAAAGTACTATCAACAGCCCTTACATTTTTTACATTTGTGTAACAAGTACCTTGTTTATATTCAGTTAGTGTTTCTTTTATTCTTATGGACTGCACTCAGTAGTTACTTAAGTCAGCACTTTTTCCCCTCCTTCCTACACTGGGGTTATTTCATACAGTTATAACAAAATTAATTCCTCTTGTCACAGTCTGTAGTTCCTTACTGGGAATACTTCAACCTCCCAGACAATTTTTTTTTGAATTTACATAGATCAAGTTTCAGTCTTTGTGCTGTAAAGTTCTGTGGGTTTTGATAATAGTATAATGTGATGTATCCAACTTTACATTATCATACAGAATAGTTTTGATGTCCTAATCCCCCTCGCCACCCCCTTGCTTCACCTAGCTAATCTTTACCCTCTCCCCTGAACTGCTGGGAACCAATGATTTTTTTAATGTCTCTATGGTTTTGTCTTTTCCAGAATTCCATATTATTGGAATCGTAAATTTTTTAATTAACTAAAGATCATAATATATTTATATGTCCTTAGTTTTTACCTAACATCCTTTTTTTCTGTCACAGAATTTCATCTGGAACACTACCGTATATTTAAGTGTTATGTATCTTTATAGTTCTCTTGACTAGGACAGTTTCTCAGACTTGTCTTGGTTTTGATGACTTTGACAATTTTGAGGAATACTGGCCCAATAATATATAGTTGCCTTTTTATTGGAATTTTTCTGATATTTTTCTCATTATTACATGGGGTCATGGGGTTATGACAGGAAGTACATATAAAGTGTGATTTTCATCACATGATATCAGAGGTATATACTATCTATGATTTATGACCATTGATGCTGACATTGATCACCCAGCTGAAGCAGTGTTTATCAGTTTTCTCTACTGTAAAACTTACAGTTTTAATTAATTTAATTAATTACAGATTTAATTGATCTTAATTCTTTCCCCTCTGTACTCTTTGGAAGAGAATCAACATTTACACCCCACATTTAAAGAGTGAAGAGTTATGCTTCCTCTCTCTTGGGATAAATCTAGGTAAATTATTCGCTATTTTTCTGCATAGAATATTTGTCTCTTTTCATCATTTATTAATTTATTTAATTATTTTTATATCAGTATGGATTCATGGGTATGATTTTATATGTTGGGGTATAGTCCAATACTGCTTTATTTTGTTGCTGAAATGATTCCAGTTTTGGCCATTCAGAACTCTTTAAGTTGGCTTCTGTTTCCCTTTGATATACCCCATCAATGATTTCTTTTAAGAGTACTTCCTTACTCTCTGGCAAGAGGTACTCCAGACCCATCTTGTCTATTTCCTATCTCTATCCTAGAATTAGCCATGTCTCCTTGGAGCCTTGGTTACATTTTTTGGAGAATGGGTATTACAAACTAAGATCTGGGAGTAGGTATGCTTGTTGCTGCTGGATGTTTCTTTTAAATTCTATAAAATGACAAGCAAAACAAAAATGTGTGTTTGTGTACACTAACATGTATATACACATTATATAAATACCTTTATAATACCATTTTTTCTATGTTAAGTGAGTCCCTAGTAATGTATCCAACTCTGATCTATTACTATATTGATCATTCTACCCTTTTCTCCTTACTTAGCTATAAATTTCTTCTCCAAAAATGAAAAACTGGCTCTCAATATCATCCATCCCTTTTACTTAATTGTTCAATTCCAGTACACATGTATAGTAGTATCAAGAATATTAACCCATACTTCTATGGAAAACAGCTTTATTAATTACAATCCTTATGAGAAGCTAATTTTGCCTTCAGTCTTACAAACTATATGCATTTTCAAAAATATGTAAGTCTGCGTCTTTTGCCCACCAACCTCAATAAAGTTGTTTCATATATTTATGATATGGCCAAGTTTTCTTGTCACAGTCTGCATTTTTCCCATAACTTCCAATTTTTTTAAAATTTGTTTTTACTAAAGTTTTCTTTTTGTGTTATACAGTTCTATAGTTCTTGACAAATGTGCAATGTCAAGTATTCTTGATTACAATATTTTACTGCCCTAAATATCCTCTATGTTTTACCTATTCTTAACTTGTGGCAATCAATTGATCTTTTCATAGTTGCTATAGTTTTGTCTTTTCCAAAATGTCATTTAAATGAAATCATATAGCATGTAGCCTTGTCAGACTGGTTTTTCTCACCCACCACTATACTTTTACATTTAATATTCTTCTGTGTCATTTTTGCGGTTTGATAGATCATTTCCTTTTATTGCAGAATAATATTCCATTGTAATAATGTACCACAGTTTATCTGTTAACCTACTGAAAACTTCTATTAGCCTATTGTTTCTAGTTTCTGACAATTATGAATAAAGGTGCCATAGACATAAATATTCTTTCATTCCTACTGTTACTTTTCTATAACACTCCTTCTCATTTATGATTTTAATGCCTCCTTGTGTACCCTCTGAGTAGCAGTATCTCTAAAAACCCTATTCTGCTCTGGAATTGTTTCTATTTTTTTTTCAGTTTCAGATTTTATTTCTTAAATCACTTTTAATTGTTTTTCATTTTTTGCATTTTCTTTTTAACTTCCTTGGATCCAGAACAATCCATTCATACCTAAGAATGACGCCTGGGATTTGGGGGAAGGAACTCTCTATATGTGGGCAGGATCTCTCTATCATTTTTCACTTTCTGTGTCTAGTGTCAGAGTCTTTTGCTTTGCTAGACAGAAAGCAGAAGTCTTTGCTGTGGGTCCACTCAATTTCTTTACGGAAATGTTGATTCACAGCTCTTTGGCATTCTCATTATGAAGTAAGGGGAGTGGAATTAATAGTATAACTACTTTGTGAAACTTCAATTAACTTCCCTGATTTTCAGCCTCATGACTAACCTCTGATATTCCTAGTGGTTCCAAGTATAAAGCCTTTCCAAGATTCCTTTGGGCAGGACCATGGACTTTCTCTGAAGAAAACTGTGTAAGTATTCTGAGCTGCAGCTCTGCCCACTTACTGTATCAACTACCACTCCCCATCTTCATTTAATATTCCTGCAATCTGTTGAAATCTCTTATGATTTTTTTCCTTTCTAATGATTTTCACTATTATAAATCTGTATATTGGGACGCCTGGGTGGCTCAGTTGGTTGGGCAGCTGCCTTCGGCTCAGGTCATGATCCCAGGGTCGCGGGATCGAGTCCCACATCGGGCTCCTTGCTCGGCAGGGAGCCTGCTTCTGCCTCTGCCTGCCTCTCTGCCTACTTGTGATCTCTCTCTCACTCTCTCTCTCTGACAAATAAATAAAAAAAAAAAAATCTTTATAAATCTGTATATTGTGTATTTCTATAAAGTCATTTAATTATATCTCAGGAAAAAGGTAGAAGAAATAAATGTGTATGCAGTAGCCCTTATTTAATTAGAACTTCCACTGAGATGTTTGAATTAAAAAAAATCATATAAAAAGTTATTTTGAAGGATACTAAATATTATCAGTTATTTATAATATTTTTATATTAAAATATTCAATAAATAGTTCAGAGAAAGCCATAGCAGCTCAGATTATTTTTCTGTAAGTGTATTGACTTCAAAAATAATAGTGCATTGACCCTTATTTCTTACAAAGTTTTTGTATTTAGTAACTTTATCAAGTGGCAATTTTCCTATTTTTCCAATGTATTATTTATTTATTTATTTATTTTTAGATTTTATTTACTTATTTGACACAGAGAGAAGAGAGGTCACAAGCAGGCAGAGAGGCAGGCAGAGAGAGGGGGAAGTAGGCTCCCTGCTGAGCAGAGAGCCCTATGTGGAGCTTGATCCCAGGACCCTGAGATCATGACCTGAGTCGAAGGTAAAGGCTTAACCCACTGAGTCACCAAGGCACCCCTCCAAGTAAATATATTAAGAAAAAGAAAATAGGGAGAAATTTTGACTAAAGCTATTACTTCAGAAATAGACATTCCATCATAAACACAGAAGAAAGATTTAAACTCCCAATAATGATCAAGAAAGATAGTGTGACACCCTACACATGATCTTTATCCTGGGTTTATATCATTCAGAGCCTCATGCTGGGAACCAGTTGCTTAACACAATTATTGAACATGACCACACAGTCACAGTAGCCTTTAGTAAGCCCTTTATGACTGTGATGGAATTTAATCAAGACTTGCTGATTCTCTTCATTGGCTTTTTTAAACAGCCCCAACAACTATGCTGACAAACATTGAATCACAAAATCCGGATCACAACTGCTATAGTGTAATTCACTTTTTATTTGCTGACTGGCCCACTGGCAACCACAAATAGCACCTAGAGTCAGGAAACCTTGATATATACATTTAAAAATATAGCCTGTTTTTTTATTGTTGTTGTTCACTATTAATATGTTTGCTCAGCTAAGGAAATCGGAAGACAAGATTATTCCACACAAGACACCTTTAAACACTAGATATTTTCCCCTATACTAGATCTATTATTAAAGTTGATACAAAAAACACAATGTATTGGTTACTGGGATAAGATTTGAAACTTAATGGACAATGTTGATATGGAACAGCTGCAATTTATTCTGCAATCAGTTGCAACATTTTATTGCTTTTGTAGAGCTTGAAATTATAGATGAACATTGATCTGAAGCAAAAGAATTAAAAGGCAAATTGATAACCTGTCTGAAGAATTTCCAAAAGCTAGCAAAATAAAATTTTGAAAAGGACTGACGAAACTTATTACTTATTCTAAATTAAGTTTTACACCATTTTAAAAGCTTCAATTTGTTCTTTAAAAATATGTAATTGGTATAAAAATAATGGAGAATTCAGAGCAATTTTTTGATAAAATGCTAATATCTTCTGCAATTATATTTAAATGCAACAGGGATGCTATTTGAAATTAAAATAAAATTTAGTTATCACAATTTTAAATTCAGATCCAATTTCAGAGTCTGTAAGTTTTCCTTTTTATAAAAATGATTTAAAATATTTTAATGAGAAAAAATATTTCAATGATAAATAAATTTAATTACTTGTTTTAGGAAATATATGCTACAGATTTAACTTATAATAATAAATAATTTCCTTGAGTCCCAATTTTTTTTTAAAGATTTTATTTATTTATTTGACAGAGAGAGAGAGAATACAAGTAGGCAGAGAGGCAGGCAGAGAGAGGGGGAAGCAGGCTCCCCGCTGAGCAGAGAGCCCGATGCGGGACTGGATCCCAGGATCCTGAGATCATGACCTGAGCCGAAGGCAGAGGCTTAACCTACTGAGCCACCCAGGCGCCTCAAGTCCCAATTGTTTAACTGAAGTTATTAAACTAGCTTTTATAATAATTTTTCCCCCAAATGATGATATTGGAGCAGATCAGATGGTAATTAAGTCACAGTGTGGGAGAAAAAAACAAAACAACAGACCTTTTGTCCTCAAAACCAGAATCCTTTCTATTATTGTTTCCAATGCATGGTATGTTTCCAAGGTGGCAAAGGATAATGAAGGAAGCAAAATAATCTACAAAAACATGAAAAGAAGGAAAAAGCTGATGACTGTTATGATCTTGACTCATTACTTCTCCAGGCATGACTGATGTTTATCCTCCCCTTCAAAACAGGCTATATTGTAGGAATTCTGAACTAATTTACAACAGTCAAATTCACAATGACTTCTATGACAAATGTTCTTGCACTTATCAAAGAAATGAAGTCACAGGGTAAATGACCATCAAGAAAATAAACCTGAATGAGACAAAAAGTCACAGCTGAGATCTGCTTACCTGGAGCAGAAACTTCTGGGACCATAAACTTGTAGGAACGTTTATGGTAATTTGGATGAAAGGCTGGAGGGCTTACTGTGGACTACACTGAGAGTGAGATTCTCCTGGAGAATATAATCTTACAAGGGCTACCATAATTTTGTGGCTTTAACCTATAGGAATCCCATAAACATTTAATACTAAGGAAACAAGAAAGATTTCCTAATGGTTCTGGTAGAATTGGGGTATGTAAATATTGTGAATAAGCCCAGAATGTCCTACATAAAAAACAGCCTAATCTCTAGGAAAACCACTTTATGTGCCTTTTCTCACCTGGGGAAAGGGCTTTTCCCTGATACCAGACCCCTCTAGCCCTCCAACCTCACCTAAGAGGGGGAGGAATGGCGCCAAAAATACTTATGAAAATCACGACCCAGGAACACAGTCCCACTAAATGAGATTTAATCTTAAAATGATAGAAACCCTCTTGCATATATTCAAGACCAATCTGACAACAAGTTTCCAGCATAACAACAGTGGACAGAATTGAAGGAGCCAAAAAATATATTTTTTAATTTTTTTTTTTTTTTTTTTTAACTGAGAGAGAGCAGGGGATGAGCAGAGGTAGAGAGAGAGAGAATCGTAGCCAGGCTTCACGCCCACCCTGGAGACCGAGTTGGGACCAATCTCATGACCCTGATATCATGACCTGAGCCAAAATCAAGTCAGTCGCCTAACTGACTGAGCCGCCCAGGGACCCGAAAAATACACATTCTAATTAAGGAGGAATTATTAGAGAAGCCTACAGGCATCAAGGGACACATAAAACAAGGACACCAGAAAAACTTGAAGTCTTTAACCCTTGCAGTTGCAGGAAACTAAAGAAAACCCAACTCCTAACCATATTAACATAAAACTTTCCTCTAAAGACTTATTTACCTCAGTTTTTATCACCTTTTATGGCATGTCCAGATTTCAGCAAAAAATTACAAGGTATGCTAAAAGGCAGGAAAAGGACAGTCTAAGAGGGGAAAAGCAAGTATCAGAACCAGACTCAAATATGAAATAGATTTTGGAATTTTCAGACAGAATTTAAAAAAACTATGATTACAAAGGCTCAAGAGAATATTTTAGGGGAATGAAATTATTCTCTATTATGCTATCATTGTGTGTTCATTACCTCATATTGTTGTAAATAACCCTTGAAAGTTACAACACAAAGAGTGAATATTAATGAGTGCAATTAAAAAAACTGGAGTTCGGTGAATCCCGATGGAATGCAGGATGTGGCAAAATAATCCCATTGTATTAGCAGATCTGGGAAACAATTTCAACTGAAGTAAAGGAAGAATAAGATGCTGACATAAGTAACTTTGGAAATGTGTGGGCTTGGTAAAAACTCAAGGCAAAGGAGCTATATACATAAACACTTCAGTGAATAAAATACTTTCAACAGATACGAATGAACAGCCCTAATGCTGGTACACCTGTGTATAAGGATTGATTCATTGTGTAAGTGGGAGAGACCACGTTTCTCCCTGATAAAGTGAGAGTTCACAATAAGCAAGAGTAAGAAGCTAGAATGATCCATACGGTGATGAATTAGAATCGGATATCAGTATAAACTCACGTTGAGCTTAATATGGACAGAGATACTATAGAAATATAAAGTGTGTCATAAAAAGTAACTTTACAGTGAAGTGACTTGACAAATACTGACTCAGCTAGGTGCTCAAAATCTCCATCAACAGTGAAAGTCATGTGTGGTAAGACGGGTTGATAGTACGTACCCTTGATATGATGTGATGAAAATGGCATTCGACCTCTGTGTTCTTCAATAATATTCATTCTATGGTGTGATATGTGGCTTGTGGAAAATTAGGAATCATTAGAACTGGATGGTATTGAAATTGTGAGAATGAATGAGATCTTCCTGGAAAGTAAAAAGAAGAAAAAGAGAAGAAAATTTAAGTTTAACTATTAAAAAATGCCAACAATAAAAATTCCTTTTCTTTCTTTTTTTTTTTAAGATTTTATTTATTTATTTGACAGAGAGAGACAGAGAGACAGCAAGAGAGGGAACACAAGCAGGAGGAGTGGAGGAGCCTGCCGAGCAGGGAGCCCGATGCGGGCCTGGATCCCAGGACTCTAGGATCATGACTGAACCAAAGACAGACGCTTAACCACTGAGCCACCCAGGCACCCCTAAAAATTCCTTTTCAATAAGAAATGTGACCACTATAACTGGTTAACTTTAACCAATATAACTAGAATAATGTTCTCTGAGATTGTTCATTGCTTCATTCTGCGTGATGGTTGATTTTCGTTTGAGTTCCTTAAGGGATCATTAATATTTCTTTATGTCTCTGTTTGGTGCCTCCTCTTTGAGTACATTATTGTGGAGTATTTAGTCATAGATCCCAGGAAAAGATTGGCCATGACACAGCTTTTTCTCTCTTATTTGAACACATTTCTGCTATGGTCTCTTTGCAAAGATTTTAAGATTATATTATCTTTATAAGATGTAAACTGTGGAGAGCGCTTTCAAGACTCAGGCTTCTGCAGGAATTCTAAATAGAAAATAGATTCTACTGTTTGAAAAATACTAAAAAAAACATTAATATTAAATAACTTTATACCCAGTAGTATAAGATATGCCATAAATATTTATGAAAAAAAGTATGTGTGTTAGTATAATGCATATTCTCAAGATAAGACTGAACATAGTAAGATATTGAACTAATTCTTATCCAGGACACAAAAGTTACTTTTTGATTTATATGTTTTTCTTTTTTACAGTTGAATGTCACACAGAAGATGGTCCTAACTGGGTCTTTTTTTAAATTTGCTTTTTCACCAGTTTTGGAAACTACTGCTAGAAAAGCATATTTTGCGGAGTAAAGAGCCCTGTAGCCGTACAAGTAGCTTCTCTACCTTGAGATGTTTTATTCTGCAGGGCAGCTGTTGTGGCTTCTAGCTGTTCAACCACCAGTATATTTCAAACAAATAGCTATCACCAAGTATGCGAGCCCTTCAGCATTTAGATATAAAATGCATATAACTACTGGGTAAGAAAGAGATTTAAAGAAAATAGAACAAGTCCCAGTATAGATTCTTACTTTAAATAAGTCAACACCCCTGGAGAAGCAGTGAGATGTGAGTTTGGGATGTTTAGCCCATGGTCACTCTATTCATTTTCCCTGCTAACTCTGATGAAGCAAACACCTTAATATGAGTTTACACAGGAAACTAAATGATAAACTCTAAGTCCACTAGAAAAATCTATCATTAAAGATAGTATTTGGTAATTCTTTGTCCAAAACAAATTCTTGTAGTTATGATAGCTATAAGCAAAAGCAAGCCTGTGGCACAGAAATCAGGCCTAACTTGTTTTTCTAAGGTTTCTTTAAAGGCTGTAATCAAATTATTTCAAATTATTCATTCTTTGATTGATTTTTCAAATAACCTGAGTGTAAATTATTTATTATATAAATATAAATATAAATTAGGCAATATATCATGATGTTAATTCCCTAAGTTATAATTTCCACTTTTATTAAAATTCATGTTTTGATGCCCTTCAGGCAACAAGTTCCTTTTCTTCTCTTTTATTTTTTCTTTACTACTGATATTTTTGCTTATTTTGGTATGGATAGAAACCCATATTATACTGCAGGTATCTAGATATTTATTCATTGAATATCTATTCCAGACACTAGAGGATAATCTAGTTAATGTTTTCTCAATAGAGATAGTGATAGAAGAGAAATGATAGATAGATAGATAGAGATATGTAGATAGAAATCGCATTTCTATGTATATATTGTCTCTATGTATACTTTTATGGATACTTTATATATTTCTCTATACATTTCTGTAACATATATTTTTTCATCCCACAATTCAAAATATAACAATAATGAAATATAAACAATCACGAAAAGAAAAATAACAAATGAACATAATTCTCCTAATAATTTATTTTTTTCTTGAGAAACTGCCAATTTCAATTTTTTTCTCAATTTTTTTTAATCTTGCCTACTTAGTAGGTAATGATAAAATCTAAAATGGATTAACAAATGCCAAAAGACAAAGGTTTTGTTCTTTTTAAAATAAGTGTGATACACAAAGATACATACATACAGACATACATATAAATATTTATGTATTTGACTTAGGCATATCAGAACATAAAATCTGTAAAGCTCAAGGACTTACTTAACAGCTGCATTCTAATTTTTTATATATTAATATGAACCTCTGAGGAGAAAATAAATAATAGTAAGTGATAAAAGTTTGTTTCTTCCCTCTTTTCTAATTTACTTTTTTCTTTTTAGGTTTGAATATTTCTCCATATATACTGCTAAAGAGAAGTTAGTAAGAGTGTAGGATAAGGCATAAACTCTTCTTTTATTTAAATGTAAGTTTTATGTGACCCCTTTCAGTTTCAAGGACATTTGAAGAACTAGGTCAAATAGAAATTTCTTTAAATTTAAAAAGATAACTGATTTTTCTAATCATTGTATCATATGCCAGTGAGTAATCCTATAAGATCCAGACATAGACATGAAAGAGATCAGTCGACCCTTATGAAGTCATTCTGACTTTCTGACAATGTTTACATAACCAAACAAAAGTTACAGGAGGGAGTCAGTCAATATACTTAGGTTTAGAATCTAAGACTGGATTTCTAAAGGTTATTTCATTAATTCCAAATATTACTCAACCACAAATGGCACAAAACTAAACCCATGAGTACTTTTATTTTACTGTGTTTTAATGCCAAGCTTTAATTTTCAATTTTGTTTCTTTTCCTTTACTGTGTCATTAACAGCATCTACCAAACTTGATGAATGTTGGTTTTGAACTCTTACCTTTTGCTCAGTTAGTTCTTGGGCAGAATACTGTAGGGAATGAATTATGAAAAAACACTAGGAAAGCACACCATAAGTCAAAATGTTCCTTGGTTTATTTGTATGATTGTTTCTTTGCTTTTGCTTATGGCATGAACATTTCAAAATAATAACTTTGGTTATTATAATTAAGAAATTAGCATAAACATAGTGTAAGAGGGTGTGTGGCAAAATACTTAAAGAATCATGAAACCAGCCCTCCCAATTATTAAACAATGATGGTGCAAAGGGAAATTTATTCAACTTCTGCTTGTCTAAGTTTTTGCGAATAAAAAATTTGAAAATAGAACAGTTTTAAGTTAAAAAAGAGAGAGAGAAACAAATATAAAATATTTTGAATGAAGATTGTTATATATTAAGTTCTGACTAAACATTGTTTAATAATATTAACAGCCACATCTTTTCATTGAGATTTATTAAGATTCTGTTCTAACATTAAGGAATAAATAAGATAGACTAATGGCAAAATGGATATGATGGAGGGGTATACTATAAAAATTAAACAGAGAAACTCGGTAACTTAAAATAGTAAAAACTGCTAAAGAGAATATACCTATATGTAACACAAGTGAAACTAAAAGCAATATTATTTATGTGGGGTGGTCAAAGGAATTTTCTTAAAAATGTTCATAAAAATAAGAATAGTAATCCAATCATATTAAGAACATTTATGACAATAATTTTTTAAATAACAAATTAACAAATATTACATGCTTCTAAGTACTTAGAAATTTATGTTATTCTATTTATTCTTAATGAAAGCCTTATGAAGTAATCCATCATTATTCACATTTTATTGGGACATTAAGTAAATTGCCTGAGATCATATAACTGTTAAGTGCCAGATTTGGACATTTAAACATAGGTTTGAGAGTGAAAAAATATAAAAAATAAATCACAGAATATATGAAATAGCTTTGAGAAAAACACTGTAATGTCAGCCTTCTAAGAAATTTAATTCCACAAAATTTTGCATAAACCAAAGATCCAGTTCTGTGCTAAATACTTATGAGTACTATGAAAGAATTTTATGATCCATCCTACCCTTACTCAACTTGCTTGTGCTGATTTACTTTTATTCTCTCATCTCCTACTTTTTCTCTACCATTTTCTCTCTTATATTTACTCACAATACACTAGTGGGGAACATCTTTAGGATTACATTTCCTTTTTTTTTTTTTCCCCCAAGAGAGGAGTGTCTGACCTCCTTCTGGGACCAGGGTACAAATGAAACCAATTCACCACCAGAGAACTTATCTCCAGTTTAAAGGCTCATTAGCAATGTGCTCTAAGCAAAGAAAGGGAATGGCAGCTCCTTAGTTATGTGCCTATTTTACACTAAGTGTTAAATTAGTTGTTTGAAAGTCCTTGATAATTTTCATCCAGTGCACTCAAAAAATATTGTAAATCAAAAGTAGATGAGTGGAATGATTATTGGTTCTTAATGAATTCCTTCTGGAGCCCATACAATACAATGGGAACAGTACAGAACTTACTAAGTGTTGCTCCTTACTCTGCTGTTTTTGAGCTATGTGTGACTGAGAAAATCACTAAATATTCATTTAAAATTTTAAAAAATGTATTAGGTAAATATTACTTAACAGGTATAATGCTCAGGGCTGGAGATACAAAGATGAGCAAGAGACTCTAGCCCCTGACCCCTAAATCCCCTCAACACCTCCAGGGAGAGGCACAGGTAGACTACATGTAACACAATGCACAAAAGGTGTAATACAAATACAAAGAACTTGTAGTGCAGAGTTTATGCCTGTTTTGTTAACCATTCTATCACCAACACTGTTGCTGGCATTTACAAGGCATGTGATAAGTAATTTTAAATAAATGAGTTAGAAAATAAATCTCACTTTCAAGTCGCATCAGAATGAATGAATGAATGAGTGATTAATTCTGCTTGAAGGAAAACTGATAACAAATCAGATTAAAGATGAGTAAGATTTTCCCAGGAAAATAAGGTATTCTAGGAAAACAGCCAATTGGGTAAATTTATGGAAGCCTGAGCATGAGCATGTTTCAAGTGTTAGGGGAAAAATTTTTATTCTTTATGTTACAGACCATAAATCTTTAGCAAATAATTATGGAATCAAGTTGAAAAAAAGAAAGTTGGAAAAGATGGTGAAGAATCCTATACTCCGGGCTAAGTAAATTTTATTTCATTATAGCTTAAAATACGTGTTATTTAAATTTATTCCCATTTTAAACCTCAAAATGAGAATAACTTGAAGTGCTTTGCCTACTTTACAAGGTGTTTAATGAGGATGTCAGTCTAAAAACAAGAAACCCATTTAAGAGGCAAAGCATTTATTTGAAATCAATTAAATTTAAGGCACACAGATTTAGACAGAAACTCAAATAGGGTTTTGACTTTGAAAGGTGTACTCAAAGTTTTTACGGGCAAAAAAGATTAGGTAAATTGTTTTTAAGAAAAGTTTATTGGTGCTGACAAACAGGGCTAGATTTGTGTGTCACTAATTGGTCAGGAAAAATGGCCAGTAGGCTATGTAAGATGAACTTTTATCAATCTTTTCAAATAGGATTTTTATTCATGCTGAGTTCTTAGAATGTTGGAGGTTTGGCCCAGTTCAAAGGTTTAGGAAATGGAATGTGCAAAGTAGTTCCTCTGAAATGGTTGATTTGGCTCAATTTTAAAAATGGTTCTACTTATGTCATTTTTACATTTTCACATTTTGATGAAGATTGTTTCCTGAAAGTATCCTTGATCAACCATTTGAATTGAGTTTTCTCATTTTTTATTTTCAATCCCTGGCTGCCAGAGAGATTCCTTAATGCCTCTTTGCCAGGAAGGTTCATTCCTGGTGCGTCACATCCTACTTTGGAGGGAAAGTGGTATATTTGGGAGGGTTTATGCCACATCTGAGCAACAAAAGCACCAAACTGGAGGAAAGCTTGAAATAAACAAAGGTTACTAAAGTTCCTTTAATTGACCAAGTAAGTATTACAGATCAGTTCAAAACATTGGATTACCATTACTGCATGGAATTTTTACACTACTGTAAAAACAATGGAAACAGAGCCTTATAATAATAACTATTTCTAGAATCACAAGCAAAACGTTAATTCCAAATTGTAGAATAGTTCTAAACTATGAGATTATACCCAAGGGTATTCAACTACATGACCAAGAGCTTTCCAGAGCCGCCTGTTATAACCAGTGGGTTTGTTCTTTTAATTTTGTATCATTATGTTTCAAGCAACCCTAAAGAATGTATCCAAGTACAATAGGTGGTATCAGCAATGATGCAGATGCTATCTTGCTCTAGTCAAGAGCAATTCTGCTATCCAAAACAAGTGGAGGAAGGGAATTTAAAGATTGTTTTTGGGCAGCTATTGCCTTAGCAGTATATTCAGCAGTATATACTACCTTTTTTTTTTTTTTATAAAGATTTTATTTATTTATTTGACAGAGAGAGAGATCACAAGTAGGCAGAGAGGCAGGCAGAGAGAGAGGGGGAAGCAGGCTCCCCGCTGAGCAGAAAGCCCGATGCGGGGCTCGATCCCAGGACCCCGAGACCATGACCTGAGCTGAAGGCAGAGGCTTAACCCACTGATCCACCCAGGCGCCCCTATACTACCTTTTTAGATACATTTTGGATCATATATTCATTCACATCAGCAAGCCACCATGGAAAAAATATTCTCAATAATCTTATTCTTTCATTGTCAGAGACACCACCTGACAATTCTCATTTTAATCTCTGATATAGACTTAAAGGTGATGTTCAAAGCTGAGTCTCTGATTGATTAGGTAATGAAAAAGACATAACCAATTATTCAACCGTGCATAACCTCCAAGTCTATAAGAATTTAAGCAATGTGTACTCTATACATTTTTCTGCCATGTATAAGTAAAAATATGTCCCAATGAACTACAGATCATGGAATTATCATAAGGAGATTGATTGAACCAAGAATCTGAATGACGCCAGCAATTAAGATAGTTATAAGCAGATGGAGTAAAATTCTATTGGCATAAAGAAGTCAAGGTTGCAGGGGCACCTGGGTGGCTCAGTGAGTTAAAGCCTTTGCCTTCAGCTCAGGTCAAGATCTCAGAACCTGGGATTGAGCCCCGCATCGTGCTCTCTGCTCAGCAGGGAGCCTGCTTCCCTCTCTCTCTGCCTGCCTCTCTGCCTATTTGTGATCTCTCTCTCTCTGTCAAATAAATAAATAAAATCTAAAAAAAAAAAAAAGTCAAGGTTGCAGAGAGAAAACTTGGAATCTGGGAGATGTGACAAGCTTAATGTTCCGTTTGTATGAATGTTACCTCTTAAAACTCTAGAGGTTTGAATGGATAGGCAAGGAGTTCAGAATGAGTCCAGGTAAATTTTACATGATGTTTTACATAATTCACACAAGAAATTAGGGGAGGAATGACAGAGAGATTGGTGGTAATTAAATGTACAAGAGGATCTCTAGGTTCATGTATAGAACAAGGCTTCTGATGACAAACCCAACAATTGGTCAAATTTCCTTCATATGCAAGGAAATTGGATATGCAGACAAGGGAGTTATCCTTCTAGGCAGAGACTAAGAAGAAAAAGGAAAGATAACCACTAGAGCAGGTATTTGACTTCTCACATTAAGATAAAAATCTTCTTCATTTACAAGATAGAAAGGGACTGGTCAAAAATACATGCAAAGAATACAAGTTCAATAGCTAACACTGTAGTTACAATGTTTTCTGTAAAGGCAGGATCCTTACAGTACATTTCAAATCCAAAGATTAATAAGGTGAACCTCTTTTAGGAGGCAATTAACAGAAGAAGGGCAAGAAGGGGGAATAATATCCCAAAGATTGTAGGAATTTTCATTGAAATCCTCTGACTCTAAGTCTCAGAGCCACTTACTAATTTTGTTAGAGGCTAGGTACAGGAAGTCTAGTATACAACTTATAAGTAAGACAATACTGATAGTATGAGCAAGAACCTTAGGTATGCAGGACTGGCCCAGAATCTCCAGAAAGCTGTCAGCAACAGATATCATCTGCTTCAATTACTGGTGAGCTTTACTTTTAATTCTCCCTTTGATTCGGTAGTCCAGCAAGGAGTAGGAACTTTCTTTAAATGAGAAACATGAATCCAAGAATCAATACCTTTTAGTTTTGTAGTACAAGGGTTAGTTAAGAGTACCTGATGTGGTCCTTTCCATCTAAATTGTAAGGAATCCTTTTGAAGATGTTGCTTCCAATAAACAAAAGGAACTGATCGTAGGTTGTGTTTTATTTCTTTGTCTCTCAGGAGTGTGCTGTGAAAAGATTGTTCTCCAGGGCATGATTTTTGTCCGTGACCTTAATTAGTCCCTTGCAAAAGTGGAGAATATCTCCTTTAATTAATCGAACATCAAATGCAGCAAGGGCCAGATTCATAGGTCTCCCAGTTACAAGCTCCAAGGGAAAGAGCTTATGTTTTTGGAAGGGAGCAGCTCTTAAATTCAATAGGACCATAGGAACTCCTTTAGGCCAAGTCAATTTTAATGCTTCCATAAATTTCATCAATTGTGTTTTAATGATGCCATTTGTTCTTTCCACCAGTCCACAGGACTAAGGATGGTACGTACAATGGAAATGCTGTAACATAAGCCAAAGAGAGTATATTTGCTTCATGATGTGGCCAGTAAAGTGTGTTCCTCTGTCACCATGCAATTCCAAGGGTATGCTCCAAGCATTATTATTATCTTTAGTAAGATAAGTATTATCTTTAGTAACAATACTTTTCCAACAGCTAAGGCAGTTGCACACCAACAAGGAAAGGCCTCAACCCAATGAGAAAACATACAGCTCATGACAAAGACTTAGTTGCAACCATGAGAAGGTGGCACTTGGATAAATCCATCTGCTGAATCTCAAAAGGCCCACTAGATAAATCAAAATGTCTGAGAGCTGTCTGAATCATTTTCCCTAGGTGAAATTTTGGACAAATAGCGCAGGTTAACAGTGCTTCCTTAGCAGCCTTATAAACATTTCCCACCAGTATTGCTTCATAAAACTTATGGTTTGTCAGTTGTCTAGTGAGTCATTTGATGGGCTATTTCAAGTCGTTGTTTTGATGTGTGTGTGTGTGTGTGTGTGTGTGTATGTGTGTGTGTGTGTGTGCGTGTTTCAGAGATTCTGGGAATATTGGTTTGTTACTTGGGCTGTACCATGAATTTGTTAAGGAACTGAAAATACAATTGTCAGTCCAATAAAGTTTTTCTCTGTGTGGTGCACTGGATCAGGCATCCTTTACAATAAGGTTTAAATCTTTTTTTGGAAAATAATATTTGCAATGAAGTTATTAGCTTCAATGGAATTTAAGGCAGGCTGTTTTTGCTGCTCGATCATCTAAATTATTTCCTATAGCCCCATCTGATTCTAATTTTGAATATCCAGAGAACTTGATAATGGGGCAGAGGGAGGAGGGGAGTACAATTGAATCTAACATTTCAATGACAAAAGCTATATTTTAATTTAATATCTCCCAGAGATTAAAAATTCTGTTTCCAAGACAAACCAAAGTCGTGAACAACTACAAAGGCATAGTGACTGTTTTTCTTTTGGTGAAACATAAAAGGTCTACCTAGTTGAAGAATAAAATTCTGCCTGTTGTGCCAAAGTAGCGGTTGGTAAAGGAGCTGCTTCTGTTATTTGGAAGGGAGAGGTAATAGTGCACCCACCCAGCACAGTATTTCCTTTCATTATCCCTTAAATAAGAACCATCAGTAAATCAAGCGTTCACATTAATAACAGAGTTTTCTGCAAGTCAGCCCTAGGTGTCAGCAGTTGGTCAGTCAAGGTTAGACAGTCGTAGTGTGTCTAGTCAGCAGGTAAAGGGAGAAGAGATTAAGGGAGACTTCCTGGTGGGACTGGGTCCAAACACTGCGGGTTGCAGAGGAGGGCCAGGGACCTTGTCTGCGGCTCCGCCTTTCCCCACTATAACATGCGGGCAGGGCCGAGTCAGGCAGTGGTGAGGGATTCCCGGCCCTCTCTCAGAGGTTATCGGACCCACGTGGCAGGTGGTCTGCCACTACCTCCCGCAGGGCCTAGAAAGCCCCAGCTCCTGAGACAGGAAGTGCCAGTAGGGGGGAAAGTGAGCAGTGAGCCACGGGGGGGTGGGCCCAGAGCCTGCCTCTTGCATTCAGGAGACAAGGGATTTTGCGGAGGAAGTTACAGCTGTAATCTCTTTAAATAAATAAATAAATAAATAAATAAATAAATAAATAGACGAACAAATAAATAAATAAAAATAATGCAGCGCGATTTAATGTAAGGAGAAGTTAAAATTAAAAGAGGTGAGTCAGCTCGCAGAAAAATGTCCAGTGTGATACGGATTTAATAAAGCTTCTGCTCAAGAAGCAAATGGTTAGAGGAGAGCCCATCACTATCCCTTGTGTTGATTTGGTAAAAGCTGCTGTGGCTGAAATAGCTCTCAGGCAAAGAGAAAGGTTTTTAGGCTACTGGGGCTAATAATGCTGGCTGTGACAGCCGAGAGGTCTATATTGACCTCCATATTTTTAAGTATGGACACCCAAGGTATTTCCTTCTTTCTCAGGTATAAAAAGGAAAAAGCAAGGCCGATAATAAGGGTGCCCCAATGCAGGAGGGCTGAGGAGTCCTTTTAATTGGCCAAAAGTCATATTTTTTTCCTTTATATAGTATCTAATTTGTCAGATTTTAGTAAGATATAAGAGAGTTGTGCTGTTAGGGACAATTTTGATATCCAGTTCCTACAATATCCTACAAGGCTTAAAAATTCTCCAAAGTGTCCCTTGGTTTGTGGCTGTGGGAAGCTTAGAATGCCTGGAGTCTGCTGGAGTTTAAAAGGAGACCTTAGTCAGTGATTAAATGTACCAAATATTTAGCTTGAGTTTGGATGAACTGAAGTTTTTCTTTGAGACTTTGTTGCCTTTATTTGCTAACAGTTTAAGGAGGTGGATACTATCTTGCTTACATCCTTCATTGCAAGGGGAGAAAAGGAGAAGATCAACACAATGTATAGGGGTTGATTTTTTTTTTTTTTCTGGGAAAATACCATCTGCAAATCTTCATGAAGACTTGTGAAAAAATAAGAAGGACTATCTGTATAGTCTAGTGGCATCACACTCCAACCATATTGTTGTTCTTCCCAAATGAAAGAAATAAAAATTGGCTTTTGGGGATCCAGAGGGATACTATATAGACACTACAGAAATCAATTATAGTGAAAAACTTACTCTTTGTAGGAATGGAGGTTGGAAAATGTGAAGGTTAGGAAGAACTAGGTGTCAGGAAGTGGCAGTGTTATTGATGTCTTTGTGGTCCTGGACAAACCTCCACCCTTGTCCGTGAAGTTTCTTTACAGGAAGGATGAGTGTACTACAAAGACTGATACAAGAGATGATAAGGTTTTGAGACTTGCATTCCTCTATAATTGGTTTTATTCTTGTAATATCTTCAATGTTTAAAGGGTAGTGTCTGATATTAGGAAGTGGTTTGTTTGGGTCAACTTGAATCTTTACTGGGAAAGCTGATTGGATCTGCCTGGTATCTGTTATGGATTTTGCCCTAAGTCCTTTAGGGACTTTTCCAAGAAAGTTAAGCTCTCAGTGTCCTTATTAGCTGATTTAAGGGGAAAGACTCTTAGAGGTATTGAATGGTTTCCAATGCTGCCAGTTGAAGGAGAGGTTGAATTGATTTTAAGAATAATTTCCCTTTTTTGGGAAAAAGATTTGGCAGTGTGGTATTTTTCTAGGAAGTCTCTTCCAAGTAGATGGACAGGAGCTGAGTGGACTAGTAAAAAGGAATGCCTGTCCTGAAGAGGGCCTAACTAAAAAGGTAAGGAAAGAGACTTATAAGCTGTTAAGGGTTTATTAGAAATTCCCACCAATGGATTTTTTCAGAACTCCTAGTAGAGGATTTTTTGAGGATGAACTCAGAGGAGTTGTGCCAGTGTCCATTAGAATGGTAAGAACCTCACTTACAATCATTACAGAAGTTTCAGATGATTAAGGGGTGAAATCAGAAAGACCTCTTGTGTTTTCTGGGAGCAGACTCTGTCCATTAGAGGGGTTGAGGACTTGATGTTAGAAGATTGACTTTGGTGTTTCTGTTTAAGGCAATCCTCTTTCCAGTGTCTGGGTTTTTTATAAACATTGCAAATATTTGTAGGAGAAGCTGTTGGTCTAGGTTTTCATTGCCATGGCCTATGAGAGGAGGCAGACATCCGTTAGAGTTATAAATGTAGATTTTATTTGACTTTCTTAGGCAGCATCCTCAAGGATTCTAGCTAATCGATTGGCTCAACTGACTAGATCAGGATAAACATAGTTTCCCATTTCGTCCCAGTTCTCTTTACCAGTAGAGAAAATTCACGGCAGAAGCCATTTGCAAACAGGGAATTGAAGGCCATCTGGGTGGAATCAACATCTAAAGGAAGGCCCGAGTTTTCCTTAAAAAGAATTTGAAACTTATTATAGGGTCATAAACTGGCTAATCAAGCTTTTGAGTACATGTCTGGATTTTATTCCAATCAATGGCTTTAGGGAAGACATGGAGAATGGCTTCATGTAAAGCTTTAGCAATCTACCCAATAGGTCCCCTGTCCTTCGATAAAACCATTAGAGATCATCTGATGACATTCAGCCTTCGGCATCCAATGTTGAGCTTGACCCTTCCCAACAAGTAGATGGACCAACTGTTAAAGATCGGAGAAACCAGAGTGATAGGTTTGGATGACAATATTAAATTTATCAGCAAACTGATGAGGATCTTCAGAAACTCTTGAAAACTCCTTAGCAATGCTCTCAATTCAGTCTTTGTCTAGGGAGCATATAAAATATTTATGACTGTAACTTCTAGGTCTAACCTTGAAAAGTGCACTGGAACAGGACAGTGTGGAAAGGATGAAACAGGAGGATCTGGAGATGCTTCAGGATCTTGGGGGTAAAGAGGGAGTTTAGCCATAGAGGGGCAAAGAGAAGTAGAAGAGGGAGAGGGAGAGCAACCTGAGGTAGCAGAAGGAGGCTGAAGGGAAGAATTTTTTAAGACCTTATGATTCTTTTCTAATTGAGAATTTTTCTCTATTAATTTGGAAACAGTGTTTGAAAAGAGGCAATCAGTCTTGAGTTCATTTTAAAGTTCCCAAATACCAATTAAGCATCCCATTTGACTTGTCTGGTTTTAAATCCATGGTTCTCAAATCAAGTTCTGTGAGTTCAAAAGAGCCCCAAAGTGACCACTGTAATTGCAAATTATCTTTGGAATTTTGGGTACATTGTGATAAATATTTATAAGGAGAAGGATCATAGTTCTTAAACATAAAACCAGCTGGAGTTGCTGAAGGAAGAACCTCTTGAAGAAACTTAGAATAAGAAACCAGTTCAAGAGGTTGGCATTTATTTGAGATTAAAGAATTGCAATTTGGGGCACACGGATTTATATAGAAGCCCAAACAGTTTCCTCCTTACAGGAGGTGGACTCAGGGTTTTTATGGACATAAAAGAAGATCAAGTAAGTTGTTTTTAAGAAGAGTTCACTGTTCTGACAAACAGGGTTAGATTAATCTATCATGTACATAACTAACTGGTCAGGCAAAGTGGTCACTAGGCAAAAGTTCATTTTTATCAGTCTTTTCAAATGGGATTTTCTCATTCTTGCTGACTTCTTGGAATGTTGGAATGTGACCCAGTTCAAAGGTTTAGGAAATAGGACATGCAAGGCAGTTCCTCTGAAATAGCTGCTCCAGCTCTATTTTTATTTTGTTTTTTTAAGATTTTTATTTATTTATTTGAGAGAGAGAGAAAGTGAGCAAGAGAGAGGACAAACAGGGTTAAGGGCAGAAGGTGAAGCAGGCTCCTCACTGAGCAGGGAGCCTGATGTGGGATTTGATCCCAGGACTCTGTGATCATGACCTGACCTGAAGGCAGACACTTAACTGACTGAGCCACCCAGGAGCCCTCCAGCTCTATCTTCAAAATGGCTAAATTATGGAAACATCCCAAATGTGCATTGACTGATGAATGGATAAATATTCCAATATATATTGGAATATTATTCAGCCATCAAAAAGAATGAAATCTTGCCATTTGCAATGGCATGAATGGAGCTAGAGTGTAGTATGCTAAATGCAATAAGTCGGTAAGAGAAATACAAATACCATATGATTTCACTTATACGTGGAATTTAAGAAACAAAACAGATGAACATATGGGAAGGAGAAAAGAGAGAGAGAAGCAAATCAGAAAACAGACTCTTACCTACAGAGAACAAACTGAGAGTTGCTAGAGAAGATGTGAGGAGATGGATGAGCTAAATGGGTGATTGGGATTAAGAGGGGCACTTGTGATGAGCACTGGGTATTGTATATAAGTGATGAATCACTAAATTTTATACCTGAAATTAAAAAAAAAAAACGGCTCTAATTTTATTTTTCACAGGTAAAGTGGAGCATTAATTTAATTACATTTAAGAAATGTTATTTAAATACAAGGACTTATTAATAAGTTATATAACAGAATTAGAGAATAAAATTACTGGGCACTCAAATATACAAAGGAGGAGTGAATATTCAATAGGGGCATAGCATGAAAGATTTATTGCATTATTCTATCATTATTTGATAAAATGTTTTATATTTATATTTTTAAGAGCATCCCCTTCACCATCTTTGCTGTTTTTAAGTATTCCTCCATCATTTTTGCCATAAGGTATTACATGTTAATATGATTAGAAAAAGGACAATATAATTTGTTTCTCCCAATATGTACTTTATTTATTTAATATTTTTGATTATTCTAATTTCTAATTAATGGTGTATTAGTGTTTTTGGGTGCATCCCTTAAGTTCTTGGTGTCATGGGTTCCTATTCATGTTATGTAAGGCATTGGACAGAGAGATACTCTCTTTAGGTAAAAAAATAAAAGGTGAAAGTTACATATTTTCAAGTGAAACTCAGAGTATAAAAGTTAATGTAATTGATTTTGAATCCCAATCATTTTTATGGTCCTTATTTATGTAAATTAGATTAAACATTCAAAGAAAAAAATGCCCATTGATATCATCTTAGTCCCTGTGGAGCAGATGTCCTTGACATACAAAAACGCTAATACTAAATAGCAAGACTGATATGTGTCTGCATACCATCATGGTTTTAGGATATTTCTCCTGTTATGTAATATTTTTTACCATGCCAGGCCTTATAGTACAGTGTTTATGAGTACATGTTTCATTCAGACACAACTGGATTTGATATCTGGCCATGTTGTTTACTGTCTGAGTGAGTTGGAGTCTGTCAGTTTACTCATATCCAAGTCACATATTCCCTTTCTGCAATGTTCAGGTAACAATGCCTACACAGGATTATTATATATTAAAGAACATATGTGTAAGTCTTAAATTTTATGACACGTAGTAAATCTTGGTTGTTAAAACACTCCAGTGTCTAAAAGATGCTGTAACTTGAAGATTTCCTAAGATTTCGGTTTTTCAAAATGTGTTTAATGATAATCATCTGTAAAATGTAATTTTTATTGAAGTCTTTTAGAACTTTGGATAGTGTTATATATTCCCTACACATATCCGAATGAAAGGTTGATTATACATATATATGATTTTATATTTTATATATATACATACACATATATATTTTTTAAAGATTTTATTTATTTAATTGAGAAAGAGAGAGAACAAAGTGGGACCTCTCCTGAGAGCCCGATGCTGGGCTTGATCCCAGGACCCTGAGATCATGACCTGAGCCAAAGGCAGATGCTTAACCAACTAAGCCACACAGGCACCCTTATATTTATATTTTTTAATGCTCTTTAGACAAGAGATTGTAAATATAGATAATTATGCATCCCTCAAATCACAGAATAATCTGAGAGAAGAGTCCTATGTCAACAGTTTTAATATACTGCTTATAAAATCAGTTTCTCCAAGATACTAGTATTTTAAATGGTCTCAGAATTCTTGCTATAAAAAACTTTTTTAAGACAAAACTTCTCAAAATTATTTGACCAACAAACTTTCTCCTTATTCTACTTTTGTGTGTGGGTGTGTGGTAATAGCTATAACTATAATCATATTATGGAAGGGCTAAAACCACACTTGATTATCTTGCTACCCTACTCAAACCCTGCAAAATTTTCTCATCACACCAGAGTAAAAATCAGTCTCTCATGGTTTACAAAGAACTACATGATTAAGCTCCTGGTCTTCTCTTTCTTCATATTCTGATTTTCCTCAGGTTCATTCCACTTAAACCACACAGAATGCTTCTGCCCCAAGAATTTTCCCTTGCTGTCATCAGTATGTGAAATATATTTTTCTCAGATAGTTATAACTTTATTCAGGTCTCTCCTCAAAATTCACTCTACCATTCTATCTATAATGGCATTCCTGTGAAATTATCTTGTCCCTACCTCCTTTATATTTCCTTCTAATATTCATCACATACTACGTGAAAATTATACCCAATATTTATACCATTGATTTCTGTGTCACACCCAAATCAGAAAACAATCACTTAGGGCTCTATTGTTAATTGCTATTATCCATCCGTATGTAAAATATGACAAACATATAGTAAAACTCAAATACTTCTGAATTATTTAGCACTAAGCTTATTAGAATTTGGAACTTAAAAGTTACACCTAAAACAAATAAATGCACTTTATTTTTTTAAAGCCTTTATATATTTATTCATGAGAGACAGAGAAGCAGAGGCAGAGGGAGAAGCAGGCTGCCTACTGATTAGGGAGCTAGAAGCAGGACCTGATCCCAGCAGCCTGGGATCATGACCTGAGCCTAAGGCAGACGCTTAACCGACTGAGCCACCCAGGCACCCATAAATACAGTTTAAAGTAATTCAAAATCAGTTTTGAGTTATCTATATTTTACCTTATCTATAAATTAGGTGTGATTACGTTAGTTCTTCTAATATTGAATTTGAAGAAACAAAAATCTATCTTTTTATAACTTGCAGCCAACAAGAAAGATGAAACTTAGAAAAGAAAGGGAAAGTATATCTTGACTTATTCCTAAAATAATAAGGGAATAGAAAGAAAAAAATGTTGTAAAGAGGACTAGAGACACTATACCCAAATGCTTTTTTTGTTTAAAGTGTTGAAAGACTCTTTTTTGGTTCTAATTAGTGGAAATTAAATCTGAATTATTTGTGTTTGTATCTCTTCTCTTATTGATAGTAATTATTTTGGTAACACATACAATTAGTCAACTCTAAATTGTTTTTCTTTCCCCATCCCAGGTAATTCAGGGTTATTAGGAAACGCAGGGTTATAAAACATAACATACTCTAAATTTTTTTTAAATCAATCAGATAATTAATGTTATTTTTTTTTCCTCTCCCACATACTATACAGTTGAATTATCTGCTGTTAAGTGTAAGTTTCAAATGCTAACTCTACACATCTGATGAGTCTAGGGATTTAAACAGTTATTATAGTAAACTGACATGTTCTTATAAAAACCAGAATTCAGTCTCCTACCTTCCATTTATTCAAAGGATAAATTTTATAACTGTGTTATCACTACCAACCGAAGTTGATTTAAGAGACACAATGTCTTCTTCTTCTTTTTTTTTTTTTAAGGCATGACTTCCATAATAATTGATGCAAGAGAGACCCCTAGCAGCATCTGCACATGCTGAACTCTTAAATCAATGATGCTGGCTTCATTCCCAACTAACAGGTGTACCTACATTGATTAATCCTTTTGTGCCACCAAGAAAAGGAAATATGACATCTGGGGCATTCACTCTGACTTTTCCAAATATTCATGATATGATGTAATGTTTGCAAAAATATAGGCAATGCTTCACGTTTTCACCCTGCACTGCTTAGCCAACCCAAATGGATGGAGTCATAGGTGGCAATAAAACACAACATGGATGCTAGTCAGGATGAAATAATACTTGGCTGAAAACCACAATACCGAAAACCGGAAACCCTGACCATTTACCTACTCCAGTCACAGATTTGCAAAAGATATATGCAGAAACGGTGTACAAGACAAAAATCTTCCTATTTTAAAAAATGAGACATGATACCTCAAGCTTGTCAGCAACCCTGGGTAGCCACAGGGTGTAGTTGGAAGAAATGGGTTTGGTGGTCTCTGGGTGTCCAGGATCTGGACTCTCTAGACTGACACGTGAAAGAGCAGAGAGGTAATCCCAAAGTGAGACATCAGGGAGGAGAAAAGCAATGAAATACACAGCAGAACCAGTCAAATCTGTACTTCAAACCTCCTCTGGGATCAGGTTTCTTACTAAACAATCAAGGGCAGCCTGAGATCTTGTCATATTATAAATTTTACAGGGATATTACAAAGAGAGATAAGAGAATGATAGATTTCCACATTATCAGTGGCCCAATATTTACTATTCACTTGAGCTGATATGTTTTTCCAACAAAGGATGAAAGGAAGAAGAAAGCTTACCCTCTTTAGAAGCCAAAAATTTCCCCACATTTTGTTCTTTATTTTTAACTCACTGGGCTTAGAAGTCAGACTGTTTTGAGCCAGAAATGTTTTATCTGTGAAGGAAGAAGTTCAACAGAGTATCAGAACGATCTTATGTAAACCTTCCTGTATTCCTTTATTCTCACTGATCTAATATGCGTATTCATCCAAAACAATGGCATGTACATTTTAGACACAGAGCCCTCTGAAATGGACCATGAGAGGACAATTAAGTTTCCTTTAAGAACACACAAGTTATAGAACGAAATTTTAATCTTCGAGAGCCCATCTTGATTTATGCCAACACATTTGTCTATCCAAGCTCACTCTAAAAGGGTTACACAGTGGTTACTATATAATAGCATGATACCAGCAATAAGGAGAGCTTCAAATTTGTCCCTACCCAATAAACTTTGACAGTGAGAACCTCTCACATTTTCAAGTGAATCTATTGATTTCACAGTGAAATTAATGTTCCACAATATATATAAAAGCATCTGATCCACTCGCTTTTCTTATTCTGCTCAGTGCAAGGCAGAAAGGTTTCACTAGGTGCCTTTTGGGGTTTGCTTCTCTCAATTAGCAGCCCTATCATCTCTTTTAGAGCTTGTTCTCTTTCACTCCTCTACTACTGAATTACCCCAACTCCAATTTTCTCTTAGGGGCAAGAAGAGACATAAGAATATAATACCACCACTCTAAGAAAAAAAAAAAAATTAGAACAATAAAACAATTTCACAAAATCATATGTAACAGTCGCCTTGAATTCTCACACCAATTTCTTCTTAAAATATTATTTTTCAGCAAACTAATGCTTCTAGAATCCATCCCATGTGATCATCCCATGAGTCCTTCCTTTCCACATTATACACATTCTTTCTGCTGCAGAATAATAGGAGAGGTTTCTATAAGAGGTTCATAGGTTAGCCCATACAGCAAGATGTAATGAAATACCTATGTCCTATTCTCCAGAGACTTGTATAGCTTATGTGACATTATCTATAAATTATGTTTGTTTTCCTTATGTAATCCTAATCCAGGGACATTTAGAGTACTTCATAGATAATGACTAGTATCATTAATCTATTTCCCCGGACATTCGATTATCATATTTACAAGGAAATTACACTTGGTCACCTGCCTTTCTTTTTTTTTTTCTTTCCTCTGAAGTATCACCTTGTCTATTAATCATAGAAGAAACTGATCACACTGGACAAGGTTGGGCCTAGGCTCTGGGGGCAAGCAGGTGACTGCATCTAGCTGGAGCCTGGGCCCTGACTCACTCGCCTCTCTGCTGCCCCCAGGCCCATAGGCAGCAGCCGTAGTGCCCAGCCAGAATGGCATGATCCTGAAGCCCCACTGCCACAAGAACTGGCAGCTGTGCATGGCCATGTGGTTTAACCAGCCTGCAAGGATGATCTGTAGACACAAGGCCTGGCAAGCCAAGGTAAGCCTCATTGTCTTGTGCCCTCCCTACCAGGACTTGTCTGGCTCATTGTGAGGTGCCCCACTATGAAGTATCACACCAAAGTGTGAGCTGGCAGGGGCTTCAGCTAGGAAGAGTTATGGGTGGCTGGCATCCATAAGAAGGGGGCATTGACCATTGGGATCTCAGTGGATCCAAGAAGGTGGAACAAGTTCACTGATTCCATGCAGACCAATGGGCTGAACTAGTACCACTCCAAGCTTACCCTCCTCCCCAGGAAGCCCTCAGCCCCTAAGAAAGGAGACAGCACTGCTGAGGAACTCAAATTGGCTACAGAGCTGACAGGACCAGTCATGCACATGCTAAATGTCTATAAGAAGGAGAAAACCAGAGTCATTACAGAGGAAGAGAAGAACTTCAAGGCATTGGCCAGTGTTTGCATGGCCCATGCCAATGCCTGGCTCTTTGCATCCAAGTAAAAAGGGCCAAGGAAGCTGCAGAACAGGATGCTAAAAAGAAAAAAATAAAGTGCAATTGGCACTTTGTAATAGAAAGAAAGAAAAAGAGAGAGAGAGAGAGAGAAAGAGAGAGAGGAAGGAAGGAAAGAAAGAAGGAAGAGAAGAAGGAAGGAAGGAAGGAAGGAAGGAAGGAAGGAAGGAAGGAAG
>CM052886.1:79310298-79336264 GCA_028534135.1 Potos flavus | reverse complement strand
GAAAGAAAGAAAGAAAAGAAAGAAAGAAATCACAGGCCAACTTGTTATAACTCTTTTCCTGCCTAGTCTAGATATTGGTCAATATCTCCTTATCACATTTTAAAAAGGCATTCAACAACATTTTAGGCAATAATTTCTCCTAAACAATATGTCTACTAAATTCAAGATGACCATCAGGATCTGAACCATCCAGTGGGAAGAGGAACTCTCTTATTAAGCATATTTAGTTGCACTTCTTGGTATTTACCCAAAGGATGCATAAATACTGATTTGAAGGGATACATGCACCCTGATGATTATAGCAGCATTATCAGCAATAGCCAAATGATGGAAAGATCCCAGATGTCCATCAATTGATGAATGGATAAAGAAGATGTGGAGTATATATATAATGGAATATTACTCAGCCATAAAAAAGAATGAAATATTGCCATTTGCATCAATGTGGATGGAGCTAGAATATATTATGCTAAGTGAAAAAAATCAGTCAGAGAAAGACAAATACTGTATGATTTCACTCATATATGGAATTTAAGAAGCAAAACACAGGAACATATGGGAAGGGGTTAAAAAGAGAGGCAAACCAGAAAATAAACTCTTAGCTATAGAGAATAAACTGAGGGTTCCTGGGGGGGAGGTAAACAAGTGGATGGGTTAAACGGGCGATGGGAATTAAGGAGGGCACTTGTGTTATGCACCGGGTGTTGTATGTAAATGATGAATCACTGAATCTTACACCTTAAGCTAATATTACATGGTATATTAACTAACTGAAATTTACATAAAAACTTGGAAGAAAAATTCAAAAAATATATAAGCATGGTATTTATGACCATATCATTCCATAGGTCTTTCGATATTCTTTGACCAACTTTCACTTTTTTTCTCCAACATTCATAGTTATTTGAACCTATTTATAGGTGTTGATGGAGACACTTATTTTCATCTATAATTTTCTACAGCCAAGGTCACATTTCCCAGCTGATCCATTTCCATAAGTATTTCTACATATGTCTAAAACCAGAACTTCATATAAACTGCCGCTAAGTTTCCAAAAATATTTTCTTATCCCATGGATCATCACTGAGATAATCAGAACCAAGTATTACTTGCATTTGTGGCTTACATTTTATTTCTGTTGGACAGTGCTGATCTACATTTTACCAGAGCTGCTAACAATAGCAAATGAATATAATTTTTCCTACCTTTCTTTTAGCCTTATATTTGCTATTAATCCACTTAGACTGTTTCCCTTAGTCAATTCTATTTTCTCCAAATTTTACTGGTAAGACTTACCCCAAATAATTTGCCTGAAATCTTTCAATAATTTGTATTGAGTAACAATCATCGAGTGTTTTATTCTCACTCTATTTTTCCACCCTGTCATTTTTCCTACTAAAATATTTCAATTCATTGGACTGAAAGACAATCCTGATCATAGCATCAATCTAGGTAGACATAAATATATCATATTGTCCAATCAGATTATCAGACATCAGAAATCTTACCCAACATCAAGCTTTATTTCAAAGGCACAGTCAAAGCAGGCAGAGGGCTAAGATTTTGTGTGTAGCACCCTAAGTCCTTCCTTCTCACATTGGACATGTGTTCTATGGCCCAGAGTAATTGATGAGGTCTCTAATATATATTATTGGTCATCTCATACAGCAGGGAGTATTTAATTTATGAAATATTGTCACTTTATCGCTCAAAGAGAATAAGGTTTATGCAAAATTCTCCAAAGAGCTTCGCTTCATAAATTTACATATTCTGTTTATCAATTGCAATCCTAAACCAGAGGCAAACTATTAAGAACATTTCATTAGGAAGAACTCTACTCCCCACAAATATTATTCATCCTCCTACTTACCCAGAGGTCCAGTTACCACGTTTAAAAAGAGATTAAACTGTGACTCCACTTTCTGTTCTTTTTCTGAAGAAAAGCCTTTGGGAATCTAGAAAGGAAAGATCAGAGGCCAGTCTTTTTAACTCTTTCTCTTCCACTGTAATTAGTGCTAAACAATTAATACAATGTTACTTATGAATTATGATAGAAATTTAAAAAGGGAAAAGAAAAAGATTATTTGTTTAAGGTTTGCCAGCCATCATTGTCAATTGTCCAGCATATTTGAACTCATACTTATTTTAGACTTAGTTTCTGTTAAGGTTCTTATAAGCTCGCAAAATCCATGGATAGGCAGAACGACTACCTATTTAAGCCACCTTCCTTTTATGAGTTTGCAATCTGAAATACAATTGTGCAGTGGCAGAGTTTTGAATATATTTATTAAATCAAGTTTCGTTACATTTCTCTTTCCTGGTTCCCATGTGCATGTATGTATATATGCATATATGTATATGTAAAGTACACATATGGTAGAAATAGTAAAATATGGGCATAGGATTTATGTACATATCATATTATATATGTGTGCATTTTTTAAATTTCCTTTTTAAATCTCTACCTCAGACCTCACATTTGTAACCCCAGAGTAAACTGAAAATAAGCTTTACTTTAGGACTCTCCAATTTTGCAAGTTGCTCACATTTGTAACAGTAAACTCTCTGTGTAAACTTTGCCTCTACATTTCCCCTACTCTCAATTACCTGCTATTTCTCAGCATTTCTCTGTCTCTAGCAGTGTCCCAAACTGTCTTTTTTGTTCCTGTGCTGAAATTTATTTTCCAGGATCTTGTGTTCCGTAGGCCTTTAGATCTTACTTAAGTGGGGACTTGCCCTGTGGACCCACAGTTGACTCAGCCTTGTAATCTGCCTTAAAAGATTTGAAAGCAACTGCTAGTCTTGCCGATGTTTCTAAGCCTGTGCTCTCAGATTCCTGACTCATCCCCCGTCAAGTGATACTCCCCTAAATTATGTCTCCTTCTTGAGTGGTAATTGCTGTTCCAGACTCCAGAGACTTGTTTCTCCATGTCCTCATTTAGCAACCATCACAATGACAATATCAGAATAAACTCGACTTTTTATTATTTCTTCACCTCAGTAGTAAACTTCCATTCCCTTCTCCTTCTCCCTTCCCCATACTTACAAGTGTGTCTCCTTTTCTCTTACTCTTTTTTTAAATTATGTAAGACATTATCAGGATTCCAAAGACTCAATGAAACCAACTCAAAGAGAGGATCGGAGGGGTGCCTGGGTGGTTCAGTGAGTTAAGCATCTGCCTTAGGCTCAGGTCATGATCCAGCAAACCTCAATCAAGCCCCGGGGAGCCAGCTTCTCCCTCTGCCTGCTGCTCCTCTGCTTGCATGTGCTCTCTCTCTCAAATATATAAAAACTTTTTTTTAAGTGTTAAATATAACAAGAACAACAACAACAACAACAACAAACAAAGAGAGGATGAAACTGAGAATGTGTAGCGGGGTAGTGAAGAGCGGGAGCAAGAGGAAGTCCTAAGTCAGAGGAGAGGTATCACCCATGTTTTACCCACCAGGGAAGCCACTGAAGTCTCTAGGAAAACACTAGCACAACAAAAAGGAAGAGCAGTGGATCATCTGCCTAACCGAATGTCTACAATATGGGATGTACAATTAAGTGCCACGTGTAGAACTGGAAGGTGAAGATGATGGCAAATTGGGTTCAGAGCTCTAATTATTGCTCAGGACTGATCATTTTCATCTTTGAATTGAGAATGTTCCTATAACCTACCAGCTTCTTGAGGGCAACAAAATAAGTAGAACATCTGTGAGACCTGACCAAGTTTTATCTGAGGGCAAGGAAGATTGTCCTCATTAGATAGATTTTTTTAAATGGGAAATGAAAGATAAAATTTTATTTCATTCAGAAAAGAACAAGAGGAGCTTGTTCAACAAGCTGACTCAGGGTATATATATGTTAAGGAGTATATATACATTATATTTTCCTGAAAGGGAACTTATTAAGATATAAATACAATAAAAACAAATATACTATGTATCAGTCATCTATATACTGGTTTAAATGTTGCCCTAGTAATAACAAAAATCTTTTAGAAAGCATTATAGGTATATGTAATGAGAAGATCATTTCCTACTTTCTGCCCATTGAGAACACATTACATATAATTGGGTGTAAGTTGACATTTTATCAAGTATATTTTTTCATTTAGTGTTAATTAATCCCTTTCATAGAAGGAGAAAGTGAAGCATAATATGAATGAACTGTTTATCTATAATACTTCAAGAGTAATAGGCATAAAGTCAAGAAAAGAGAATTTTAGGCCATAATCTTAATGAGTAGATAAAGATGTATCAGCATGATCCAGGAACCTCTGGGCACCCAGCAAATTGGCTGTATGCTAATTTCACTCTCAGAGCCACTTCCAGAAGCTAAAATGTAGCTGGAATGGGAAATACTTGTGCTGTGCTCCCATAAGCCTGGTATATCTGTGTTGTCTAGACATTTGGAGACAGAGTGAATCAGACCCAGGAGGAATTTCTACAACTCCCAGTAAATAGCAAACCCCATTTTATAAATTACAGATTATCAAGGCTGGTTGCTAATCTCTAGGGCCCCTTTTTTCTGACTTCATGCATCTCATTTTACAACACCCACAGAAGTGTTGTAGAATATACTATGTGTGATCCCCAAACACATTACTTTTTAACAATTGATATTTATATAGAGCCTCAAACTATGTGCTTTCTAAAACACATTTGCATTTGATTATCCCAATAACAATTCTCCCTAGAGCATAATTTGTTATTCACATTTCGTATAGGAGGAAATAGACATAAAGGCATTTTGTGACTTGGGCCAACATACTTTCATTCATGTAATAAACACTGTGCAATTCTTAAATACAAAAGAAAGGAGATGTAAGAGAATAAAAAATAGACTTCCCTTGTCATTAAGTAGCCACAATAAATATGCAAACACCTACTATAAAAAACTAATATAAGTGCCAACAAGAGAGGCCAACAAAATGGCGCAGAATTCAGAGGATGATGTGAAAACCTAGGGAAGGCTTCTTAGGAAAGAAGACTTTAGAGTTAGATTTCAAAAGAATGCAGAATTTTACAGAGAAATATAGTGAGGAAAGGAGGGACACTCCAGGCAGAGGCAATGGCACTATCCAATATCAAAAGCATGAAGCTCATCTTACGTGCTTAGAAAAAAAAGATATGTTGAATACACTAGGAGCCTAGATCTTCTAGCTTGGCTCCTATTCATTCTTTCTACACTTCAAGCTGTTTCTGGGCATAAAAAGGTTTCTCTAGGCTGTGAGTGATTGAGGATTGAAAATGAATTAAGTTCAGTCCCCTGGAGTTCAATTAGGGTCCCCCAGGGTGTCCTTGGAAGAGTCTTGGAAAAGTCTCAACATTGAGATTCAATCTGGAGGCACACAACTGGGCCTGGAGGAGTACACCCCAGAGTCATCTGTCAATCACTTTCTATCTCCTAGTAGCTGACTACAGAGGAAGAAAGTAATTGGATGCCCATGGGGGGCCACCTTCTGAAACTTCATTATTGATAAGCATCCAATTCTTTGATGGTAATAAAGAGAAAAGACAATCAGACCACAGAGAAAACCAGAACTCAGGGTCTCTAAGTAGGACAATAAACTCTTCTACTAGTATGTGTATTGTCCGAGAATGGCTGATATTCACTTCTCTAATTTCACGGTTTTTAAAATACTCCTCTCCCTCCCCATATCTCCTTAGCCTCACCACACATATATCTTACAGAATCATTGCTCCATTTACTTTATTTTATTAAAAAAATAGGTTTAGAAATTTTACTCTCTAGAATATATATTTCAATTAGATTTTTCTTTTATATTTGTGAAAGTCATTTCCTACCATTTCTGAAGCTTTTATTTTTTAAAGATTTTATGAGATTCATGTAAAAAGAACAAATGTAAAACTGTCTCTTTTTCGGAATTAACTTCAATGTACAGAAGCTCACCTTGCCTCTATTTTGTTCAAGAAGTAAAATATTTTTTAGCAAAATAGTAAAAGTGGAAATAGGGCAGTCTCATTTTATTTCTACAAATTTTATAAAATATACTAATAGAAGTAAAACTGAGTATTTCATGGTGATGGTTTTACTTTGCCATTGAAAGAAATACTTTATTTTTTGTATAGTGAATTGTGTATTCTTTCCTTTTTGTTTTTGTTCTTCACTTCCTTTCTTCCTTGAACATTTTCATAAATAATACTAATTTTTACCATGTTTTTATTTGATCATTTGGATATGATTTGGGGGTTGCTTGATTTTTTTTAAAGACTTTATTGCTTATTTTAGAAAGAAAGACAGATTAGGTGCATGAAGGGGGAGCAGAGGGAGAAGAAGAGGGAGAAAATTTGAAACAGGCTCCATGCTGAGCATGGAGCCCCATACCAGCTCGATCCCAGGACCTCAAGATCATAACCTGAGCCTAAACCAAGAGTCAAGTGTTCAACTGACTGAGCCACCCAGGTCCCCCAGAGTTTCTTGATATTTTATTTAAAAAAATACATCCTTCATTTTAAAGCAATGAAATATAAATATTAGAATCAGTTCAAATGACTATGATTGAAACATTGATGAGATTAGATAAGTTTGATTTTCAAAATACTCTTT
Organism: Potos flavus; assembly: GCA_028534135.1. Lineage (NCBI taxonomy): Eukaryota > Metazoa > Chordata > Mammalia > Carnivora > Procyonidae > Potos > Potos flavus. Next base: position 79,329,706 of record CM052886.1, on the reverse strand, counting down.
TTAAAGCCAATTTTTTTCATTATTTTAATTTGAAATCAAATGAGTCTTGAGGCATATACGATATAAGTACAAAACTTAACTTACAATATAAGTAACATCTGTTGCCACACACTCAATTTCCTTCTAAGGGCCTAAGATTGAAAATAAGGGCCTAAGAATGAAATAAGATGAATCGAATTTACATAAGACAAAACAATTTTTCTGTGGGGCTAATTTTTATACTACGCAGGTAAGAATCTCATTCAGTTGTTAAGAGACACCAAAACAGTGGTTTCCACTGTGTTGAAATAGAAGCTGATTATTTCTCATAAGCAAATAAACCCAAATATAGACAGTCAAGTTCTTTAAGCTTTGCCATATTTGTGGGTGGAACTTCATTCTCATTATCTCAAAAAGGCTGTCAGATATCTGAAAATCATACCTTTGTTTCAAGTTAGAAGAAGGAGAAGAGTAAAAGATTAAAAAGGTGTGTGTAAGATGAGATATTCTCATTTGAAAAGCCACTCCAGAATCCTATCCAAGTACTTCTGCTTACATCTCATGATTTAGAATTGCTTCTTTTAATCACAAATAATCATAAGGAAAACTGGGAAATGTATTCCTTTTAGTTAGGCACATTGCCATCCTTAATGAAATCATATTATATCAATAAGCAAAAAAAGGTACATATGTGTGGAATAGATAACTAATGTTCTGTCTCTCACATATTCTATACTTGCCCCTAAATTGTTAATTTAGCGTTGAGTTTTACAATGTGGGAAGAATGTTGGCTTGAATTGCTACTCCAAAAGGACACGCAATAAGAATAAAATTAAGTACTTATAAGATATCTTATGAGCTACATTGTAAGAGTAAAATGATTAAGAACTTGGAATTTGGGTCAGCCAGACCTGGATTTTATTCCTAATAATGTCACTTATAAGCTGTATAACCTTGACGGGTTATTTAATTTCCCATCTCGGTTTCTTCATCTGTAATAGATGATAATAATTTGGCTAGATTTTATAAGCATTATATAAGTTAAACCATGAAAATGCCAGCATAGTCCCTGGCATAGAAGCAGCACTAAATACAGCTTAGCTATTACAGCAATATGATTAAGAAATTTGCAAATTATAACCGAGTTATGAAAAATATAGGAATGGTACCCTTCTTGAAAACATGAATTCCTGCTTCAGGAAGATTACAGGAATGTTCCATGTTATTTTTCTCCTATAGTTCCACAAGTTTTGTAGATTTGCATAAGGCATCCTATTAAAATGACAGTCAAAGGGGACTTTATTTAATAATTGAAAATGGCATGTGTGTGTGTTAAACTTTTTTTAACTTGGCATTTTAGCTACTTTGAATATTCGTGATGATGTTTGAAAATGAAGTCTTGAGTGCTATAATACTTTCTGATCTGCTTTAAATTAGAGCAAAATAAAAATCTATTTCACATTTCCCCCTCTCTGTGTAACAGAAACAGGTTGGAATACGTGTATGTGATACAACCAATGTTTGTTAATACTTGAATAAAAGAGAAGTATTGAATGATGCCTACCTTTGCCTTTATGAAGTATGCCAGGTGTAAAGACTGTGTTGAGAATACAGAAGTGAGAAGGATTCTGCAATCTATTCTTAGGAAATCCCTCTTGATCCTGGAATATCTTTCTGTTACCACTTTTGAAAGACTACAGGAAAGTTCCTATTTCGGTATTTTCATGGGTTCATGGTATCTGGGGAGATTCCATTTTACCAAAGTTAAAGATGGACTGTAGAAATAAAGATTTTTTTTCCCCTCTTGGTTTCATATATTGGACTTAGTATTACTAAAAATGAGACATTCAGGGATAAAAATTCAGAATCTGTATCTGTCACTCACTTTGAACAAATAACTAAAAATTATCTGTACCCTAAATCCCAATGTATGGGATAATAGTGTGTCGACTTTCTGACTCAAAAAGTTACTGTGATTATAAACAAGAAAATTAAGATATTCATCATTTGGACATCCTGTCGCTTCCATCATCACTATGTGCATCATTAGTCTTTGATTGTCATTAGCGAGACCAGAATATAGCTGTAAAAACCAGTTCAGTAAATTGACAAAACAAAGTAAAAAAAGGGGGGAGCATGGTATAGTGTGGGGATAGGAAGAATAACCGGTATATTTTCACAGAAAAACACATAATCATTCCATGTGACATAAAAAATAAGAAAGTGAGAAGCTTTCACTCCTATAATATGCATTTCAAATTCTAATTTTCATATCATATTAATACATATTTTTAGTTCTTTTACTTTAGGCACTTTTTCTGGTGAAGAAAACTCATTTCAGAAGTTAAGAACTTGAGCTTTCCTGTTCATAAATCAAAGTTGCATATAGTTATACTATCATAAAAAAGGTATTAAACTGGTAAACGGGTTTTACTGGAGTTTATACACCTCGCTGAAGAATAACAAGAGCGATATTTCAGGGCATTTATTTGGAAAAGTACACTTGCAGAGACTTTCTGCAGACTGATAAATTTCAGATGCACAAACTTTACAATGGAAGCTTTGATACTTCTGCCTGTTTGGGATACAAGCATTTTTATAAATGTCACAGTTATTGATACTGTACATACCTTTTTTTTAAACTTTCTTTACTGACAAAATAATTCCTGTCCCAAAGCAGAGAAATTCTTAAAGTTACTTCAGAATCTACCATATCCTGGTTATAACCAATAGTTGAATAGGCTGTGTTTTTGAAATCATGTCTTTGTAAATTTACTGGCATTTCGTTAAACTAGTGATTGATTTCTTCGCTCTTAAACCATGTCGCTGCCTTCCCTTTTCAGGCTACAGTCTTTCTGCTCTTTCCTGTCCTAAGTTTTAGCACAACTTTTACCTCTAAATTACCACCTTCTTTGATTTTATATTTTATTTTCAGTTTAGAAATACTAATGTTAGCTTTCACAGTCCTGAGTGGTCCTGCGTCCTCAATGGGGGAGACCTGCCTCTCTCTGGGTCAGGCTGTTTTATCTAACTCCTCACGGGCTCTCCTTTCCTCTCTGTGCTATGGAGCTCCACTCCTGTAGACCTTGGAACCAGCTGCTACCTCAACAGGAGCTGCCTTTCCCAGGAAAGCTAGACTCCAGATGCTTGTGTATAAGAGCCTTCTAGACCTCTTGCTGAACCTAACTTTTTCTGAGGATATCAGGTGCTTATATCTGTAGGTTTGAGTATCCTTTTGTATCCTTATCTTTTTCTTAAGTCTTTTGCAAAACAACGATATCCTACGAATGGGGTTAATTCACCTGTTTTGAATTATTTGGATAGTTAATTTAGAAATAATTTCAAATCAATTGAAAGAAAAACTTAAATTGACGATTTAAACACTCACATTAAAAGTTAATTAGTGTGGGTGGTGCCTCATATACTATAAGGCAAGGATCCTTGAAGAAATGGACTGCTTCTTCTCATGGAAGAGATATGTAAATATGTCATAGTTACAGATACTTAAGTAATGACATGTTTACAGATATCATTACTAATGACATTTACAGATACTTGATTAATCTTAAGAAGTTAGGTTTTGATCATAATAAGGAAATACTCACTGTAAAACATAACGACTATAGTTGCTAATGCTGTGTTGTATAATTGAAGTTTGCTAAGAGTAGAACTTAAGTGTTTTCACACACACAAAAAGATAAATATGTGAAGTGAGGAATGTGTTAATAACTACATGGGTGGAATACTTTCACAATGTATATGTATATCAAATCACCATAATGTGTACTTTAAATATTTTACAATTTTATTTGTCAATTATACCTCAATAGAGTTGAAAAAATTCAGTAGTGAAATATTTAGAATTTCAACTAATTTCCTCTTTGAATTAAACTATCTGTATTTGCTTTGAATAATTTACTACTTTTCCCAGAGACTCTTTTAATAGTATATTTTATTTCTGTACCTGTTACTTAGGAGTCAGAACAGGCTGGTGGCATGATTATGCATATGCATTATGTAAAAACAACCCAAAGATAAAAATATTAATGTGTCAAGAAGAAAAACACATGTCAGAGCTAACCAAGGTCATGAAATGTAAAATAAGATAAATTCAAGAATTGTTTATTACATGTCAAAATAGTAAATCTCTATGATAAAAGCTTCAGTAGGATTGTAAAGAATGTCCAAAGATTCCAAGGAATTGGTAAAAAAAAAAAAAAAAAAAAAAAACTGTCAGAAAGCGAAAGTTTAGAGTAAAACAAGGCTAACAATCACTGCCTCTAAACTATAGCAATATTTAAAGAAGGGATATAAATATTTTAGCCAAGTCCTTTTTCTATGGTTGTGGGATGCTAAAAGGTACTGTATAATAATTTGATTTCGATCATTTATATTTTTCCCAGTAATTTCAGAAAGGGAGATTTCTACTATTCTAGAATGACCTTAATAAAAATTCCATATTTATAGGGAGAATATAAAAGTTCATTTTAGAAAAGTTTTGAATTATTTAAAACAGGCCCCAGAAGAGACAAGACACAAGGTATCTTTTATAATTTCACAGCTGGCTTTGAAGGTTATCTTGATAGTAACATCAGCTTCTCCTTCCAAAGGTTCAGTCTTACAGCAAATTTACATGAACATGGATCATGCTCTTAGTTCATTTTAAGAGAGCTTTTTAACCTCAGAAATATGACCTAATTATAGGACAAGGAGCTGACACAGCAGGTGCAGTGAGCACAGATACATCTTGCCTAAAGCTTTAGAGGGTCCAGATATCTCAGATTTTCTGCTCAATTTAAATGTGGAAAGCTTGGGGGGATAGAAAGCCTGCATAATAAGAAGGGATCCTTTGTACTGCATGTTTGTTTTATCCTTTCCTACCACAGAAGAGGCAGCAGTGTAATGCTCAGCTTCTCCACATCTGGTCTGGAGAGCAGCAGCGGCATCACCTGGGAGCTCATTAAAAATGCACACTCTCTGCCTCCAACCCTGACCCATTCAATTAGTATTTACATTTCAGCAAGTTCCAGGCTGATGCATTTGTGGAGTACTGGGATCCTGACTAAGAGCTTGTACCGTGGAGCCGACTAACTGAGTTCAAGTGGCCTTTCCACTTACTAGATGGGTAACATAGGCAAGTTACTTACATTTTTGTGCTCTGTTTTCCTTATCTGAAAATGGAGAAAATAATAGTACCAGCCCCTTAGGGTTAGTGTGAAAACTAAAGGAGTTTTTCATGTGATAATACTCTTAGAGTAGACCTGAAATATAATAAATGTAGGAAAGTGTTTGCTAGAATTGTCGTTATTCCTGTTCAAATTGTGAGTATACGTTCTTTTATTTTAGGAAGAATAAAAGAGGACGTGGAATAGGGACAGTTTGGAGGTTGGAGGAAGGTTGAAATGAAGGTGAAGAAGGAGTCGAGCTCACTTCCTGCTTCGTGGCTGGAGACCTGATCTGATTTGGAGCACCGATGTATAATTTTTTATATTACTAGTTCAGGTGAGTAAGTAATTGCACCTTAGCTTCCCTCCCTCATTGCCAGATATCCCAATTATCCCTTAGTATTATCAATTAAGATGAGAAACCATATTAGATACAATTTTGAAGAATAAAGGGAAACATCCATAATTGTACTGTCATAACAATTCTTTATTTTTATTGTTGTATGAAGAGTCAGAACAAGTTTTAAAGTAATTTTCTTGATGCTGTAAGTGTTGGGAGCACTCATTTACCAGTTGACACCTATGCCATCCGTATCTGAATATATATGTGCCAACATTATGAGTATGCCTTCTGAATGATCCAAAGCTCACTGGATGCAGATTATTTTCATAGCTGTGTTCACAGTATGTTGATTCGTGGGTGAAATATTGATAGATCCTAATGTAAAGTTTAAGCTCATTCTCATAGCTCTGCTTGTGTTGTTTGGTTATTTTGGATATTATTCTCTGAATTCTAGCATTTCTAGTTATTTGTCTAACAATTAGTTTGAAAAACAATCCTAAATATTTCTGGAAGTACCATATATACATTTCAGTTCTGAGTATGTGGAGCTAAGTTTACAAAGGGAGTATTTAAGAATATAAAAATTTTTGACTTTTGTCTACTTGAGTTCTACATTTATTGACCTCAGTATTCCGGGGACATATTAATGCAGTTTAATAGAGCAGAAGAATGGAGTAACATGTTTGAATATAAATTCGATGTTGTACATTCTCTCTCCTTTTTGCTGTTTTTTGGTTTTACTTTTGTTTTTGTTTATTTAGGTTTTTTGATACCAATAAAATTTTTTTTGATTCAAAATGTATTTCACTATAGGTTTCAATTACATACACAAATATTTACATCATATCCATTTACAATTATAATTCATTTATAGTTTTACCCAAAAATTTATGTATTGCCATCATGAATAAAATACTTTTTTCATTAATAATGAATAAAAATATGAGTTATCCCCACGTGGATTTTCTTATGTGCAACTTGTTCAGGGAGAAAGTAAATGGGATTATAGTGAATCAAAACTCTTTGAAAAATTGCGCAAGTCATTTGACAAATGAAAGAGATGGCTGGGTTCATCCATCCTTACCAAGAAGTTAAACTGAGTTGAATTCTATAATAAAATAAATTCAAATATTGTTTGCGCCCATGAATGTAAAAATGCTGGAAATGCAGACAAAAAAATGTGATAAGAGTATGCTTGAATAATTTGACCTATTCAATTTTAATAGGCTATTTAGAAAAATGTGCATTAAAACAATAAAACAGTAAGTGCAAGAAGTGTGACGATTCAAATTCAAAAGTTTAAAATATGGTTGAAATATAAAAGGCTCTTGTTTTTTATTTTTTGGAATAAACAAAAGAAACATTTACTGTAGCTACTGAATGTGTCAAGATATATGACTAGAAATATGAACCCACTTGCAAATGATGTGGTGTGAATCCAGCCTTCAGAGAAAATCTCCAAGGGCTTTGACTTTGGAGCACAGTGAAGGGTTTTTGGATTATTTGTGGATTTACATGGAGAGCCGTTTTTTTTTTTTTTTTTTTCTCCTTCTTTCATTGAACACAGAGGTAAGTTAAAATGAGATCTGAGGACTACTCAGAAATATATAGTAAACAGTGTCATTCTGAAGATTCTTTATTGATGGTTGCTTATTATAAGATGGCTACGTCCCCATGTCAGTAGGACATTTTTAGGGACAATCACTGACAATAACATTTGTTAAGACATATTTGTTATGTTGCTTATAGATAATAATATCTCAACAAAGAACATCTTTAGGGTAAGAAAACTGAACTGTGAAGGCAAAGAATTTGTGAAAACTGAACATGAGTATTTGGAGATATTAGTGACCACTGCATGTTTTTGCATAATGCACTATTTTCTCCCCTTAAATTAAGGGAACTATACATGGAAACAAGACACCTAAAATGCACAATAAAATCCTTTAAGATGAAAGTAGTTTGAATTCAATTTGACGTGCCTACAGTTCTCTTAAGGGCTATATTGAACTGTAAAACTTTTTTTTAATTTAAATTTATTTTCTATGAGCTTAAAGCCTTAGGAAATTTGACATATTCATGAGTCAATTAATGTAAAGATAAAAACTTGTTCAGTAACTAAAATTTCTACATACACGATCATCTTGTACTGATTTCAGATCATAAGTAGTTATATATTTAAAACATAATGGCTATTAGGATGCTTGGGTGGCTCATTTGGTTAAAGGTCTGCCTTTGGCTCAGGTTATGATCCCAGGACCCTGGGATCCAGCCTGGCATCAAGCTCCTTGCTCGGTGGGGAGCCTGCTTTTCCCTCTCCCTCTGTCTCTTGCTCCCCCTGCTTGTGCTTTCTCTCTCTCAAATAAATAAATAAAATCTAAAAAAAAAAACAAACCCATAATGGCTATTTGTTTTAAATTTATGTAACTATAACTAATTAATGACATCATTTAGTTACATAAGAGTTTTTGAAACTTTTTTTCTATGTATTTGTATGGTCACATTGTGAAGTTCACTTACGTATAGATTTTGTATGTAGGAACTCCGAAATTTATCCACAAATGAATTAGAACTTAGAGAAGGTGCTTAAGGTTATTAAGAATACTTTTATTATTTCAGGCATTTTAAAATCTGTGTTAAGTTGATTATAATAAGATATGGTCAGATTTGCTAACATTGCTAACTGCAATTTAACAAAAATATAAAAATAGCAAATACTAAAGAAAAATATTAAACTGCTGCAACTGCCTGTAACAAGTATTTTAGTAAAGTTATGAAGGAGGTAGAGAAGCATACTAGCAAGTATCTGGGAATACCACATCTCAGGTAAAGCAAACACGTTTCATACGTCCTGAGGAAAGAGCTTGCCTTTCCTAATTCAGGAGCAGTATGGCTGGAGTGGAGGCAGCAAAACGTGGGTGGGAAGGAATGAGGCCAAAAACGTGACAAGGGTCTAGGCCACTGAGGACTTTGGCTTCTACCCTGTGTAAAATGGGAGGCCATGTGTTACACCTGGGCTTAATATTGAAGGCCATTTTGTCCCTGAGGAGAGAACAGGCTATAAAGACAGAAAAGTGAGGCAGAAAGACCAGTTTAGAAGACGTTACCATAATCCAGGAGATGAGGACGACTGGCCCTCAGTGGCAGGGGTGGAAGTGGTAAGACAGGGTCAGATCCTAGACGTAGTTTAAAAGTGGTGCCAAGAAATTTTACTGAAGGATTGAATGCGTTGAGTTCATCGTGTTGACAAAACAGTGTTTTTAATGCTGCAAATCTACGCATTTTACTTATTTTCAAGTCTACTCATTTTAGATTCATTTTTCTTGACACAGATTTTTATGCAAACTATCTTTTACAGCTCTTCTGCTAAAATGACATGATCGTTATGATTCAATAACTGAGAAAAGCAGCTTCGGTTGCACGTGACTCCCAAATAAGAAATGTAACGATTATCCACAGCAGGGTTATAACAATAAGCAGAAGAAAATTAGACAAAATAAATTGAAATCTGGTACATATGGAGTATAACTTTAAAACTAATTATTGTTATTAAGGCACCAAATTTTCTATATTTTCTCTTTCTCTAGCTGCTCTAGTTAATTTTACTGTACATTCTATTTTAGCCCTTCACTAGGGTCCCTCCATATTCCTTCTGGGAAAGATATAAAGATATTTATTTTTTGAATTTCCTTACTTAATGAGTTTTCTCTTTTTTATGGGTTATACCTGTTTTACCTATCAGATAAATCTGTTTTAAAATATCTCTTGCATAATTTTCTCTCATAAAATTGTCCATAGAGCACCCTTTATTTATTCAACTATTCGAAAACACTTTAGTATTAAGGTTGTTATCTTTTGATATTTAGGAAATCTATGCAATGTTGTATGTTAAACTGAATGCAATATTTCCTAATAATTCTAATTGGACTAGAATATCTCTAAGATCCCTCTCACATCAGTTTAATGATTTTACAATATCTAGTGCCAGAAATTTAATTTTCTGTTGCCATTTGATTAAGATCAAAGGCAGGGCAAAATTGGACAAATAATAGTATCTGTGAATGAAATATGTCTGGCAGGATTACTAAATACCATGCCATGCTGATGTCAAACCATTCTGCCATTCTTCACAGAGAGCATTTCTGAGGTTTCTAAAGCTAAATCTTGATCCACTCAGAGAAACTCAGAGTATCTCAATTGCCTCAGTAGTTACCCCCAGGCCCTTCATCATCTCCACAGTACTTGTATCCACCAAATCTCATTATCTGTATGCTTACTTGTCTGCTTCACATAAACAGTCTCTGAATTCCCTTTGTCTTGTATGGACTTTATTATAACAGTTTTCACCCAATGTTTTTAAATGGTCAGAGGAAGATTACTGAGAGAGGTTTGTAAGGCAGCGAGGTACCTTATATCACACACAAGAAGGATCTTATCACAGGGTGACATTTTTGGACATTCTTAGCTATCAGCTGACTCTTGTGATTTTCCCTTCGTTAATGCTTAATTCTAAAAAAATAGGAACTACTTTGTGAGGTCACATGATCTTGCATAGCCTTCTAGAGAATCCAGGAAAGAAAGCAAGTAGGGTCCCCATGTGTAAACAATGTATATTCAATAATTTTTTAAAAAAATGTATGAGGAAGGAATTTAACTATTTATCACCAAAAGCTTATTATAACACATAAACAGTGTGAACCCCTAAAGAGAAATGTTGACACTTGGAAAAGTGTAATTAACCATGTAAATCCTAAAACTCATACAATAATTTCATACCGAGAAAGAAATGAGAGATGCTGACAGTCTCCTTTGGGGCCAGAGCATCTTTTGAAAACAAGCATTCAGCCAGTCTCTACAGGTGGATTTATTTCTACCACATGACTTCAAACAATTAAAATTCCACAGAAAATATACCCACAAGCAAAACCTACTTTTTTTTCTTATAGTCACCAGTGTCACAATAACTAAGGCTGCTTTTCAAGAGTATGTGTGCATGAAATCCTTGAGGACCTTGTCAAAAAACGTTTTAAGAACTACATTTCAAATTATGCTGTTTTCATCAAACTTGATGAGATAAAAAGTACAGAATTTATTTAAGTTTATGAATCTGTCTTGTAATGTTCACATTTGTTTGTATCTCCCTAATTGGACATCCTCTCTGCTTCTGCATTTCTTAGTCAATACAGCATCAGTAGGAGCCAAGTGGCTAAATCGTGTGCTGGGATTTATGCATAAAAGAACCATAACCTGCCTCGTGGTAGGTAATGAAGCTCATTTGATATCCTCAAAGATCAATATATGTGGAAAAGGGGAGCAAGACAATGGAGAATGGAAATGAGAAAAGATGCAGAAAACTGGAGGAGAGGGGAAAGGAAATAAAATGATGAGTTGCTGGGGGAAGAATCACTGATTTAAGGCTACAAGGAATTGTGTACGTCTCTATCTGGTACCTGGACCACTTTTCAATAAACCCTACAGACTTTCCGGACTAAGTACATGACCCAGGAGAAATTTAGGGAGGCATCAAAGACAAAAATAATTAGTTTACAATACTACTGAATCTGGAGCTGGAATTCTGGGCTGGTAGTCAACATTATGTCTGGATTGATATTGTTAATCTTGAAAAATGTGTGGTTCTAATTTGTGTTTTCAGAATCACAAATAATCACTCCCTTTAAAGAGGTACTACATCTTAAAGTCGCCTAGATCAATAAAAGACATTTAGAAATAAGCAATTCCTTGATTTTGATTCTACTTGGCTTTCATGGGTTGTGAAATCAGCATTCTGTTATGACCACAAAGCTCCCTTTTAAAAGGGAACAAAAGTATATAATTGTCTATGAATCTGCTCGCTTTACCCTCACTATCTTATCTATATTATCAGCAAAGACAAAACAGGCATTTACTGCATTTCCACCACTTCGATTTTACTAAACTTATTTTGGGGAAACCCACCCCGGAAAGGCATTGTGCAGAATTACTGTGGGGGAAAAAAAATCTCGTTTTCTGTTCTTTGTGGACTATACCAAAAGCATTTGAAAACTTGCAAAACTTCAATATTACTATAGGAAGCTCAAATTACTTTGATTTAAAATGTCATCATCAAGAAAAAAAAGTCAGAATTCATAATCCATGGGGCCTATGGACATACGAGCTAATCACATTCAGTACTTTTGAGGTCAGGATTCATATCTGAGTCTGAATCAATATTAATATTCCTTCTCAGCACTTGGTAGATGAAAAATGTTTTCTGCAAAAGGAAGAGCTTCTATTACTTTTATTAAATAATAGTTAGTTGGCTGCACTTTCCTCGGATTTAAAAAAGATAGTGTAGAAATGGCTGTGCTTATAGTTTCATAGTTTGCAAGAGGTGCTTTTTGAGAAATGATATTTTAACTTTAGAGGATTCTATGACTTAACAATAATAGTATTTTCACTCACTTCAATATGCTTCTTCCTTAGAAATCTAACAGTGTTAAAGTATACTATCTCACTTGTTTTCATAACAATCCCATTAGGTCTGAATAGATTCCTATTTGATAAATCTTTGAAAAATCTACTTCGGATGAAACATCCTTATTGTTCTTCCAAGCGTAGATTAATTCAATCCTCAACCAATGTCCTCTATGAGAATGGGAGCACATGAATCACTTTTTCTAAATCTAAGTTCAGAGATAGAGCTTCCCTCTTAACTCATATGGACTTTCCCTCCCAAGGAATGATCATCACAGGGTCCTAAGGCGGCCAGGGTAAATTGTACAGGGAATAGTCCTGCCAGTTTCACCTTACTCTTCCCCAATTCACTCATCAGCTTTCCTAACCTCTTTAAAGAGTGCACTGTCTTGCCAATAAAAGGAGAGAAGGGGAGAAATGTCAGAGAATTATTTTTCTTCCATTCTCTGGAGCTAAAGATAATTTTCAGCTGAGATAATTTTAGGAATATTTAAACCATTTCAGCACATGGAAAAAAAAAATCCAAAAAGCATGTTAGAATAATCACACACATCTTATTATGCATCGGGCAATATACTATATTAGTTTCATTGTTTATGAAAAGCCTCTCTAGTTGCATCTTATGGGAGAGTAAGTTATTTACATAGTATTTCTGTTGCCCAAATGTTCACAGCTGTCACCCCCGTCACCCTGTGGCATATAAAATAGCTTGTCTTTGTAACACTCATTTGGCTGAGCAGCCACTGTCTCTATAAAGTGTGTTAAGGTTAAGACTATTTCACCAATAAGTGAAGCCCAGGGAGTTGAGTCTTTGTTTCACAAACTAGCACAGTTCAAATGTCATGTGTAAGAGACTTATTTTTTCAAAACATAAAGTGAAATTTTATTTTTTACCATATCTAAAAAGGTAATCAAGTATAACAAAATAATAGTAGATTTTATAATGATCAGGAACTTGTGGCACTAAACATTGGATTCTTCTTTTAGATTTTTTTAAAGTTATTATTTTAAATTCCAGGGAAAACAAAACAAAAACAAAAAAAGGTCATTTTTAGTCTCTTGGTAAAAATTTGATTATTCATCAGCCAAATGGCCTTACCTGCCAAAGATTCTTGTGTCATTTGTTTTTCCTTCCACTTTACCCCTCAGGAAAGGTTAACAGCAAGGAAAAAGGAGGCCTTTGAGAGTTATTCTACTCTATTGCTTGTGGCTGAATTTTAGCCATATTTAGTTTTTGTTCCCATGGCTTAAAGTTTTACTGCTTGCCCTAGTTTTCCAATTTTCATTCGGTCCCATAATAACAGATCCCTATTGCTTAAAGTAAGACAATGTCTTTTTGATTGATTCATTAATGCAACCCTTTTATTTCTCACAACTGCAATCTGTATCTGGACCTTGGGATAGGTCCCCTACACCATAGAAATGGTCTTCACTATCCTAAAGTAAATCATTTGGAACAACATACTTGGGAATTATACCAGATAGGCTTTTCAGCACTAATATTTTCTTTTGGGTTTGTTTATGTAATGCAAGAGCAGAAACAAATTGAGTAAGTCTATTTAATAGAGATTCAAAGATCTGTCTGGCTATCCGGGAAGACAAGAGCTGTCAGGAAGCAAACAGTGCAAAGAAGCATGCTGCTCTCTGCTCAGTGATGTAAGTAGAACAATATTGGAGAGAGGGGCCAATATCAGACAATAGAACAGCTAAAACAGAGAGACAAAGCAATTAATTGTTTAGATGTTAATTCAATGTCACAAAGTAGAAAAGAAGGAAAACAATAGAAGTACAACAGTCTTGTAAACATTATGTAGACAATGGATTGATAAAGACTAAGAAAAATGAAAAGGAGAAATATACTTTCAATTCACCTCATGCTGATTTTGATTGAAAATAGCATAGCATTACAACACTGCTTTCATTTGTACTATTGTATTCTTTCTTTCTTTCTTTCTTTCGTAATGGAAGAAAAAAATTGATATTTCTACCCTGCCATCCCAGATCAATCATTCATCGTTCCCAGCCAACATGCTGAGATAAAACGTGTATTGCAGGGAAAGATATTGTTTGAGATTTTTATTTCCTTACAAGATAAATCAGTAGCTATTTAAATGCTTCTAGTTCAACAATAGAAGAAAAGGGAAATTAAATAACAAAGTCAGTCCCCTGCAATGTGCCTCTAAGGGCAGTGACTTTGGAAGAGAGAATCGTTTCTCAAACTACACCACCTTGCAGCAGAGATCAACACCACACACTGGTTTGAAATGAGTCGTGCTTTCCTTCCAAGGTCCTGAGACTATCCACATTCTCGGGAGTTATCCAGGTAACTTCCCCATTTTGGTTTCCTTTTAAAGTCTGGAGCAACTTAAATGTTCCATTTTCATATTCAAATTGTCTTAAGAGCACAGCAGTTAAGTCTGAAAAGAAGAGGTAATCAAGTCCTTTGGAATCGAATCACCAGCTCTGAGGGTTGCTGTGTTTAAATTCAGCTGCTGAGCCAGCTTCTATTGCCTCCACAACCACTAAGAGAGAAATTAAAAGTTAAGTTTGGGAGCATAATTAGAATTATTACCTACAGAATTAATGACCCAGACCTTGTTGTCCCTTATGCCAGTAAAACAAGAGGATGAAGACAGAGAAAGGACCATTTTGAAAGAGGGCAAAATATGCAGTCCAAGCAAATGCTATAGATACTGACTGCAAGGAAAGGCTCCTCAACCCACACAAGTTGAATTTGCACCCCCGTCTTGATCAGAGTCCTTTCTTCTCTCTTCCTGGAATTCTTACTAATATTCCCTTTAAAAAGAGTTGTGAAAAAAAAATAAATAAAAATAAAAATAAAAAAATAAAAAGAGTTGTGGAACCTGAAGTCCAAGCAGTTCCATACACACACCTCATGAATATAATAATAAAAGAATAGTAGAATCAGGAATTCATATTCACTCTCTATGGCCATTACCAACTTACAAGTTGTCAAGACCTATATGCAATGACAATAATCATTTCAAAGCCTAGTTAAGCCCAACTGGAAGCTAATCAGCACTATTTTTACAGTTATTTTATACAGATACGGTGCACATCCTATTGGAATATAGGAGGTAATTAATAAGTTTTATACAGCTACCATTACTAATGTCTCTTCAGCTAATGCGGTAAAGATTCTCATTGTTTGTGCACTTTAGGCTATAAGTATGAGAAGATAGGACACTATTAAATCAATCATTTTAATCTAAAAAGCAATTTTCTGCATAATTTTACTTAAACGCATACAGTCTTAGTGTTCAGGTTGTCTGGAAGCCATGGTCTTCATTTATACACTTTTATTGTCAAATCAGGATTAGCTTCAAAGTTCTAAAGATGTTTTTTATTTTTTTTATGTTTTTTCAAAGACGTTTTTTAAAGCATGCAAATGAAAACCTATCAAGAATCTCTAACTGAAGTGAAAGTCTTGATAAGAGCTCGAATTGATTGATCGTCATGTGGAAGGAAAGTTCAAAATGCTAAAGTAAAATTATTTTCATATTTTTTAATTTTAACAGAATGTACTATGAAAGAAACAAAGTGGAAAACACAAAACTTACTTCGAAAGAGATGTATAATGTTTAAATATTTCATTTGTCTTAAGAGGACAGATCACATAGTGATGACAGTTAATTTTAACAATATCTAGAGAAACAGAACATCATTGATTTTATTTTAGTGTCCTGTTAATAACCCACCTCAGGCAACTAAAACACTTCAGCCCTAGCTTCATGCATCATCACACAGCAAAGGTGTTTATTAATAGACCATTAAAATACCGATGCCATGTTTATCTTAAGAATTTATTTGCAATATATGTGTGCTTATCTCTGACAAGTAGTCACTTTAGGAAGAGCCATTAATTAAATTCATCGTAAATGATCCAAATGCTACTAGAAGAAATATAACAGGTGAAAGCATTTTTCTTCAAATGCTGTATCTTCTCTTGATCTGTTTATTCCTTCCAGTACTTCTGGGCTCATTATTTTGACTGTATGTCTCGATAATCAACTTGAACTTAATGTACATCTAGACACTTCTTCCTATCAATAGTTGGCATTTAATGTCTTTTTGAATAACTTAGTTATAAATGTTAATAATATGCTTCTTATTCATTAGTAACTTCATAATATAGAACCTTATTCTAATACAAATTACTGTTATGTGAATTAGAATGACATCATAGACTGAATATTAACTAACACAATTAAATATATTGAATTTTTTTAAATATACTGAATTTTTAAAGTATATGATTTGCCTTTTCTATTGTTCTAGTGACTGAACACCATTTATATAAGGATTACCTTTATTTTCTTTCATTCATGAGTGTAGTTATTTTCTATTTTCAAATAACTGCATTTGTATAAAGTAATGAAATTTATACCATGATTCGAGGAAGGAATCTTGGTGGTATTAATGGAGTATAGTTGTATATATATTATAAATTGATTTTAGCATGTGTAAAATACCAAGTAAATAGCAGTTATTTTGCTAAGATGGTATATAATGGAATATGTCTTCCCTAAGAATAATTTGATTCAAAAATAAGTAAACTAATATCACTCTTTAATTATCTAAATGTCTGTTCTCCAGACTATCTGTCCATTTCTCCTATTCCTGATGTGCTGAAAATGTTGTAAAAAAATGCATCTATGTAACTCTCACCACCAAACAGAAGATATGAAACAAAGAGAATACATGCACATTATTGTTACTTTCTTAAGTGTTAATTTATAATGCTTATGCATAATTTAGTCATTTTTATATTTGAATTTTTATTAATAAGCATATTTGAGAATGTTCTAGGAACAGTGCTTAGAGCACTGAAGGAAAAAATAAAGTCTTTTTTACATGATTAGTTTAAATAATTTCAGGGGACTCTAGACACAGAAATAAATCATAGTAATATGGTAAAATAAGTGAAGAACAGGGATATGTAAAAATACAAAGTATGGGAACTCTAAAAAATACTTAAGTCTCTTACGTATGTTAGTCTGGTCCTCTGAGAAGCAAATGTTGAGACAGTATTGGCTGTGCAAGAGATTTATCAAGGGAAATTCTAGGGATGGAGAGTGATGAGGAACACAGAAAAGACAGACATCTTCAGAATATTATTCCCGCTCTTCACAGGATACATGAATGGTGTATTTCTATTGCAGCTACAGTACACAACTTGTCTCACCCTCAGACATCACCAACTAGAAATTCTCTTATATTTATTTGAGAGACAGAGAGAGAGAGCATGAGTGAGGGGAGGGGCAGAGGTAGAGGGAGAAACAGACTCCCAACTGAGCAGGGAGTCCAACAGGACATGGGGCTTGATCCTAGGACCCCAGGATCATGACCTGAGCTTAAGGTAGACACTTAACCCACTGAGCTGCCCAGGCGCCCCAAGGACTAGAAATTTTTGATAACTAACCTGGTGATGCAATCTTAACTTGCATTTCTGAGGGGTCTAATTCTTGCTTATCACAGCCTTCTCAAGTCAGTGTTGCCATATATATCTGTTCACAGATACACTGAGGAGAATAAGTCTCAGAAAATACCCAAGTGCATCACCTTAAGTTCTAAATACACTTATTCCGGTCCTGTTGTGAAATCCAGTCCTACCTTCTATAGATCATGATCAATTACACCTTTCAGATGATGATTCCTCTCCTTGCTTCCTGGCGCCTGGGAACAAGTTGTCCAAAGTGCCCTTGAAGCCTCACAATGTATATAGTTCAGTGGGAACTTGACTGTGTCCTCTGACATGAGGGTAACTCTAGGGCCCAGGAATCCAGGAATAGGAGCACAAAATCTCCCAGTTGGTCACTGGAGGTGATAACGCTATCACTTCTACTTCCCCCTTGATCACTAGATCCATATATTCTTTCTACAGGGGACACAGAACTGTATAGAGACCTCTTATGTCATGCATATACTGCAACTGAAGGGTGGCAGCCATCCTTTCAGGATTTTGCCTCTGAAATGGCACTTTAGCTCTGTTAAAAGGTTTTTCGAAAATTGTATGAGACTGGCAGTTTCTGCATGGTCAAGTGTATAATACAAGCAGTGGATCCTATGATTGTTGTCTTTCTCCTGAGCCTTCCTCACAGCAAAGTTACTCAGCTGATCAATTGTTGTGATGTGTGGGATCTATGCCTGTGGACCATGCCTTCTGATTAGCAGTGGTGGCTGAAATTCAACAGGAAAAGTAATTCTATACCTAGAATCTCTCTCTCTCTCTTTGGGAGGATGAGCTACTGGCCCTTCCTGAATAGAGAGGGTCCAGTAAAGTTGAGTTGCACCAAGTAGCTGGCTGATGACCCTCGGGAGGGTGCCATAATGGGGACTCAGTGTTCATTTCTGCTGCTGGCAAACTGGGCACTGAGCAATGGTAGTAGCCAGGTCAGCCTTCATGAATAGAAATCCACTTTCTTGAGCCCATTCATAACCTCCATGCCTGCCAAATAGCTGCTTTATTCAGGAGTCCTTTGGGTGATAACAGGGATGGCTGGGGAAGGAGACTGACCGGTATCCATAGAATGGGTAGCCCTATCCTCTTGGTTATTAAAATTTTTTGCTATGGGCACCCTATGGTGAGCATTGACACGGTTCATAAATAGCTTTTCTTTCAACACTCAGGTCTATCCATATCCAACCTTCTTAAATTTCCTTGTCACCAATTTTCCAGTCTTGTCCTTAAGTTCCTGACCATCCAATCACACGATGGTCACAGCCCCATGAATTGGTACATAATCGCACATATAACATTTTCTCCTTCCAAGCAAAATAAACAACTAGGTGCCTTGCTCAAAGTTCTACCTACTGGGAAGTTTTGTCTTTATCTAGTTTCAAGGATGTTCCAGAAAGCTGTCCGCTTTCAGGCAATGTCTGCTTATTGGTTAAATATTGCAGAGCTGTCTATTCAACCATACCTGAATATTTTCTTCCTCCGTAACTGCTCATAGGGAACTCCCCTAGAGCCGTGAGTTGAGGATGGAAGAGAGAAAGCTGTGCAATAGATGTAGGGAATCTGTGCATTTGGACCTCTTCTTTATGTAACTTACTTCTGCCTTCAGGGCCTGCTCAGGACCAACTACATATATAGCACTTCCATTTGATGATGCAGTGCTGTTGTGCATGCTAATTTTTATGGCTTAGTGGGTCAGATACCAGCCAGCTCATGACAGACAGCTCAGGTCGCCTGGTGACTTGATGATCCATAGTTCAAAGGCTCAGTAGTAGGCTAAAAGCTTTCTCCGAAAAGAAAGTAGTTACCTGCAGAGATTGGTGGGGTTTTGGTAAAAATTCTTATGGGTCAAGAGCAGTGTAGGCTCTTAAGAGTCTGTTAAAGGCTCTAAACAGCCTCCCTAGCTGCCACCAACACTTCAAGCACCATCGAATCTGCTGGATTATATGGCCCAGCAGCAGAGCAGCTTGCACAGCAGCCTGGATCTGT
>CM052886.1:79258097-79309798 GCA_028534135.1 Potos flavus | reverse complement strand
TGGATTTGTTTCTCACCCTCTATCATGAAAATGTCTTACCAATAATTATAGACTAGTTGCTATGTCTTGCTCACTGGGTCTAATCAGCATAATGTCAACAGAGTGATATCTTGTAGAAAGGAAAGATGACCAAGATTCCTAAGAAATAAATTGTGACATAGGTCTAAAAAGTTGATATATTTGTAAGATAGAACATTGAAGTTATACTGCTAGCCAACCGAAGGAAAACTGTTTCTGGTATACCTTATTGACAGAATGGCAAAAAAAGAATTCACCAGATCAATAGCTGCATACCAGTTACCAGGAGTTATGTTAACTTGCTCAAGCAATGAAACCATATCTGGTATAGTATCTGCAATTGTAGTTAGCACCTGGTTAAGCCTACCGTCAACCACTGTCATTCTTCATCTGTCTTTTGTAGAGGCCAAATAGATAAGTCAAATGGGTATGCAGTGGGTATCAACACTCCCGCACCCTTCAAGTCCTTGATTATGGCACTAATATAGGCGATTTTTCCAGGAATGCAATATTGGTTCACTAGTTTCCTCGATGGAGGCAATTCTCATGGCTTCCACTTGCCCTTTCCCATCATAATAGCTCTGAATCCATAGGTAAGGGAACCAATGTGAGGAATCTTCCAGATGCTGAGTAAATCTATTTCAATTATACATTCCGGAACTCAGGAAATGACCATAGAATGGGTTTGGGGACTGACTGGACTCATTGTAAGATGTACCTAAGCTAAAAATGCATTAATCTCCTGACCTCCATAAGACTATACTCTTACTGGTAGGCCACAGTGATGGTTTAGGTTTCCTAGAATTAGTGTCAGCTCAGAGCCAGAGCCCAGTAGTTCCTGAAAGATGTGATTATTTCCTTTTCCAAAAAGTGCAGTTACCCGAGTAAAATGTCCTACGGGGAAGGCTAGAAAAAAGATAAGCATTATGAATTTTTGGTAGTCTACTGGGATTATTCCTCCAAGGGATCCAACCTCCCCTTCATTCAATGGCCTCTAAATATATAAACTAGCTCAAGTCTGGTAATTGATCAAGGGGCTGTGACTGTTTTTATAATTCAAGTACTCTTGGTGTCAAACTCTGTCTTAGCTAGGGTTCTCCAGAGAAACAGAATCAATAGAATATGAAACATATTATAAAGAATTGGCTCATGTGATTATGGAAACTGAGAAATCTTTTGATGTGCCATCTGCAAACTGGATCTAATCAGCATAATTCTAATCACCCAGGGAAGCTGGAAGTATAGGTGAAAAGCCTGAGAGCCAGAAAGCCGATGGTGTGGACTGCAGTCCAAGTCTGAAGGCCTGAGAACCTCAAGACCTCTGAAGGCAAACTAATGATGTCCCAGCTCAGCAGTCAGGTAGAGCACTAATTCAACTTCATGACTTATTCTATTCACGTTTTCAACAGGTTATATGATGCCCACTCACATTGGGAAGGATCACATGCTTCACTCAGTTCACTAATTCAAATGCTAATATCTTCCAAGCACACTCACAAACACACACTCAGAAATAACGTTTAACCAATCTTTGAACATTTCTTGTCCTAATCACCTCAGCACAAAAAAATCAACCATCAGAGTCATCAACTCCCCCAGATTTCAAAGAGCCACCACCATAGCAGCACGTTTCCCTCACCCTCTGGAAACTTTACTAGAACATCAAATCTCATATTCTGAGAAAGTGCCCTCAAATCAATGAATTTTGACATCCATTTGTATATTTTATCCCCCTTGATCAAGCTATCTCAAAATCTCCTCCAAGTGATACTTTCCCATCTCTTGCGTGTACATGTTACCAAATTCTAGCAATCCTTTCAGTGTATAATCTCTTTCAGGTTAATAATATTCCCAGTCATGTTATGCTGAGATTTAACTCTGGTTTTCAGCCTGAAAACCAAGAAAAGAGTTTGGAACAGCTCTTGGAGTGATGGCAGGAAATATCAATTCTTCCTATACCTCTTCAGTGTCTTTCAACACAACAGACATACTAACTCTTACTAGAGAACGGTGGGTCAACCTCTGCAAGCCCAGAAGTTACACGAGGATCTGCAAAATGCTCAGAGCCCTCTATTTAGGTGATCTATTCCAAGTTTTTGGGCCTTAGGATTTCCATACTAGAGCACTAGTCTTAGCATTGGCTGAGCACCTAAACATCTCTTCAGCTTTGCCAATCTATTATATTGTTACCCTGCTGCTCATGCCTGTCAGTTCTCCTGCAGGAGATAAGTCTCCTTTGTAAGTTACCAAAGACAACCTCTTACTTTCACAGTTTGCCATTAACTGCCTATTAATGATCCTTAGTTCTCATTTGCCCTCATCGGGTGGTTAATACAACTTAGTAGTCAGCTAACTCCTCTCTCTTTGTAGGCATTTTTTTACACCATTATCTTTGAAATGCCCAAATAGTCACACCTGAGAAATAATTTCTTTCCATATGAACATTTGCCAAGGTACTGGTAGTAAAATTTTTAGCAATCAGGGTCCGGCTTTTAACAAGAAATTCTCATGTCCCATCTACCAGCCAGGATGGTGGTCTCTTTGCCTGTTAGGTGATGAGTGAGCTAGTCCCAAATTTCCATCTTAATATCTTGTTTCCTCAGTTCTACTTGTGTTAGTCCGGGTTCTACCAAAAGCAGATGCCAAGACAGGGTTAGATGTTCAGGGTCTTTATTGGGGGAAGTGCTAGTGAGGGAAAATGGGAGGGATCTAGAGGAGGCTAAAAGAGCCATTAAACTCTGATACGTCTGATCGCTATCAAGGAGAGAGGCAAGGAAGAGTCATAGCCTGCAGGTTCAACAAGGCCAACCAAGTTTTCAAGCCAAAGTCACCCATCAGAGAAGTCCCAAGTCTCACAGAATAGGCCTGCCTTAGCATACTTTCTACATTCAGTCAATGGCTGGGAGCAACTCTTGGGAAGCCCAGCCTCAACATGAATGCGGTGTGGTGATGAATCTCAGATTGTGGCAGCTGGGGCCAGCAGTCACTTATGTCCCTCACTGGGAAGTCTGAGAGGTGTATTTTTTATGGTAGCCACATATTTATACCACTTATGTCGAGACATTATTTAACAATGACATAGAAATTTTATTTTTGTAAAATAGAAGAAAGTTTTTGAAACTGATCTACTGACACAGCCATGGTTAATCCTGTTGGTTTAGCAAACAGTGAATAGCATCTATAGTGGCCAGCACTGATGAGGGAATAATATGAGATATATGATGAGAGGAGGAAAAAACAATGATTCCTCAACTTACAAAGATGAAAGTAGCAGATCTGTATGTAAATGAAGCACCGAATAATGTGAATGGACAGTAAATTTTGCTAATAGAGTCACTGACATTTCTAAGTGCAGTTTTTCTCATTCATTCATCAGGTCATGGTATCCAGGATAAAAGTTTAAAAGGATTCAAAACCATTATGCATGCCATATTAACAGTTCAGTTAATATCTAATTTGAGTTACCTTTAGCCATCTAAATAACCAAGGTAAGGCATGACTCACTAGAAAGTTTGTATTTTCCAAAATTAGTCGCACTTAATTTGAAAAAAAAAAATAGCATCTCACTACTAACATCAAAGGGTTTCTGTGTCAATTCATGATGCATGAAATGTAAAGCTTGTACTAAAATTGTTTCATTTGCGAATAGGAAACAGGGTTTGTCTTACATGAAATCCATTTTCAACTATACGTCCTACCAAACCCTGCCAAGACACTAACAGTCTGCTCACATAGTGTTTTTTTGTTTGTTTGTTTGTGTGTGTGTGTGTGTTGTTGTTGTTGTTTTTGTAATGAATGCTAAGGAGCCAATGAGCCCATCTGGCATGCAGAGAACAAAAATAAAAACAAATAGATGCCTCAGTAATAGAGATAGAATGAACAAGCACATATTTGGCTAAGAATTCAAGTATCTCCAAAAATATGTCAAAATTGACTTTCACAAATTAATATCAACCTCACATCAATTATCTGAAATTCAACAGAAATTTCTATTTCTATGTCAATACAATATTCAAGTAGTGGTATTAAGATAATGTGGTTTTGCTCTACATATGGGCACAATATATCTGCTATTGCATAAAGACAATAATTTTGTTCACTCATAAGGCATTTAAATAATGAATGAGGTATATATAATTTGTGTGATTTGTTTATTTCAACATTATGCCACAGAAGGCTTATGACCACAGAGAACGTATGAATGGATTTAAATACAGGTCATTAGTGTAACATGGAAAAATGAGATCTGGGCGCGTATATTAAATGCCTATATGATGTTTGATGCCATGCATATAAACTCTCAATGGTCATTTGGGCTCACTATCTTCTATTTCAGGGTCACTACTAGGAAGATCACTTTTCTTTACTGCAATTGATAACAGTGAAATGTATATTTAATACATGTTTGTATTTACCTTTGTAGAAGGAAATGAAATGGGGTTGCATTACAGTAATGTGAAAAGCTTAAAAGCATAAAATTTAAAGCAAACACTAAACTTTCCTTGTCCCCATATATACTACTGTGATAATAGCAGGACTGATCATGTTTACTTAGTAGAGGGTGAATTATTTCTGTGCCTTAAATTATTCTTCAACTGTAACAGGGAAAATCTTCAAGATTTGAGTAAAAGTTTACTCATAGTATTTAAAGATATCAACATAAGATATCTTTTTGTGGATTAAATTACAATTATAGGTATATCGATCACTATGTAGACAAATATAAATATGATTGTAGACATGTATCCACAAAATTTTTGTTTTAAAAATTACATTTTTACAGTAAAATTCCCCTTGGACTGAAACTTGGCTGACAGGCTTTCAGTACAGATGGGAAATACATTTTAAATTATACATAAAAAAATGAAAGCATTCATTAGAAAAGAGTTGAAAATGAAAGATGTTTATAACTTGAGGATGCTTTCTTCTAATTCCTTTTGAAGGTGACTCAACATCTTAACATGTTTGTTCTTAATTCAGAATGTGGTTTCTCCATAGGCAAATTTGAGTGGAGTATAGGGACAATTATTCAGGTAATGAAGATAAATAAACTTATTCCAAATGAAAGTGGTTTTATTGGTTTAAATTATCCAGACTGGGTGCATAAATTAATTGAATTAGGTAGAAAATTGCTCAACACTTCACTTTGCATGGGAGGATACAACATGAATAATATGAAAATAAGGATAATTAAATGATAACCACATGAATATGTGTACCTCAATACAAAGAAATTTTGGGATGAGTGATAGTGCAATAGTATTTTAATAAATGAGAAATCAAGTGAAAATATCTTAAAAATATCTTAAATCTTAATTAGAAATTTTACCAAAGGTTTCACTTTTCTTTAATCCAAAATATAACAAAATGAATACAAGGAATGACCAAATAAATTTGCTTTCAACATTACAGAATATTATAAGACTAACAGGTTCCATCTAGGAAATCAAGTTTTGTTCTAAATATAAATTAAAAAAAAATTTTTATGACTCTGAAAGCATTTTTCTTATACCAACCCTTTGAAAGGAAGACTCAACCACTTTTCTCAGCCAACTATATTTTCCCTCAGGCTGCAGACCCATTACTGCCAACTTTTAAAATCACTGGGATATCCGAGGGAGAAGATAGCAACTGAGTTTGTCTCTTCTCTGTTACTTACTCATATATGAAATTAAAGAAGCTTCATTTACTTTATTTGTGAATATTAAATGAGATTATGTATAAATAAGTAGTTTTTAGTTTTTAAAAATATTAGTCTTTAAAAATAAAATTAAGAAAACAGTAGTAAGTAAAGAAAACACAACAAATCTCAGTTGGAAACACTAACTGCTGAAGAAATTTTAAAATATAAAGATATTTTTAATTTCCTATCATTTTCTATTCAAAAATATTCTTGTTGAAGATATAGGAATTAAATATATAGAAATGTAAATTTGAAAACATACAACTATTGGTAATAAATAATAAATAAAAGTAATATAAATGAATATAATATTTATGTATTATAAATATATAATTATTTAATATAATTATACAATGAATAAATAATAATACTGTTTAATTAACACTGTTAATAGTATATATTATATATAATATATGTTTAATGTAAATATACAATAAGCAGAATTATATTACATAAAATATAATGCTATAGAATTATGTATATTTATATGAATATTAATATGCTATTAAATATAATATAAATAATAATAAATAAAATAATCATAAGGTCAATAAAGAAATTTACTAGTTGTTTGGTTTGCTTTTCTCTATCTATGAATAAATAAAGAAACCTGCCATGTTGGCAGAAATACAACATAACATGGAATGGAAAGAAGAAATAAGAGATACATAACTCCATGATAATAAACAAGATTTGAATCGATAAATTATTTTTGAATGTGTGCTATACTTAGAGTGCAAGTGATATTCTATACAGTTATAAAGAAACTGAGAAAAATCATGTATTTGAATGGAAATATGGTTTGCTTTCAGGACTTCAAGCCAAATATTATCAAATCCTTTGCATCCCTTATATTATGCCCCTTGAGTCTCCCTCATTATTATTCAGAGATCTCCTCAGTCCATATATTCATGACTTTCATATCTTTAAGTATGGAGAAAGCACATATTTTTGAGACTTCTAAGTAAAGTGTCAGAGTGGGCAATGCATTGAGACAAGATATATAGTCTTGAGGTTTTAAAGGAAAAAAGAAAAGAAAAGGAAGTAAAAGTAAGGGAGTGTCCAGGAATGATAAGTTAATGTGTGGTGACCAATAGGGCCTCAATGTTCCCCTCCACTTTATTAAACTTTAGATATTATTTTTTCTGACTATAGGCTCCTGACTCCCCTTTTCTTAGAACATTTACTTTAGTAAGCTTGCAACTGTAATTCTTTCTCTTTCTCTACAGATGGATATCTTCTACAACTAAGGAATATCTTTCTCAAGTACCTGAGAGTCATCCTTTTGAAATATAATCATCAAAAAGATCAGTGCCCCTGCCTCTTAGTCTCCATGGAAGTGTAGGAGCCTAACTTGGAACAATGAACAAATACAAATGGCCTAATCACATTGACCAAACTTCCCCTATCATCCTCTAAGTTCTTTTCCAGTAGCTCACTGAGCACTTAGGAACTCTGCCATTTGTTTCAGAAGAGTTAAATTCAGTGCTTCTACCCTATTGCAATAGTCTTGAATAATGTCTTGCTTGCCTGTTTCACTGGTCTCGTGCAATTTTATTTCATTTCTTAACATTGGGTAAAGACTGCTATAAAAGCAGTTACCTTCTCTTCCTCTCTGTCAATGAAAAAAAAAAAATTAAATCACTTAAATAGAACTTAGGATATAGAGAAAACACAGGCAACATTCCTGGTTCCCACCAAACGATTTTTATTTGTTTTGTAATTCAGTGTAACTCAGTGTAATTCAGTGTAACTTATTCAGTGTAACTTGTAGGTAGAGGACTGTTGCAAAACTAAGTATTGAATCTAATGCTTCTTTTTCTTTGTATATACATATATATTTAAATAACCAACACAAACAACACCCTACTGGGAGAGTGGGAAGAATAAAAGTCTGGGGTAGTTCACTAAAGGTTTAAGAGATAGTATTCAGTGTTTGATGGCTGACTTCTAAGTAGTTTTTAAATACTCATTCGCAGCGATGCATATAGATGTACCCTTCATCTAATTATTTGGTATATAGACTACCACTGAGAGAAATTTTCCAATGTTAATAACTTCAATTCAAAACTCTACAAAAAACATTCTGTTGCCTGTCCTGGAAACGTTATATGCTAAAAGGACGATTAGCTTCTAAGAAGATAAGAAAAGATAAAAATGGGATTTACAATATAAAACTTGTTAAAAGAAAGGATAACATCAGAGGAAATGGAAAATGAGAATGGATACATTTCTAAGTAGAAGTCCTAATTGTTTTATATATTTTTCTGATTAAAAAATAAATTTTCCTTATGCTGTTTATAGATCTGTAATATATAGGAGATTCTAAAGAAAAAAGAAAAATTGTCATCGGCACATTTATTCACCACCAGATATTGAACAATTATGGTTTACCAGGTCTTGTGTTAAACTCTGTGGTTCTATGATGAACAGTTATAGGTTTATGACCCTTGCCCTCAGGTGCTTACATATAGCAGAGGCAATTACCAGATTACTATATGCAAGGCAATATGGTAATTGTAGTGTGATCTTTAACTTCCAACCTCCAGGACTGCAAGAAATGAATTTCTGTTGTTTGTAAACCATCTAGTCTGTAAGAGTTTGCTATAGTAGCCTGAATGAACTGAGACACCAGGGAAGGGTGTAATGTCAGTACAGTCAATGGAAGAAAATAATGCAATCAAATAAAATGTGGGAAAATGTAGTAGAGAATCTGAAACCAGATTGCTGAGATTGATAGAAAACAAATAAGAGTCAACTGTAGTGGATACTCTGATATGCTAATCAGATCCACAACTCCCCCAGGAATGAATGATTATTCTCCCAACTCTTGGTAGTGCTGATGGAAGGTGGCTCTCAGAAGTCAGGCCTCTCTAGAGATTTCCTCCACTGAAGAAAACTACTTTGCCCAAGTTCACACCTCCTTTCAAGCACAATCTGTATCCAGTGACTGATCAACGTAGACTGGGGTATAATGCCCTAACTACTTGCCCAAAGTAGATCGACACCAAAAGTCTATCCTTCAGAGCTACCAATGGGATGGGCTGAAAACATAGGAAGTTATTGCCTAAACTATACAATAAAGAGTAATGGAAGATGGTTGAAGAAGCTGAGGACTTTTGCCCCAACAAAAATTCATAAACCACTTTCCTGTTTCCAGACCTGAACTATTTTTAATACCTGAAATATACCGATTGAAAATCCAAGTTTTCAGAAAGAAAGACTCTGAAATACTAAAGCAAGTGTACATGGTAATGCTTCCCCAATCTTTATCCAGCGTGGTCTACAACTATTCATATAGATAACTGCACACTTGGACAAGGGATTACACAAATGCTTTGAAAATTTTTGGACACAGGGTCCTATTTTATACTGATATCTAGAGACCAGATGTGTGTGTGTATGTAGTATGTGTGTGTGCGTGCGCGCATGTGCACCTGCATGTGTGTGTGTGCGCATGCATACTATAGGACAGTGTAGTGAGTGGAAATCTCTGAAACTGCTGAAATGAGGGGCACCTGGGTGGCTCAGTGGGTTAAGCCGTTGCCTTCGGCTCAGGTCATGATCTCAGGGTCCTGGGATCCAGCCCCGCATTGGGCTCTCTGCTCAGCAGGGACCCTGCTTCCCCCTCTCTCTCTGCCTGCCTCTCTGCCTACTTGTGATCTCTCTCTCTGTCAAATAAATAAATAAAATCTTAAAAAAAAAAAGAAACTGCTGAAATGATAAAATAGATTTTGCATGAGACTGTGTTAATTCCCCTTCCCTGTTGAAATATATTCTGGACTGTAACAGATCTGGACTATTGGGACATCCCCAGTACATCAAACACAGACCAAACCAGTTGGTTTGACATGTTAATGTCAGAGTAACAAGTGACCAGCATATATAAAGCTTTGGCAAGGCAAAAGAATTCCAGAGAGTTGGATATAAATATTGCAAAGATTCAGAGGAGTAGCATATTCACAGTTTTTAGGGGTTCAGTGGTCTGAGTTATTCCAGGATATTGCCTCCATAATAAAGGACAAATTATCGCATTTTGTACCTCCTACCCTAAGGGAAAAAACACCGTGTGGTAGGTTTCTTTGGATCATGGAGGCAGCATGTTGCACACTTGGAAAGGTGTGCTGCAGAACAAGAAGTCAAAAGTTATGCTTGGCCTGGCAGTCTTAAATTCAGGTAGTCTTAAGTTCAGGTAGGCCTGGCAACCATCCAGGATAAGACAGAAGCAGCAAGTCTAAGATCAAAGGGCACGGGCAAGCTGCACAATCAAGTAGTCTAAAATCCTATGTCATATACAACTCTTGCACAAGTATCTCTCAACTCACATGCATGGGGGATACTTTAGGACTATGATAGAAGAAAAAGCCCAAACCTGGATAATAGATCAGCTCTATACAAGGGTACTGACGTAAATGGACAGCCATTGACAACAATTTCATTAAGAAGCTTTCTTGAAAGACGTTTGCAAGGGAAAATCCACCCGATAGGCAGAATTTTGTCCTGTACACCTGTTCATCCATTCTGTGTAGCAAAAGAAATGACTCAAAGTTAGAGTACATATGGATTCATGGACAATACGCAATAGCTTGGCTGGCTGGTCAGGGATCTGAAGGATAAAGATTAGAAATCAAGGTCAAAGAAATACAAGACAGAAGCATGTGGTAGGATGTAATATGCACTTTAAATATACATACATTGTGTTGTGTCCCCATTGCATAGAATATTTTGCTCCAAGAAACAAGGGAAGGGCTAAGAGCATGAGTGGTTCCTTTCACTACTACTGCCAATGACCCTCTTAGACAATTTGTGCTTTCCATTTAGGCTTTGGGAGTTTAGAATCCCTGGTTCCCAATAGGAGATTATGCCCACCAGTGCCGCTGCAAGAATCCCTTTGAACTATAAGTCATAGTTACCAGATGGGCACTTTAGGATCACAACAAGAATCAGCAGGGAAGGACAAGAGTCACAATCTTGATAGGGATAATTGAGGTGATGGAGGGAAAATTGGAGACAGGGTTTTTGTTACATAGTGGACACAAGAGGAATATATTCAGCATATAGATTATTCACTTGTGTGTTTCTTAGTATTCTCTTGCCCAATTGACAGCAAAAAACAAAAACAAAACCAAAACAAACAAACAAACAAACAAAAACAAAGGTAAGCACTGTGTTCTGAAAAGGACATGGTGACCAAGGGCACAGATCATTCAAGTTTGAGGATTTGGAATATATCCCCAGAAAGGTCATTAGGGTCAGTACAGATGCTATCCAGGGGTGAGGGGGAGGGATATCTAGAATGGATAGTAGATAAGGATGATGGTGAATATAATTTATAGCCCATGACCAGCAACAGTAGCTGTTCACAGCAGTGAACAGTGGGACTGTAGTTCTTTCCACTAAGCTTTATTTTCTAAAGTTTCTCTGGGAAGAAGAACTCTCTGGAGTCCTATAGACACCTTTCTCAAGCCCTACAGAAGGAAGTGTATTTGAACAAAGCAAGAGTAGTTTGTGGTAGAATCTCTGATGCACTGTCCTGAAAAAGGCCAACACTAAAGTGAGGCAATGATGCACAGAGGGCACAAAATTGAAGGAGGTACTCATTCTCAAAGAACTACAAATCAATGCATTCTTGAATTTTGGTCCTTTGGTACCTTACTCGCCTCACCCATGTCTTTTCCCTGGCCCCAATCTTTCTTTAGGAATTGAGGATTTATTCCCCCCAGTTACTGGAGGAACTGCCAGAACACAAGTGTCAACCATCAATCATCCTTAGGAATGGCTTTCATTGAGGCAGACTATTTTATTTAAAGTCACAACTCCTACCAGTGGCAGCCCATAACCAAAACTACTGATCATGCAGAAATGTAAATGCCCACTCCCCTCTCCCTAACTTGGCCAAGTCTGATGGGCCTTCTCAGCATTAAAGCTCTCTATGAGGTGTCTGAGACCTCCACTGGGACTACAACACAGCTCAATGTTTCCATCTGCCTACTTCTACTTCTTTCCCCTCTCTCACAGGTGTTCATCTAAAGAGAACCACTTAGGGACCTTCCTACACAGGAGCCTTTATTTCAGAGTCTGCTTCTTAGAGAAAACCAACCTGTAAAACTAATAATAAGTAACAAATAAATTCTTTTTGTTGTTGTTAGTAAATTTCAGGTCTTTAATCTGGATAATAGTATTATTAGTTAAAGCATCCTACATAATGGTTCACGTAATTTTATTCATTTTGTATAGTGTCTAGGTCACTTTTGATTTGAAAATCTCCATAATTTTTCTTTTTTTTTCTTTCCTTTCCCCATCTTTCTCTTTCACTCCCCTACCTTTTTTTTTTTTTTAAGGGTGGCCACGTGACTGTAGGATATTCCCAGAGGAGAACAGGGACTTTATAAGTTGAATTATAATTTCATAGCAGGTAGAATCTGCATTGTTCTAGTGCACAGACATGCCCAAGGGAAGGTTAAATTTAAGAGCTATTTAATTTGCATGCCTAGGTTATACCTGAAAGTCTACCAGGACTTATTTATGAAAGCCCTTCTTATTAAGGACATTCTTCTCTTCTACTCATATATATGCGCCAAAGATCTCTTGACCTATTTCTTAAATAATTCTTACATCCCATTCTTCCAGGATCCATGTAGACACCATAAATATTAGTCAAAGCAGAATAATTAGATGTAATTAAATTGACATACTCTCCCCAAGGCCAAGTTAGTTAGATAAAGATTCATTCTCTGGACTAAATAATTAAGAAAATGTTGTATTCTCTTTAGACAAGGCAAGCTTGGAAATATGGTCATGGGGGCGCTTGGGTGGCTCAGTGGGTTAAAGCCTCTGCCTTCAGCTCAGGTCATGATCCCAGGGTCCTGGGATCGAGCCCCACATCGGGCTCTTTGCTCAGCAGGGAACCTGCTTCCCCTCTCTCTCTCTGTCTGCCTCTCTGCCTACTTGCGATCCCTCTCTCTCTGTCAAATAAATAAATAAAATCTTTAAAAAAAAAAAAGGAAATATGGTCATGGCTTGGGGCAGATTTGTGGCTGGACCTCTCATCTTTCTGTTAGAATCACTTGTATAACACACACAGCATCACAGCATATCCAATTCCTATTCTTACCTGAAAAAAATTCTGTCTGAAGACCACAATGGAAGTTAACTAGATTATATCTGAATGATAAAATTAGATTTGATGCATTTATATGAAGTCTCCATTAATTTTTTACCTAATTGGATCTACGTCTTTCTATGAGTACTATTATGGTGACATTAACAAAAGATATATATTTATACCATGGATTAAAGTTAATATTTCCATAAAGGTTTATTTCAAACTTGAATTTATACAAATTGTCTTGAAATTATTGGGGAAAGTGATTCCTTATTCAAACAGTTTAGATATTTTACCCAACTTGTGAAAAGATAATGATTATTTTTGTTGTTGCTAATTTTGTTAAACTGGTGTCTCAAATTTATATTTTTCTTCAGAAAGTGAATATTAAGAAAGCCTTTTTTGGAAAATACTGTGTTAATAAGATGGAAAGGGTGAGAGATAGCAAGAGGCACATATTTGGTTAGTTTACTTTTCTTAGACATATTTTTTTTTAGTGATTTGGTAAATTAAACTGGCATTTTACCATTAATCTAGTGCCCATTAAATGAGCAAACAAGCCTATCACTGTAATATATAGAAAACATTGGATAATGTTCTATCCATCAATAAATTAAAAATCTTGCTGTAGATATTAAATCCAGCTCTAATTTCATTAGAGCTAGATTTAATAAGAAGTCTTTTGGTTAGTATCATTCATAACTTTTTGAATATTAGAAACATATTTTAGAGAGACAATTTTTTACCTACTATGTTGTTTGGCAATCAGATTTTTAAAAGATTGGATTTAAGTTTTAGTGTGATATAGTTATTATTTTCACTTTTTAGTAAAAAATAATAATGTAGCTCCATGATTACATTTCAGGAAGAAATTTCCCTAATCCCATGGATACAAAGGAGATGAATTCTAGTGAAAATATAATTTCTGAGCCTTGTTAATCAACTAGAAAATGTTAAAATATTTCAGTTGTGGTGATCCAAAACAGACCTTTTATCTACGAAAAGTATTGCAGTCTAGACTGGAGTTCTGAACTCAAATTTTGTAGCCATTATCTGAGTTTTCTCCTGCTTTTCAATTAGTGATAGATAGACTTACAGAGTTGGAGAAGCTGAGGTTTGGCTTAGTTGACCATGTGAAAAATTGGATATTCACTGGTTGCCACTCTGAATTATCCTGACATTTGAAGTGTTTGTTCCAACCAAGTCTTTTTTGAGCAGGTGCAGAAACTCTTATTTACCAGATAAATGAGATCTTTCCCTCTAGTCTTTTATTATCCTTTAGTATATGTCTTTTAGATGTTACCAATCCTTCTAATCAGTGGCTTGACAAGAGAAGAAAATCTGTAAACTTGTTTATTATATGACAAAACTAAAGGCTACCTCCTCTGTTACAGAGGGAATCCTGTCTATATTTGTAACCAAGATTGTGAAAGTCTGGCATGAGAAAAACTTTTAGTGAAAGGTCTTATATCACAAGGAAATTGGCTTAAGCTCTGTTCAGATTTTT
The DNA here is from genome assembly GCA_028534135.1 of Potos flavus. NCBI lineage: Eukaryota > Metazoa > Chordata > Mammalia > Carnivora > Procyonidae > Potos > Potos flavus. The sequence goes on along the minus strand of CM052886.1, from coordinate 79,295,485 downwards.
TTTTTTTTTTTAGAATCTCATTAGTATTCTAAGTTCTGTGAGGACAGAGGTACTGTCTTTTTTGAAAATGTTACTTACTCATGTGTCCCTAGTCCAGTGCCTTGCACAGTGACATATAGCAGATGCTTAATAAATATATGTGACTGAATGAATATATAACTTCTTTAGATTTATTTTCAAAAGTTGAGTACTGCTTCAGAATTAGATTTCAGCTTAACTTTCCATTATTCAACCCCTTTTCTGCATTAGGTAATTTTTAGTGGCAATCACATACATTTACCCATTAGGTTTCCCTGAAACAATGCAAGAAAGGATAATTTTCAGTTTAAGATTAAAAATCTGAAGCACAAATACATTATGTGGCAACTTCAAGTAATCATAGTCAGGATACAAAGTTTTTTTTTTTAAGATTTATTTGTTTATTGGAGCGAGAGAGAGAGAGAGAGAGAGAGAGAGAGAGCATGCAGATGGATGTGCAGGGAGGGAGGGCAGAAGGAGAGGGAGAGAGAGAATCTCAAGCAGACTCCCAGCTGAGTGTGGAACCAGATCTCGTGACCCTGGATCAGGATCTGAGTTGAAATCAAGTCCCACACTTACCTGACTGAGCCACCCACGTGCCCCAGGATGCAAAGTCACTTAAATTGATGGTACATGATGAAACTATAATGGCTTCTAAAAGGATTTTAGAAAGTCTAGTATAGGAATAGACCCATTATTTTATTTTCCCTATTCAGGAATTAATGAAGTAGTAAGACTATGTTCAGAGTAAGTTAACAAGTGGAGAAAACTTTAATGGGTTAGGTTGAAGCAGAGAGGGAGAAGTGAAGGGACTGACCCTGTGTACTGGACTTTATGGTATGTAAGAACCCCTATCACCTAAAACTCTAATAAATTTAAATTTCAAATTATGATTTTGCCATTGCCTAAGGATTTAAACAGGACACTAGAGAATCTGACTAGTCCAAATAATCTTATATTATAGTCCCAATTATCTAACCTTCCATACAAAATGTAATGAGTATCATGAGTATTTCCAACTCCAACAGAGGCAGCTTGGCTGCAGTGTGGTTCCTTGGCTGGAATGCTATACCTCAAATGTAGGAGAATGTCACAGAATTTAGTGAATAAATCAGGCACAGATGTATGATGGAAATACTAACATTGGAGGCAAATAAGGTAAAGGGACTCAGTGATATCATAAAAAGTATGAGGTACAACCAAATATCCAGAAACTTTATTTTTATTTTGGTCATTCCAAACATTATGTAGACTCTTGCCATAAATGCCTCTCCATTTCAGGATCTGGATCCACTTCCAAAGATTAAAAACAACAACAACAACAACAACAACAACAACAAAAGTATATCTCTAGGAATTGGCTGATAAGCACCTTGTTGATTTTGTACATTTAAATTTTCCCTCAGATTGATGAATCTCCATGTGTTTATAATTGACCCAGATGGTCGCATTTTACAACTCTTGTCATCTTGTCATATCAAGTTTAGAATCTGTTACAGGTTTTTCACAAAGTATTTTTATTATATAGTTGAGTTTTTTAAAGTTCCACTTTGTACTTCCAACTTCTGCCACTGTCTTATCTGGTAATGTGAGACACTTGTAAACTAAACAAAGATCCCAATTTTACAACTGGTCAAAACTGAAAGATAAAGAGAAAAAATATTTTTTTTCTCTTTCTAGATAATACAGATCTAACATCTCTCTTTCAAGAATGGCATGAGAGATTCTTACTCACAAAATGGTTTGTGTTCATATGTGAGCAACTCAGTACTGCTAAGTGCTTCTTTTCTCTGGGCTGGTGGGGGAAGTATTTTATGCTACTGGAAATACAGTGGACTAACCAGTGAGTGTATGGCCTATACCTAGGCCTTTGAAATGAATGAAGCCACCAGCTGACAGTTAACAGGGTCAGGAGGAAAAATGAGGAACTACAGGGTATGTATATATGGAATATATTTGGGAAATAGGACTTCAGTAGTCTGGTCTCAGAAGGAATAAGAACCTAGATACTTAAAATCTGAATGCTGTTGCCTCAGAAGTTTCATCTTTTACTGAATGGTATAAAACTACTTATTTATTTTTATTGATTGCAATACTTTAAAAAATGTTGTAATACCTCTTTTAGGTAGTAATGTACTAAAAATATAAAGATGCAAGCTCAATAAGAAATAACACACTGAATTTGTTTCTTAAAAATATTGAAAATAAAGAGGTAATTTTCTCCAAATGTATGCTGACATTTATCGTCCACCACGGGCAACAAAGTGACATCACTGATCACATGGAGATCACAAAAAACAAAAATGTTAAAGTACCAATATTAGCAGCTAGTTCTTGGTAAATATTATTTTAAGACAAATTGTACTGAAACCAAATAGGATTTAACACATGCAGCTGTTGAAATTGCCTATAGGTAGGGTACGACTTTTCATTGAGATCAAATGACTATTCTAATTAATTCCACTTATTTTGATTCAAAGTTTTCTTTATGAATTTACAAAATAAAAAGTGATGGCTATTAAGGTGTTAGATTCATGTACAGAATACTTTGGCAAATAGTTGAATGATGACATACTTATATTTATATAATTTACATAATTAAATAGAAAATCAGTTATTTCTAGTATTGGTTCGATTTTGTGTTTTGGAAGTTAATGCAATTAATATAATCTTCAGGTATTATTGTGATTATGTTATTGCAAAATAGTTAAATTCAACATTAAAGATAAAATTATAATGATTATATGAATTCACATTTTAACAAAGCACATTGTTAAAGCAATTATCCTACTAAATTAAGAAACCTCTGGAGCAGAAATGTACTTGAAATTGATTGTGGTTGAACATATAATTCAAAATTGTATCCAAACAACTTTAATATTCTAATAATAAAAATTGTTGGTTACAACTGTCGAAAGTTATAAAAGCTGATATTTACACAAAGAACCTGAGCTACAATATTTTGACACAAAAATCCAAAACTAAATAAATAAATAATCAGTAAGGTAGTATATCGTTTGCTGCTTCATAACTGTCTTTCAGATTGTAGAAAACTATGAGTATTTGTGAACCTACTTTACTACTTCACCTAAATACCACTTCAGACCCATCCGGATTGCCTTTGAAACTTTATCATTTTAGTCTATTGGGTACATTATATTCAAATATGTGATTTAACCATTGATATGATTAGTCCCGAATTCCTTTATTTTTGAGTGATGAGATGTCAAAAGTAGTTGATTGTAAGAATGCTAATATTGCTCTCATCTAATTGTGTGGATTTTCAGCCAAGACTCTTGGGTCCTTATGGGCTCCAATACTATCATTAATGGCAAGAATTTAAGATTTTGCTATTAAAAACCCCAGAAAAAATTAATTCACCTTTTTTTTTTCTTGGAAGAGTCTTCCATACATTTATATTTTAATTATTCTTTTTTACCCTCAGAAATAATTTTTAAGCATAGATCATTTCCTTTTACACACTACATTGGTCTCATTTAAAAGGAGTTTCATTCATAATCATACGACCAATTGTCCATGATTTGGCTGGTGAACTAGATTTCCTCAACTAAAACCTCAATGATTGAGTGCTTACCTCAATGATTTTCTAATATGCCCCCTCCCTGACCAAAATACTCCATCACATGTATATAGCCCTGAAGAGCCTCGAGGACCAGCAATTATACCAATATGAGGATGATCCAACTAAAGCATCTGGCACCTACTGATCCATAATGCTTCTTGTGTATTCATCTGGAACCACTCTGCTTAATTAGTGAAGGCTGGACTACAATCAGTAATATAAGAATTACAGTGTTTGTCTTCTGGAAACCCTAACAAAAATTGAAGAACACACCCTGACTCAACAGAAACTCCAATCATCCACACCTGCTAGAATCACTGTGCTGAACTGGACCATAGTCCTTGATATTCCCTCTCTGCAGCATATTCTCTCTCCATCTCAGAAAGAGTGAATGGTGAACATTACAGGATAAATGCAACAGAGCTTTCTCTTTCATTCGTTCATTTAGTCATTCTGCCTACATGTTTTTATGAAGTACCTAAAAGTGTCATTCACAGTGCTAGAGCTAAAAATATCATATTAAATAAGACAGACCTGGTTCCTTCCCTCCCTGCTTAGTGAATAGAGTAAATAAATTGATAAATTCCCATAACAGAAAAGCTCAAAGAGTTCTAAGAGAGAATACAAATATCTAGATGTATGTGGGGTGGCAACCTACCTACCAAGTGATGACGGAAAGACTGATAAGGCAGTGTTCAAACTTAGAAATGAAAGAAGGCATTGCCATAGCAGAAGAGTGTTCTAGCAAAGAGATTGATCTGTGCAAAGGCCTTGGAGCTGAAAAGAGTTTGGAATTTTCTGAGAACTAAAAATTCCTGTTGGGCTGACACATGATGTGGAAGGTGAGTTTATGATGGAAGATAAGGCCAGAGAATTAGGCAAGGACCATATGAAGTAGGATCTTGTAAACAATGATAAGGGTAATGTGATGTGTAAGCAGGGAAGTGATATTAAGTGGTTTACATTTTTTAAATATTCCTGATTATTGAGCAGAGAATTAATTGGAGGAAAAGCACAGACATGGGAGTGATATAGATACTTAATATCATGAGCCCATCGCAGTGGCATATTCTGTCTGTCTAATAATGGAAAAGGAATCTAATCACTCTAAAACAAAACAGAATCCTGCATTAGCATGTTTATCTACATTCTTCTTCTATTTAGAGACATGAATGATCAGTTATGTATTTATACATAAGGTAGTATGTTAAAATTGAAAATAATTCAGCTTTCACATTTTATTTATTTATATAAAGAAAACTTTGTGATATATGGACATTAGAAATGTGGCTGTGTTCTATTGCAAAAGTTTTGTAATTCAAACACATCTGATTTATATTGATTTTAAATTTAGCACAGAGAAAACACTTACATGCTCTATAACATTGTTAAGCATCACAAATAAAATTAGAACATGAATTGTCATTGTTTTTCTAAGTCGTAAATTAGATGACTCACCATGTAGGAAAAATGGCTCTATGATGGTTGGCTAGTTTATAATTTGAATTGTAAGTTAGGCATTATGATGTGTTTCCTGTCACAAGATTTGTGGTCTCACATGAGATTATGTATTCTTATCTTGAGCTCAATTAAGCAACAAAGTACTGAGTTCATTTAGTGAATAAAATTCAAGAAACAGCAGCTGGCTTTTTCCCAAATTGTGGTGGTTGTATACTGTGCTGTATCTCTACCACTTACAAAACCTTCCGTTTCATAACATGCTCATTATAAATCATGTAGCTTCAAAGTTTATTCATTTTACATTAATACACTCCTTTGAATTGTATTTTACAAGTCCTATTTCATCCTAGAATAGAAGGGTAATAATAAACATGAGTAGTCATGAAAACTTGTTTTGCTGAAGAAACGAGGTCCAGGGAAAGCTGAAAGCCTTAATTAAAATAGTTATATCTATTGAGTCCTAAATCTCTAAATCACGTTGTCATGAGAATGCCTCGTGTTTAAAAACATTTTTTTTTAAGATTTTATTTATTTATTTGACAGAGAGAGAGAGATCACAAGCAGGCAGAGAGGCAGGCGGAGAGAGAGGGGGAAGCAGGCTCCCCGCCGAGCAGAGAGCCCCATGCGGGGCTCGATCCCAGGACCCCGAGATCACGACCCAAGCTGAAGGAAGAGGCTTTAACCACTGAGCCACCCAAGCGCCCCGCCTCGTGTTTATATACTGCTAATTTTTCAAGAGGGCATTGATTTCTTAGAAAATTGTGTATACATCTGTCCCATGGTTCTACAGGCAAATATCTTCCTTCATGGATAGTCATCAATATCATTTCATTCCCACTCTTTGCTAAGGTCATTAGATATGGTGCTGTTGAAAACAACAGAAATACTAGACCTGGCCCGTGACCTCAAAGATTTTTACTTTTGGTAGAAATGACAACTCTTTGTACACATGCAATGTATGCGATTGCTTGCTCACTAGATTTTAGGCTTCATAAAAGCAGTGGCTATGACTCTTTTTATAAATCACTGGAACCTTAGATCAAAGCTTATAAGCAACACAAAACAGACACCTGGAAATGCTCTGAATGCTTAAGGAAGAGAATTTGGAGAACCTGGAGTGAAAGAATGCATGTAAAGAATACATTTTAGGAAGTATATTGTAGAAACATGTAGCCTACTAAGAAATCAGTTAATGGGGGTTCTGTTATCTAAGATCTGAAATTAGAATAAAGGATGAAATTATCTGCTACAGATACAAAGGCTCTTAAGTAGAAGTCATTTTTCAATTCAAACCACTGTGGAACAAGAACAGTATAAAACATGCAAAAAAAGAAACAAAAAATATCCACTAGTGCAGGAAGAAGTTTTAAAAATAAAAAAAAATACATTAACAGAACATTAAAAAGTCTCAATCACACTAAGGTAAAATTTTATGCAGATTTTCAGCAAAGAATAAAATGAAAATGTTTACTAGGATCCCAAGGTAAAGCATATGTGCTTAGGTCAGAAAATGTTATGTAGTATACATTCTAGACTGAATTAAGACATTAATCTTTTTTCTTTTCTATGCAAATGTCTGTACTTAAGGAATCTCTCAAATCTCTCAAATTACTGTTCAGATAGATATCCAGACCAAATGGAAGTTTGCCACAAATATTCTTGAACCTAGAGAAAGCTATAGTACGTACCATCAGCAATATCAGCAACATTTCAGACTTCACTGAAAAGTGACCTTCAACCATAGAGGCTCTTGATAGTTCTGGCAGGTAGCATGGCTATTGGAAAGCTGGGCACCCAGAAGTTCAGCATGGGGACATGGAATTCTGGGTATGTTATAGCTGGCAAAGAGCAGTGAGAGAAGCAACCCACCTGAGTGCATCAACATGAGAAGTAATAATGATGCTGGGCTAGATTAGTCTTGAGTTGATACTTTGTGGTCAGACGCATGCCACACTAGTTTGGATATCTGGGAAAGAAGAAAAGAAGAATTTGGTGGGCTAGATAATGCTCCTTTGCCCATGTCCTAATGTATCCTAATTCCCAGTACCTGTGAATATGTTACTTTACATAGCAAAAGGGACTTTCCTGATGTGATTAAATTAAGGATTTTGTAATTGGGAGATTATTCTGGATTATCTGGGTGGGGCCAATATAATCACTAGAATTCTTATAAGAAGGGGTTAAGAGAGTCATAATTAAAGTCAGAAGAGGAGATGTGATGACAAAAACAGAAATCAGAGACAGAGAAAGTGATTCAAAGATGTTACATTGCAGGCTTTGTGGATGGAAGGAGACGCCAAAAGTTGAGGAATGTGAGTGGCTACTCTAAGCTGGAAAAGGCAAGGAAACAGATTCTCCCTCAGAACCTCCAAAAGGAGTGACACCATGCTGACCCATTTGGGACTTCTGACCTCCAGAACTATAAAATAAAAATCTGGGGTTTTTTCGTTTTGTTTTGTTTTGTTTGTTTGTTTGTTTTTTGTGTTATGTTAGTTACCATACAGTACAACATTAGTTTCTGATGTAGTGTTCCATGATTCATTGTTTGTGTATAACACTCAGTGTTCCATGCAATCTGTGCCCTCCTTAATACCCGCCACCAGGCTCACCCATCCTCTCACCCACCTCCCTTCTAAAATTCTCTGTTTGTTTCCCAGAGTCCATAGTCTCTCATGGTTCATCTCCTACTCCAATTTCTCCCCCTTCATTTTTCCCTTCTCCAATGTCCTACATGCTATTCCTTGTAGGACAAATAAGTGAAACCATATGATAATTGACTTTCTCTGTTTGATTTATTTCACTTAGCATAATCTCCTCCAGCCCCATCCAAGTTGATGCAAAAGTTGGGTATTCATCCTTTCTGATGGCTGAGTAATATTCCATTGTGTATATGGACTACATCTTCTTTATCCATTCATCTGCTGAAGGGCATCTTGGCTCTTTCCACATTTTGGCTATTGTGGATATTGCTGATATGAACATTAGAGTGCATGTGGCCCTTCTTTTCACTACATCTGTATCTTTAGGCCAAATACCCAGTAGTTCAATTGCTGGGTCATAGGGTAGCTCTATTTTTAATTTCTTGAGGAACCTCCACACTGTTTTACAAAGTTTTTCCACTGTTTCCAATTTGCATTCCCACCAACAGTATAAGAGTGTACCCCTTTCTCCACAACTTCTCCAATATTTGTTGTTTTTTACCTTGTCAATTTTTGCCATTCTAACTGGTGTAAGGTGGTCTCTCAGTGTGGTTTTGATTTTAATTTCCCTGATGGCTAATGATGATGAACACTTTTTCATGTGTCTGTTAGCCATTCATATGTCTTCTTTGCAGAAGTGTCTACTCATGTCCTCTGCCCTTTTTTTGACTTGATTATTTTTTTTTGGGTGTTGAGTCTGAGAAGTTCTTTATGGATCTTGGATATCAGCCCTTTGTCTGTAGTGTCATTTGCAAATATCTTCTCTCATTCTGTGGGTTGCCTCTTTGTTCTGTTGACTGTTTCCTTTGCTGTGCAGAAGCTTTTTATCTTGATGAAGTCCCAAAAGTTCATTTTTGCTTTTGTTTCCCTTGCCTTTGGAGATGTGTCTTGAAAGAAATTGCAGTGGGCGATGTTGAAGAGGTTACTGTCTATGTTTTCTTTTAGGATTTTAATGGATTCCTGTCTCATATTGAGATCTTTCATCCACTTAAAGTTTATCTTATTTATGGTGTAAGAGAATGGTCCAGTTTCTTTCTTCTGTATATAGCTGTCCAATTTTCCCAACACTGTTTATTGAAGAGACAGCCTTTCTTCCATTGGATATTTTTTCCTGCTTTGTCGAAGATTAGTTGACAAAAGAGTTGAGAGTCCACAAAATCTGTGTGTGTTTTTCAAGCCAATAAATTTGTCATAATCTGTGACAGCCATAGTAGGAAACTAATAAGGGTAGGGGGAAGAGTTTCTGTTGAATGTCTCTGGAAGATAGAAAAATTACCTTAAGCTCGTTAGTCTTCAAAGGCTAACTACAATGTAAGTCTTTCTAGCTAATGGAGAGCAGGGCAGCAGAAATTGGGAAAACTTCTCAGCTCCAAGTAAATCAGAGAGACAACAGAAGTCCATAATCCAGTTTTAAAACATCAGATAACAGTTAATACAAAAAAAAAAAGATTGAATGTGACCTTAAAGTTGATTTGATACTGATGGAGTTTTAAAAGCTGACATTTGATATTTGCTATAGTTCTTAAAAACTTTAGGTTTTATCTTATTAGACTACATAGAAATCTGTGAGTAAGCAGCATGATAAATCCGTTTTATAAGTGGACAAATGGAAGCACATGCAGAGCAAGTCATTTGTCCAAAGTCCAAGGTGGCATCTCCTGGCTCAAAATAAAAGGATATTTCTAATATAGCATAACTCTCTGAAACTATTTTAAATTACTATATTTTTATAATGCAATAGATATGTTGCCAGTAGCAAGCATTAAAGTGAGGTTAAATAAATGAATTATCTTAATAAGCATTAACTGGAACGAGTGTCTTGTAGGGGATGAGTTTTTATTACTAGCAAGTATAGTACAATGAGAATGAGAATTGGGTCTGCTTTGAGTGACACTATTAAGTTTACACATAAGTATTCAGGGCAATATTTTTTTTTCTGTATAAGTTTTCTAAGATTTAACTGTGAAAATTGTCTCAACCATTGAATGTTCTCTATATTGTAGCTCTGCCAGCCCCCAGACCATTCCTGATTGTCCCCTGGAATTTCACCGAAGGTCTAAATCAGGCTGGATGCCACCCAACCCATCTGCTCAGAGTCTGCCATGCCAAAGAACACAAGACATCATGCTGTCCTGCGACTTTGTTCTCAGTATCTGATAAAGAGCAAAAGAAGAGTCCTCTGAATTGGCATCAGGACCTGAGAGTCCGTGCTGGCTTGTCAACTTATGAGCAGGAAAAAGGGACCAAAGAATTTTCTTTGCACAGCTTGAATCATATTTATTTTACGGATGCAAGAAAAGGCAAGGTGTGTCAAGTTTAACATCTGAAACTGCAAAATTAATTTATTCATTTAATCAATGAATATTTATTGGCCAGACCCAATGTGAAATGCCTGCAGACATGGTTCCTGACTTCCTGTAGTTTTCAGTCTAGGCTGGGAGACAGTTAATAAACAGGTGAGTGAACACAAAAATACATAGTGACAACTTAGAAAAACTACCCAGAAGAATGGTAAGCCATAATGGGTAGGGGGTAAGAAACTACTTCAGCATGGGAGGTCAGAAAGAACTATTCTGAGAGAAAAATTGAAGTTGATACCTGGGATGGAAAGAAGAAACGAGTGGTCAAATGTCATGGAAGATGTTTCCTACAAAGGGGCTAGCATTGACAAAGGCCTGGAAAGAAGGAACGTGGCATAGTACAGAACATGCGCGACTGCAGCACAGGGAGAAAGAACAGATCAGGGAGTAGGGAAATAAGTTCTGAAGGGGATATTGGAAGAAGTGCAAATCAACTCAGATTTATTCTAAATTCAGTGGAGAGTAGTGGACAGTTTTTAAACACAATCTTTACTTAAAAAGACATGAGTTTGGGGCACCTGGGTGGCTCAGTTGGTTAAGCATCTTCCTTCAGCTCAGGTAGTGATCCTGGGATCCTGGGATGGAGCCCTGTATCTGGCTCACTGCTCAGCCAGAAGCCCACTTCCCTCTCTTCCTTCCCCCTGCTCATGCTTTCCCTCTCTCTCTCATATAAGTAAGTAAAATCTTAAAAACAAACAAACAAAAACAAAACAAAAAATAAAAAACAAACAAACAAAAAAACATTTTCTGTCACTTTACTGAATTCCTGTATGAGTTCTAGCAATTTTGGGGTGGAGTCTTTTGCATTTTCCACGTAAAGTATCATGTCATCTGCAAAGACAGAGAGTTTGACTTCTTTGCCAATTTGGACGCCTTTTATTTCTTTTTTGTTGTCTGATTGCTGAGGCTAGGACTTCTGATACTATGTTGAACAGCAGTGGTGATAGTGAACATCCCTGCCATGTTCCTGACCTTAGGGGAAAAGCTCTCAGTTTTTCCCTATTGAGAATGATATTCACTGTGGGTTTTTCTTTTATAATATTGAGGTATGGCTTTTATGATATTGAAGTATGTACCCTTTATCCCTACACTGTGGAGAGTTTTAATCAAGAAAGGATGCTGTACTTTATCAAATGCTTTTTCTGCATCCATGAGAGGATCATATGGTTCTTGTTCTTTCTTTTATTAATGTATTGTATCACATTGATTGATTTGTGGATGTTGAACCAACCCTGCAGCTCAGGTATAAATCCCACTTGGTTATAGTGAATAATCCTTTTAATGTAGTGCTGGAGCCTAATGGCTAGTATTTTGATGAGAATTTTTGCATCCATGTTCATCAGGGATATTGGTCTGTAATTCTTTTTTGGTGTGGTGTTTGTCTGGTTTTGGGATCAAGGTAGTGCTGGCCTCATAAAAAGAGCTTGGAAGTTTTCCTTCAATTTTTGATTTTTTGAAACAGGTTCAGAAGAATAGGTATTAATTCTTCTTTAAATGTTTGGTAGAATTCCCGTGGGAAGCCATCTGGCCTGGACTCTTGTTTGTTGGGAGATTTTTGATTACTGCTTCGATTTCCTTGCTGGTTATGGGTCTGTTCAAATTTTCTATTTCTTCCTGGTTCAGGGAGAAGATATTTGCATCTCTAGGAATGCATCCATTTCTTCCAGATTGTCTAATTTGTTGGCATATAGTTGCTCATAATATGTTTTATAATTGTATTTCTTTGGTGTTGGTTGTGATTTCTCATCTTTCATTCATGATTTTATTTGAGTCCTTTCTCTTTTCTTTTTGATAATTCTGGCCAGGGGTTTATCAATCTTATTAATTGTTTCAAAGAACCATCTCCTAATTTCATTGATCTGTTCCACTGTTCTTTTGGTTTCTATTTCATTGATTTCTTCTCTAATCTTTATTATTTCTCTTCTTCTGCTGGGTTTAGGCTTTATTTGCTGTTCTTTCTCTAGTTTCTTTAAGTGTAGGGTTAAGTTCTGTATTTGAGACCTTTCTTGTTTCTTGAGAAAGTCTCACAGTGCTACATACTTCTCTCTTAGGACAGCCTTTGCTGCATCCCAAAAGTTTTGAACACTAGCGTTTTCACTTTCGTTTGTTTCCATGAATTTTTTTTAGTTCTTCTTTAATTTCCTGGCTGGCCCATTCATTCTTTAGCAGGATGCTCTTTAGCCTCCATGTATTTGAGTTCTTTCCAATTTTCCTCTTGTGATTGATTCCAGTTTCAAAGCATTGTGGTCAAAAAATATGCAAGAAATGATCCCAATCTTTTGATGCCAGTTGAAACCTGATTTGTAACCCAGGATGTGATCTATTCTGGAGAATGTTCCATGTACACTTGGGAAGTATGTGTATTCTGTTGCTTTGGGATGGAATGTTCTGAATAGATCTGTGAAGTCTAGCTGGTTCACTGTGTTATTCAAAGCCCTTATTGCCTTTTTGATCTTCTGCTTAGATGATCTGTCCATTGCTGTGAAGGGAGTGTTAAAGTCCCCTACTATTATTTTATTATTGTTGATGTGTTTCTTTGATTTTGTTATTAATTGGCTTATATAATTGGCTGCTCACATGTTAGGGGCATAAATATTTATAATTGTTAGATCTTTTTGTTCGATAGGCCTTAATTATGATATAGTATCCTCCCCCATCTCTTATTACAGTCTTTGGTTTAAAATCTAATTTGTCTGATATAAAGATTGCCACCTCAGCTTTCTTTTGATGTCCATGAGCATGGTAAGTGGATTTCCAACCCCTCACTTTAAATCTGGAAGTGTCTTTGGATCTAAAATGAGTGTCCTGTAGACAGCATATTGATAGGTCTTGTTTTTTTTTTTTTTTTTAATCCAATCTGATACCCTGTGTCTTTTAATTGGGGCATGTAGCCCACTTACACTCAGGGTAACTATTGAAAGATATGAATTTAGTGCCATTGTATTACCTGTAAGGTGATTATTACTGTATGTTATCTCTGTTCCTTTCTGGTCTATGTTACTTTTGGGTTCTCTCTTTGCTTAAAGGACCCCTTTCAATATTTCTTGTAGGTTTGGTTTTGTGATCACAAATTCTTTTAGTTTCTGTTTGCCCTGGAAGCTTTCTATCACTTCTATTTTGAATGATATCCTAGCTAGATAAACTATTCTTGGCTGCATATTTTTTCTTATTTAATACCCTTGGCTGCATATTTATATCATTCTAGTTGTTTCCAGCCTGCTAGGTCTCCATGGATAGGCCTGATGCCAATCTAATGTTTCCACCTTTGTAGGTTACAGACCTCTTGTCCTAACGTGCTTTCAGGATTTTCTGTTTGTCTTTGAGATTTGTAAGTTTTACTATTAGATGAAGGGGTGTTGAACTACTTTTACGGATTTTGAGGAGGGTTCTCTGTGCCTCCTGGATTTTGATGCCTGTTTCCTCCCCAAATTAGGGAAGCTCTTGCTATAATTTGCTCCAATATACCTTCTGCTGCTCTTTCTCTTCTGGAATCCCAGTTATTCTAATATAGTTTAGCTTTCTGGTATCACTTATCTCTCAAATTCTCCCCTCGTGACATAGTAGTTGTTTATCTCTCTTTTTCTCAGCTACTTTATTCTCCATCGTTTGATCTTCTATATCACTAATTCTCTCTTCTGCCTTAAATCAATGCACAGAAATCAGCTGCATTTCTATACACCATAAAGATAAACTATAAGATAGAAGAAATCTAACCAAAGAGGCAAAGGATGTGTGCTCAGAAAACATAGAACACTCATGAAAGAAATTGAGGAAGACACAAAGAAGTGGAAAAATGTTTCATGCTCATAGATTGGAAGAACAAATACTGTTAAAATGTCTATGCTACTTAGAGCAATCCATGCATTCAATGCAATCCTTATCAAAATACTATCAACTTTTTTCACAGAACTGGAACAAATAATCCTAAAATTTGTATGGAACCAGAAAAGACCGTGAATAGCCAAAGGAATGTTGAAAAAGAAAACCAAAGCTTGTGGCATCACAATTCCTGACTTTAAGATCTATTACAAAGCTGTAATCATCAAGACAGTATGGCACTGGCATAGAAACAGACACATAGAACAAAGGAACAGAATAGAGAACCCAAAAGTGGACAATCAACTCAATGGTCAACTAATCTTTGACAAAACAGGAAAGAATATCCAATGGAAAAAAGACAGTCTCTTCAACAAATGGTGTTGGGAAAATTGGACATCCACATGCAGAAGAATGAAACTGGACCATTTCCTCACACTTTGCATGAAAATAGACTCAAAATGGATGAAAGACCAAAATGTGAGAAAAGAATACATCAAAATCCTTAAGGAGAACACAGGCAGCAACCTCTTTGACCTTGGCTGCAGAGATTTTTGCTAGACATGTCTCCAAAGGCAAGGGAAGCAAAGGATAAAATAAACTATTGGGACTTCATGAAGATAAAAAGCTTTTCCACAGCAAAGAAAACAGTCAACAAAACCAAAAGACAACTGACAGAATGGGAGAAGATATTTGCAAATGATATGTCAGATAAAGAGCTAATATCCAAAATCTATAAAGACCTTACCAAACTCAACACCTAAAGAACAAATAATCCAATCAAGAAATGGGCAGAAGACATGAGCAGATATTTCTGCAAAGAAGACAGTCCACTGTCCAACAGACACATGAAAAAGTGCTTAACATGACTCTGTATCAGGGAAATACAAGTCAAAGCCATGATGAGATACAATCTCACACCAGTCAGAATGGCTAAAATTAACAAATCAGGAAACGATGGATGTAGGCGAGGATGCGGAGAAAAGAGAACCCTCCTAAACTGTTGGTGGGAACACAAGTTGGTGCAGCCACTCTGGAAAACAGTATGGAGTTTCCTTAAAATTTGAAAACAGAGCTATTCTACAACCCAGCAATTGCACTACTGGGTATTTACCCCAAAGATAAAAATGTAGTGATTTGAAGGGGCACCTGCAACCCAAGGTTTATAGCAGCAATGTCCACAATAGCCCAATTATGGACAGACCCCAGATGTCCACTGAGAGATGAATGGCTAAAGAAGAGGTGATATGTACATACACAATGGAATATCCTGCAGTCATCAAAAAATGAATCTTGCCATTTGCAACAACATAGATGGAACTAGAGGGTATTATGCTAAGCAAAATAAGTCAACCAGAGAAAGACAATTATCATATTATCTCACTGATACGTGGAATTTAAAAAACAAGGCAGAAGATCACAGGGTAGAAGAGGAAAAAATGAAACAAGACAAGACCAGAGAGGGAGGGAAACTATAAGAGACTCTTAATCTTAGGAAACAAACTGAGGGTTGCTGGAGGGGAGGTGGGTCAGTGATAGGGTGTCTGGGTGATGGACTTTGGGAGGGTGTATGTTGTGGTGAGTTCTGGGTGTTGTGTAAGACTGATAAATCACAGATTGTACCCCTGAAACAAATAATACATTATATGTTAATTAAAAAAATTACATGGGAACACCTGGGTGGCTCAGTCATTAAGTGTCTGCCTTCGGTTCAGGTCATGATCTCAGGGTCCCGGGATCAAGCCTCATATCAGGCTCCCTGCTTGGTGGGAAGCTCACTCCCCCTTCTTGTGTTCCCTCTCTCACTGTGTCTCTCCCTGTCAAATAAATAGATAAAATCTTCTTTAAAAATTACACTAAAAAAAAAAAAAAAGACATGAGGTTCTAATTAAAATTCCCAAGAATTGTGAATAGCAAATGTGGAACTTGAGGAGTAGTTGTAGAAGGGGAAGCTAGCTTAGAAAGTTTATTTTTTATATTTTTCATCCCAGGGCTTAGTGAAGTACCTAGCAATAAATATTAAATAAATATATGATAAATGAGGGAAAGGAAGAGGAAAGGAAGGGAAGAAGAGAGGGAGACAGAAAGAGAGGGAGGAGGATACAAATTAAAAAAAAAAAGTGGAGTTATTTCCAACCACAAATAAGAAAAAAAAGCTTTCCCATAAAAGTTAAATTTGGACAGAACCAGAACAATAAGACAATATATCCTGAATTATTTACTGTCACAGCAGAAGAAGAAAAAAGAGAGAATTTTAACTGATAAATGTAAACAAATGAAATCCTATGTTTGTAAAAGCATTGTGGAGGGATTGAACAGGAACTCCACAGTGAAATATGCATATTTGGCTTCAATATTTAATATATATTTGATATTAATGGAAGCTATTTAACCTCATTGCATATTAGTTTCACCATTTATAAAATGAAGTCTATAATAGTACCTACCTCACTGGAACTGTATGAATAATAATAGATAATAATATTTGTAAAGTGTTTAATGTAATGGTAGGCATATGGAAAACATTGTAATAAAAATAATGAAGATAATAATAATAGATGCTAAACAGTGTGTAGAAAATGAAACTTTTTTTGATAAAAGAGATATTCTTTTCACAGTAAAGAATGTTTAAATTCTGTCTTTAAGGCATAAAAATTCTAGGCATAATACTAAAGCACCTCCTTTTAAAACCTTCAGGTTTTGATTTTTCATTCAACAAATATTTGCCAAACATTTAATAAATACCAGATACTATGTAGGATGTATCCTAACCTTAAGAATCTTACAATTTGGGAAAGAAACTTATACATAAATGATAACTGCAACATTGGTCTACAGAGTACAAATTAATGGCATTACTATTGTGAAGAATTTAAAGAAGTTCCAGATGCAGAGAGAAGAAACCGCATCAGAGGCAGGATCTGAGTGGTTAAATGTGAGAGGTAGGTCCTACAAGCCATGTTCACATTTTTCTTTCAACCTAAGAGAAATGGAAAGACATAGAAAGGATTTAAGAAGTGATGTGACACAAGTGGGCTTGTATTTTCAAAACATAACTTTGGCTCTAGGGGAGGTGGTATTGAAATTCTAAGTAAGAGAGTGAGATATTAATGCTTTGAACTGGGGAGGTGGCCATGGGGACAGGCAAAAGTTAGAGGAGCAGAGTGAAGGAAAGAGAGTATCTGGATGAGCAATTAACAGGATGTTATTGCAATTTTAAAAGAGGACAAATGTGGAGGAAAAACAGGTTGAGTACATGTTTAAATACGTTTTGTTTCAGGTGCATGAGAACTACAGGAGGAGAGAACAAATTGAATACACATGTCTAGAGCTCAGGAGGATGTCTGAGTAGCATAGATAATTTAGGGACATCTCAACAGAGCTAAAAAATTGTTTTTTAATACAAAAAGGAAGCGGAAGCTATGCTTTGGATTAGATCTTCTACAAAGGGAATATAGGACTAAATGAAATCAGGGTTTAGATCTGAGCTCTGACACCCATGAGCATTTAATGTTCTCATAGATGAAATATTAGAATAGGTGGAATGACAAAAGGACACTCAAAAAAGCTGTTATTAGAGTATGAGAAGGTACCAGAGAATGTAAATTCTTGGAAATCCAAATGAATAAAAATTTCTAAGCAGAGATGTGTGGTCACCAGAATTAACTGCTGCTGAAAAAAACATAAAGTTGTTAATTGAATAGCAGTTGAAGGAAAAAAAAGGGAATAAGTATTGGGATTTTAGGTGGATAAAAGAGCATGTACGAAAACATAATGATGTATAGTGACTGCAATGTTTTCTGTATGATTATGTCATATTGGGTGATAAAATAGGATGGATGAAAAAAGAACAGGAAAAATCACTTATAGACATAGCAAGGAGCCCATGTGATACTGAGAAAAACAATAATTTCTCTCTGTATCAAATATGAAATTGTTGAAGTTGGGATGTGTCACAATCAAGCTTGTGTTTTAGAAAGACTATGCTGATTATTCTGACAGTATTTTGGAAAATTGTCTGCAGTGAGAAAGGGGGAGTTCTAACCAATTTCCACAAATCATGTGAGCAGTAAAAAGGATATGAAATAGGTCAAACATGTAAGAAAAGGAAAGGAGGGGTCAGCTTGGAGAGTTGACCTTCTGGACTCAGTGAAGGACTGGATGAGAAGAAGGAAGCACAGGAAACAGAGCTGTCAAGAAGGAGTGTTCATTCTTAACGTGGATATAACATTGCCACTCACCAAGACAAGAAACCGGAGGAAAATACTGTTCATTCATTCATTGAGCTGCCACAATGTTTACTGAGTTGCCACAATATTCCAGGCACTGGAGATACAACAGTGAATAAAACAGATAAAATTGCTAACCTATGTTTATATACGACAGGCAAGAATAGAAGTACCATTTTAGTTGTCTCAAATTGGTAAAATAACATCTTTACTTTGGTAAAATCTCAGAATGAATAGTTCTTTAGGAGAGATTCTGGAGACAGGATTTGCCTTACATGGGTCAAATTTTACCATGCAATATATTGGATAATTATAAAGACATCAACTTTAAATATATTTTTAATAGCAGATCAAATGGCCAAGGATTCTGAAGCTACAACAGAAATAATTGCTGCCTTAAATATACATTGGATTCCCTTAGCCCTGACCCTGCATAAACAGGCAACTGACAGATAATTGTGAATCAGGGGTACTTCAACTTCATTCATTGCATTCATCAAAGAACGCATCACTTCATCTACAACCTCTCTCCCATTGCATTCCAGTTTCTTCTTGGTTCTTGCTACTTAGTCTCTCGTTTGACTTTTAAGTCTGTCCTTAGGGCATTGTGTTGGCATTTGCTTTCTTTTATTCATAATGCTCTGCCTCCTACATAATTTGAATCAGTTTCATGATTCCAACTCTACCCACAGTTATAGTAGCCTGATTTTGTCATTTTAGAGCCAGATCTCAAGAATTCAAAGTTCTCCTATCCTTAATCCTTAGCTAAGGGGACTTCAGGCAAGTAGTGTCTGTATAAATCACAAAGGGCATTTTCTTCTTAACTCCAACAGTGGTCAAATATTTATTAGCATAGTGGGTTTCATTTGACATCTCCTAACTGAGTCATGATAAAGAGAATTTGGAAAGAAACCAAAGAGGAGTAATAAAAATGATTAACAGTTGGAGAAATGGGCCCTAGGAGAAAAGGCTAAAGGAACCAGGTTAGTAAAGCCTGGAGACATGAATGTTAGTGCTCGGGGCAGAGACTTAAACACTATAAATAGTGAGGAGGCTCTTGATAGTGATGAAGAGAAAGTATTGTTTCCAGGAAATAACGGCGAGGAGAGAGTTTATAGCAAGGTGTTTGGCTTGAGAAAGGATGTTTTGATTTAATGTATTGTAAGGGTTAAGTCTCTTCTCTGTAGTTTCCTTGTGAGGCTGTGACCATTTTCTCATTAAGGACACACACCTTTACTGACAATTCTGTCACCATTGTATAAGTAAAGGTAAAGGGGGCTATCTAGAATATTTGGAATCTCTGAAAACATATTGTAAAAGACTTTCATAGCCTGGGTATCTATAAATATGCATAACATGTCACTAAATAGATGTGATTTGACAACAAGCAAGGGATGAAAATACTCCGATAAAAGATAATATTTGACTATCTTTATTTAAATATATTTGCTTTAAATCATCTTGGATCTATTACTGTGTTACAAAGGTCATGATGAACTGCATAACTTTAAAAATGTCTCGCATGTCTTCTTAACCTTTGGGGAAGTTCACCTGGTATCAAATGGCAGAATGTTTGGGAAGAAGGCAATGAAGTATACCTTAAACTTGAAAGTGTGTTTTCTTGTCCATGACGTTATGAAACAATATTCAACCTCTTTTTTTTTTTTTTTTTTTGGCTGAACCCTTGGTTTACATTGTGGGAATTTTATTGTATTCAGTGTCTACATTTAAAGAAAATATATCAATGTGTTTGCAATCCCAAGTTCAGTTTTAGTACCATATATTAAAATACCTAAGTACTATTTGTGTACATAGAAGCATAGAATAATACTAAACATTTTACTTATTGATTTTGGAACTTATTTTTTATTTATATTCGTGATGCACTGATGCCACTTTTGAACACAGAATTATAGCTATTTTCTTTTCTTTTTTTTTTTTTAAGCAATGCTCAGACAGGCGTAGCCCTGGAAGGAACCCAGGGAATTATAGCTATTTTCAAGTGTTTCTAACAGACCAATTAATATTTAAATTTTCTGTACCAAGTATTCCTATGAGGGTATTACATTAATTTTTAATACTAGGTTATAGAATCAGAGATTACATGAATATCGAGTACTCACATAACTCATTCCATGCTCAAATCCACCTTTATGACATTCGATGTAACAGAACAATACTGAAGGAAGCACTATGCAAAATTAGTCACGGAAATTCTATATGATGAGGTTATCACATCTTTTGTGGTACCTCTGCCCACATTACTACAATGTCACAAAGCTGATATTAATCCATTAAGAATGTTAGTTTAGTTGTACAAGAATCCTGCTACTAAAGAGTTCTAAAACATAAAGAATCTGTTCCCTTTAAAAATTTTAAGAAAAATGTTTATAAAATGTAATTTCATAAAACTCTCTGATGCTTAACAATAGCAGATCCATGAAAAATTCTCCCCAATATCATAAAGTCCATTTTTTCTAGGGTTAATTTAAATGGAAAAAGACAACAGGTATTATTCCATATAAGAGTGTTAAAAATTCCTGGCTAATATTGGTAAGTGGATGTTTGGGATTTTTGTGTGTGTATATATAGTTTTTATATATATATAATCGACATGGTAATAAATCCCTGATTTTTTCAGTTGTCCTCTTTAATATGTGTGTTCAGCTGATAAGGGTATCCCTCTTGTAAGCATTCATATTCTCTATGGCCTTTATAAACAGACTTTGAGTAAGAAAATTGCAAGATGAAACATAAAGGAGAAGTTAAATCCATTAAAAAATATGTACTAAGTCCTTAATATATAATTATTGGGTTAGTTAATGAGAGTAATACGATGAAAAAAGTAAAAGTACTACTCACGTCTTAGAAAAGTATACACCAGTTGGGAAAAATAAGCATGTACAAATTAAGCAATCAGTTACATACATTTACTGAACACTGTGGGCAAAGCAGTAAGACAGAGAAATCACTTTCACTTTCTTATTAAATCCTTACAATAACATTTGGGAATATTTATTATTGTTGCCATTTTAAAGATAAGAAAATCTAAAGCTAACTTTCTTAAGATCAAAAAACCAATAATTAGCAGATTTGATTTTCAAACACAGATTTGTGTCCAATGCCTGGGCTCTCCTTAGACGACTATGTAGTCTCCCTTGCTAGTTAAGTATACAAGTCATCAGAAATTATAGAAGACGAATGGATAACTTTCCACTAACTAGATGAGTTCAACTCATACTTAGGTTCCGTTTTCATATCTACCTAATAACAGGATTATTGTGAGGTGTTCCTGAAGCTTCCCTCCATTTCTAGAATTTAGCAATTCTACAATTCTGTGGTCCTCATGTGGACTGGATTGATTGATGTAGTACTTCTTCAAGAAGCAAGAGCCAAGCTGATTGATGAAGGGTGGGAAGGACTAGGACAGAGAAAAAGCAATGGCTTTCCTGCATGGTTAGGGGGGAAAAAAAAAAGAAGTCCAAGTTCAGCAGCAGGAAGGGACAGGGAAGAGGTACATGTACTTTGATCAGCATGTATTTGTTGGAGCAGATGGCAATAAAGTCAGCTAGGTAATGCACACTCACAATTAGGAAATGTCTGAAAGCAAAACGAAGGAGTCTTAAAATTAAGCAAAAAGTGTGCAAAAGATGTTTGACATCCACGTGCTGATCAATAGATATTACAGGCTTCAGAAGCAGCCTATGGTAAAGTGAATAATATTTGGGACAACTATTCCCAGTGAGAGCATGCTGAATCAAGGAGAAAAAAAAATCAAGAATGAATATAAGGCTTTTAGATTTCATGTACGGAAATTGGTGGTACCTCAGTTAATCCTCAGAATTCCCTTCACTACATTCTAATATAGTGGCATTTGTATGTCTTGTTCAATTTATATAACCATATATATAGTGCAAAATATAATTGATCTTCCAGCTTCTGCTTCTAATATTTTTTAACTCAGGTGAAATATTTAACTTGTCTTTATTGTTTTTTTCTGTCTTTATTGTTTACTCCCCCTCTCCCCCCACTGCTTCAGATTATTGTTCAAATTTTCAATAGTCACTTTCACTTCTAATCCTGTCTTTTCCTCAGCCTTCTTCACACAGCTTTGGTTAATTTATGAACTTAACCCATCCTAGTTACTGATGAAAATTTTAACCACTGGGGTATTTACAATTGCTTTCTATTAATCATGTTTTGCTCTATACCCCCATTGACAGATCCTCAAATAAACAGTTGAGATTGTAACCCTGTCTAATTATGTGACATCCTAAGAGCTATGTTATTTTAAACTGATGAAGGCTGATAGCATCATACGAGGCAAGTGAACATTTTCTTACACCAAGATCAATGGATGTTATGTCTTAACCAAAATATACATACAATTACCTTACATGTAAATACGATTTCTTGACGACCTTTTCATATTTTAAATTTGACAATTTGAAAATTAGATTTCACATCTATTTAAGGAAAATTGTTGTTGAATGCAATTTTTGTATTTTACATGTATTTAAGAAAAATCTTTTATTAGCTACTAATATTTGACATGATATCTCTTTTTGTACAGCTGAATTTCATTTAGACTGTGGTTTTCATTATTTTCCTAGATTTTTTAAGTAGGCTTTTGAAATTCTCAGATAATGACAATAGCATGTCAGTTTCAATGAACTGCTCTTAAAGGAGATGAGCTCTTTCTTTTCTCTTTAGATACTCATAGCATAATGCAGAAGGTGTCAGAAATAATTAAGATGAATGACTTTCTATCCAATCAAATGAAATTTATCTTTTGGAATTTTGACATTTTTCCTATGCTGTGCATGGTTCTAATAAGAGCAAATCAAGTGTGCATCTTCTCAACAGGAGTGGAAAGAATCTTATATATAGCACTTTAGAGTAATTAGTTGGGAGAATAATGTAAGAGTTTCAAATTACTAACAGTCTCTGTGTGCCAACTGTTACACAAGTGGGGTGAGAACTTAATGGCCCTAAATATAGGTAATTTGATAATCTTTAGACAAACCAAGAAGCCGACTCTTAACTATAGAGAACAAACTGATGGTAACCAGAGGGGAGGACAGTGGGAGGATTGGGTAAAATAAGTGAAGGGGATTAAATAGAACACTTATTACAATGAAAAAATAAAATAATAAGAAATCTTAATAAATAGAATTAGTGTCATTTCATGAGCAGAAATCTAAACTCCTCTGAAAAATAATGTTGAGTAACAACAGAAAAAACAAAAAAGTTTATAACTTAAATTATATGCGCTCCAACGGTCTATTTGCTGAGGAGATTATACGTATCGCTAGCATTTTCAAGAAGAATTACCTAGCGATTTCCAGAGAATCAGTTATTACATTGAACAAAATGTTTATTATCAATATTTTATTGATTGATTAGTTTTCTGAAAATGGTTTCCTATAACTAGAGTTTCCTAAGATTTAGATCTAGCTGTATCATTTATTCATTCATTCAACTGTCAAAAAAATCAGTTATATACACAGCAACATTTCTTCAAAGTTCATATGCTGGTATATATTTAATATAGGATAACTGTCTTGAAGGCTACGAAGTTGTTGATGTATTTACCCATTTTCAAGATACATCACTAATGCCTTCATGTACTAAGAAGTTGACAATAAAATTAGAAAAGCTTGCATGTTCATGTAAGAATTCTAAAGCTGTGGTATCACTTTAATTTGATGTCATCCAGCTTTCTTCAAAGCCTAACAATATGCCCCCAAGAGAAAAATATAAATTCTGAGAAGTGAGTGCTTTCCAGCCAAGCAGTTAAGGGAGCCAAAATGTTCTCTGGTGTTCTGAATTTCATTTCAAATGATCTCAGGTGTCATAAGCAGAAATTACTTTTCCAATTTCAAGGAAAAGATGTTGAGTTTTTATCAGCATAGAAAACTGCATCCTATCAGAGTGTCCACCACATATAGCCAGAATTTGACATTAAAACCCTTGATTCATTTTTCCCCAGATTGGTGGCACTTCTCTAATTAGTCACAAACTCATCCAACACCATTGGCCCGATAGGTAATGAGAAGAGCCTAGTCAGAGGAAACATCTAACCACGGCTCTGACAGAATAGGAAATCCATTCTTCCAGCTTCTCTCTGGGAGCATACCAAGTCCTCATTTTTAGAAATGTTACAGTATGTGAATTTGAGTCACTACTACTACACAGAGTGTATGTGATGTTAGCAGCATGACTGATAGTGATGAGTATTTTTATTTCAGTGCAAAATAATGTAAAATATCATATGGCAGTGTAAAATCTCCTTCATAAAAAATATGTTGATTTTTAGGTGTCTGGGTTGTTCAGTTGGTTAAGCATCTACCTTCAGCTCAGGTCATGATCCCAGGGTCCTGGGATCGAGTCCCACATTGGGCTCCCTGCTCAGCAGGGAGTCTGCTTCTTCCTCTGCCCCTTTCCCCAGCTCATGTGCATGCTCTCTCTCTCTCTCTCAAAAATAAATAAATAAATAAAAATATGTTGGTTCTTGTTGATTTTTGTTACAATAGCAAATACAGTAACAATTACCAATAGGTACACCCCAAAGTTTGGTGTCAGACTTAAATTCAGTGTCAACTATTAACTAGCCACATGACCTTGGGAAACATAATTATTCTTTCTCATTTTCTTGGTTAAATAGCATCATGTCAGAATGATGTAAGCACATGACTTAATTGCCATGTGCTTGTAAAGGGCTTTAGTACAATGCCCAGTGTTTCTGAACCACTCAGCAGATCTTAGCTGTATCACTACAACACACATTAAGTCATCATCCTCAAAATACATTTTGAAAGACTCCTCTTGTCTTGAAATGTACAACTTCATTCTTGATATGTACAACTTCAAGTTCTATAACTTTTAGGGCAGCAGAATTTTATTATCAAATTTGCCACAAGAAGGTTACCATATAATCAAGTCATCTCTTACAGATATGTGCAACTTATCGATAAAAATGGATTGGTCTAGAGCAGTATTCAGCACACCTTTTCTGTAAAGGTCCTGATAGTAAAAATATTCAGTTTGAGGAGCCATACATACTCTGTCACAATTAGGCAACTCTGACATTGCAATTCAAATGTAGCCAGAGACAATGCACACATGAATGATCATGGCCACATTCAGCCTACAGGCAGTAGTTTGCGACCTCGGGCTAGAAAATAACTTGAGAAATTGAATACAAATTAAATAAGATGATTTCAACAATAGTCACAATCACAAAATGTGAAAAAAATTACCCAAATCTTCAATTTTTTCTTAAATTACTTCACTACCAATTGGAAAATTTTCAGGAAAATCGAATACATTTTAGGTATTTCATACGGGAAGGGATTTAACGCAGGAAATTACAGTTTGAAAGACTTTGGGAAGTGAAAGGGTAAAAGTCCACTGACTTTCCAGCAATCCAGGAAGGATAGAATCATAGAAAATAAGTGTCAATGATATATACTGCCTGAAGTATCTAAGTACCTGATTACAGGAGGACATCTGGGAGCCAATGGCACACCCTCTTGCCTGCCACCTGCAGAAATGCGCATGCCCGGCACTGTTAAAACTGTTGCTCCGATCTTTTCTTTTACTGTCCTCTATGTCTTAAAGAAAAAGCCTTTCATTGGTAAAATTTAAACCAGATAGCCACTGCTAAAAGAGTTTGAAAAATATAGTTCCTATGATTCTTACTCCTTATAACCAGCAGAGAAGATTTTTAGAAGAATAAAAAAAAAATGTTGCAGGGTAGGAATAGGTAATAGCTAGCTCAGTATTATCCATGGGTAAAATGAAGACAATAGATTTTTTAAGTTAATATATGCTTTGGTATTGATAAGATAATGGCTTCAGAGTTTGAAACTGGAATGTTTTAAGTATTAAAAGTCATTTCAAGTTAGATAATAACAAGATGAAATTTAGCTAAGGAGAATACATTTTTACTGCAAGCAAGGGATATATTCTTATATTCTTCATCACCAAGTGGAAACAAAATCATTTTTTTAACATTTAAAATGTAAGTGGTTACAAGGAAAGTGGACAAAATTCTTTAAAGGAATTACTGCACATTCTAGACAAAAAGAGAGTTTTCCAAAAGAAAAAAAACACATAGATTAAGAGATCAATATATTCAAGAGTGTTTTGGAGTGGAGAAAGATGTAGAATCAGTTGTTTATTTGGAGATGATCCCAGGAAATGAAAGAGCTAGAAAAGTGAGTCAGAAGAGGATGAATATGCAATACAAAAGTGCATTTTCACTTTCCCCTGCTGTGGGCAATGGAGTAGGACTCTGCCAGAATATCCTGAAATATACAGTGTGTTTTGCAGAATTGTCTGCTTGAAAGGCTAAATAATCCATCAGCCCTCATCTCCCACTGGTTGAAGGCACCCCCAACAGGACTAACTTCAGAATCCCCAGGCTGAGGTGCATTTGGGTCACATAGGCTCCCATGGCCTTGGGAAAGAAGGGTCAGAGGCAGAATGACACTCTGCCTGAGATGTCATGCTGTAAGTTCAAGGTTAGCCTGACTTGCCCAGAACTGTTCACCATCTAGCTGTCGTTGAAATGAGAGGTGAACCAAGGAAATTTGGCTCAGAGAAATAGAGTAGACTGCTACCATTTACTCCTTAAACTGCTCGAATTCACTCATGGGGGAATTCTTACTGTACGCACTTAAGGTGGCACTGTAGATTCCTCCTTTGATGGTGTCTTCTTCAATCATCAATTTCTGGATCTAAAAATCGGCTCAGACCTGGGAATTGGCTAAGGAATCGCAATTTTATACTGTGGTATCTCGGATATTAGTTAATTTTTGTCAATTATTAAGAAGTAATATCTTAGTGTAATTTAAATTTTATTTTTTTATTCTGAGTGGAATCCAGAATACCTTTATATGTTTAAAAGCTAATTTTATATCTGCCTCTGTGAATCATTCATTCGTGGTTTTTGCCCTTTTTTTTTTAAAATCAGGTTTCTGGATGCTTTCTGCCATCAAATTATAAGGATTCTTTTTTTATGTTAGAGAGATTACCACTTTGTGATCTATATGCAAATGTATTCTCCTACTTTGTCATTTTTCTGTTGGTCTTGTTTATGGTGTTTGTTGCCACAATACAAACGCTTAAAAATATAATTAAATTGCCCACCTCTTTTTTCATTGCATTTGGATTTTGAGACAGTTTTAAAAGCTTTCACAATAGATTTAGTAGTATTGTTCACTTGACCTAAGATTAGTTAAAATCTATTTTTAATGTATTCTGTCAATTTCTCACTGTATTTTCTATAGCACCTATTTATAGGAAACATTCCTTTTTATTTGGTGTATAGATCTTCAAAAACATTATATACCCACTGTAAAGTATGGCCTTTCACCTTATAAAATGTCTTTCTCTTTCTTCTTTCATTCATTTTGGCCTCAATTTTATCTTGTCTGATGGTAGGATCACAGTTTGTGTTTTCGTATTGTGTCCATTTGCCTGGATACCTTCACGTACAGACCGGAGTCTCTAGCCAGGATTCCTGTAATATCGTAACTGATCCTTCATGCACCACCCTTTGCTCCTACCATTTATTCTCAACATAGCAGCTGGGGCAATCCGTCATAGTGTATCATTAAGTCATAGTGTATCATTTCTCTGTTCCAAAGTTTGCAATGACTCCCTATGTCATTCAGAGTAAAACTCAAATTCCTTAAAATGGCTTGGAGTGTTCTGGGTACTCTTGACTCCAATGCCTCTCTGGACCCTCTTTTACTCTTTGGTCCTCCTACTACATCCACACCAGCCACCTTGATGTTCTTTGAATTTCCCAGTCACACTCTCACCTCAGGGTCTTTATATCAGCTATTCCTTTCAGCTGAGATATTTCTCAAACATATAAATGGCTAACTTCCTTGAAATTTTCAGGTCTTTTCCAAATATGAAGTTAGAATCCTTCCCTGGTCATTTCATTTAAAATTGCAGTATAACCCTGATCTCTTTTACACTGCTCTTTGCGTTTACTCATTTATTATATTTATGGTTAGTGTGGCTTTCCCTACTAGAATGATAGCACCAGAGGACAAGGATCCAGCATAGTTTATTCACTGATGTATACTAAGAATCTAGATTGATGCCAGCACGTAGTAGGGCCTTAATAAATATGTGTTGAAGGCTTTTGTCTTTCTGTCTCTAATCTTGCATCATAGGGATACATGCTCTTAAAAAATGTTAGAGTGATCTTTCAAAGTATAATGCGACCACACTATATCCTTCGCTTACAGCCTTTTAGTGACTTCCCATCACATTTAAAATGAAACTTAAACTCCCCTCACGTGAGGACCAAGCTCTTCCTACTTTATTCCCGGATACTCTAATCTTTCACAATTCCGATCTCATATTGTGAATTCTAGCTATGATAAATCACTTGCATTTCCTCAAATATGCTATATTTGCTCACAACTCTGTGTCTCTGCCCTTAGGTATGGTGGCTATATAATATATTGTCCAAACCAGGGCACTTCTGAGAGTTAAAGTGGATGTTATTAATAATTGTAAAATGGGACTGTCCCAGACAAACAAGAATGAATGGCCAGTCATTTTATCCTTAGGCTTTCTGCCTGAAATGTCCTTCCTAATTTCTTTGCCTGCTTCTGTCAAAATATCTTTCATGTTTTAGTCCCAATACCACATCCTCATGTAGGCTTTTTCATCTTCCTGGTCTAAACCAGACAACCTTCCTTCTTACCTGGTAATACCCCCAATCTTGCCCTTATTCTAATCACCATATTTCTCTGGCTGCCCGCAGACTGGGAGGCACGGTGCTCCTTGAGGGCAAAAACCACATTATTTATGCTTCTATCCCTGGCACTAGATACACTGTATAGCAAGTAAGGGATGACAGTGGTGTAATATTGTGATACAGTAAGCTTAGGAGTTAAGTTTTTGGGCTGCAGAGCCAAACTGGTGGGTTTGAATCATGGCTTTATCGGGGCACCTGGGTGGCTCAGTCGGTTAAACCTAAACCTTCGGCTTAGGTCATGATCTCAGCGTCCTGGGATGGAGCCCCGCATCTGGCCCCCTGCACAACAAGAACTCTGTTTCTCCCTCTGCCCCTGCTCATGTGAGCACACATTCTCTTTCTCTCTCAAATAAATAAATAAAATCTTAAAAAAAATAAATCATGGCTTTATCAAATACTAGCAGTGTGATCTTGGGTAATTAAAGTCTGCTCACAGAGTGGTTGTATAAATCAAATGAGTTAATAGTGAAATGAGTAGCCGGAATAAAGTAAGAACTCAGTAAACTTTAAATATTTCAGCAATATTTCAATAAAAAAATTACTGAATGAATAACTAGTGTGCTAAAATAAACACTTACAATACGAATTCTATAACCAGTATTCTCACTGGACTCCAAGGTATAAAAATACACAAAATATTTCATTTGATCTCTTCCTCCGTGAAACTCATCAGGAAAAATAATTTTAGCATTCTCAATTTATAGTGTGGAAACTCATTCAAAGGGTTGAGGGGCACCTGGGTGGCTCAGTTGGTTAAGCATCTGACTCTTGATTTTAGCTCAGGTCATGATCTCAGAGTTCTGAGAGTGAGCCCCATGGTCAGGCTCCTTGCTCAGCAAGGAGTCTGCTTGAGATTCTCTCTCTCCCTCTTCCTCTGCCCCTCCCCACCCACCTGCACATTTGCTTGCCCATTTGCTCACTCATTTGCTCTCTCTCTCAAATAAATAAATAAATCTTAAAAAAAAAATAGGGTTAAATGGCTTGCACAGAAATTGGGAGTTACTATGTAAATTAGCTGGAACACACCCATATATCTCCATGCTTACCCTATGTGAACTCTCTGCTTCAAATATATCTTCTGCTCTTTTACCAATCTCCACAATGCTTCCAGATAAGATTTCATCTCATCCAGGAACTCTCTCCAGTCTGCTTCTGCTACCTCTCCAGCCATGGCCTCTGACCCTCCTGTGGGCAACACAGTGCCTAGCTTGTCAGCATTACTCGGCATCACACTCTGCTGGTCTCGCTGTTTACCTGTCATCTCCTGTCAGGACTGTCATTCTCTCCAAGCCAGGAATTGTGTTTTACAGGCCATGCTTCAAGAGCTAAAAGAGGAGCTCACTGTGATGCTTCCTATAAACCACTTGCTCAAAAATATTCAATATTAAACACAACTCTTATCCGATATTCTTTCCAATATTCTAAGTGGCTGTTTAAAATCAGCTTTAGGACATTCTGCCACAAGAAATACTTTTCAGTATAGATTTCTCCCTTCTTTTTATGAAGATTTTATTTATTTATTTATTTATTTATTTATTTATTTATTTATTTATTTTAGAGAGTGCTCACATGAACAGAGAAGGGGCAGAGGGAGGAGAGGGAGAATTTGAAGTAGATTCTGTGCTGAGCATGAGTCAGAATGACACAGGGCTCAATCTCCCGACCCTGAGATCATGACCTGAGCTGAAATCAGGAATTCGGTGCTTTTTTTTTTTTTTTTCAAGATTTTACTTATTTATTTGGGAGAGACAGAAATAGCAATAGAGATAGCAAGAGAGAGCATAAGAGGGGAGGAGAGGGAGAAGCAGGCCCCCTGCTGATCACAGAGCCTGACGTGGGGCTTGATCCCAGGATCCGAATCATGACCTCAGTGTCAAAGTCAGATGCTTAACCGACTGAGCCACCGAGACACCCCATCTCCCCTCTTTTTGATATGTTAGTAAGTCATTTCTGCATTCAGAAGTAAGACACTAAAATTTTAGCACCTTTAGAATAAACGCTGAACACATGCACAAACACTCCTTCTAACCTAACTGTTCATAAACCAGTTAAAGGGAATGATTGTGTTACACTGGAATAAAATTTTTCCCCAGAGTGTGGATACTAACTGAAATGTAGACATAGGTTTTCAGGGGCAAAGTGAAACGAGTAGAGCAAGAGCCGTCTCCATGTTGGTATATTAAATCTTTGACAGTTTCTTAGAGGTAAACATATTTGTTCTGGGGAAATGAGTTTTCCTATAGCCCAGTGGTCTGGGTTAATGGGATGGGGTGTTGCTAAGAACTCCATTGTATTCCTATCCGTTGGACAGTTAAACCTCCAGGGTTTTTTCCCATATGAAATAATATAAAGCACCAGAACCAGCAATGGAGACCAGCCAGTTTAGACCTTAAATCATATTCCTGGCAATACACAGCAGAGGTACCTGTCCAACATACAAAGAGGGTATGACAGTCTCTGGGAAATAATAGTATACTATATGGATTAAAAAAAATAGAATATGTGCATGTAACTGCTATAATGTGCATTTTTGAAGCAATTGTGAAATTGGTCTGTGATTGTTGATGTACTCTGTTGTAAATCCAAAAAGAGCTTGTTGAAGTTTCTTTTTTTAACCTGTTTTTCAGAGTGTCTATTTTGAATTAAAATTTGTTATATCACTTCAAAAAATGCCACAAAATGGAAAAATATAGGTTGAAACAAAGAATTTTAGATTTCAATAAAGAAACATTAATCTGAAAGATTATATTGGCATTTATTAAATGTTCTGCACCAAGTACTGTGCTAAGCACAGCACATGTATGTTTTTCCATTTTTGACTTACAGTAACCTTATGGGCTAAGTGGGCTAAGTACTGTTATAATTCCCATTTTACATAGGAAGAAAATATACTTAGACCATCTCTATATTGTGTACCTATAAAACTTTAGATCTAAATAGTAGAAAATATAAAAAATAAAAATTGCAACCTATATATATGTGTATATATATATATATATCCATATCTATTTTTCTCAATAAAGTCACCAAATGATACATTAAAGGGAGTATTACAATGAAATATGTAGTTGTGTTATTCCTATTTTCTTATTTATATGGGAAAGTGTTTATCTTCTATATAGCACATTACAAAAGAAATCCCTCCTCAAATTATTATGTATAAATGATTCATTCATATAGTTTTGCTCAACAAAATTGTATTTTATTATATATTCTCTTAATAGTTGGTATTGAGTACACTTGATTTTTTCTTTTCAAAGACATTGCTTTGATCCTTATACAATTAGTAAAATAGTTTCTATTCTGCTAAGACTTTTAAATGCTAACTTAAATTTTTTCTCCACTTTTACAGTATAGAACATTTGAATTACTAAAAATAAAGTTATCATTTTAATATATTTATTATTTATTTTCACTAATATTTTAAAGTGGTCCAGCTAATATTCTCACTATATACACACAACTCTATTTCCAAGATTTTACAAAATGAGCACAGACCTCAAAATACCATTAAAATGTTTGCCCCTAGCACACATGGAATTTGAATCTGCTTAGATAATGACATATGGGCTGTTGCCAGCAGATACAGAAGACCATGGTAATAACCTTTGCTGAGTGCCATGACCATTATTACTAGAAAGAACTAAGTTTTCTTGCACCGCGGTGAGTTAAAATGCTTCTAAAATTTAGTTTGGGTTTGACATCAAACTGCCCTTTTTTATATGGATTCAAATTACTTGGAAAGTCTTCCTAGGGCAGCAAGTCAGCCTCATAATTTCCTCCAAGGTGGTTTGCTGTGGCTCTCTCTAGGTTTCCCCATCTCCCCCCACACCTCCATTAATATCGTGAATAAATTTGAGGTTTCTAGGAAAGGAGAAAATTACAGTCTCACTGTGGCCTCCATCTCTGTATCTTCAGTCTTGTATTTCTTATATTCCAGCAGTTTGATCTTTCAATAACATGTAGAAAATGTAATTTAATTTGTAAAACCCAAAGCATTGTCATGGCTTTATAAATCCATTAGAATTCCAAGACTAATGCTGTGGTCAACAATTCCTGACAATTAGAAAATGAGAAAACACAAAGAAGAAAACAAACTCCTTCCTCCAAAACATGAAAGGAGAGAAGTCAGGAAACCCTGTTTAACATGTGGCTCTCGATTCTTACGTGCTGTGGTTTAGGTACGAATGTATTAAACATTATTGAAGTTATTTAGAAATGACATATTTTAAAACCTGTGAATATCCATAGCTAACATGCTTTAAGAAATTTCACAGAAGCATCAATAGAAATTATGTAAAAATTAATTAAATTGATAAAACATATTTGTTTTATTCTCCAAGCATATGTGTGTGTCCTTACATTAGGAAACACTTAAACCTGTCAGGCTTTATGTGTGTGTGGGCATGTGTGTGTGTGTGTGTGTGTGTGTGTGTGTGTAGTATGTAAATATTTTTGATTTGTTACTCTAAAGGTCTATTTCTGGTCATTGTTTAACAACTAGGTGGTTATGTTGATTATTATTTCTCAATTGGCAGTGTGATTTTTTTTAAAGGTCCCATCGTCTACTCACTTTCCATTTTTCAGGGATTAAACTTATTTGAGCATATTTAAGTGTATACAAAATGCAAAATCTCCATAAAACAAGAGTGATTGCATTTGTATTTGACAGTAATAATATTTGTCATGCTGAAACTGACTTTCCAACTGTGTCTGCACACACTGCCAACTTAAATGCTTTATTTTCACTCATCTATTAAGGCAAATAATTGTTCAATTCTGTTAACTGGCTTTTAAAAATTGACCAGTGGGATTATTGAAGTGTTCAATTGCTGAGAAAATTTGGCAAGAACATATTTGTGGTATTGTTATGCAGCATGATATACTACATAATAAATTCAGTAGAAAAAAACTGAAATGAAACAAGGGGTGGATTTATCCAGCCAGAAAATGGCAACTATAGAGAAAAAAAAATGATTTTTTTTTTCTTACAAGATGTACCCCTCCCTAAAGTGGAAGTTTCAAGTATTGCATTGACTTTACAAATATTAATTAATATTATATTCATATTATTATGATAATCATATTTATTAGTAACCCATAGAATAATTTATTTAATAAAAACAGTCTTAAGTCAAGGACCAATCTATAATCCAGAGCAAAGCTGAGGGGCTATGAGTGGAAGAGGCTCTGCTGGGACTCTACGTTGTAGGGGGTTTCCTCATTTCCAGACACAACTGTACAAAACTCCAAAAAATCACAATCTTAAAATCACTACATGTGAGGCAATGTTACTGACCACTGACATGGTTACTGTTATTTTAAATGTTAAATGGTAAAATTTTTAAGTCAATATGATTCAGTGCAGACTCCCTCTGACTTGATGTGATATTCTATATACTCCATATCTTTCCAGTGAAACATGTTTAAAAGGTGGGTAGTTTAAAGATATTTTTATAAACATCCTTAACTTCTTTATCCATCAGGAACTAATTATCTCTTTAATTAAAGTTAAAACATTATAAGTGTGAACCTAAATAAATTTGGATTGTCAAACACAACTGTATGCAAACTTTTTATGGAAACTTAATGTAAAAGATTTACATTTCTGTTGTTTATAGATAACTGCGATGCAGATAATTCACATATAGAAAGACATCGCCTTTTTGAAACATAATATTGAGATCACTGGCATAAATTTGAAAATATTACAAGTAAATAGCTGACTGGCATGTATGAAAAAAATATTTCATGATGTGATGTTTCTTTGACCACACCTTTGCAGATTAACTCATAAATATAAAATGTTAACTTTGCAAAATATCTGTTAATCATGAGGAAAACCTATGACATTATAATATTTAATCTTATAGGTATAGAAATTCCATATTTATAATGATGAAAATAACAAAAAGGAGTAGACATCTGATGCTACTTTTGAGTTGAACTTACATTTTAAATATTTCTTTTTTTTAAGAGTTTATTTATTTATTTGACAGAGAGAGAGATCACAAGTAGGCAGAGAGGCAGGCAGGGAGAGAGGGGAAAGCAGGCTCCCCCCTGAGCAGAGAATAAGATGCGGGGCTGGGTCCCAGCACCCTGAGATCATGACCTGAGCTGAAGGCAGAGGTTTTAACCCACTGAGCCACTTAGGCGCTCCCATTTTAAATATTTCTAATTTCATGCTTACTATCTTATTTTTACAAGATAAAAAAACCTTTCTTGAGTGTCGTTGGAGAAAATAAGCTATATTCTTGAGGACTGTGAATACTTCTAAGAAAGAAAAGAAAAAATAGGTCTTCCATGCTGGAAAAGAAGAAACAGCAGAGAAAAAAAAAGGGGGGCAGAGAAGGCAGAATGAAAAACCATGAAGGACAGAGAAGGCTTCCTTGCATCAGACCCCACGTACACTCAACCCACTAAGGTGCGTAGGACTAGAACTTTCTTGAAGCATGTAATGAGTATGAGCATGAGTATAGGCACAAGTATCAACTTTTTGTGAAAAATGAAATTAGTTTTTTTACAACCAAAAATAAATGTAAAATACAATTCCATTTGAGAAAAAAGTCTAATAATCCACACATGAAGTACACAGGAAAAAAATAACAAAGAAGTTGAGGCACTTCTTCACGGACTGAGACACAGTGAAAGAAACACTAAAAATTCCAAATAAAATTCTTAATTTTCTTGAAAACTGAATGAAGATGTGTATTAGTAGGTATTGGTGGATTATTAAAGTGTTAACTACTTATTTTAATCTTAATGAAATATCATTTAAGCCACTAAGATTGACAATAATTTTTTCAAGTCAGATAATATTAGAAGTGATGAGTAAATACAATAATGGGGTATCATAATCTCTGGAGAGAGACTCAATTGATACAACTACTTTGTACAACAATTTTGTATTATTCTGTAAATATACAGGCATACTCAAAATATAGCATTTCCACTAAGAGATATATATTCAAAACATATTGAAGAAGTATACCAGAAGCCCTTTAAAAATATATATTCATAGGTTTAAAAAAATCACTGCTTGTAATTAAGCTAAAGACAAATAAGAGATAATCAAACAATCTGTAAGCAAAAGGATGAAAAAACTGTCTCATATTCATACAAGGGAATTTTATACCATAGTGAATATGAACAGTAGTGTTATGCCTCATCATGAATGAAGCTCAAGAAACAATAATACAAAGTGGGAAATCAAATTGATACCTTGAACACAGAGCTCAAAAATAGGAAAAAAAATAGCTATAAGGTATTTATACATTTTATGTACTAATACTCTATATAAAAGTAAAAAAAAAAAAAAAAAGGGGAAACCTAAAATGTATGATAGTTTTTCTACTTGGAAGGAAAGGATGATATTAGAGAAAGGCCTACATCATTAACATTCTGTATCTGAAGTTGGATGATAAGTACGTAGGTGTTCACTTTATATTTTTATCACAATACATTATATATTCTTGGAATTGGTACAATATTTCACAATAGAAACAAATACTTTTAAAAAAGTACAGGCATTGAGGACGCCTAGGCCAACATCTTTAATATTTATGTAGTTTGAGGAATAAAGCAATTGCGGGTGCCTGGGCTGGGGAATTAGCCACTATGATGACTCTGAAAGTTCCTAATCCTTGACTGCTCATCAGAATGGCCCGAGAAGCTTTATAGGCTTTATTCCAGCCTACTACATTCAAATCTTTAGGTATTTCAATGTAGCAGAGCCCGTATTTCTCAAAAGTTCCCTAAATGTTGCATGCAATCAGTCAGATTTATAAATCACTTATTTTTGCTATCAAAGTATTGCCTTTATAACTTTCATTTTTTTTTTAAAGGTTTTATTTATTTGACAGAGAGAGAGAGAGAGAGATCGCAAGTAGGCAGAAAGGCAGGCAGAGGGAGAGGGGGAAACAGGCTCCCTGCTGAGCAGAGGGCCTGATGCGGGGCTCGATCCCACGACCCTGAGATCATGACCTGAGCCGAAGGCAGAGGCTTAACCCACTGAGCCACTCAGGTACCCCATAAATTTCAATTTTATCTGTATAAATTTGAGATGTGGCATCACTTTCTACTCTACGTGTTAAAATTTGAAATATTACAAAGGCTAATAGGATTGACTTAACAGTAGCAGCATCCAGAAACAAAGAACCCAAAGATAAGTACAAGTATTTCCAGGAGTGTTATGGTGAATGAGTGAGAAACGGATTATTCTTTAATTGGAAACCAATAAGTTGATTATCCAACTAAATAAAAACACCAACTGTGACCATGGGAGGCACTTAACCTCCCTAAACCTATCTTTCCTCTTATTTAAATGCAGATATTTTGTTTTATTATTTTTATTATTCTAAGATAAAACCCATATGGTTAAGCAACAGAAAGAACATCTATAGTTCATAGGTTACTGTTTATTTAAATTCTTCC